>OU342740.1:137082243-137794233 GCA_910589775.1 Avena eriantha | reverse complement strand
GAGTAATAGTTTGGGTGCATGATGGATTGGCCCCCATGCTGACTACTCACTCTATTTGCTCGTGTACATTGAAGTAGATGAGAATGCATCGGTTCTCTCTTTCTATCGAAGTTAGAGTTGGCTTTATTTGTGGATACCTCTACCTTCGCCCTTTGTTCCTGGAGTGTTCTCTCGATGATCACGGACAACGACCTCTTGTTAGTGGTGTCGCGAGGATCTACACGAAGCGCGAAGTTTCAGATCGCCGGCCTTCTTCCCGTACCGTGAGGCGGATCTCGAGGGCGAGATCCCTTGTTAGTGGTGTCGAATTGTGGCATCCCACTAAAACCACTACTAGAAAATCGCTGTGTTTTCGTGCATTGCATCATCATGACCGCATGCTCATGTCATCATGCCACATTGCATTTGAGCATCGTCATCATCTTGCATGGTTTGTCTCAAAACTATTTTCGAAAACCTATTTTGTTTTTCTAAATGAGCCCCGTCTTTATTCAAATACAAAACCCGGGTCTCCGAAATATTTTGGTTTGTCTAAGTACGGTTTGCAAAAGCCCCGTTTTAATTAAATAAATATTTCAAGTTGTTTTTAGGAGGCAGCCTACCAGGCCCGAAAGCCCGGCCGGCCACCTCCAAAATCCCTAATCTACCCAGCCCTATTCTACCTAGCCACTTCCTCCACCCCTCCACCTCACCCCGCCCTATCATAGCTCGCCACCTCACCAGCCCCTCCCTTTTTCCCTCCACCACACGCTCTCAGCCCTCCACCTAACCCCACCTAGCCAAACCTGGCCCACCTCCTACCTTTTTCCCGCCCACCAGGTCGCCAGCCTCCACCCCGTCGCCACGTGGGCGCGGCCCCCACCACCAACTCCCGCCCAACTGACGCCTGCAGCCCTACCCGCACTCCCCCCGATCACCACGCCTTCCCACTTGCCCCATCTTCCGCGCCACACACCGACCCACACGCGCGGCACGCTGCCTGCACTGGTGCTGGATCCCTTGCTCGAACGCCCCTCTCGCTCGCGGACCCCACCACCAACCCCGCCTCTCCTCGATCCCCTCCCACTTGCCTAATCCTCACCCCACCTACCACCGACCGACGGCCGCACCTACCCCGTTCCCACCGACCGTCAGCGAGCTCCTCCACCATCCCTGCCGCCCAAGCTCCGCCGTCGCTCTTCCGCTTGGCCCTGGCACCGTCTCTCAGGCCCGGCAGCGCGCCGCGGGCCCCCGCCTCGTCGACCTTCCCTACCTCGACCCGCCGCCTCGGAGCCTCGGACCCCGCCCGAGCGAGCCGCGTCTCTTCCGTGACCGGCGTCACCTCAACCCTAGCAGCGGCCGCCTCGGCGCTCCTCAGACCCCGCCGCCGCCCGGCTCCCCTCCACGTCGTCGGCCTCGCCTTCCACCGGCTCGGCCGACCTCCTCTCTCCTCCCTGTGGCCAAACCTCTCCGACGACCCTAACCGGCCGCCGCCCCGTCGACCGTGCCTGCCTCTGCCGCGTACAGCGCCGCCGCTGTCGGCGCCTCCTCCTCCCTCCTCCCCGTCTTCATATTTGACGCCCGCGACTTCGGCAAGTCCCCATCAGGCCTCGACTGCCACCGACTCCCTGCCGTCCCACGCCAGGGCCGCCTCCTCCAGGACTGTAGCTCCGAGCTCCTGGCCCAGCGCGCGCTTTGCTCCTGGCCGTCTTGTGGTTCTACTCCTGCCCGAGAGGTGAAACCGTTGAGCCTGCTTGTAGACGTGTGCACTTGTGGACACTACAACGGGCCGATCATTGTTTGGCTTGTCACTGGTGCTGGATCCCTTGCTCGACGTTACAGTGACACCAAGACCATCTCCACGATCTCCCGGAATCATGCATTTGTCAAGTCTGACCGATGCCAAGGGCCACACAAGACCAACATCCACCTGGATGAACCCGATGAACCACCGGCGCCCACTCAAGGTCGTCACCCACAATCGAAGCCGACACCCTCCAAGATCTTCTCTCCGATACGGCAAGTACTCCATCCCGGATCCGATGCCGAGGGACCCGGACGCCAAGATCCACGACTCGGAGATGCCCGGAACACCAAGTTCGTCGAGACCCTGAAGACCCATTCCCGGAGGCGAAGTTCGGACCCGCCGACCCGACCAAGATCCCAAGACCGAACCCTGGCGCGCCAAGTTCTGCAACCCGAACGACAAGTACTTCACCCCGAATGCCAAGACCCACCCGATATGCGGACCCGACAAGATCTTCGCGACGACAAGATCGACACCGACCAGGGCGAATCCGACGCGCCCCCTGACGCCAAACCAAGTCCTTCTTCCCGGAACGCCAAGCTCTCATTCCGTTATCCAAGACCGATCCCCGTCGAACCCTGTCGAACCCCGAACCCTCGGAACAAAGATCTTCCGAACCCAGATGTGTGACCCTAAGCGTCTATTTTTATAATATGACATTATCAACTGTCGCATATTAAATTGTTCATGCATGCATACCTGTCTGTGGTTTGGTGGCATTATGCCGATTCACCTCATAATTAAATATGGAGTGATTATGCGGGATACCTTTGTCTTATTCCGGACTCCATTTAAATTGGCGTAGCAAACCGATGCCATGCTTTGCCTTGTTAATTCCACATTTAAAATGCGGGGTATCTAAACAACTTGAACCTATTAATTAATTGCCGGAACCCCGGTTCTGCTTAATATTGCTTAAATGCACCGCATCTGTGCCATGCCATGCATCATATCATAATCATGTCAGATCTTCTGCCGTAGTATTAAATATTGCATATGGTGTTTCTTCTACTGTTTGCTTCTTCGCGGATTAGGCCGGTGAGTGGATGCGAGTACCGACAAGTTCTCCAGATATGATCCTTCGGCAGTGTTTCCCAGGCGAGCATCTCTCCCCCTTCTACCTATTTTGCATTTATAGTCTTTACTTCCTCCTGTTTATCTATTGCTATCCGTGTGGCGATGCTTTAGTCCCGCACCCGATATATTCCGTGCAGCCGATATATTGCCATGGACACCTCCTAATACCTGATGTTTGGTAGATAGTTGGCCTTGCGAGTCGTAGTTGCTTGCCTAGGTGCGATCTCGTGTTGTCGAGTACCCCGGTTGTTGGAATGCTGGCAGATGTTTATGGTGGAGATGCTTAATGGTGGAGAGAATCATGACCTTAAATACAACCATTAAAATGCTAGATATAACTAATGCAGCGGCATCGGTGGTCAATAGATGTTATTTGGTTCTTCCACGCTCACTTGTGTCCCGTACGACCCCGAGTACTTGATACCTGTTCCTTGACTATTCGCACTATCCACATCCGGGAGGCCTTATGGACCCCCCCTGAGCCAGAGCTTGATTCATTTCTATTTCTTGGGGCCACAAAGTAGTTTGGGGCTTTATTACTATCCTATAACTATGCCATGCTTTACTACTTTATTTAAGATTGTGCGTGGAGCACCTGCTCTGTTTTAGATCGCGGCACGATTTCGTGGTATCGACAAGCCCAGTCACACTTCCGGGTTCCTAGTCGTTTACAACCGTTCTCGCAAACCCTGGGTCCGTTCCGGAGCCGGCAAACTTCGTTGCGGGTAGCTTAGTGGGGTGGCCCCCTGAAATATTTTATGAATCCTGTGATCGCTTTGTCGTGAATGCCTCGTTGGGTTTTGAGTTGGTTTTTCCGAGGTTGATCGAGTGTGTGTTGGTATTTGTGCACCCCTGCAGGGTAAAACTTTCTGAAAGCCGTGTCCGCGGTTATGGATGACTTGGAGCAAAGTATCTCGATCATATTCAAGCATAACTAAAGTAGTGTTATAAACTTTACTAAATATGTGACTAGTAATCAGCTCAAGTATAACAGAATGGATATTAAAAATGCCAACAACTGGTGGATCTGTGGTGATCTGTGTCATACTATACCTGCGTAGTAAGTATCGCAACTCCAATGGAATGTGATAAAAGTATCAATAACTACTGGGTTTTGGGATTCCTCAGGACAATTACATCTGACTAGTAAATGTTCCAACTACCACGAAATGGCTAATTAAAACTGTCCACTACTTATGCTTTAGGAGGACTCATGCTAGCTATATTTGATTAGTAAGTGCTGCAACGATAACGGAATGAATAAAACTGCCAACCGTGTGAGTTTCCTTGGTCCGACTTCCTCGTTTGGTCTCGAGGGGGAATACCAGGATGGGTATGATTGGTGTTACTATCAGGTTGGATCCGGATAGGTCTTTCTTATCCCTCTCTAATAGCTGCCAATTTTATGGACTCTCTATAGGTTGTTTAGTGCTGCTGCGCTGCCGCTTCAGTTCACCATACCTATGTAGGCGAGATCCGCCGAATTCTAGCCTCGCCGTGTACTGGCCTCAGTACTGACGCTCCTCTTTTTCCTTTGCCCTTTGTCGGCACCCCTTTTGTTTTAGCAGGTTTGAGATTGACGTCGTTAGCAGGGTTACCCTTCCGGCTTGGCCTGGGCAGGGTTATGGACGCCATTGGTTGTTCTTCAGGGCTCTTAGCCCCATTTGCATCTTGTCCATAATCGGACACTCTATTGTTTTCAAGGTGATTTGAATCTTTGTATAGTATATCTGTATTCTTGACTCATGGAGTCGTTGTTGTATATATCTGTTCTGTGGGTCCCATCGAGGACTGTTGTGTAATGGTATTACTTCGTTTTCCACCCGCACGAAAGTGCCTGGTAGGCGTCCTTGAATCGTTTCTATGCGGGTTTGGCGGAAAGGGCTAAAACTTGCATAGGGCCAATTCGAGGGTGTTACAGATAACTATCCCTCAGCAGACACCGGCTGCGACTCCGAGGAATAGAGATAAGCCCGGGGAGTAGCTCTCGGACAGGAGTTTGACTGACATGACATATATGACATGCCTTTGTGCGAGCTCAGACGTGGCATGCCACATGGTCAGGGTGCAGGGGTGTCCTGCCATGTTGTGACCATATGTGCGGCGCTCCTCCACATGGAAACTAACCCTTGTGGCGTTCCCTTGTCACTACAAAAGGAGGACCAGGTCGGAGAGGAAAGAGAGGGGGAGACCGAGGAAGATCAGACAATGTTCTTCCCTAGGAAGCAACTTTGTAATCATGTGTCCATCCACCAGATAGTAGACAGTTGGAGGACGTTTGGATCCGCACATCATGGCCTGAACCTAGGAAAAAATCTATGTCTCCCTTTTTGATTGTGTTCATCTATCTTGCCAATTGATCTTGCTAGATGTTGTGCCCTTGGCCTAACTAAAAAGGGGATCATCCATACTTGGTGTCGAAATTTAGGACATGACATCTAGCTCACCAAGTAGGGGTGCACAAGCTTGCGAGCAACTTTCACCAATGATAGCAACACAAGGGAGGTGTAGGCACCGCTGAAAGGCAATTAGCTCAGGGGCACAGGTGAAGAAAATCGCCAGAATTCTTCACCGGATGAGGCATGATGGCTCCTTAGGAGGCCGAGGCAGGGAAATGTTCCCTGCTCCCTCTTATGAGGAAGCGGGGCCAGCGGCTTGCCCCGTAGAGGCGTCTAAAGACGATGTAGTGGAAGCGGCCAACAAGCTACCACCTCCGACCCCAAGTTTACTTGGACCGGGGGCGTCTCTAGCGGCTGCCGACGCTTTGTTATGTTTTTCACCAGAATCCATTGGAGGCAGCCCACGCGTGGGATCATGGCTTATCCAGCTGGTGGATTTGGTGGGATACTCCCTGTAGTACCACCAGGCAACATGCCCCTACTGCACCAGGCTCAGCCTGGCTACAATTGCACCCTGGGAGGGCCCCTAGATACATCAGAAGGGGAGATAGACATTTAGTTTGACTCATCCCTAAGCCCCAGACTCATGCTCGCCATGGAGGTTGCATCCGGGCTAGCTTTAGATCGTGTGAGGTGTTGTGCCTTTCACGGGGCGCTTTAGAATTCCCCTCGCACGCTGTTGTCAAGAGGCTTACCAGAGAAGTGTGCACTGTGCATCCGAGCGTGGAGGAATGACACCCTCTCGAATGGTCAGCTATCCCGGTTACCCTTGACGCTCAGGATCACCCCGACCGATGCGTGGGCGCAACATTTATGGATGTAATCTCACTGAGTGGCCCATGTGTATCTTCCTATCACGCAGGTGAACAAATCTCGATCTTATTGCATAGGCCTCAACTATTCCTATGGAATATCCAACATAAATTATTATGATCACCCAGTTGGGTCGTGAGTTTGATGCAGTCAAAGTAGCCTCGAGTGACAGTGATTAATATGATTTCACTGTCAAAGGAGAAGGATACCACATAACTATTGCAACGATGAACATGTGACTTGATCGTGCTACAATACTTATATTGGGTAATGTCCGTCACATCATTCACGAATAATATGATTCCATTGTTGGTTGGCATAAATGCACCATGATCAAGAAATCTTGATGACCAGCTGCCTAATGAACTAGTTAAATAGAGGCTACTAGGGACTATGGTTCGTTTATATATCACATATGTATCAATGTTTCCGATTGATACAGTTATACCATGATACAAAACTATTATAAACTTATTAAGATATGATAATAAACACGCTTTATTATTTGCCTCTAGGGCATATCTCCTTCAGAGAATTCCAACGACAGAGAGGCTCGTCATAAGTGGAAGCCTTCGCAGCGCTCTCCACCATCGAGCGCGGGAATTAGGAGAAGAAGAATATGAGATTAGTCTAGGCGATTAAAGAATATTTCTGCACACAAAGGGCCATGAATTTGTATCCATGAAGAAGCAACCTTATTTTTCACGCATATGGGCATGTATATTTGGAAATGCTTAAAATAGATATTTTCTAGAGCTAAATTTTATACTTTAAGTTCCAGCTATGATATGGGGTGGCCCGATCTTCTCAGCAAGCACCTGTCGATGATGATGGTGGATGATTGATAAGTAGTGTGTAGCTATGATATCTCTTGCTCGAACCCTGATGCCAATGCAATACCTCTCGAACCCTGTGGGATATTCACAACACCACACTCTTGCGCATGCAGCCGTCGAACACGAATGGTAGTTTGCAATCTACTAATTCCCAGTGGAACAACAGATCACACTCAATTGAAGATGTAAAATCGATCAAAAGTAATTCTAGATTTTCTAAAGGGAAACAACTCCAAAATAATTTTAACGTGGTCTAACCCTCACTTGTATTGCGCCCCTCCTATTTAAGGACTGAGGGGGCTGCGGCCAATACTAGGAAATAGTGGTTCGACTCAACCTAGACTAGGATACAACCAACCCAAGATGGGGCGGCTCAAGGTGCGTAGGCCTACTCTGCCGTCGCAGAGTTGGACCCGGTTTATCTATCGTGGTAGCCTGCCGTGATAGAGTTTGGCCCAATTTTCGTTCCACGGCAGCCTGCCTTGGCAGAAAACTGTGTGGTTTCTCTGTTGCGGCAGAATTTCCTTGGCCATGTGTTGATCTTCTGATGGGGTGGTCCTTGCGCTTCCTCCCTCTCCTCCCTCGCGCATTATTTATTGATCAACATGCCATGTTCCTTTAGCTCCTCGCTCCATGCTACGTCTTCTTCTCCCAAGTACCCGATCATACAATAATTCAAAGACTTGCGTAGTATAAAATTCTCATTAACTTATACATCAGGTTCATTAAGAAACAAGTTCACCTATTGTTCTAGTAGCTTAGGACGAGCTCTTGTAATTGGTCCAATACTTATCTCATTAGATTGATCCTTCTTTGCAGCAGGTGGAACATCATCAGTAGTAATTGGGGTAGGTGTAATTGTAGGGATGTCCTCATCATCCCCCCTTCAAAATCGTCGACCTTGACACTCCAAGGTCTTCTTATTGAACAGGGTCTATGGTCGGTCCGTGACCCCTGGACGCCGAAGGCGTCCTTGGGGTGATCTCGTCACTGTAGGACTTGGGTTGAAGCTTTCCCCAGCCCCTTTTCATCAATGGACTCCTGACGTCTACGAAGGAGTGTGGTTCGTTCGACGCACACAAAGAAGGAGGAAATCGGTACCCCGCGAGGCTGGCGAAGTCGGCACAAGAAGTAGGCAGAGTAGAGGCAGCAGTTGCGGGCTCAGGTGCTCACAATCGCTCAGAAACACCTCGAACTGAGGTAAATGACCCAGAATTGAACGAAAACCTAAAAATCTTTACAAAATCTCTGGTTGTTTCTCGAGATACATATGGTGATAAATCAACAATGTTGAACCTGTTGCTAACTCCACCAAACTCCTCAATATGTATATCAATTGAGTAGGCATTATCATTAATCTTGGCTAACACCTTGTAAGGACCAGCACCATGTGGCTTCAATTTTGACTTTTGAAGTAGTGGAAATCTATCCTGGCGTAGATGCACCCATATCATGTCACTAGGCTTGAACAACAATTCCTTCCTTGCTTGATTCCTTGCAGCAGCAATGTTCTTGCCTTTCTTCTCAATAGCCTCTCGAGGATTCTCATGAATCTTCTTCACATATTCAACATGTTTTGATGCCTCCATATCAACTCTCTCATGCAACGGTAGATGCAACAAATCAAGTGGCGTCAATGTCTTGAAACCATACACCACCTCAAAAGGATAAAGCTGATTAGTCGAATGCACAACCCTATTGTATGAAAACTCAACATGTGGTAAACACTCTTCCCACTCCCGCAGATTCTTCTTTATCATAGTCCTCATCAACTATGACAATGTTCGATTCACCACTTCCATTTGACCATCTGTTTGGGGATGACATGTAGTACTGAATAGCAGCTTTGTTCCCAGCTTCGCCCATAAGGTCTTCCAAAAACAGCTCATGAACTTCACATCAAGGTCAGAAACAATCGTCTTGGTTACTCCATATAATCTCTCGATGTCCCTGAAAAATAGGTTAGCAACATGCGACACATCGTCGCTTTTGTGGCAGGAAAGAAAATGAGCCATCTTAGAGAAGCTATCCACTACCACAAATATAGAATCACGACCTATCTCAGTTATAGGTAGACCTAGCACAAAATCCATACTAATGTCTTCCCATGGTGTAGTAGGTGCAGAGATAGGTGTGTACAAACCATGAGGCTTCAACTTGGATTTGGACTTGTGGCATGTAATGCAACGACTCACAAACCTGTACACATCACGCCTCATCTTGGGCCAATAAAAATGATCAGCTAGCATGAGCAATGTCTTCTCACACCCAAAGTGACCTATCAAACCACCGACATGTGATTCCTGCACTAAGAAAAAACACAACGATGATTCTGGAATACATAGTTTGTTAGCTCTAAACAAATATCCATCATGTATATGATACTTATCCCATGCGTTTCTAAGAGCACACAAACGATATGGTTTGGCAAAATCATGGTCAGTTGCATAAAGTGCACAAATACTTTCTAATCCAGGAATTTTAACATCAAGATTGGTTAATAGCATGTTCTTCCTAGACAAAGCATCAACAACTACATTCTCCTTTCCTTTCTTATACTTAATGATGTAAGGAAAAGATTCAATAAACTCAACCCATTTAGCTAATCTTCTATGCAAGTGTGATTGAGCTTTCAAATACTTCCATGCTTCATGATCAGAATGTATGATAAATTCGTTTGGCCACAAATAATGTTGCCAAACTTCAAGAACCTTACAAGTGCATACAATTCTTTATCATAAATAGGATAATTCAATATAGCACTAGTAAGTTTCTCAGAAAAATATGCTATAGGGCGACCCTCTTGCATCAAAACGCCACCAATACCTATACAACTAGCATTAGACTCAACTTCAAATTGCTTCAAAAAATCAGGTAATGCAAGTAATGGTGCAGAAGTAAGCAAACGTTTCAATGTATCAAATGCAACATCTTGGGCTACGCCCCATACAAATTACACACCTTTCTTAGTCAAATCATTCAATGGTGCAGCAATAGTGCTAAAATCCTTCACAAAGCGCCTATAGAAACCAGCTAAGCCATGGAAACTACACACTTGACTCACATTCATGGGAATAGGCCAATTCTGAATTGATTCAATTTTAGATTGATCTACCTCTACTCCATGCTTAGATACAACAAATCCTAGAAATATGACCTTATCTTTTGCAAATGTGCACTTCTCAAGATTAGCATACAGTTTATTATCACTTGTCGTATATGATTACAATGTTCAGTTTCATTGTGGCTATAAATAAGTATATCATGAATGTACTAGGTGCATTAGTAAGACCAAACGACATAAGTAACCACTCATACAAACCAAATTTTGTTTTGAAAGTAGTTTTCCACTCACCCCCTTCGTTCATCCTAATTTGATGATAGCCACTACGTAAATCAATCTTAGAGAAAATAGTAGCACCACTCAATTCATCTGACATATCCTCTAGGCGTGGAATAGGATGACGATATCGAATAGTGATGTTATTAATAGCTCTAAAATCTACACACATGCGCCATGTACCATCTTTCTTAGGCCCTAAAATAACAGGAACAACACAGGGGCTAAGAGAAACACGAACGTACCCTTTATCCAGCAATGCCTGTACTTGTTTCTGTATCTCCTTTGTTTCTTCGGGATTGGTCCTATAGGGCGCACGGTTGGGTATTGTGGCGCAAGGGATCAAGTTAATATGATGCTCAATGCCACGCAATGGAGACAATCCTGTGGGTACATGTTCTAGAAACACATCCCCAAAATCCTGCAAAACAGAAGATACACCAAGATAAATAGGGGCCATGTCGTTAGAAACCAATGCTGCGCCCTTATACATGAGCACAAGTGGCATGGCTATAGGATCCTCAAGAAATTCTCTCATATCCTCCTTGGTGGCTAATATCAGAAGATTAGGCACTCTCTCACTTTTCGTTATATCACTCGTTTTAGGCTCTATTACATCATGAATAACTACAACACTATCTCGCCGATCTATAGAGTCATCCTTCAAATTCACTTCTATCTTCTGATGAGAATCATTCACAATGTCTTATGGTGTCATCGGCTACATAGTAATTTTCTTTCCCTTGAATTCCAAGTAATACGTGTTGGCACGACCATTGTGTTGCACATGGTGATCATAAAGCCAAGGCCGACCCAACAATAGATGGCAAACAGTCATAGGAACCACATCAAAGTCAATAGAATCCTTGTATGACCCTATTTGAAAATTCACACATACCATATGATTTACCTTCATATCACCATTGTCGCTCAACCAATGTATGTAGCATGGCATGGGATGAGGTAATTAAGTCAAATTTAGCTTGGCACATAACTCCTTACTTGTAAGATTTCTGCAGCTACCTCCATCAATAATTACCTTGCAAGCTTTGTTAGGTCCAACTAGAGCTTTTGTTTGGAACAAATTGCAGTGCTGAGAATCATCAACATGCTGCACACTAAGTATGCGTGGAGACACCACAATAGTTGGTGCACGCTCAGGAAAAGCATCAGTACCTTCCTCGCCATCATAATCATTGTCGCCATCAACTTCATCTCCACTCTCATACTCACCTTGTTCATTGACAAACATCACCTTGCGGTTTGGACAATCTCTCTTGTAGTGTCCTCTACCTCCACAAGTATGGCACTCCACATCACGAGTACGCGCAGTTGACATATTGGAACCCGAGCTAGCAGCAGGAGCAGCGGGCTTCCGAGCATTGGAACCAAAAGAAGACGTAGGTGCAGGCTTGGCCGATGGTGAAGGGTGGCTAGCAACTGCTGCAGGTGGCGCCATAGGAGGCAGTGTAGATGTGGTTGCAAAACGGCTGGTAGACGAAAACCTTGCACGTGACTTAGCCTCTTCAGCTAGCTGTGATTCGGCCTCTCTAGCATGGTGCATTTGTTCATTCATAGTTTCATACTTATGATGACGAACAGTGCTCTTGATTTGGACCTTCAAATTGTTGAGAAAGTGGTGCATAGTCATCTCAACGGATTAATGAACTCTAGCACGTTGCATAAGCATCTCCATCTCCATGTAGTACTCATCAACTGACATGGTTCCCTGCCTCAATTGTGTCAACTTGTCAAAAACTGATCGCAAGTAGTTGGTGGCTACAAAACAATCCTTCATAATGCGCTTCATCTCACGCCAATCCATGACAGGAAGTTCATTGTCGTCCCTTCTATTCTGCACAATAGCATCCCACCATCACAAAGCATATCCATCAAATTCGGACGCTGCAAGCTTAACCTTCTTGTCTTCTGGATAGTAAAACAAACGCCAGAGCTTCTCAATCTTCAACTCCCAAGTGAGATAATCTTCAGGATCAAGTGAGCCTTTAAAAGAGGGGATTGAAAATTTCGGCTTGCCCAAACCATCATCAACAGCTTGATTCGGAACACGTTGAGCACGTCCCAAAGGAGCAAAACCATGTCCATAAGTAGGTGCAACATCAGGAGTAGGTGCAGGAGGGTTGGCACGTCCCTTGCCACGATGTGGGGCAGCATCAATCGCACTACCTTCATCATTGTCTTCAAAAACATCATCGGGTGGGTGTTCTTGCCGTTGCTGAAATGCTACTACTAAGGCGTCAATGGAACGCTATGAAGTTGCGACATTGTAATTGATTGTTGTCACTTTGTGTTTGAATGTTAGTGACTGCACCAATATTCTGATCCACTACCATTTGCACGTCCTGGATATTCTTGTCAATGCCCTCTGTGTTGTGTGTGAACACACGCATCAAGAGAGATTTCAATGCCTCGTATTCACGCCAAGTAACAAGTTCCTCATCCTTCTTTTTTGTGACACAACATCATCATCACTAAAAGACATGATTAGTAGGTTAGTGCAAAAATCAAAATCTCTTTGGTGGAAACACTCACAACTCACTCACAACCGACAAGAAAGCAGATCTTAACGTTCCAAACTGAATAGAGATGCTTTACCAAATGAAATCAAAGACTGATGCACTGATGTGATGAATCGAATATCAAGGGTATAGAGAACGATCACATGGCACACAGGTTATTTAAGGTGTAGCTATAGGTATGGTATCCTAAATACACCGCAAACAAGTCCTAGTGCTGATCGTACAAAACCCAAGAAATACACACGTGGAGATAAACGTGGCAATGCAACTATGAAGGATGTTGCACTGCGCTGGAGAGACACTAGCAAAGCTCAAAGTAAATAGGCACAAGATTTCACAATCTACCGGTGCACAAAGATATCACTAGGCCTCTTGGTCAATTCTCCTTTTGTTTTCTTTTTCTTTTGTATAGCTTATTTTTATTTTTTATTTTTGTTTAGCTATATTCTTTTTCTCTTTTTTTTGAATATTATCACACACGGCCAATTTACAAAGAACAACACCAAAACCCTAGGGTCAGCCTATAAGAGCGGAAACTAGTCTGAATGGGCAAGTTCCTACACGTATGAAATAGACTGGCTATATCTAAAGTTGTGGAAAAGTGCAATTTTCACACTTTGAAGTATGGCTGTCGTGGCAAAAAACTGATCAAAATCATGCCATGGCAGAGGGTTCGTACTGCGGCAGAAAAACATCACAAAGTCCAGTCGGAGCAGAGCGGCGGCAGGGCGTAGGCGCACGGCAGAAAAAGCGGCAACAATCGTGCCGCGACAGAGCGGCGGCAGAGAGCTGGCACGTCGAAGAGAAAACGCCTGAAAAACGTGCCGTGGCAGGAGTCTGAACGGGGGCAGACAAGGACTCGCGGCAGGGAAACATGACATTTCTGTGCCGCGGCAGAGTCAGTAGGGAAATATATTTTTTATTGCAAATCCAACTCGGCCAGGATTATGTAACAAGGACTCTAGCTTGGATCGGATCTGACCTTATGGCGGAGGAAAACAAAGGTGGATGTGACTAGAAAGAGAAAAACTACGAAGAACAGATCTAGATCTAGACTAATAGAGGAAAACGACCAACAACTAGTACTAGAAAACAATGTAATCTAGGCTATGGCAATTTTATTGTAAGGCTTTTTCTGTATAGGACGGAAAACACGACCTAATCTATGGATGGATTGTGGATTGCTCACCGACTAAACGAGTAAATATGATACCAATATGATATGGGGTGGCCCGATCTTCTCAGCAAGCACTTGTCGATGATGATGGTGAATGATAGATAACTAGCATGTAGCTATGATCTCTCCCGCTCGAACCCTGATGCCAATGCAACAGCTCTCGAACCCTGTGGGATATTCACAACACCACGCTCTTGCGCACGCAGACGTCGACCAGGAACGGTAGTTTGCAATCTACTAATTCCCAGTGGAACAATAGATCACACTCAATTGCAGTGGTAAAATCGATCGCAAGTAATTCGAGAGGTTCTATGAAAGAAACAACTCCAAAATATTTTAACGTATTCCAACCCTCACTTGTGTTGTGCCCTTCTATTTAAGGACTAAGGGGGCAGTGGCCAATACTAGGAAATAGTGGTTCGACTCAACCTAGACTAGGATACAACCGACCCAAGGTGGGGAGGCTCAAGGCGTGCATGCCTACTCTATTGTGGCAGAGTTGGACCCAGTTTCTCTATCATGGTAGCCTGCCATGGCAGAAAACTGTGTGGTTTCTTTGTCGTGGCAGAGATCCCTCGACCATGTGTTGATCTTCTCGTGGGGTGCTCCTTGCGCTGCCTCCCTCTCCTCCCTCATGCATTCTTCATTGATTAACACACCATGTTCCTTTAGCTCCTCGCTCCATGCTACGCTTTCTTCTCCCAAGTACCTGATCATAATTCAAAGACTTAGGTAGTATAAAATTCTCATTAACTAATACATTAGGTTCATTAAGAAACAAGTTCACCTCTTGTTCTTGTAGCTTAGCACAAGCTCTTGTAATTGGTCCAATCCTTATCTCATTGGATTGATCCTTCTTTACAGCAGGTGGAACATCATCAGTAGTATTTGGGGTAGGTGTAATTGTAGGGATGTCCTCATCAAGCTGTGCAAAAAGTGGCAAAGGACATGAAAAATTTGAGGTAGGACGACCTCTAAAAGAAGCCTAAAATACCAAATTGTCTCGAGACACTACTACATATGATCCAAACATAATCACTTAATGATTCAATATAAATAGTAACATATTTACGTAAGTAAAAAAACAAAAAACATACCAATTATGAAACTTTAATGATGTATATAAGTCCTAGGGAATGGAAAAAAGCTCTACCTTTTTTGTCAGAATCTTCTGTAATTTTAAAGATGAAGACTTCTATCCCTTTGCTCGATGTAGCATATCGTCAAGTTATGAAAACGCAATCATGGAAATCTTGTTGCACAACTCGGTCTTGATGATCTATGGTAGAGAAAAAGCCCTTTCAACTATTGTCGTAGGCACCTGTAAAATCAGTGCCAACTAAGCAAGGTGATAAACCATATGAAACATGATATGTCATTCAATTAATATAATATCCAAAGTATTTAGTTCTCCACATATGAATAACGAATATCTCTAGGTCATCTTATATAGTCTCATGCTCATAATAATATAAATTACCATGATAAATCTATCTAACACGAGAAATCTTATTCACATTGAACCTATAAAACGAGTTGCTTGAGTCAAAACAGGAAATTATGAAGCAACTCTAAAGATAACTCATCACGAAGGACAAAATTATTCATAATAGTTTCTATAGAAAAATAGAAGGTGTCCACACTCCGAGAATAATAAATATTGACTTGGTGTCTTCTCCCTTTCAATGATTTTTCACTTATTTTGTTACCCATTCATCCATACCTAGGATTCATATCATTGTCTGCGTGAATTCACATCTTTTAGGAGGATCTAAACCATCATTTTTCCAATTGAGCAAGCATGCTCTCACACACTTAACCAAAGATATTAACTAAACTAATACAAATAGAATTTTAGATCAATTTTATATACATCCCAAAGTAGAACCATAAAACATAGCCTATCACATTTTTATCGTTGGTTTGGGCAGCATGCATAGGGTGGTAAAAATACTCCCATGTTTTGTTTAGATACCCCATCTAAGACATGGTTTAGAGTTGGGTTTTCTACATTGAGAATTGTCGATTGCAAGGAGAAAGAGTTGGTTTAGAACTAGATTACAGCTAGTCCTTATTTGAGTTTAGTATCAGTTTTTCACATTGTTCACTAAAACAAGCATAACTTCTCATACAAAGTCTATTTTCAACGTATGACCAATCAAATTGTTCAGAAAAATATATGCATGTAAATCTTTTTGCCAAAAATCAAGGTAGGGTAGATGCCCTACCTTACTGGGAGCTTCGCCCAAAGAATCATTTTCACGGATAACTGAACGGACGAATGTTCTTTCCGGTCGGATAAAAAACCACTCGGTGCCATGCAAACACATCCCTAGATTTTCTTGCCATCTCAGCTGTTGTAAAACAAGTCTAAGAGCATCTCCACTCTTTGGAGGCCCCCATGCCAAAATCCAACATTTATTTTAACCAAATTGCACAAATGTTCAGCCCTGGGGGCCGCCAACTCCTAGCCGCACCCCTAGCTAGACACCCCGAAGAACAGCAAATTCGTGAAAATTCAGCCAAAATATGAAAAATTTGACACAAATTAACCCAATTTTCGTGCAACACACAGCTCGACCAATTTTACACACATAGTTCAGCTAAATTTTGGTCACATAGTTTGGCGCATAAAACAAGTGCATAACAAATAATTGAACAAGATTTCAAATGTAAGAACAACTCTAGGTGTTGCCTTTGAGCATCCACAGGTGTTCTGCTAGATCATCCTGCAGTTGTTGATGCACATACGGGTCTCGGATCTCCTGACACATAGCAACAAAGTCTGCCCATGATGCTGGCACCTAGTGACCAGGCTCTGCAAGAGGACCCTGTCTGAAATATGGTTGTGCTGGATCACTGTCATCAACAAGCAATGGCTCCTCTCTCTCATTCTTAATGATCATGTTGTGCAAGATCACACATGCATTCATCATCTCCCACATTTGCTCCTGCAACCAGGTCAAAGCGGGGAATCAGACAACTGCAGATCGAGCTTGGAGCAGACCAAATTCCCGCTCGACATCCTTCCTGCAAGCTTCTTGTTCCTTGTCAAAGTTTGATTGCTTGACGATTAGAGGGCTTGAGATAGTATTCACAAATGTTGACCATCTTAGATAGATGCCATCTACTAGGTAGTATCTATTGTTGTAGTGGTAGCCATTGATCACATAGTCCATAGGGGGAGCATGACCCTCAACAAGCTTGGAGAAGACATGCGAGCACTATAGGACATTGATGCCATTGTTGGATCCTTCCATAGCAAATAAGGACTGCCAAATCCAGAGATCATGTGTATCCACTTCCTCAAGTACCACACTACAAACTCCTTTGTGGCATTTCTACATTCCCAGCCAAGCAAACCGACAGTTCTTGAATTTCCAATGCATGCAGTCGGTACTTCGAATAATCCCAGGGAATCCTCTAGCTTCATTTATTGCTAGGATATGAGCAGTGTCTTCGGCATTGGGTAATCTCAGATATTTTGGCCCAAACACCGCAATCACTGTCCTGCATAACCTATACAAACAATCAATGGTGATGGACTTGGCCATAGAGAGATAATCATCTCGTGTGCCACCGGGAGCTCCGTATGCTAGTATTCTCATGGCCACCATGCACTTCTATAGCGAGGTAAATCTAATCATGCCTATGTAGTCATTCTTGCAGCTGAAATAGCTGACAAAGTTCTAGAGGGCATACATAATCTTGAGGAAGAGGTGCCGGCTCATCCTGAATCAGTGCCAAATCACTTCCTCGCTATGCAATGGTTCACTGATGAAGTAGTCAGCGTACAATATGCAATAGCCCTCCATCTGCTTCCTCGGCTTTCCCTTCTGGCCTCCAGGCACAGAACCACCACATCGTGGCTTCGTTTTATGGGCGTACAGGTCGGCCAGACAAGCGAGGATCATCATGTGCTCTTTGACGTTATGAGCACCACTGCTATTATTGAGCTACTATTTTTAATGATGTGCAATCTTGCAAATATTAAATTAATATTGAATTCCAAAAATGCACATATTTTTTTATTGAAGGCTGTACTAGATAGGTTAGGGAATGTCATCAGAATGACGGTCATTACTTTTGAAGTTTAGAGGGTTATCAAATTTCAGTAATCTTATGTACTACTCCCCAGTGAAGATCCACTTTGCTCTAAATTGTTTTTGCCAAGTACTCCATATGTCCCATCATATAAGAGGTAACCATTCTAGGAGTATAAGATGTTATTACAACCAATATACTCCTATATTGTTTATAATAACACCTTGTATTATAGGACATATGAGGTAAATCTTAATTTTATGATTCTGAAGTTCTGAACTCCTTTTGAATGAAACAATGTAACACCCTCAAATCGGCCCTATGCAAGTTTTGGCGCTTCTCGCCAAACCCGCATAGAAACGATTCAAGGACGCCCACGAGGCACTTGCGTGCGGGTGGAAGACGAAGTAATACCATTACACATTAGTCCATGATGGAACCCACAGAACATATATATACAACAACGACTCCATGAGTCAAGAATACAGATATACTCTACAAAGATTCAAATCACCTTGAAAATGATAGAGCGTCCGACTACAGACAAGATGCAAATGGGGCTAAGAGCCCTAAAGAATAACCATTGGCGTCCATAACCTTGCCCAGGCCAAGCCAGAAGGGTAACCCCGCTAACGACGTCAATCTCAAACTTGCTAAAACAAAAGGGGTGCCGACAAAGGGCAAAGGAAAAAGAGGAGCGTCAGTACTGAGGACAGTACACGGCGAGGCTAGAATTCGGCGGGTCTCGCCTACATAGGTATGGTGGACTGAAGCGCAGCGAAGCAGGCACTAAACAACCTATAGAGACTTTATGCAACTGTCGGCTATTAGAGAGGGATAAGAGAGACCTATTCGGGACGAACCTGATACTAACACCAATCATACCCATCCTGGCATTTCCCCCTCGAGACAAAACAAGGAAGTCAAACCGAGGAACTCACACAGTTGGCAGTTTTATTCATTCCATTATAGTTGAAGCACTTACTAGTCAGATATAGATAGCATGAGTCATCCTGATAGCATAAGTAGTGGGCAGTTTTAGTTAATCATTTAGTTGTAGTTGCAGTACTTACTAGTCAGATACAATTAGCATGTGACATCCCAAACCCAGCAGTTGTTGGCACTTTTATTTCATTCCATTGGAGTTACGATACTTACTAGGCAGGTACAACATGACACGATACACCCCAGTTCCTCCAGTTGTTGGCACTTTTATTATCCATTCCATTGTGGTGAAGCTGATTACTAGTCACATATTAAGTCAAATTTATAGCACTACTTTAGTTATGCTTGTCTATGATCGAGATAGTGTGCTCCAAGTCGTCCATAACCGTGGACACGGCTTTCAGAAAGATTTACCCTGCAGGGGTGCACAAATAGCAACACACACACGATCAACCTTGGAAAAGCCAAGTCAAAACCCAATGAGGCTTTCACGACAAAGCAATAACAGGATTCATAAAATATTTCAGGGGGCCACCCCATTAAGCTACCCGCAACGAAGTTGGCCGACTCCGAGACGGACCCAAGGTTTGCGCCAATGGCTGTAAACGACTGGGAACCCGAAAGTGTGACTGGGCTTGTCGATACCGCGAAAACACTCCGCAATCCTAAACAGTACAGGTGCTCCACGCACAATCTTAAATAAAGCAGTAACATGTTATAAGTACAGGATAGTAAATAGAACCCCAAACTAGTTTGTGGCCCCAAGAAATAGAAATGAATCAAGCTCTGGCTAAGGGGTATCCATAGGGTCTCCCGGATGTGGATAGTGCGAATAATCAAGGAACATGTATCAAGTACTCGGGGCCTACGGGACACAAGTGGACATGAAAAACCAAATAGCTTATATTGCCCACCGGTGCCTCTTTCATTAGTTATCCCAGCAATTTAATAGTTGTATTTAAAGTCATGATCATCTCCACCATTAAGCATATCTATCATTAAGCGTGTGCCAACCTTTTATCAACGGTGGAACGACAACGACGCGAAGGAGCACCTGAGCAAGCAACTACGACTCGCAAGGCTGACTGTCTATCAATCAATAGGCAATAGGATGTGTCCAAGGCAATATAGAGGCTGTAAGGAATAAAAATGGTGCTCGGAAACTAAAGCATCGCAACAAGGATAGCAATAGATCAACAGGAGGAAGTAAAGACTATAAACGCAAAATAGGTAGAAAGGGGGAGAATGCTCGCCTGGGAAACACTGCCAAAGATACACCGGAGAACTTGTCGATACTCGCATCCACTCAACCGCCTAATCTGTGAAGAAGCAAAGCACTAAAGATACACCGGATGCACTATTTAATACTACGGCAAAAGATCTGGCATGATGTATGTATGATGCATGCCATGGCAAAGATGCGGTGCAATTAGGCTATATTAAGCGGAACCGGGGTCCCGACAATTAATTAAGAGGTTCGTGTTGTTTAGATACCCTGCAATTTAAATGTTGGCTTAAGAAGGCAAACCATGGCATTGGTTCCCTACACAAATTCAAATGGAGTCCGGAATAAGACAAAGGTATCCCGCATAAACACTCCATATTTAATTATAAGGTGAATCGGCGTAATACGCCCAAACCACAAAATATGCATGCGACATGAACAATTAAATATGCAACAAGTATATATGTCATATTATAAAAATAGGGGTCTTGGATTGGAGTCACACATTGGGGTCCGGAGATCTTGGGGGTTTCGAGGGATCGGGTTTGATCTTTGGATCCGGGAAGGAGAACTTGGCGTTCCGAGGGGTTCGGGCTCCGTCTTCGGGTCCGAGATGGAGAACTTGTAGTCCCATGGGGAAGATCTTCAGGTGTTCAATGTCAAGCTTGTAATCGTCGTCGGCATAGTCTTTGAATAGCCACACAAGGTTCCCGCAGCGACATCATTCGGTGCCGCGTGGCTTCGAGGTCATCTCACTCTTCACCGCGAAGATTGCATCAGAACCGGAGGCAACGAACTGATGTACACGGGTCTTTGGCTGCACAACACTAGAAAAGGGCACAGACACAACTTAACATGTTGAACAAAATAGCAACATAGGAAGCTACACGGCTCAACATGGTTACGCTACAGACACGAGATGCGACGAGCACCTACAGATGGAATCCACGGCAGACTTGATGCCACTAACGTGTTGTAGCAGGGGCGGCACCATGACATAGAGAGAGGGCGACGCTCCGCAGATGGCCGAGGCAGCGGCGAGGCAGAGGAGCACGGCCGGACACGACGCTGAGAAAGGCAGGGCCATGGCCACGGACGGAGGATGGCGGCTCACGCAGGGGTGCGGCCGGTGCTACAGCAGGTCGAGGAAGAACTTGAGGTGGAGGCCGGTGCGGAACACGGAGAAGGAGCACAGCGAGGAGCTTGCTCGGGTGGGGAAGAGCTTGCGAGGCAGAGAGAACGCGGCGCTCGCGGAGCGGACATAGGCGAGCGGCGCCTTGCATAGGATCATGAAGGATGCGAGAACGGGGCGGCGACCGGAGGTGGGGCTGCTGGCGAGGATGTCCGGCACGGCGTCGGCGGCTGAAGGACACATGAGGGAGGCAGTAGAGACGGGCACTAGAGGCAGCAGATCCTGAGGTGGCAAGGCATGTCGGTCCCGGAGGAGAAGGGCCACAACGGACGAGACTCGGGGCACCTGGACGGAGGCGGCCGAGGTGGACAAGGAGGGCGGCCGGTGGAGAGGCGGGTCCACGGCTGTAGACGGGAACCAGGGGAGGCGCGGCGCTTGGTCGCACAGAGGAGGGCGGCCAGCGGGGTCCTGAGGCAGCATGGCGAGGGAGGTCCCCGGCAAGGCCGGCTTGTAGACGAAGCGGCTCGAGGGGAACCCTGTGCCGGCGGCAGAGAAGCACCAGGGAAGCTGGACTCAGCGACGCGCGCTAGGAGAGGAAGGCGGCGGTGATGCAGCGAGGTGAGCGGTTGGACGCGAGCGAGGTGGGGATGGTTTGAGGGAGAGAGGCGACACGGGTTCGTGTGCGGGCCGGGTACAGGGCAGGTGGGGTCGGCAAGCGCGTGCATGTACCACGCACGAGAGTGCGTGTACTAGCGGGCGGGTGCGTGTGTGAATGTGTAGCACACGATGGGGTTGGTGGGCTAGGCTGGGGAGCGGGCTGCGGGGATGTGATCTGGTTCAAGCGGGAGTAGGTGGAGGGTACTGCTACGCTTAGGCGGGCGCGTTGCATGCGGTACACCACGCGTCCGTGCATGTGTGTGCTTGCGTGTAATGCGTGTGTGTGCGCTGTGAAGGCTGGCGGGTTGGGGTGTGGCGGCGGCAGGGGTGGGACTAGGTGTAGGTCAGGTTAGGGTTTGGGACTAGATTTAGGGTTTGGGTCTAGATGGTTGGACCGGGTGGTAGGTGGTAAGGCTGGTTGGGCCTCTGGTCCAATCGGCTGGACTGCCTCCCCGAAAACATTGTTTTATTTTAAAACATCTTTATAAATAGTTTTTAGTCAAAACAAAATATTCAGAAACAACGGAGTTTTGATTTGAATAAAGACGGGGGGGGTATTTAGAAATCAAGGATAGGCTTTTGTAAATTAGTTTTAGGCAAACAAATGCAGGATGACATGACGATGCTCAAATGCAAGGTGGCATGATGACATGAGCATGCGGTCATGATGATGCAGAAAAAGAAAAACAGCACGTGATTTTCTAGTAGTGGTTTTACCGGGTGCTACAAACAAGCACTTTGCCACCCAAGATATCTCACAAGATTTTGATCCCTTAGTTTGTCCAGCATGGTGGATGGAGCAAGTAAGTTCATCTGAGAGTGCTATGTGAACGTTTTGTGTCTATGAAGTTCATTTCTGAGTAGGAATATGTATTAAGTGCATGTTGTTTACATGCAGAGAGTTCCTAAAAGAGATCAATCTGTTCCTTTCGAGTCTTATTATGTTCCTACTGATGGGAGGGCATGTGGGCCCCACAGTTTAATCCTCCGAGAATCCCTATTATGCATATCGCCATAATCCCACCAGTTTGTCGTGGCACATAACCGACAAGTATCAAAGTAAACATCAATTACTTATGCGGATACAAGCCATACCTCAGTTGCCATTATGGCTACATCAATCATCATCAGTGGAAATATCATCAAGCGTAGAGCCCGAGCCATGCCTTAACCTACATGCAGCTGACTGGGATAATGTCCTAGCTCGCATAGTCATCACCATCACCATCTTCTTTATATTTGATCAAGTTAATAGCTAGGGACAATGCCAGTGAGTACTTTGAATGTACTCGCAAACCACCTTAAGATAAACAATAAAAGGATATGCAATATGGCTGTGGTAGTAGGAGGGCTGCAAAAGAGGTTCTTTTCTACAATAGATTTTCTCATAGATATAGCATCAACATATCTTTGTTGAAAACTTCTATAAAACATTTTGGAAACCTTCTTGAAAAGTTTTGGAAAACACTAGGATTGGGTCACCCACTTGTTCCTCCTTCCGGTCATCCCATGACCAAACCTTTCATTCCTTTCCGACCATCCCATGGTCAAAACATTTCCAAAGCCTTTGCTTTTCTGAAATACCTTTAAAACAAAACCAACACCGCTCTACAACAACTTTCACAACCGTCCATGATTGTGGACACGACTATTCGAATAGTTTTTCACTCAACAGACGTTGTACACTTTACCCACCCCAATCGGGTACCCTACCCTGATCCCACATGGATTGTGGGTCGAGTAATAGGTCAAGACCTTTGGAAATCCCACTCAAGTATACTTTCCTTCCTTATGAGCCATTCATAGTAAACACATGGCAACCTGCAGACCGTTCTTTTCTTCTCCAGGTTGATGCTTTTACATGGACCCTTATTAGAGAAGACCCACCCTCCAGGGATCGCAATCCCCTGTAGTAGTTGTGAGGAAACCTATACTAGAGTGAATAAACTTCGAGTCCAGCCACTTCCCATATAGGAGTAATGTGGTTGCATGGGTTAATTGTTCTAGCAAACTACAAAGAAACATGTGCATTTTCATAAACATTTTTCCTCCTTTTTCCTTCAACATCTTTTGTAAAACAGAAACTTTTTTCTTTCTCAAACTATCTCTTGGTAGGTCGGACCTCACCAAGGTTTTACAATAAAACATTTTCGTAAAACCTTTTTGGGGTCTTCCCATCCTATAGCTTTGCTTCGGCTAAAACAGGGTCTCCAAAGGGGTATGGTGTTATACACCATCTACCATACTAGGGAAAAGTAGGTGTCATCAAGGGGGTTCTAATTAGTAGTACAAATGTGTAATGGTTTGGATGAGCCAAGCCACTACCAGGTATAGATCATCATACAATTAAAACAATGAAGTTTTAATAAACAGTAGGTAAAACATGCATCAGTAAAATGGTAGGACAAGGCTTGGCTTTCCTTTGACCAACAATATGGCAATATGTCCGTAGGCTTATTCTTGGAATACCATAATAACCAATAATAATCATCTTCTTCTGGTCTCCGATATAATCGCAGCTATCGTCATAGTGGATAGCACATGCAAGCAGATAAGGCCACAATCAACACAAGGCATACAATCATCCATACAATACAAGAAATTTAGAAGTCTCAACTATTCAATAAGTATTGAGAAATTTAGATCAAAGCAGTGGGAATTACTTTGGTTGCATTTGTGGCATGTCTTTTATGGTTTAATTGTCAAATACCACCTAATGAAGGGGTTTTGAACTAAGGCTTGGGCATGTCTGATATAAATGTACAAAAATGATATCAATAGATATGCATTAAAATAAAAAGGCCAATAAAAGTGGTTTCATGATTTTTTTTCAGTTTTCTTTAATTAGATATGAATTTTCTAGTGAAATAAACACTAGTTCAGGTGAATAATTCACCAGAAAAGATCTGGAGCTCAAAAAAGTTTGTCCTCAAGGGATATTGTATACATTTGGGTTTGTGATTTTTGAGAGTTGGACTCACCTAAAAATAATTACCAGAATACCCTTTAGAAATTCCCAAAGTCAGTTCTACAAGAAAATTTGTCCTTTTAACCAGATTTACTTTGAAGAAGATTTTGAGATGAATCCAAGAACACAACGTAGGTACCTCAAATACATTTCTGCAAAATTTGGAATCACTATTTTTGGTCTTGTATAGATACATATGTGATTTATCTATTGAAAGGAGCACATGTAGAAGGGATTAAATCCTTAAAATTCCTCAGAAGATCAAAAAATCTTGAACTCCTGGGTTTTGATAGGCCTTACAGTACCACTTCAGTGAGAGTTGGAATCAACTCAAAATATTGTACCATTTGATCTAGAGAATTTTCTCTAGTCCTAAATGAATTTAATTTGTTATTTTTGCTACAGTCAAACCACCGGGCCATCCCAACTCGGCAGTGCCATATGCAGGAGATGAATTTGAACTGTCATGGAGCGGGGCCCGGGGGTAAGCAGGCTCGGGGGCTGTCCGATCAAGTGGAGATGGACGTTCCACCATTGTTTTCTCTAACGGACCCGCCGGCGGCACGAAAACCCTAGAGCAGGAAAAGCGGGGCTTGGGAGCTCACTTGGGAGCCTTGCCAGCGACAGAGGAAGGTCGGGGGTGGAGCGGTGCCTCCCACCGGTCCGAACAATGGGCAGAAAGGGCTAGTTCAATGTTGATCCAGCGTTGTAGGCTTCACTATGGCAGAGCAAACTATGAGCTCGGCGGAGCACGCATGGAGGTGGCTTCATGTCGGAGTAGAGGTGGTCGCGCGGACCTAGGAGGTGTTTGAGGCCCTAGGGTGGCCTTTGGAGATGTATTTAAGGCTCAGACACATCGAGCTCAACGGGGAGATCCCAAGTGGACATGCACGAAGGTGGTGGCTTCCGGGGTTCCTACAACAGAAAGAAACATAGAGAGATGTAGACTAGAGTTAGAAGAGCACCGAGAGGCCAATAAAGAGCAAAGGGATGGTAAGGATTCATGACCTCCTTTCTTGAGATGTATGCAAACCCAAGAGGTGGTTTCTGTCCCTTGCCATGGTGAGGGAAGGGCATAGAGATAGATCAGAGCTCGTGGGTGGTACTAGGGAGCCAGATGATGTGAATGAGGGAGCATGAGTGAGGGGAGGGTCCTCTGTCTATTTAACAAGATAGGGGGTTGGCGTATGGTGCACCAAGTGCACACATGGCCATGGCTTGGTCCATGGCCTTCCCACTGGCTGCCACGGGCAGTGGAGAGAGGTGAGAGGAGTCTATGGTCGTGCATCTAGGGGCATAGGAGGTCTAGTACTATAACAGAAAATTATATGGCAAAGCTTGCTTGTCTCTCACTTTTCTCCTCCTCCAAACATAAGAGACAAGGCTAGGGCAGACCTACAATAGCTGCTACATTGCAGCTCGACCAGAAGTAGTGTCCTAGTGCTGTGATGATCATCCATGTGCATTGAGGGTGATTTGATGAGGATTAGCTCATGGTTTTTGGGTTAATGTCAATTCTTGTCCATATTGATTATCATGGAGGAACTTTTGAATTTTTATCTAGACAAGGTACACCAATGGTGATAGTAGATGGATATGGATAAGATACCACTCTAGGAATTAGTTAGGATTTACTTGATAATTTTAGATCCCTTTTATATCAGTTATTCAGAAACTGCTGAATGCCTTTTATTGAGTTCATTTGATATTTTTGAATTGGACAAAGAAGGTTTTTGGTTTGATATGGTCCCTAGTATGATTTCACACTTTGTAGATTTTTCTCCAAATTTATTGAAGAATAAAACTATTTAAAAACTTTATTTTCTTATTTCTACCATTTAACAAAATAGGCGAAAAGAATTATTGAAACTCTTCAAAAATATACATTTATGAAGTGCGGAGATAGGGTATGATCTATTAGAGTCAATTCTTCCAAGGGTTGGAGGAGTGGTTTGGAGAAAACCAAACTTTCGCTTATAGATACACTTTTGGAGATTTTGCCAAATAAAAGAATAAGTTAGGTTTTGGGGCCAAGTAATAATGGAAATCCTTTGATAAATTTATATGTCCATGGTAGATGATGTAGAAAATGTGTAACTATCATTTGCACCTTGGGTTTTGGAAATCCAACTTGATGTTGGATGAGAGCATGGAATAGATGATCTTGGGCTAAGTTAATATCATACCATCAAAACCTTGTTGGATATTGGAGCTTAGAGGTCCCCTTGGGTCATGGGCTATATGGATGTATAGACCGAGTGATGTAGATCACCATGGTAAAGAGTTTTGAGGTTGATTATGATTGAGCTCTTCAAGAATTGGTGTCAAACTTTGAATAAAATAAGAGTGCCAAAATAGATTATCAAATAGCCTTCAAAACCATGTGGGTTATAGAGCCACAAGGATCCAATTGGAGCAACTAGTGTAGGGATTGATAGACCTTTATGAGCAGAGCACAATCATTCAACTATTTTGTCAAAATTATATAACATGGAGATGTGAGCTTCTACGAAAGTAGGCTTGTTGATACAATTTCTAGAAAAGATTATTTTCTTGTCCACAAAACCATCAAGAACAAGTGGGTTCTAGCCAAGGGAAAAAGTGGGCCTTAGTAGTCCTTAAGATGGGCTACGATATGGTTCAAGTGCATTTCCAAAAATGCACAAGGGTTGAGAAAGAGAGAGACTCAAAGATGTGATATTGATAACAGTTTTCCAGACTTAGTCATTTTTTGGCAGATTTAAGGTTTCTGGCTAGAATACAAGAGGGAATGATTTTGAGAAGATGCAAGGTTCCAAACTTATCATCAAGTGGGTGAGTTTGAAGTGTATATTGAGTATAAAGCATCCATGCTTGGAGTTGGTCTTCATTGACTTGGAAGCTTCTAGAAGGGATAATTTCAGAAGTGATCTAGTTAAGGGTTTTAGATGATCACCTAGTGGCTAGAGATCAGATCAAGATTGGTTTACTTACTTAGGGTTGATATTCCTTGATTAGATAGATGCTAGATAATGATCTCCTAGAGTAGCTCATACTACTTCCTAAGCAAACAAGTAAAGCACCAGATCAAGGCAATTCACCTTAGCAAGCAGCTCCAACTACTACTAGGGTTACCATCAAGCTTAGCTTGAGGTAAGGATGGGAATTTTGAAAAGGTTGGATTTTGAACAAGGTAAGGCCCTTTGTACTTATACCAAGAGTATAGTTCAAAAGTTTTATGAAAGCTTTTGGAAAGCCTAGGGGTAAAAGTAGTTGAAGGTTGTGTCTAGAAAACATAAGGAGATTATATCTTATAAATATCCATAATTTTGTCAATAGAAGCTACTAAAATGGTTGGTATTGCAAAGGCATCTTGGATCAGGTTTTTGAAATGCCAGAAAATTTGAGAATTTGGGAAATAAGCCAATATAGTTTTTTGAAAAAAGCTTTTGTCAACTGAGGGTGCCACACATTCAGAAGCATAAGCACCAACAAGCAACAAGCAAACACTGCATCACTAAACAAGAAAAAGTTTTTGTTCCCCCTAATTTTTGCATTCTGGGCAACTAATCAGGGTTGCTAAAAGTGGGATGTTACAAACCTTTCCCCATTAAAAGAATCTCGTCCCGATTGAGTTGGGAGTTAGTTATATGCTTCTCAACCGCACTAACTTATTAGCTTCATCTTTGAGCAGGGTTACAATGTTGGTGAAGTTGAACTTTTGTCTTCTTGGATGCACAAAGAGTTGAGCAGGATCTAGTCCTGATTGAGAATGTTGATTTTCTTCTCCATTCGGACTTCGATATCCCGAGGGCCTAGGTTGGGCGAACTACCTCAATTTGGAATATTTGCAAAGTAATCTTCTGAGGATAGGGCCTACCATTTGATGTATTTTATGTCATTATCCACGACTTTTTCCTTAGGGGCTTAGCGTATCCTATTTGACAACTTTGGGTCAGAACTCTTGAGGTTGTTTTCTAGCGGGTGGTTACTCTATTTCTATGGGAAAGATGCCCCCTTTGGGTTAAACTAGGGTAGCTTGGGGATACATCAGTCCTTCCTTCTTGGAGTCGTCGAATGAGGTTTGGAGATTATCGCTAATCTTTCTTCTGTAGTTGAAATCTTCAGATGACGTCCACAAACTAGGTCCTACGAGGCTTATATACTACCTTTATTCGCACTAAGCCTATTGGAGCAGTTGAAGTAGCGGATCATCAAACATGTTAGAACTGATGGGGCTAGAGAATTTGGCGGTCTTCCAGGTGGGTCTTCAGCTAAAGTAGTAGAGGGGTTTCGAAAATCTTCAGTTACTGTCTCATCTCATGACTTGTGAGTTGATTCTTGGCAAAAGGACGTTGGATCTGGAAATCTTTCTGAAGTATCTTTCGGTAAACGGTCTTCTAGGATTGAGTGGAAAGACGCAGTCTTTCCACCTTAGAGCTTCACTAAGGACCTTCGAGAGTGGTGCAGATCTTACGTCTTGAAGTTCTAGCGTGATGATAAAGAAGGCTGTATATCCTTGGGTCTTGAGTTGAGGTCCTCGAGTGACATTCTATTGCGTAAACCTTGTCGGGGTGGTTTCCTAACAAAGCCTTATAGAGTTAGCTCTAGGCACATTTGTGGTTAATGATACTTCTTGCTAGTCTTCAGTTAGAGTAGAGACATCCTTGTTTGGAGGAGTCATGTTCACTTGAATTCCTTGTGTTGTTTCTGCTCGATGGCGGAGCAGACTCGTTGTCTTCATGCATCCTTGTCTTTAGGGCTTTGGAGTATTCTAGCCTTCTAGTTAGGACTTGAATAATATAGTTAGTCTTTTGGGGTTGTCGTAGTGTCTAATATGCCGAAGGTTAGTGGAGTCAAGTCTTCACTTCTGGTCGTGGTTAGTAAATCTTGTCATTTCTTGTGGATAGTGAGGATCCTTCGGTCATAGACTTCTAGCTTCAATGGTACTCTTGCTAATGTTGGCAGATGAATAATGGGGTGCGCTGTTGGTGACGAGTCTTGAGGGATGGTTTTTATGAAGTAGGCCATCCTACTGAGGACAAGTCTTCGTGTGATTTAGCTTGACAAGGTCGAAGTCCTGGTTCTTGCGATGCTTTTCCTCTCATAACTCTCGAGGTTCATATGGTTCTCGTTAGCTACAACTAACATGGGGTGCCTGAGTTCTTAGGTGGTGTATTGATTCCTAGAACACTTTTGACTAAGGTCATACAAACGATAGGACACATACAAGGTAAATAGAGCGATAGGGTCGCAACGTTCATCCTAACTTGGAAGCTCAAATAAAACGCACCAAGCAACACATTTTGCAACATAGGCAAGTAAACAAGGCCTACTATTGGGACCAAGGAGTTAACTACTCGTGATATAGGGGAATCCTATCTTACCATTATTTATCCTAGGTATCACAATGTTGTGGTCTGGGTCACTATCTTGCGATGGAAGCATTTGCCGTATCATGGGATGCTTCTCGATAGTGCAACACTTGATCTCTTCGGATTATGGGGATTCCGCTGGTATGTCGATCTTGTAGTATCCTTGTGTTTGCTGGTAGTTGCTTCTCTTCATATCATTCTTGATATGGGCATGATATGCGCGAGGGAGGAGCAGGAGGCAGGCGCAAGGGAGATCATCAAGAAGGACACGAAGGTGACTATGAAGACCTGACTGTCTGGCCGAAGAAAGCCGGAATGTCCGGCCAACCGGAGTGTCTGTCCCATCTACACCGGAGTGTCCGACCTACAAGGTTTCGTCTGATCCGGATGTATCTGCTAGAGTCGGTTTTGTATCCAGTTGTCGGTTTGGGTCTCCAACCGGCTATATAAAGAGTCAATCTAGAATTAGGGTTATCTTCAAATTGAGTTGTTTAGTCTAAAACTATTGTGAGTTGCTTGGTGAGCATACCTCCTATTGAAATATATTGCCTAGCCCTTTCCATTAGTTCGGACTGTTGGTTGCGTTGGCTAGCGCATCAATTCAATATGGTATTAGAGAAGGAGGTCCTAGGATCAAATCCTGGCCAACGCAAAAATTAAAAACAAATATTGCGGCCTCTCCAAACAAACGTCACAATAGGCCAAAGGGCAAAGACATAGGGCGAGTGTTGAAATAAATTGCCTAGCCCTTTCCATTAGTTCAGACGGTTGGTTGCGTTGGCTAGTGCATGCTATTCAATATGGTATCACAGCAGGAGGTCCTAGGATCAAATCCTAGCCAACGCAAAAAATTAAAAACAAATATTGCGGCTCCCCCAAACAAATGTCACAATAGGCCAAAGGGCGAAGACGTAGGATGAGTGTTGAAATAAATTGCCTAGCCCTTTCCATCAGTTCGGACTTTTGGTCGTGTTGGCTAGTGCATGCGATTCAATACCTCCGGGGACGGCGATGTTGTGTTATCTATCGTATTGATATTGTCGCGGAGGTTCTTATGTTCATCAAGGATTGTCGTGTTTTGGTTTGAGGCATGGTTATCTTCTCCATGTTGCTTGCTGGATTGATTCCTCTTCTTCAGGTGATGTTCATAGACATTATTGGCAGGATTATTATTCAGGTTACTCGCTATGAATGATCGGGGCAAAACTATAGGATCATAGGCTTGATCTGTATCATGTGGTATCAGAGCACGAGGTTGCTCATGGCGAGATTGTGTTGATTGATCGGTTGAGTGTGTTCTTCGTGGAGATCAGAGAGTTGTGGTGGTGCAGATTGGATCTCGACGTCCGCGCACTGGAGTGTCCGACGGTTTCCTCCCGGAGTATCCGTCCGATCCGAACAGTCCGGCCCTCCAACACCGGACAATCCGGCCCTAATTTTTTTTGTTCAGCAGTTCATGCTAGGAAGCATGCAATCATTTTAGGGTGATTTTTTTGGCAAATGATGCACTTCTAGGAAGAGATCTGGTGATGTGTACAATGTTTATCTCGACATCTGTAAGGATCTGACCATAATAAGGTAAGATCCCTGTGATTGCAGTGCTAGTCCCTGGATAGAAATGCTAGCACCCACAGTTTAAGATTAAGTACATAGAAACAAAGGTCATTATTACATCGCATATCCAGGAGTATAATGGTTCTTACAACTCACTTAGCCCAAGGCTAAGATACAAGTTCACATTACATAGCATAATAATAATAGAGTCTTTTAGTCTTCATGTGCCACAGGCAAGCATGTCGAGTGTAGACCCGCAACCCTACTCATCATCAGAGTATCCTGCAACATAATAAGTTACAGCCACAAGGGTCAATATATTTGGAATTGTATTGACAAGTGATACCATAGATACTTAGTATAATCCAAAAACTACATGAATATATGGCTAAGTGGGGTTATGGCTGGCTTTGCTAAAATTAGTTTAACTTATAGTTTTTGAAGAAGTTTTTCATTCAAGCTATAAGGTACCAATGATATACATCACTGAACCTTTACCCCTGTTCACCCACAAGTTTTAACTTAGAGAAATTTGGATGAGGAGATTATTGAACTGCTTCACTGTCTTGAGGCTCAGAAGTTGTCCATAACCGGGGACATGGCTAAGTATTTAGTTTTACCCTCTCGAGAGGTGGTGCACTTTCCCCACAAGACTCGACATGCATCGAGACAAGACCTTTCAGAAGCAATCCCTCAGACCACCACAGACGCGTTCCATCCAATCATATCTACCACCTTCTGTCCGTCTGGCTGAGTTCTTGCAACTTAGTTGGTCAAGGCAGAGCCCATATGCCATGTGGTTGCACTAGAAGCTTTATGACAAGAATGTCTCCAATCTCTTTGTTCCTGGGTGGCCATCCACAAGTGTGATACACCAGCTGACCATAGACATGGCCCCTGAGTAACCACTCAACATAATCCAGGCAAGTCCCAATCCACCCAGGTGTTTCATTAATAATAGTTGTTTTCTTAGTCAAAGAAAAGTAATATCTTTCCATACTATCTTGATATGTATTTTCCACCCACGAATTCTACTAGCATGGCTAAGCATTCTAGCATACGAAGTCTTTTAACTAGGAGATACTACCAAGATATAGTCTATAGGATAGCATAGCATAGTATAGTAACATATGAAAAATTCTATCATGCTAAGATCTACCAAAATATCACTAGTGCAATAGTGAAAATAATAGGACATGGGATGAAATATCACTTGCCTTGGTAGCTAGGGGAATAGGTACAATCCTCACAGCAGCAAACTTCACAATCCACATAATCTACACAAGATCAATACAACAACAATAATTCAATCAATAAAGTATTACAAAAACATGAATGCATGCAAAATGCAATGATATGATCACAACTCTATAATTTACAGAGTCTACAGTACTGAGGATAAAATACCTCATCTAAATGCATAAGAAATACACCAAAATAATTTATAGAACAATTTTTGTGAGCAAAATACTCCTAAAACTATTCTGCCTATAATTCCAATTTTCAAGAGGCAAAAGTGTGAAACAAGGCCTCCGTAATAAAGGTCTTATTTTTCTGAATCCATAGACACCAAATTTGTATTTTTCTGATTTGTGGATCAAAAGTTATTGAATTTCTAAGTTAAATACTAAATGTGTCTATTTTCTAATTAAACAAAAATAGTCTGGCGACATGGCGCTATCCTATTGGCTGGTACAGGTTCGGCCAGATTGATCGCTGTGGGCCGTCAGATCTTAAGTGACTACGGACGGATCTGATTAGCCCGTACCCTTTCGTTTAGTGATCTAATCCTATCCGCTAAAATCTGATCGAACGGCTCCTAATCACTTGGCTGGGGACCGACGGCGCTAGCGACGGCGCGCGGCGGCGGAACGTCAGGTGAGTGACGTTCCGGTGATTCTAGAGGGGTAGGGGAAACAATGGTCTTACCGAGGGTTTGCGGTGGTCTCGGCGATCTGGTTGGTGGTCACGATGGAGAGAGGGGAGCTCTGCTTCGCTCGGTATTCCTCGCCGGAGTGACGTCGACGGCGCAGGTCACAGCCATGAGACGGTGGCATCGATCTGGTACTCGAGCAGACACATAAAAGGGTTAGGGGAATGCACCTAGTTCTGCACTGTCTAGTAGTGGCCAAAAAGAAGCGGCGGGAACTAAGCCCTTACCGGAAAAACTGTCAGACGGTGGCGGCAGAGGGAGTTCGCCGGACTTGGTCCATGTCGTCGCCCTGGAGCAAGAGGGAGCACATGGCTCGGTTAGTAGGTGCGCTAGGATATGGTGAACCATACGGGACAGAGAGGAGGGCGCCTAACAGCCGGAGTTCACCGGAATTGTCGCCGGGATACCGTTAGTGAGCGGCGGTCCGAGCTCGAAATTTGGGGAGCCTGGGGGCTCTCCGGGGGTGGCGACTGGGGGAAATGATGAGGAGGTTTAAGGGAATTAAGTAGAGGTAATCACCGGGGGAATTACTACGAGAAACGGTTGGAATCGAATCGATTCGAAACGGTAGAGAAGGGGGGCTGTTCGTGGTCTAGGGTTGAAGACGACGGGGTGGTGGTGACGTGGGCGTGGGGTCGGAGTGTAAGTGGAAGGGGGTGGGTAGCGGCGCGGTAAGAAAAACAGGGGGAGAGGGGAAAGTCCGGGTGGGGCTGGTGGGCTAGTTTTGGGCCGAAAGGCCAGAAGCTGTCTGCTGCTTTATTTTTTTCTCCTTTTTTTTCTATTTCTGTTATCTCCAAAAACTTTTGATTTAAGGATTCAAATTGATTCAAACCAATTTGTGAAAATTTTTAAAACTTCAAATTAGGTTTGTAGGGTATTATAGAACACATTTGCCTTCTAATTCAAAAAAATTTAATCAAAAGTATTCACTTGGGCTTAATAGTTAATATAGCATTTTCTTTGATTCCACTTTCAAAAATTCATATCTTTTTATCCATGGCCCAAAATTGCACCAAAATTTTGGAGGACATTCTAAATGCAATGGAATTACATGCCATGATGATATGAGTGCAATGATGATGATTTCAGATGAAATTTTGGGATCTTACAAATCTAACCCCCTTAAGATGAATCTCGCCCTCGAGATTCGGGTTGGCTAGCAAATATGTGAGGGTGATCTCTCGGAAGTCCATCCTCTCGCTCCCATGTTGCTTCTGATTCAGTGTGATGGTTCCACTGTACTTTACAGAATCTGATGGTCTTGGTACAGGTAATTCTTTCTGCAGTCTCTAGAATCTTAATAGGTTTCTCTTCATAAGTGAGATCATTATCTAGCTGAACTTCCTCCAATGGTATAGTGTCTTTCAACGAAGTTTCTTCCATCTCTGGGTGACAGTTTTTCAGCTGACTGACATGGAATACATTATGAACTGCTGATAGAGACTCTGGTAATTCTATTTCATATGCTACTTCTCCTTTGCGGCTCAAAATCTTGAAAGGTCCTACATAGCGCGGTGCTAGTTTTCCTTTGATTCCAAATCTCTTCACACCACGAATTGGTGGTACCCTGAGATAAGCTCTATCACCAACCTCATAGGTAACCTCTCTACGTTTTGGATCAGCATAGCTCTTCTGCCGAGATTGAGCTACCTTTAGCCTATCCCTTACCATCTTGACTTTTTCTTCAGCTTCTTGGATTAGGTCAGGTCCGAACAAATTTCTTTCTCCTACTCCATTCCATAGCAATGGTGTAGTACACTTCCTTACATAAAGAAATTCAAACGGAGCCATTTCTATACTTGATTGATAGCTGTTATTGTAAGAAAACTCTGCGTACGGTAGACTTTCATCCCAACTGGATCCATAATCTAACGCACATGCTCTCAGCATATCCTCTAATATTTGATTGGTCCTTTCTGTCTGCCCATCTGTTTGCCGATGAAATGCAGTGCTGAATTCTAACCGAGTTCCCAGTGACTCGTGAAGTTGTCGCCAAAAGTGTGAAGTGAATTGAGTCCCTCTGTCAGACACGATACTTTTAGGTACCCCATGCAAACATACAATTCTATTCATGTAAATCTTGGCTAACTTTGCAATTGTATAAGTGGTCTTTACTGGTATGAAATGGGCCACTTTTGTCAGGCGATCAACGATAACCCATATGGAATCGTATCCTGATCTAGTCCTTGGCAGTCCAGTGATAAAATCCATACCCATTTTATCCCATTTCCAATCAGGTATTGGTAGCGGTTGCAACAGTCCTGCCGGTTTTTGATGTTCTGCCTTTACACGACTACACACGTCGCATAGAGCAATGTGTTCCGCTATGTCCTTCTTTAAATTATTCCACCAAAACCTCTCCTTAACATCCATATACATCTTGGTGTTGCCAGGATGAATTGAATATGGTGAATTGTGCGCTTCTTGTAAGATCAACTTCTTAAGTTCAAGATCCTGCGGAACACAGATACGTTTTTCGTACCATAAGATTCCTTGTTCATCTACATGGAATCCTTTTGCCTTGCCATTACTAACCTTACTTCTGATTTCTTCTATCTCTTTGTCCAACTTTTGAGCTTCTTGAATTCTGTCCATTAGTGTGGGCTGGACTTCCAAGGACGCAAGGTACCCTTCAGGCACTAGCTCAAGTCTCAGCTCTCTAAATTGGGCACACAACTCCTCCGGCAACTCTCCTTTGTTGAGGCCATTCACATAAACCTTGCGGCTTAATGCATCAGCTACGGCGTTTGCCTTTCCAGGGTGGTATTGCAAACTTAAGTCGTAATCTTTGATAATTTCTATCCATCTTCTTTGTCTCGTGTTGAGTTCTTTCTGTGTAAAAATGTATTTCAGACTCTTGTGATCAGTGAACTCACAACGTTTTCCCATGAGGTAATGCCTCCATGTTTTTAGGGCATGTAAAATAGATGCCAACTCTAGATCATGAGTAGGATAGTTCACTTCATGATTTTTGAGTTGCCTTGATGCATAAGCTACAACTCTACCTTCCTGCATCAGTACACCTCCTAATCCTTGGTGAGATGCATCACAATATACTTGGAAGTCTTTCTCAAGGTCTGGCAAACATAACACTGGTGCTAACACAAGTCTCTTTTTCAATTCCTGAAAGCTGGTTTCGCAAGCATCTGTCCAATTAAACTTCTTCTCCTTCTTTAGCAGATCAGTCATGGGCTTTGCTATCTTAGAGAAGTTTTCAATGAACCTCCGATAGTACCCTGCTAGGCCAAGGAAACTACGGATTTCTTTAACCGATTTAGGAGGTTCCCATTCTGTCACAGCTGCCACTTTTGCTGGATCAACAACTATACCATTTCCAGATACTATGTGCCCAAGAAAACCCACTTTATTCAGCCAGAATTCACATTTGCTAAACTTGGCATAAAGTTTGTGTCCCCCGAGTTTCTCTAGAATCAGGCGTAGATGTTCTTCATGTTCTTTGTTGCTCTTGGAATATACCAATATATCATCGATGAATACTAGTACGAACTTGTCAAGGAATTCCATGAATACCTTATTCATCATGTTCAAGAAATAGGCTAGTGCATTAGTCAATCCAAACGGCATCACTGTGTATTCATACAACCCATATCTAGTGGTGAATGCAGTGTTGGGTATGTCATGTTCTCTAATCTTTAGTTGAAAGTATCCTGATCGAAGATCAATTTTTGAGAACACACATGCTCCCTCTAGCTGATCGAAGAGATCATTTATTCTAGGCAGGGGATACTTATTCTTTATGGTCACTTCATTAAGTGAACGATAATCTATGGATAGCCTCTGACTTCGGTCCTTCTTTTCAACAAACAAGACTGGTGCTCCCCAAGACGATGAACTTGGTTGGATAAATCCCTTTTCCAGTTGTTCTCCTAATTGCTTCTTGAGTTCTTTTAACTCGTCAACTGACATCTTATAAGGTCTCTTTGCTATAGGCCCTGTTCCTGGCAGTAGGTCTATTAGAAACTTCACATCCCTATCTGGTGGCATGCCAGGTAATTCTTCGGGGAACACATCTGGGTATTCCTTCACTATTGCCACACTGTCTAGGTTAACCCCCTTAAGAGAATTAACCTTGCTCCCCTTGGGTTCAAAGTTAGACTTGAACCTGATCCTTTTCTTTTCTGGGGTGGTAAGCATAATAGTCCGCTTGGCACAATCAATCACCCCTTCATAACGGGTCAGCCAGTCCATCCCTAATATGACATCTAATCATTGGGACTCTAGGATTATTAAACTAATCGGGAACTTGTGTTTTCCAATTTCTAGGATGATTTGTCGGCACCCTGAATTTACTATCATTTCTCCACCCGGAGAACTTACCTTTATAGGACATCCAATAGTTTCAGTGGTGAGTCTGTTTTTTACTACAAATGCTCTTGCAATGAATGAATGCGACGCGCCAGTATCAAAAAGGATAAGTGCAGGAAAGGAATTAATCTTGAACTTACGGATCACGGCATCAGATCCTTCTTGGATTTCCTCCACATTAATGTGATTCACATGACCCTTTTGGAATGGGTTTGGCTTAGCCCCATCAGTCTTCTTCTCTAGGCATTCATTGGCATAGTGCCCCGTCTTCTTGCACTTGAAGCATTCCACCTGACTGATGTCTTTCTTTGCTGGCTGATTGTGACGATTCTGTCCATTTTGGTTTCCATGGCCATGACCATTGTGGTTGTTCCTGAATCCACCTTTGTTATGCCCACGATGATTGTTTCCATCATGGTTGTGGTTGTTGTTACGATGGTTATTATGATTCCCATTTTTGTGGAATCCTGAACTCCCACTTCCTTCACCATGAGAGCGCTTGTGAGGAGATCCAGATCCATACTTATCAAAATGGTGCTTCCTCTTTCTACCCTCCACTTGTTTCATCTTGTTTTCCAGGATGGTAGCTTTATCACACAAGGATTGATAAGTTGGAACATATGCAACAGATACTTGCATAGAAATTTCATCATTCAGCCCATCTAGGAACTTCTCCTTTCTCTTTGCATCAGTGTCAACATCGTCGGGTGCATAACGTGACAAATTATTGAACTCTTCGATGTATTCAGAGATACTACGGCGGCGTTGCTTGAGGTTATGAAACTCCTTTTTCTTCAACCCCATTATTCCAGCAGAGATGTGAGTGGTGCGAAACCCATCTTCAAACATTGCCCATGTCACTTCCTCAATAGGGTGGGTAATTTGGAAATTATCCCACCAAGCTGCTGCATGACCTTCCAACAAGTGTACTGCAAATCTGACCTTTTCTGCATCCGTGCACCCAACTGTGACTAGGTCCTTATTCACAGAACGTAGCCAATCATTTGCTACCATGGGGTCAGTGGTACCCGAGAACTTAGCAGGTCTCAGCCTTAGAAATCTGGTCAGCATATCCAGGGGTGGTGGATTATTCTGGTTGTTATTGTTATTATTGTTGTTGTTCTGATTCTGGGTTGCCATGAATTGAGTCATCATTTGCATCAATTGGGTCTGTGCAGCCATCATCTGCTGCATTCCATTGCCATTGTCCTCCTCGTTGTTGCATCGGGGAGGCATCTGTGGGTTTAATAAGGGTAAGTAACAATATATAACCCCAAATAAATAAACAATCAATCAAACAAGCACATGCAAGTTCAACATCACAGCAATGATAGAGTTTGTAAAAATAACATACTAGCATAGTCACCCACAAGTCGGTATGACCTATGCAACTCAATAATAATAGAACGATAGGTAGATGGAATAGCATCACTACTCCTCCATGTCGACTTCCTCCTCCACTAGTGCAAGTCCTGCTGCTGCGAACCCTGCCTTGTATTCCTCCAAGCTTGTAGTCAAGGCATCGATCTTTGTCTATAACTCTCTCTTCTAAGTGCGCAGCCTCTCTATCACCTCGTGATCCGCTTCTAGCTCAATGTCCTCAAGCTCTAACTCAGTCTCCAAGTCTCTAATCTTCTTGTTCTTCTCCTGAACTCTCTTCTCTTGGCTCTTGAATTTCTTCTCTTGGTCTTCAAACTTCTTCTCCATTTCCTTGGTTCGATTTTCCTGCTCCAGGAAGGCCTTGTCCTTCTCCTTAAGTTGGACTCGTAGTTCATCATTGCTAAGCATCACATTAGTCCTATCAGTATCAAGGTGACTGCTGAGGCTCTCTAAGTCCTGGAGGTAGTGACGCACGGGCTTGATAGACTCCTTAGTGTCCTCGTCCAACACAATAGGCTCTCCATCCTCGTCGTGCCTCCCAAAGAAATGGAAGTAGTGGCCCCTGATCTCAGAAGAGTGACGTCCACATAGGCGTCCCAACAGCTCCTGCATAGCGACGTCGAGGCCCCTCTCCATATCATCATGGAGTATCTTGAAGGCAATCTCCCCAGTTTGGGGCTCTGTCTCACATCCAAGCTGGGTAACTCTGAATCCCCATAAGTCCTTCCTCTAAAACTTCCTCAACTGAAGTCCCTGAATGGTAGGGATTGGAAGAGCGAGCACTTGGACTAGCTCCAATAGGCGAGTCCCAAAGCGAGTCCCCTTGAAATCCTCGGCCGTGCTGTAGACAAAATTTGGCATCTTTTGCATAGTATGGAGAAAATTAGTAACACACAATAGAGGAAGTAAACACAAGTCACAGAATAAAATCAACCAACAGAACATTCCAAGTAGCAATACATTATTCAACTCAAGCACTCAAGGTTCCAGACATAACTTATTTTTGCCATACCACATAAGTTGGTATGATCAAAATACTAACGTGATAAAATGCCAAGGGTGGTGGTCCAACTAATATCTCACTCCTTAAGCCAGGTGGCAATCTGGGCATCCTTGGCAGCAATCTGTTTGTCTTGGTCACATAGCTCCAAAGCTAGGCCTATGATATCCTTACTTAGGTGTTTCACAGTGGCCTTTGAGTCTTGGACAAGGCGCTTCTCCTCCTCCTCAAGATCTTCCTGGGTATTGAGCATTCTATACTTGAGTCTCTCCCCAAGTTCCTTAATAGCTCTCCATGCAGCATTCCTTGCAGAGTCAAAGAATGACGGGTGCATTTCAGAGTTGGTGAACATGTAGAATCCGTACTCTTGGAATCGTCCTCCTTGTCCTTGTACAAATGGAGTTGCACCCACCAATACTCTTGTCCTTCGTCTATCACAGGAAATCCCTTGTACACGGCTTCACCATTCATTCCCAAGACAAGCATGAGGTTCTTGAGTACATTGGGAAATTCTGTCTCACACTCCAGGGTCATAGTCATCAGTGGTCCCTTCTTGACAGATTCATTGATGGTGGACATCTACAAAAATAGATGAGAAGGATCATTAGGGAAAGTTTTACGAGATGAAAAGACAAGTGTAAGGTTGGAATATAGAGTTATTTTTCCTAAGGGTTTTCCTTAGTCTAATCCATTCTAGGGTCATGAACCTACAGGCAACACAGTGCTCTGATACCATCTATAAGGATCTGACCATAATAAGGTAAGATCCCTGTGATTGCAGTGCTAGTCCCTGGATCGAAATGCTAGCACCCACAGTTTAAGATTAAGTACATAGAAACAAAGGTCATTATTACATCGCATATCCAGGAGTATAATGGTTCTTACAACTCACTTAGCCCAAGGCTAAGATACAAGTTCACATTACATAGCATAATAATAATAGAGTCTTTTAGTCTTCATGTGCCACAGGCAAGCATGTCGAGTGTAGACCCGCAACCCTACTCATCATCAGAGTATCCTGCAACATAATAAGTTACAGCCACAAGGGTCAATATATTTGGAATTGTATTGACAAGTGATACCATAGATACTTAGTATAATCCAACAACTACATGAATATATGGCTAAGTGGGGTTATGGCTGGCTTTGCTAAAATTAGTTTAACTTATAGTTTTTGAAGATGTTTTTCATTCAAGCTATAAGGTACCAATGATAGACATCACTGAACCTTTACCCCTGTTCACCCACAAGTTTTAACTTAGAGAAATTTGGATGAGGAGATTATTGAACTGCTTCACTGTCTTGAGGCTCAGAAGTTGTCCATAACCGGGGACATGGCTAAGTATTTAGTTTTACCCTCTCGAGAGGTGGTGCACTTTCCCCACAAGACTCGACATGCATCGAGACAAGACCTTTCAGAAGCAATCCCTCAGACCACCACAGACGCGTTCCATCCAATCATATCTACCACCTTCTGTCCGTCTGGCTGAGTTCTTGCAACTTAGTTGGTCAAGGCAGAGCCCATATGCCATGTGGTTGCACTAGAAGCTTTATGACAAGAATGTCTCCAATCTCTTTGTTCCTGGGTGGCCATCCACAAGTGTGATACACCAGCTGACCATAGACATGGCCCCTGAGTAACCACTCAACATAATCCAGGCAAGTCCCAATCCACCCAGGTGTTTCATTAATAATAGTTGTTTTCTTAGTCAAACAAAAGTAATATCTTTCCATACTATCTTGATATGTATTTTCCAACCACGAATTCTACTAGCATGGCTAAGCATTCTAGCATACGAAGTCTTTTAACTAGGAGATACTACCAAGATATAGTCTATAGGATAGCATAGCATAGTATAGTAACATATGAAAAATTCTATCATGCTAAGATCTACCAAAATATCACTAGTGCAATAGTGAAAATAATAGGACATGGGATGAAATATCACTTGCCTTGGTAGCTAGGGGAATAGGTACAATCCTCACAACAGCAAACTTCACAATCCACACAATCTACACAAGATCAATACAACAACAATAATTCAATCAATAAAGTATTACAAAAACATGAATGCATGCAAAATGCAATGATATGATCACAACTCTATAATTTACAGAGTCTACAGTACTTAGGATAAAATACCTCATCTAAATGCATAAGAAATACACCAAAATAATTTATAGAACAATTTTTGTGAGCAAAATACTCCTAAAAATATTCTGCCTATAATTCCAATTTTCAAGAGGCAAAAGTGTGAAACAAGGCCTCCGTAATAAAGGTCTTATTTTTCTGAATCCATAGACACCAAATTTGTATTTTTCTGATTTGTGGATCAAAAGTTATTGAATTTCTAAGTTAAATACTAAATGTGTCTATTTTCTAATTAAACAAAAATAGTCTGGCGACATGGCGCTATCCTATTGGCTGGTACCGGTTCGGCCAGATCGATCGCTGTGGGCCGTCAGATCTTAAGTGACTACGGACGGATCTGATTAGCCCGTACCCTTTCGTTTAGTGATCTAATCCTATCCGCTAAAATCTGATCGAACGGCTCCTAATCACTTGGCTGGGGACCGACGGCGCTAGCGACGGCGCGCGGCGGCGGAACGTCAGGTGAGTGACGTTCCGGTGATTCTAGAGGGGTAGGGGAAACGGTGGTCTTACCGAGGGTTTGCGGTGGTCTCGGCGATCTGGTTGGTGGTCACGATGGAGAGAGGGGAGCTCTGCTTCGCTCGGTATTCCTCGCCGGAGTGACGTCGACGGCGCAGGTCACAGCCACGAGACGGTGGCATCGATCTGGTACTCGAGCAGACACGTAAAAGGGTTAGGGGAATGCACCTGGTTCTGCACTGTCTAGTAGTGGCCAAAAAGAAGTGGCGGGAACTAAGCCCTTACCGGAAAAACTGTCAGACGGTGGCGGCAGAGGGAGTTCACCGGACTTGGTCCATGTCGTCGCCCTGGAGCAAGAGGGAGCACATGGCTCGGTTAGTAGGTGCGCTAGGATATGGTGAACCATACGGGACAGAGAGGAGGGCGCCTAACAGCCGGATTTCACCGGAATTGTCGCCGGGATACCGTTAGTGAGCGGCGGTCCGAGCTCAAAATTTGGGGAGCCTGGGGGCTCTCCGGGGGTGGCGACTGGGGGAAATGATGAGGAGGTTTAAGGGAATTAAGTAGAGGTAATCACCGGGGGAATTACTACGAGAAACAGCCGGAATTGAATCGATTCGAAACGGCAGAGAAGGTCGCGATGGAGAGAGGGGGAGAGGGGAAAGGCTGGGTGGGTCTGGTGGGCTGGTTTTGGGCCGAAAGGCCACAAGCTGTCTGCTGCTTTATTTTTTTATCCCTTTTATTTTTCTATTTCTGTTATCTCCAAAAACTTTTGATTTAAGGATTCAAATTGATTCAAACCAATTTGTGAAAAATTGTAAACTTCAAATTAGGTTTGTAGGGTATTATAGAACACATTTGCCTTCTAATTCAGAAAAATTTAATCAAAAGTATTCACTTGGGCTTAATAGTTAATATAGCATTTTCTTTGATTCCACTTTCAAAAATTCAGATCTTTTTATCCATGGCCCAAAAATTGCACCAAATTTTTGGAGGACATTCTAAATGCAATGCAATTACATGCCATGATGATATGAGTGCAATGATGATGATTTCAGATGAAATTTTGGGATGTTACAACATCTTGGACGGTGTAGTATGTGATGATTCTCAAATCAGGTGGAGACTGGTCCATATGGCGACATATGATGAATATGAGTTCTGGGAACATCATATGTAAGATGGTTTTTACAGATGTGATACGTACAAGTATTTGGGTAATCCTACACGTATGTTTCTTGCATTACGACGTGTGGATGAGGAGATAGCTTGTTGGTGGGATAAGGAGATTTGTGACAAGGATATTGTTGATGCAACTTGGAAGTACTTCAGTAATTTTTGCGTGGATGTTTTATGTCTCCTCGTTGTAAGGTATTTTGTACCAAGCCCGTGAAGACAGTCCAGCAGTCGCCCAAGGTTGCAGTTATGTCTATTGCATCTCATGTAAAGGAGGCTCCAATAGTTGTTCTAGTGCAACCGGTCAGCGTGGTAGTGCTAATTTTTTTGAAGAGAAGCAGCCTGATGTTGACAAGGTTGTTGTGTGCGCTGCAACTGTAGTGGAAGATGTTGTACCATTGAGTGGGCCGAATATACAACTCAAGAGAGTACAAGATGAGACTTTTATAATAGTGGATAGAGTCTAGCGATGTAATTTATTTTAGGCGCAGTGCATGATCAAGGGTAAATCATGCAAGTTGATGATTGACATTGGTAGCTACTGTAATGGCATTAGCAAGGCAGTTGTGGAAGCTTTGGGTTTATCCAAATGGCGTATTCTAGAACCAAGGCATGTTGAGTGGGTGAATATTTGTAGTATGATGAAGATTACTCACAAGGTGGGTGTGCCATTTACAGTTGGTGACTATGTTTATGAGGTGGAGTGCGATGTGTTGCCATTGGACGTATGTGGGCTATTACTTAGTCATCCCTGGCAGTATGATCGCAACGCTACACATGCTGGAAGAGAAAATACATATTCTTTTGTGCATGGTGGCAAACATCAGACTTTGAAGCCTATGCAGGATGAGCACATAAAGTCCGATGTGGAGCTGGTGGTACATAAGGAGCAAGGCTAAGCCAAATTCTGCGCTAGCTAAGGTGCAGGATGGACAATATGATGCACAGTGCCACAATGTTGATATTGCTTCAGCTGCGCCTGTAGATGACAAGCTAGTGGAACTTGTTAGTGACAAGCCGGTTGAGGTGCATCCTCTTATTACTGAGAGGAAGGAAGTTGCAGCATGTGTTCAGAAGGTTGTTTGTGTTGACACAGGTGTTCAGACGGATGAAATTTATGCTCCTGATGTTCCAGTGCATGTGGTGCAGCAGGGTAACAAGAGCAGTTTTGTTAACACACCTGTGAGGCATTTTGTTGGGACAGTTGTGCGAATGTATAGAGGCAAGGATGGAAATGCTCGTCAGTTGTGTGGTCTAGGCATTACTCATCTTATGCCAGGTCGTGCAAAGAAGTTCCATGTTCAACAACCACGAGTTCCAACAAGAGTTGACAAGAAGAAGACGGTGGTGCCTAGGTCAAAGCTCGTATGGAGACGCAAGGAGGTGCAGGCGCCAAAGGCTGTTTCAAGTCAAGCACGCCGAGAGGGGGGTTTTGGAGTGGAAGGAAAGCAAGACTTGAAGATGACAAAGCCGCATGATGATTTTGTTGATAACACGCCACCCTTTCGAGAAGACCCTCACACGTTGGGGACAACGCTCTTTGAAGGGGGAGGATGATATGCGCACGATATGCGCGAGGGAGGAGCGGGAGGCACGCGCAAGGGAGATCATCAAGAAGGACGCGAAGGTGACTGTGAAGACCGGAGTGTCTGGCCAAAGAAAGCCGGAATGTCCGGCCTACCAGAGTGTCCGGCCCATCTACACCGCAGTGTCTGGCCTATGTGGTTTGATCTGATCCGGATGTATCTGCTAGAGTCGGTTTTGTATCCAGTTGTCGGTTTGGGTCTGTCCAACCAGTTATATAAAGAGTCAGTCAGTATAGAATTAGGGTTAGCTTGAAATTTAGTTGCTTAGTCTAAAACTATTGTGTGAGGTTCTTGGTGAGCATACCTCCAGGGACGGCGATGCCGTGTTATCTATCGTGTTGATATTGTCGCGGAGGTTCTTGTGTCCATCAAGGATTGTCGTGTTTTGGTTTGAGGCATGGTGATCTTATCCATGTTGCTTGCTGGATTGATTCCTATTCTTCATGTGATGTTCATCGGTGTTATTGGAAGGATTATTATCTGGGTTACTCGTTGTGAAAGATTGGGACAAAACTATAGGATCATCGGCTTGATCCGTATCAGTTCTCATCGTTTTCACCGGGTTCTAGGTCCTACTTGTTTGAAATTCGTGCGTTTCAAATTTGGACGAGAAATGGAATAGACCATTTTCAAAATATTTTTAATTAGGCAAAGATAAGGAGTAGAACTTTTTAGAATAGCTTTTTATAAAGTAGTTTTCGAAAGCCGGTGTTTCCAAAATAATGGTTTCCTTTCTAACGACCATGCTAACTAAGGTTCTCCTACAGTTAGGATGACTCTGATAGCAAGTATGTGGGGCACGCGAATTTATCCCCCGAGAATCCCTGTTATGCATATCACCATGATCCCATGATCCCATGATCAATTTGTCATGGCACATAACCGATAAGTATCAAACTAAACATCCATTACTTATGCGGATACAAGTCATACCTCAGTTGCCATTATGGCTACATCAATCATGATCAGCGGAAATATCATCAAGCATAAAGACCAAGCCATGCCTTAACCTACAGGCATCTGACTGGGAGAAGGTCCTAGCTCGCATAGTCATCACCATCACCTTCTTCTGGATGATCAAGTTAATAGCTAGGGACAATGCTAGTGAGTACTTTGAATGTACTCGCAAACCACCTTAAGATAAACAATAAAAGGATATACAATCTGGTTGTGGTAGTAGGAGGGATACTAAAGAGGTTCTTTTCTAAAATAGTTTCGCTCGTAGATATAGCATCGACATATCTTTATTGAAAACTTCTATAAAACATTTTGGAAACCTTCTTGAAAAGTTTAGGAAAACACTATGATTGGGTCACCCATTTGTTCCTCCTTCTGGTTATCCCATGACCAAACTCCTTTCTTTCCTTTCCGACTATTCCATGGTCAAAACATTTCGAAAGCCTTTGCTTTTCCGAAATCCTTTTGAAACAAAACCAGCATTGCTCTACAACAACTTTCCTAGTCGGCCATGACCATGGACACGACTATTCGAATGGATTTACACTCTATAGAGGTTGTACACTTTACCCACACCATCCGGGTACCTTGCCCTAATCCCACACGGATCATGGGTCGAGTAACTGCGCACTCCAGTATAAGCACCTTCCTTATGAGCCATTCATTATAAATGCAGGGTGGCCCATAGACCGTTCGTTTCTTCTCCAGGTCGATGATTTCACATGGACCCTTTTCGGAGAAGACCCACACTCCAGGGATCGCAATCCCTTATAGTAGTTGTGAGGCAACCTATACTAGAGTGAATAAACATTGAGTCCAGCCCCTTCTCATATAGGAGTAATGTGGTTGCATGGGTTAATTTTTCTAGCAATCTACAAAGAAACATGTGCATTTTCATAAACATTTTTCTTCCTTTTTCCTTGAGCATCTTTTATAAAACAAAAACTTTTTTCTTTCTCAAACTCTCTCTTGGTAGGTCGGACCTCACCAAGGTTTTACAATAAAACATTTTCGTAAAACCTTTTCGGGGTCTTCCCATCATATAGCTTTGCTTCAGCTAAAACAGGGTCTCCAAAGCGGTATGTTGTTATACACCATCTACCATACTAGGGAAAAGTAGGTGTCATAAAGGGGGTTGTAATTAGTAGTACAAATGTGTAATGGTTTGGAGGAGCCTAGCCACTACCAGGTATAGATTATCATATAATTAAAACAATGCAGTTTTAGTAAATAGTAAGTAATCATGCATCATTAAAACGGTAGGACAAGGGTTATGAGCAAGAAGGTGGCTTGCCTATGACCAGCAGTATGGCAATATGTCCCTAGGCTTCTACTTGGAATACCATAATAACCAATAATAACTATCTTCTTCTGGTCTCCGATATAATCGCAACTATCGTCATAGAGGATACATGCAAGAAGACAAGGCCACAATCAACACAAGGCATACAAGCATCCGTACAATACAAGCAATTTAGAAGTCTCAACTATTCATTAGGTATTGAGAAATTTAGATCAAAGGAATGGGAATTACTTTGGTTGCATTTGTGGCATGTCTTTTATGGTTTAATTGCCAAATACCACCTAATTTAGGGGTTTTGAACTAAGGCTTGGGTATGTATGATATCAATGTACAAAAATGATATCAACAGATTGGTATTGAAATAACAAGGCCAATAAAAGTGGTTTCATGATTTTATCACTTTTCTTTAATTAGATATGAATGTTTTAGTGAAATAAACCCTAGTTTAGGTGAATAATTCACTAGAAAAGATCTGGACCTAAAATAAATTTGTCCTTAGAGTATATTGTATACATTTGGGTTTGTGATTTTTATGAGTTGGGCTCACCTCAAAATAATTAACAGAATGCCCTTGGGAAATTCCCAAAGTCGTTTCTGCAAGAAAATTCGTCTTTTAAACCAGATTTATTCTGTAAAAGATTTTGAGATGAATCCACGGACACATACTAGGTACCTCAAATACCTTTTCGCAGAATTTGGAATCACTATTTTTTGGAGTTGTATATCTACATATGGGATTTATCTATTGAAAGGAGCACATGCATAAGGGATTAATCCTTAAAATTCCTCGGAAGCTCAAAAAATCTTGAACTCCTTGGTTTTGATAGGCCATGTAGTACCACTTTTGTGAGAGTTGGAATCAACTCAAAATCTTGTGCAATTTGACCTATAGAATTTTCTATAGTCCTAAATGAGTTTTATTTGTCATTTTTTGCTACAATCAAACAAGGTTCTCCTTGACCCGAGGCCAAGGCAGATAGATAGGTACGATAAATTCCTACTAGAGTAGTTTGGTTTACCCCATTTGGATTTGTGAAACTCACTAGGGAAATTATTTCTTAAGAGGATAGGTTGGGGTAGATTAATTTCCATAATTTGTACAAATAAAACTTAGTCAAAGTATTGGTACTACATGTTAGAGAAATCACTAGGGAATATTTAAAAATTTAGATTTGGCCCAAAACATACATTTTTTATTTTCCTAGAGATTTACTTCTAGCAGCCTATTTTTCAGATCTGGAAGAATTGTTAAAAGAAAAAGGAACTGGGCAAAGCTGGGCCGAATCTGGAGCGATGTTGCCCACAAGCACCGACCGGCCCAACTCGATAGCGCCACACACATGAGATGAATTTGAAATGCCGCGAAGTGGGGACCGCTTATCGGTGAGTGAATGCGTCGAAGGGGTAAGGAGGCTCGGGGGCCGTCCGATCAAGTGGAGATGGGCGATCCACCATCACTTTCTCTGATGGACTCCTCAAGTGGCACAAAAACCCTAGAGCAGGAAAAGCGGGGCTTGGAAGCTTACCTGGGAGCCTTGCTAGTGACCGAGGAAGGTCGGGGGTGGAGTGGTCCTTCCCACCGGTCCCAACGATGGGCATAAAGGCCTAGTTCGATGTCGATCTCGCGTCTTAGGGTTCACCATGGCGGAGCGCTCTGTGAGCTCGCTAGAGCACGCTTAGAGGTGGCTGCATGTCGGAGTAGAGGCTGTCGCGCGGACCTAGGAGGGTTCGACGCCCTAGGGTGGCCTTTGGAGATGTATCTAGGGCTCAGACACATCGGGCTTGATGGGGAGCTCCCAAGCGGACAAGCACGAATGTGGCAGCTTCTGGGGTTCCTACAGTGGAAAGAACATAGAGGGATGTAGATCAGAGTTAGAAGAGCACCAGGAGGCCAATAAAGACTGAAGGGATGGCTAGGATTCAGGACCTCCTTCCTAGGATGCATGCAAACTCGTGAGGTGGTTTCGTCCCTTGCCATGGTGAGGGAAGGGTAGAGAGATAGAGCAGAGCTCATGGGTGGTACTGGGAAGTGAGATGATGCGAATGAGGGAACATGAGAAAGGGGAGGGTACTCTGGCTATTTAACAAGAGAGAGGGTTGGTGTAGGGTGCATGACATAGGTACGATTACTCAGATGCTTATGATTTGCTGCCCTATGCTGGGTAAAAGGCTTACGGCCCATGAAGATTTCAAATGATAGCCCAAGGAAGCAACCGACAAAGACTTTGATTGTATTAGGAAAGAGTCTCTGAACCAACAAGGTATTGGTATTGTAATCACGCGTATGTAAAACCTATCCGCATACAGCTTTTGAGACCCGGCCTATTATATATAGGACGGGAGAAGCCCACGCGAGGGTATCGAAATCTCCTAGACAATTTGTAATAGTGCGATTTCCCCAATATTCAAGTGACTTTGACTCCATTGTTTTCCTAACATCCGACGAAATCCCTAGCATTCTCTTTTCCACAAAACCCTGAGTCCTTCAACATGGACATTGCTGAGGTTACCCCTCGTCAATTGGCGCCATCTGTGGGAAAGCTGAACGCTGGAACCATGGATTCGGCGGACCACTCTTCATCAAGCATCAACCTGCGAAAGCAGATCCATGCCCGCCCACCCCTGTATTGGTACCCGCGGATTTCAACAGTGGATCCGATCGGATCATTAGAAGTTTCCATTTCCAAGTAGAAGTCCCGCAATAACCGCACCCTTCGGCCCTGATCACATCAGAACCGCCGGTGCAAAAACCTATGGCTACGGCGGTACCAGCATCTTCTGTTGGATCCTCCATGGATGCCACAACACAGATCGAAGAGGGTGAAGAAAGAGAGCAAATCGAGACAGATTTGGGGGACCTTGATGGCCTTCATGGTAATCTCTCCCTTAGGTCAGGTCCTCAGCCAACTTCACCACGCGAAGCAAACCCGACAAATTCAAAACCCGAAGAAAGCAGTGAAACCGTCGACTTCCAAAAAAGGATGGCGAAGATCTATCTAGAACTACAATCTCAGAATATTATCAGTACATCCTTTGAAGCAGAAAATAACGCCATCGTCCCACGGATAACATGCCACCAAGTGTGCATGATCAACGGGGATACATCAACACCACGTGACTCTAATGGTAATCCTATCCTCAACTCCAATGATATTTTATCAGATGGCAATGTAGGAAACCATGACAATGAAGGGGACCACGGAAATGGAGGAGAGACGGCAGATAACCGCATAGTCCCAGGAAGAGGCAGAGAACCGCATGGAGGAGAGAGGCAAACTCTTTGGCTACTAGCATCGGCATGGAAAAAAGCGAGGGAAGCAATTTTGGGAGCAGTTCCAATGACAGCGGATGCTTCACAGGAGGATATATTAGCATACCAGTATCTACTTCATAACATGAAGAGAGACCTACTTAGGATGCAGAGGCAAATCGACAAAAGAAAGAGATTAGCTGACGAATCCAACTTACGACAAGCACAGTTAAGCTCTACCCGAGAGCACCACCAAGAAGGGCAACATCTCGACTGCAGCATATCCCTGAAGCAGAAAGAAGTGGACTCATCCGAGATCTTGAGCTATCATTCATGTCGATTGACCAAGTAGGAAACATCAATTCAAAAACGGCTCAGGCAGCCATTGTGGCCATGCAAACATATCTGATCACAACTCAACCCGCACCGAACGATCCACGTGCGACCCTCCACTGCTCCGCCTTGATGAACCTTGGCATGGTGGGAGCTTCTCTCGTGGAAGAAGTGAAAGGAACCACGCGATAGCCCGATAGATCCCCACACCGTCGCAGCAACCCTTGGCAAGTGGGACACTCCCGAAAATCTCGATCGCCACACCAGGCACACCTTGTAGGACCCGAGCCGCGAAGCAATACAACAAACAACAACACGCAACACAGGAACGATGGATCAAGAGATGAAAACTGCAGCCAACGATACCATGATGGATACAACAAAGATGATTACGAGCTATGCGGGGCCAGTTGTTTCACTTAGTAGATTCGCAAAACCTTAGTACCCAAGGACTTCAAACTTCCGCATGACCGCCACAAGTACGATGGACTCTAGGAACCTGAAGCATGGTTAGCAGATTATCTGGCCACTATCAAATTACAAGGCGGCTCCACGACTACCGCAATGCAAAGCTTACAACTACATCTCACCGGCGCCGCAAGATCATGGCTCAGATAGTTACCTGAAGATTCCATCGATAGCTGGAATGACCTGGAAGATCAGTTCATCCGGCACTTCAGATCTACGTTCAAACGACCTGCATTCTTGGAGCAGTTGCGGGCATGCAAACAAAAATCTAGGGAATCGATAAGAGCATTTATCCAATGATGGAATATTACAAAAAACTCAGCTGAGTCCATATCCGATGAAAGGGCCATTGATGCCTTCAACGATGGCCTTCGTCGCCGCGAATTCATAGAAGAACCAGGACGGGTTAAACCCAAAACAATCTCACAACTAATGGAAATAGCAAATCGCTGGGCTGATGGAGAAGACACATTGCATAATAAGCATACGCGATCACCCAAAGATGACAGGGATAAGCGCGACAATGATAGAAGAAGAAGGAAAAACGATGGAAACACGGGACCAAGTTATGTCACAGCAAATTTTTCTGGTGAAGGTAACAAAAGAAGCAACGACTACAACATCGGATACCGCTAGAACAGGGACGCCGTTGGAGGAAGCTAGTCAGCACAACAGTATCAGCCAAGAGCACGAGACCCACCCATGTACGCGATGCAAATGCTGGAAGGACCCGATAATATGCATTTTTACATCAACTCAGCAGGCAGACGACAATCTAACCACCTCATGAAAGACTGCCGGACATTCTTGAAGATGCAGGAGCTATGTAATGCAAAAGCCACTAAACCGGCAAACCGACGATACACATATACGTCAGGCACATTAGCCATCGGCGCACCACCACCACCATCACAAGAAGTACTACCACAAAACACAACTGACCAAAGCAATGAATACTCCAGGTCAAAAGGAGCAATGTCCATGATTCAGAAAGGACGTCCATCCAACAGAAACCAAAAGCTCATCATAAGACACATCAATATGGTGGAAACAGCAACATCAACCACACCCGAATATCTCCAATGGTCAGAGCAAGAAATCAAATTAAGCAGAGCTAACCAGCCGCTTCGGGGTCACTCATCCTTGATAGTCGAAGCACAAATTGGCGGGTTCGATATGAGTAAGGTCTTCATGGACGCAGGAAGAAACATAAATCTGATCTACGCAAAAGCACTAAGAACAATGGGGTACCCCTGGACAATCTCGCGCCAACAGAAACATCTTTCCACGGAATAGTACTAGGTAAAGCCAAAATTCCTTTAGGAAAAGTATTTCTTGACGTTGTTTTTGGTTCCAAATTAAATTTCATGCAAGAAAAACTCGAATTCGAAGTCATGGACTGGCCATCACAATATCATGCGATCTTGGGACAACCAGCTTTCACACGGTTCATGGCAGTTCCACATTAGGCGTACCTAGTCATGAAGATGCTAGCACCAAAAGGAATCATCACGGTAAAAGCAAGCTTCACACGTGCCGACAATTGCGATCGGGATTTCAACAATTTTTTTGAATCTTTCGAGATGGCAACGGAGTTTGAACAACTCAAAATTCAGCAATCGCAGAACCACTGGAAGTAGCACGTGTCAATCCCGATCAGGCTTTTGACATGGAAAAGAACACAAAAGAAGTACAGATCCACCCCGATGACCCGATGAAAACAACATTTGTGGCTTCCAATCTTGGTCCCGCATAGGAAAGCACGCTCATCGAGTTCCTCCATGAGCACTGGGATATGTTTGCATGGCTACCTTCTGACATGCCGGGGATTCCTAGGGAACTTGCTGAGCATGCATTGAATTTGGATCCAGTAAAACAACCGCTTTGTCGCTTTGCAGAACCAAAGCGTAAAGCCATTGGAAAGGACCTCCATCGCCTTACCGACGCCAACTTTATCAAAGAACTAACAAAAGCAGAGTGGGTCGCAAACCCAATATGTGTTCCAAATAAAAATACTACAGAACTTCGGATGTGCATTGACTTTACTGCACTGAACAAACATTGTCCAAAAGATCACTTCCCATTGTCGCGAACCGACCAAATAATCAATGCAACCGCGGGATGCGAACATCTTTCTTTTTTGGATGCTTACTCAGGATACCACTAGATTAGGATGAAGGAAGAAGAACAGGAGAAAACAGCGTTTATCACGCCTTATGGTGTATTATGTTACACAAAAATACCCTTTAACCTCAAGAACACCTGAGCAACATATCAGCGAATGATGCAAAAATGTTTGGGAAGCCAAATAGGAAAAAACGTACAAGTATACATCAATGATGTTATAGTTACGACAAGACAAGGGTCCGCACTCATCAAGGACCTCGAAGAAACATTCAAAAATCTCGACAAGTTTAGCATCAAACTGAACCTGACGAAATGTTCCTTTGGAGTCCTGACAGGAAAACTCTTCGGATATTTGGTATCCGCAAGAGGAATCGAGGCTAATCCCGAGGAAATACAAGAAATTTTAACAATGAAGAAGCCAACAAATCTACGTGGCGTACAGCAGCTGGCGGGGAAAGTAGTGGCACTCAGTCATTTCATTGCAAGGCTAGGAGAAAAAGCGTTGCCTTTTTACGCCCTCATGAGGAAATCGGAAAAAATTGAATGGATAGAAGAAGCTGAACGCGCCTCTGACGATCTTAAAATGACACTTTCGACCTCTCCGGTTGTCGTGTCTCCAAAGGAGAAGGAGCCCTTACTGCTTTATATCGCTGCCACAAATCCGATGGTCAGCATGGTCCTGGTCGTGGAGCGACCCAAAGAAGGGAAAACCCATGGTGTACAGAGGCCAGTCTACTTCCTGAGCGAGGTCTTATCGCCATCCAAGCAAAGTTAATGAAGCACCTTTGTCAAACATCCTCAACAATCCAGAAGCTATTGGGCGTGCCTCTCTATGGGGCATCTAATTATCCCCTCGAGATATCACATATGAGAAGCACAAAGCAATCAAGTCACATGTTTTGCCGGATTTGATCACAGAATGGATAGAATTGCAATGTGCGGGTTCACCTGACCTTTCTAGTGCCTAGACAGTGTACTTTGATGGTCAAAAAGAATAGAAGGAGCAGGGGTAGGAGTCATACTAGTATCAAGGCAACAGAATGCGCTATATACTTCTGATGAGCTTTGCAAACGCATCAAATAATGAAGCTGAATACGAGGCCTTGTTGCACGGCATGCGAATGGCCAAAGCTTGCGGTGCAACTCGCCTCAAAATCTTTGGAGATTCCAATCTTGTGGCACAACAAGCAATGAACAAGTGCGACGCCGTCAGCGATAAAATAATTTCTTACTGTGATCTATATGGCATTATGGAAGCTCAATTTGATGGATGTGAACTGTCACACATAGGAAGAGCACGTAATGAAGAAGCCGACAATCTAGCAAACATCGGATCCTTGTGCTTGCCAGTGCCACCTAGGATTTTTCGGGAAGAAATAACAGAGTGATCGATCAAAGCTAAAAGAGTCTCCGAGGTCATAGCACCAAAAAATAGGAAAAAAGAGACATCCGCAAAAAGACTCGGGGGCTCCAACGGCGACCAAGAATATAGAAGAAGCCATCGAAGAAGAAGAAGAACATGAAATTGGAGAGGTCATGCTAATTGAACCTACCTGGATGCAGCCGTATGTAGCATATATTACTAAGGGCGAACAACCCGAAGATGTGATAGAAGCCCGGCGAATCACCCGAAGATCGAAGTCCTTCAGAATAATCAAAGGGGAGATGTATAAGAGAAGTATTTTGGGTGTGTTGCAGCGCTGCATGACACGCGAAGAAGGAAAACCATACTCAAAGATATACATGAAGGAGTTTGTGGTCATCATGCTAGTAGCCGAGCAATTGCTTCCAAAGCGTTCAGAGTAGGATTTTACTGGCTCATCGCAATTCAAGATGCAAAAGATATCATCAGAACATGTGAAGCATGTCAACGGTTCGCAACAAATCCTAGAGCACCTACCGCTGAGTTAAATCCTATACCTCTGGCTTGGCCCTTCGCCTAGTGGGGACATGATATGGTGGGAAAACTTCACAAATCATCGCCAGGAGGACACGTCTTTCTGCTAGTAGCAGTCGACAAATTTACTAAATTGATAGAAGCAATGCCTGTCACCACCCAAGACGGAACTTCGGCTGTGAATTTCATTAAATCCATAGTATTTTGGTTCGGTGTACCGAACAACATCATTACACACAATGGGACTAACTTCACTTCCAATGAGTTCAAGGGGTACTACCAGGAGATGGGTATCAAAGTAAGCTACACCTCGGTAGCTCACCCACAAAGAAATGGAAAAGTAGAAAATGCCAATGGATTAGTTACTGTTGTTCTCAAGAAAAGACTACTAGCACCACTTTACAGAGAAAAAGGAGCATGGGTTGATGAATTACCATCTGTTTTATGGAGTTTAGATACAACCCCAAATAATTCGACACAAGAGACACATTTCTTTCTGGTCCACGACGCAGAAGCCGTGCTTCGTGTTGAGGTGTCACATGAATCCCCAAGAGTATCTGCATATGATATGGATGCACTCGAAGATGATGTGAATCCCCAAGAGGAATCAACAGAAGCACTCGAAGGATGTGGATGCACTTGATTAAGCTCGAGATGAAGCCCTACAAGGAGCAACTATGTACCAGCAAAACTTGCGCAATTACCATAGCCGACAATTGTGGCCTAGGTTCTTCGCAGTAGGGGACCTAGTTCTTCGCCTCAAGCAAGATGGACACCGAAAGTTAGAATCGCCATGGGAAGGACCATACATCATTACAGAAGTTATCCCCGGAGGAGTATATCGACTACAAGACAAGAAGACATGAGTCAAATACTCCAACCCATGGAACATAGCGCAGCTACGACGCTTTTACGCATAAAATTACTTGCAATATGATAAGATTTATGATTCTTCTTCTTCAGCCAGAATATCCAGGCCAATGGCTAGGCACCATCTGCCAAAAATAATGTATCATCGGTTTTTTTGCCATATGTATAAAAGATAAGTTTTTTGTACCTTAAGTTCTTTATTGATTATATCCATTTAAAAGATCTATGGTTTTCCATCAATCTAACAACAACTATGAGCCTATGTCTAGATGCAGGCATTCGAACAAAGCCTCGGGCGCTACTCCCATCGGGAGCACTGGCGCGCACCCGATAGAAATCCAATTATCAATGATCACAACAAAAATATTCATGATTGAAAATACCTATGAGTTTTACATTGATGTATCCTCAAGAGGTATCCTCAAAAACATTACTCCCATCGGGAGCCAGCATAAAGCATTAAAAATATCTGATGAAAGTCAGAAAAATTGGCAGCTCAACAAGCAAACCGCCAGAAAACCGAAAAATCTTAGATCACGCCCAAACGCGACAAAAATTCGAATGCCATGTTCAGAAACAAGAAGGTAAGACCCTAGGATTCGTCCTGTGTGGCCTAGTAATCGCACAAGAATGCGCTCTGCCAGTAAAATATCTGTATCAACGATACGATGAAAAATACTGACTGACGCGTTGGGTACCCGATAAAATAAAACTGGGATTCAGTATTCGATAAGACCTCAGCGGCCCAAACTGAATTACGCCAGTTGTAAATTCTGAAGTCACGCCTGGGGACTTGAATTTGATTTAGGACAACCTTGTTTTTTCCTAGGAGCAATTAACTGATTCTCGATCCGTCGGAAGCATCAGACTCGTTGTACCAAATCCCTATAAAACATAAAAAGAGATAAAAATAAAGGAAAAGAAGGTGACATGGGTATACCCTACAGGTACTCGAGTTTGGTATATATGGTCCAGATATGACAGAAGCCCATGGCATTGCCAAGGCCCAGTGGAGAATTCGAGTGGCCCACGGACTCTCGATTGCTTGCGAGACAAGAGGAAGCTTAAGATAGAAAGTTCAAAGGGAAAACCCTAATCTGTAACCGACTCGACCTGCTACCCGAGACCCAGCTTATCTATATAAAGGCTAGGAGGGGGCGGCAAGGAGGACACACGCAAACCTAGTTTGCACAATCTTCGCCAGATTGCATCTGCGCACCCCTGTAATCTTCGATTCCTTCATTAATTCCAAGAGCAGATAAGCAGGAGTAGGGACCTCTACGAGGCCTAAACCTGGGTAAAACTTGCGTCCCTGTGTGCTTTTTTGCTAGCCGACTGATGCCTCCAGTGCTCCCTCCTTCTCCAAAACCCAAGTCCATAACAATGGGCATTGATGAGTTAAACCCTCGTTAGTTGGCGCCGTCTATGGGAATTGGGAGTGTTGATGTTGCGGCTTCTTCGGCCCCTTCAGCCACAATCTACAACTCCGCAACAGCGGAGATTCGCCAGCTCTTCGGCGCTTTCGACTTCACCGTCCACACGGCGGCCACTCGCCCAGATTTCGAGTCTGTGGGCGATGGGATCAGCCTGACGATCAGGAGATTCCGCTTCCAAGTGGGACAGGTAGGCATGCTTTGCATGCCTGACCAGCCGACAACACCATCGATTGCTCCAGCATCATGGTTCCCTCTGTCAATCGGCACCCTTAGCGAGCTCAATGCCTCGACGACAGATGGAAGCACAGACAGCGACAACAATCACGGATCCAATCTGGGTGACCTATCCACAGAAGATGGAGCTTATGGATTTGGATCTGAAAGCTGTGGGAGCAATAGCTTTCCCAACCTCTTCATGTGCGCTGTCATCAACACGGGCGTCACCACCGCCAATCGCGATAACGCTTGCAACGGATCTGGCATCGGTCCACCCAACGGTGGCATACCCAATGGCGGTCCACCCAATGGGGGCATATCTAATGGCGGCCCCACCAACGGTGGCAATGGCGTGCCCATCAACAATGGAGCGGAGGAGAACCGCTAACCATTGTGAACGAAAACACTAGAGAGCGCGTAGTGATCAGGCTCAATGACAACGAGTGCGCCCGCTGTCGAGAAGCCCTACGAGGCAATCCTCTGCCCTTCGACTCCCCACAGGATATGCTGATGGGCTACCATTGACTGCTGAAGGAAGAATACAGACGCCAGCTACATGCAGTCGCGCAACTCGAAGCACGTAAAAAGGCAGCAGACGAGTCGAGCCTTCGACGAGCTAGGCTCTCCTCCCACAGAGGATCCTCCTCCAAAGGAAACGAGTACGTCGCCAACAAGAGGCGATCTCGACTGGCTCACCTCACCGAGCAGGAACGTGTGGAAGCTGCGAAAGTCCTCAACTTCGGCTCTATGATGGTGGAAACACATGGCAACGTTCTCCCAAAAACGCCGCAAGCTGCGGTAACGGCGGCCACCATGTATCTCCTCAACAACCAGCCGCCAGCTGGAGATCGACGAGCCGCCATGCACCGATCTACGATCACAGGCTTGGGACTAATCGAGGCCTCCCTCGAAAAGGAGCCAACATCTGAGCCAAAGAAAAGCAAAGATTTGGCAAAACGCTACTCCTCGCCCTCGTCTAGCGATGATACCCACGGCCTATCTCGGCGTCGCCGTTCATGGCGGCACGATCATGACTACGACGCGCGTGATGACATCACACAGTGCAAAGTCGACAAGTTGAACGCACGACGTGCTCTTTGGACTGACTCAGAGGATGAAGACGTGGATCTCTGTGGTGCTAGATGCTTTAGCAGAGCCATCAGGCAGAAGCGAATGGCTAAGGGGTTCAAACTCCCATGGGAGAACCCAAAATTTGACTGTCTGCAGGACCCAAAAATCTGGTTGGAGGACCACATCTCCTCCGTCAGGCTCCACATCGGGAGTCGAAGCACGGCCATGCAATGCCTTCATCTATAGCTGTAGGGCGCCCCTCGCGCATGGCTCAACAACCTCCTGCGCGGATCCATTCGCAGCTGGGAAGAGCTGGTCTCCAACTTTGTTCGCAACTTCAAGGGCACTTACAAAAGGCCCGCATCAATCGAAGAATTAAGAAGTTGCCAACAAAGATCTGGTGAGTAGTTGCGCTCGTACATCTAGAGGTGGTCCATCATCAAGAACTCCGAAGAAAACATCTCGGAGGATCATGCTATCGACGCGTTCAATGACGGTGTTCGCCGCATAGAGCTCAGGGAGGAGCTGGGCCGCTTGAAGCCCAAAACAATTGACCTCCTGATGGAAATCGTCAATCGGTGGGCAGATTGAGAAGACTCGGTGAAAAACCGTGTTCACTCCGATGACGATGACGACCTCGGAAGTAGACGCGACCGCCGAAGTAAGCGTTGAATGCGCATCTACAATGACCACGACGATGTCAATATGGTCGCAGCCGTCTACGTCGACAAACGCGACGACAACCGCAACAGCGGCTATCGTAGCGGTGGGTACCGCGAGTCTGGGAAAACCACGCAAGTATGACAGCGCCGCACTCGCGAAGAGGCACCCGCAACATCTATCGAGGACAAACTGTCTGGACCATGCAACATGCACTTCTACATCAACCAACATGACGGCAAGAAGAAATCCAACCACCTCCTCAAGGACTGCCGTGCGTTCCTCAAACTCCATGAGGGCCTGGTTTGGACGAATCGCGATGCATTCAATAGGGGTTATGGAACCGCCCCAGGCGCTGTAGCACATGGAGCTCCTCCACCACCGCCCGGACCACCACGACCCGCGGCTGCGCTAGTCCAACACCACGGAGGCGAGACGTACCCACGGGCCGTAGGCAATATGATGATCCAAAAAGGATGCCCCTCAAATCGAGTGCAGAAGGCCATCACTCGCTAAGTCAACTTGGCGACAAATTCCTCGCCCTCCACCAATGAGTACCTCAGTGGAAGCGATTCCTGCATCACCTTCGACAAGCGCGACCATCCGCACGAAGTCCCAAGTCCAGGCCACTGTCCCCTCGTACTCAAGGCGCAAATCGGAGGCTTTGACATGAGTTGCGTTTTCATGGATGGCGGAAGCGGCATTAACCTCATGTTCGCGAGTACCTTGCGGGCAATGAGGATCCCTCTTACATGTCTGGAGGTCTCAATCAAGATGTTCCACAGCATCGTCCCAGGCAAGGTCATATATCCCCTGGGCAAAATCAACCTTGACGTTATCTTCGGCATGCCGAAAAACTTTCGGCGCGAACGCATCGACTTCAAAGTTGTCGACTGGCATTCACAATACCACTGCATCCTTGGACGCGTCGTGTTCGCTAGGTTCATGGCAGTCCCGCACTATGCCTACCTGTAGATGAAAATGCCAGGTCCAAACGGCATCATCACAATCAACGGGAGTTTCGAGAGCTCCGACAGCTGCGACAGGGAATTCAGCAGAATCTCCTAGTCCTTCGGCATGCAGGCGGAATTCACAAGATTGAAGGAGTCGACAGACAATATTCTGCCTCCCCTAAGAAGGCCGAGCTCACGTAATCTATCATTCGACTCATCTGTGCACACGAAGAAAGTCTAGGTCCACCCGAAGGACCCGGCCAAGACGACCCTCATCGCCAACAACCTGAGTTCCGCATAGGAACTCGTGCTCGTCGAATTCCTCCGTGAGCACTGGGAAATCTTCGCCTGGTGTCCAGCGGACATGCCAAGAGTTCCTAGGGAATTCGTCGAGCACTCGCTCAACGTGAATCCAAACGCAAGGTGTCAACACCCGGATTTTCAACCCAGATGCCTGTTATGTCATTCATCACAATCCCAGGATTACCATTTTTGCGAGACATAGCAGATTGAATATCATAGTACATCATCCATTACAAACTATACATAACGTCTTACACAAATAAGGATCTGATGATCTAGTCTTAATACAACAAGCAGCGGAATAAAAGATAAGCATACCGGCGGTGTCCATCTTCAGGAGCACAGGCAATGCTGATGAAGGCAGATAGTCCTAGTTATCATAGCCTTCCTGCTGACCATCATCTTGGTAGTCTCCTTCATAGTCTAGCCATGAGAATAGCTAGGGACAAAAGCCATGAGTACTCTTTAAGTACTGGCAAACTACCACTAAGAAGTAGTATAGTTCTAAGTTAAAGTGCTAACTCTCAGTTTAACTATAAGGTTAAGTTTGAAACCTAAGCCGAGTTCTGAAGCAAAGAAAGATAAAATAAAGTTCTAGAATCACTAAAGTTGGTAAGCTAGTGTCATAAACACAAGCCTGTTGTGGTCAAGTCAAGATTCATCATTTCATAAGTCATTTTGAAAACATCTGACAACGAAACAGTATGGCCATTCCAACTGTCCATAACCGCGGACGCGGCTATTCGAACAGTTTGACACTCTGAAGAGGTGGTACACTTTCACCACAAGACTCAATACATCTGTTAGGGATAACCCTGAATCATCATACTTAGTATGCAGATAATCAAACATAACCTTTCCTTTACACACCCTAGTATAAGCACCTCTCCTATGAGCATGGCCTCCCAACCATGACCAACTGTCATCTTGGGCACTGCATATGTGGACAACATTGAGAGGTAGCCTCAGCTCAAACCTGTCCCGCGAGGGAACTAATACTAATGCATATAAACTTCTGGCTAAGCCTTACCCAATTCAGGTATTGTGGTCGTACGGTAAATTTGGAATTGTATCGCATCCAAATCTAGCCATCAGTTTTGTAAAAGGGTTAAGGCTCATTGCCTCAATATTTTCATCATCATAAACCATTTGTGTTTCTAAACACATGTCAAAACATCTCAATAGAATGACGCATCATTCTAAGGTTTTGATAATTCATTTTCACCAAGTGTTCCCATATAAAGTGACTCAATTTTTATCTACTATAAACTACTAAGTTAAGAGTGTTCACTAAGGTGGAAATGATGGGATCAATCTCATGCCATAGAATGACATCTAAAGTTATCTAACTAGGCCAAGTTTTATACTCTTTATGCTACCTTCAAAACAAGTAAAGAACTTTGATAAAGTAAAGGAAGTAAAGCTTGGAAAAATAATACTTGGGGTAAGTAATAGTCAAAGTGGTATAGCCAAAGCATGCCTAATTCATTTGCTTAGATTATCTAGCTTGCAAGGGTTAGCGTGCATTGTTAATGGTGGCTTGCCTTGTGCAGTGCAGTGGTTGAAGTTTTCTTACTCCTCTTGATAGAACTCCTCCTCCTCGAAAGCTTGGTCGGTACTATCGTCTATAAATACATACAGAGTACATAATCACCAAACAATACTTAACTAGTCTAATTAGCGCTATAAGGCACACATTTTATGATCTATTATCATCACAAGCATCACAAGTCTATTAACTAGTTTCCTCCTTTTTATTTTAGAAAAGTAATTTCTACTCATTGAATAATTAACTAAGATTTAATATTCACCACTTAAAATATGGGATCATGTGGACACATGTCATCACCACATATTCTAACATGTGGGAAAGTGATTTAAAGGTTGGATCATAATTACTTTGGTTTAAGTTCATTATTTAATGATTTAAAGTGACTAGAAATGCCTATATAGCATTATTTTGGTACTAGTACAAAGTCACTGCATGTAAACCTTAATATTATTACATATTCAGATAGGTATGGTAAAATGTGATTTTTGAGAGTTGGAATCAACTCAAAAGCTATCATGGTTGATTTTATAAAAATGTTTCAAGGTGCAAATGCTTCTGTTTTGTTATTTTTACTAGGAGAGATCTCTAACTCTAATTGAATTAAATCCAACGGGCTTGGGTAGACCTTTTCAGTAGCTTTCCAACAAAATTTGAATCACTCCATTTCGATTTGTAAATCTTTCTGAAATGAATTTCAAACTAGGGGACAGAACTAGGTTTAAACTAAAATAGAAAAATCCTAATTCAAACTAAATGGGTCGGGCGGGAAAACTAACGGGCCGTCCCAGTGACACTACGTGGCACGGGGCACAGCTGACAGGGGGGTCCACTGGTCAGTGGCTCATAACACGCGAAGCGGTACGGGGCGATGAGGGCCGTTAGATTAGAACGGGGATCAACGGCTAGGGCTCGTCATCGACGACAGACCTGTCGCCGGTGAACTCTAACCCTAGCGGCTCGGTGGGGGTGCTTAGGGGGCGTACCAGGGCTCCAGCAAGAATGATGATGGGGGCGTACCAAGGCTCCAGGGACGGTCGAGGCAGCTCCGGGGGTGGTCGCAATCAACGAGGCCCCTCTCCTCCAGAGGCGGCCAGCTCCGGTGAAATTCCAGCAACTGCGAGCTCGAGCGGCTCCAGGGAGAAGTGGGGACTGATCACTGGCAATAGGGGAGGTGAGTGGTGTGCAGAAAATGGCTGGGGGTGGCCTCTATTTATAGCTCGATGACGCGACCGAGAGTGATGGGCGGGCGGCTCCGGCGAGGGTTGTACACCGTGCTAGCGGCATGGTTCGAGGTAGGGGACGGTGGCTCGTCTCCTGGCGGTGCTCGACGGGGTAAATGTGGGCCTAGGGATAGTGGAATTTGGTCGGGCGGTGCGCACGCTCTAAGCGGCAGAGGTGGCGGTCTCCACGGCGAGCGGTGGCTGTGGTGCAATGGGTGGCAAACGGGCATGTCTGCAGTGTTCCTGGGGTCATGGCGACGCGGTGGACGTGGGCTGCGGTCGAGGGGCAGCGTCTGCACGTGTGTCAGGCGCGACACTCTAGCGTGTGCTCGGCATGGTGTAGACACTCAGTGCGCGACGCTCAGCTGGGGGTCCACGGCTTGGCCTGGCAAGGGGAGGGGACAGAGAGTGGTGGTGAGGTTTGGGCTAGCTACTAGACATGGTAAGAGGGAGAGGGGTGGTCAGCTGCGACGATGGCATGGTCGGCCGGAAAGCATGGTGCTCGGCATGGCATGGCATTGCTGCTAGGGGGTAGGGGATGGGGTCTAAATGGCCTGGTTAGATCATTTGGAGACAGTGGGAGTGTTTTGAGGATAATTGGGTGCAAAACCCTGTAGAAAACAGTGAGCTAGGATTAGAGTGTAAACCCTGCCTGCCATGTGTTTGTGGAAATGGCCACAAGAAAATTACTTTTGAATTTTGAAAAGATTTTTGGTGGGTGTGCTAGTAATAAGCTTGAGACTCTGTGGGTGCTTGGGTTTTGAAATTTGAGCTCATTTGAGTGGTTTTTGAAATAGGGTGATCTTCCCATATGAAATAGATTTAATTTTCAAATGCCATTTAAAATTAGTGTTGGAATGTTTTTGGCAGACCACAAAGTGGGCCTTGGTACATCATTATGTGTACTATCAAGGGGTGCAAAGATCCACATTTGTTTCTGTTAGGTTTTGAGTACTAGGAATAGCCAAAGTAGGCATGTTGATTAAAATGGCACAAATGACCATTCTCTTCTTTTATTCATTTTGATTTGTTTTTCTTTGGGATTTGTTTGGGAATGATCCAGATGATGTTTATTTCACCTAAGAATCATTTTAAAAGCAATGGATCACTTAATCATGGCAATTCAAATCAACTCCTATTTGAAATGCACACACATATGAATGCTTTAATAATTTTAATGGAAAAAGTTTTTGTTGACCCTAATTTTGATGATTTGGATCTTAATACCCTTGGATTAAAGTTTTGGGATGTTACAAAAGTAGTCGGAATGGATATCAACACACTCCTCGACAGAAACTTCATACGCGAGATCAAGGAAAGCACTTGGCTCGCCAATACAGTCCTGGTGCTCAAAAAAGACACGGATATCCTGCGGATGTGCGTGGACTTCACCTCCTTGAACATGCACTGCCCAAAAGATCACTTCCCGCTGCCACGAATCGACCAAATCATCGACTCTACCGTGGGATGTGAATGCCTCTGCTTCCTCGATGCCTACTCAGGCTACCATCAGATTCGCATGAAGAAGGAGGACCAAGAGAAGACGTTGTTTACGATGCCATTCAGTGTGTTCTGCTACAACACCATGCCCTTCGGGCTAAAAACGCTGGTGCTACCTATCAGCGGTGCATGCAGGTTTGCCTCAAAAATTAGCTTGGTCGCAACATCCAAGTTTATGTCGACGACATCGTCATCAAAACTAAAGAGGAAGCTTCATTAATCGATGATCTCCGCAAAACCTTTGCCAACCTCGATCGATACTGGATCAAGCTCAATCCATACAAATGCGCCTTCAGCGTACCATCTGGGTAGTTACTCGGGTACCTGATCTCCGCGAGAGGGATCGAGGCAAACCCGAAGAAAATAAAGGCCATACTGGCCAGGAGAAGCCGAAGAACATAAAAGGCGTCCAGTAGCTAGCTCGGCGAATCGCGGTGCTTAGCTGATTCATCAGTTGAATGTGCGAAAGGCGCTACCCTTCTACCAACTTCTCCACAAAACTGATAAGTTCGAGTGGACAGACGAAGCACAAGAAGCATTCAAAGACCTCAAACATCTACTATCCACCTTGCCAGTACTGATGACTCCACGTGAAAAGGAGTCGTTGTTGCTCTACATCTCCACCACCAACCAGGTGGTTAGTACGGTTCTTGTGGTGGAACGAGCCGACGAAAACAAGGTCCACTGGGTCCAACACCCAGTCTACTACCTTAGCGAGGTGCTCACACCAACAAACAGCGGTACCCGCACTACCAGAAGCTGGCGTACGGCGTCTTCATGACAGCCAGACAACTACGCCACTACTTCCAGGAGCACCCAATCATGGTGGTCAACGATGCTGCGCTCGGGCATATCCTCAATAACTGTGATGCCACCAGACGAGTCGCGCTTTGGGGAATCAAATTGTGTCCACGAGACATCACATACGAAAAGCACGACACGATCAAGTCGCAAGTCCTCCCTGATTTCGTCGTACAGTGGATGGCGAACCAGCTCCTCGACAAGCCAGATATGTCCTACATCTGGACAATGCACTTCGATGGGTCCAAACGAAAGCACGGAGCTGGCGCAGGCATCATACTAACATTGCCCCAGGGAGACAAGCTGAAATACATTCTGCGAATGTAGTTCACTGCCTCCAACAATGAAGCTGAGTATGAGGCTCTAATCCATGGGATGCGGATGGCGAAAGCCTGTGGCACCAAGAGGCTCATCATCTACGGTCACTCCAAACTAGTGGTCAACCAAACGATGCACGAGTGCGACGCACTGAGCGGCAACATGATCACCTATCGTGACCTCTACGACACACTCAAAGGGGACTTCGACGGCTGTGAGCTACGACATGAGGGTCGCGAAAGCAATGAAGAGGCGGATCTACTTGCCAATATTGGCTCCACCTGCGCGCCCATACCACCTGGGGTATTTCTCGAGCGCATCTGCGAACACTACATCAAGCGAAAGGCTCTAGAGAAGAAATCAAGCGCGCCAACGGACTCGGGGGCTACACCACCCAACAAGCCAACGACACTCGATGACCTGGAGCTTGATACATGACTCGAAGGACCTATGAGCTTCATGATGATTGAGCCATCTTGGCCATAGCCGTACATCACATACCTGCTCAGCAAACGACTTCCAGAGGACCCGACTGACGCGCAACACATCGCGCGACGATCCAAGGCATTCCCCGTTATAAACGGCAAACTATACAAAGGCAGCATTACAAGAGTACTCCAACGATGCATCTCCAACGGTGATGGACGGGTCGTCCTCCTCGACATACATGAAGGCACCTGTGGGCATCATGCTGGCAGTCGCGCCCTTGTTGCCAAAGCTCTGCTAGCTCGATTCTACTGGCCCACATCCATGCGCGACGCCAAGGATATTTTCCAACGCTGCAATGCTTGCCAGCGATTCACGGACAAACCTCACGCACCTGGCGCAGAACTCAGGCCAATACCGTTGGCCTGAACCTTCGCACAATGGGGACTTGACATGGTCGAAAAGCTCCCAAGGTCCTCACGAGGAGGTTACGTCTACCTCTTAGTCGCAGTCGACAAATTCACCAAGTGGATAGAGGCCATGCCGGTGAGAAATCAATTAGGGGCCAGCACCGTCAAGTTCTTCGAGTCCATTGTCTACCGCTTCGAAGTGCCACACAACATCATCACGGACAACGGGACGAACTTCACCTCTAAGGAATTCTAGGAATTCTGCGAAAACCTGGGAATCAACATAAGCTACGCCTCGGTGGCTCACTCGTAGACCAACTATCAAGTCGAAAGGCCAACGGCCTCGTTTGCGGCGGAATCAAGACACGACTCCTCCGACCACTCAAACAAGCTGCTGGATGCTGGCCAGACGAGCTGCAATCCATACTCTGGATCCCGCGCACAACTCTAAACAGCGCCACGGGATACACCCCGTTCTTCATGGTGCACGGTGCTGAAGCGGTACTACCCGCAGAAGTACGCTACAAAGCCCCACGGGTGGTCGCATACAGCGAGAGGGAGTCAACTCTCGCACTCGAAGACTCCGTTGACCTCCTCGATGAAGCACGAGAAATCGCAACGGAGAGATCAACGATCTACCAGCAAAATCTCCGCAACTACCACAACTGAAGGCTACTCCCCAGATCCTTCGTCGAAGGAGACCTGGTCCTGTGACTGAAGCAACAAGGGCATCTCAAGATCGAGTCCCCTTGGGAAGGACCTTACGTGATTACAGAAGTAATCTTAGGTGGCGCCTATCGCCTCAAAGATTTCGAGACCAGAGTCGCATACCCCAACCTCTGGAACGTCGCGTAGCTGCGTCACTTCTACCCTTAGTCATTTTTACATTTATAGATAAGGCTATTCAGCCAGGCTACTTAGCCACACATTGTACCTCGTACTATTATACGCATAAATAAAGCTAAGTGCCCCAAAACTCTGTGTTTCCCTTATTTTTCTCGCAATCTTATCACTCGGGGGCTGCGCCACCCTTTACACACCTGTTCTACGAACTCATCGCGATATCCTAAGTAGCTGACGCACTAATCGAACCCTTGACAAACACCAACCCAGCTACAATGCACCTGACAGGTTGGCAAGATGCTGAGATAAACACACATCAGGCTAACGAAAAGGAATCGCAGAGTGCAACACACTCAAAAAAAATAAATATAGCTAACAAGTTCTTCACATAGCAACGGGTGATCAATACACCAAATACAATCGTATGAACTTTACAAACACTTATAAAATTATGTGTAGGATACAAAACATGCTACTTCTGCAAAAGAAGAACGTTCGTCCCTCGAAGAAGTCAACAATTTCTTCTGCTGAGCGATCAACCACTTGGTAGTGTGGAACCATGTCCCAGGTCATACCTTCTGGCGGAGGCGGTGGCCCAGCGGCAACAGCTACAACATCCATGTCTGGCCTATGCAGTTGCACTAGTGACAACGCAGCCTTAGCACCAGCTACCAACTGCTGCCTTACGCACTCGTGAACCGCACTCAAATCTTGAAACTTCGCCAGCAGAGCCAGCATGCGTGAAGGGATGGTGTCCAATGGAAACATTTTTTGATAAATATTCCTAAGGCATGACTGTGTCTTCTTCAAGCATTGGAGCACTCGAGAAGAACGATCCTGTAGAGTCGGCAAGGCAACTGCATGATCGTGGTCAACCCAGAAGTACCCACTCGCCTGTAGCTGCTCTTGGGTCAAGCCATTCATCCGAATGGCAATTCGGTCCTTCTCATCCCTCGGATGACGAGCACTGACAACTACACAAAGTAAAAGGGCAAAGTATGAAGACAAGTCATTGCCGCGACTGGCTAAAATAAAAGATGAGAGGGCAGAAGGCTAACATTTGAACTGCTCACTCAGCTACGCCACCTCCTCCAAGAGATACTTCTCACGGGAGGTAGCCTTCTCCACCTTCGACTTCCATACATCTGCGCTACCATGGAGGATGGGAAACTCATGATCCAGTTCCTTAATACGATCGCGTGGTCGTGAAATCAAATACAACTCCTCCACCTTTGAGCGAGGATGCGCCAAGGTTTCATCGGTGGGTGGAAGATCACGAGGATCACTCGAAGGACCACTCGACATACCCTATCACAAGCCAGGCAAGAGCAAATAAGCGACCAAGAAGTACACTAATAAAAGGCTCGAATGCATTTAGGCACGGCCAAAAGTTTCGATAGAAATACTCCCACAAAAGCATGGTTTCAACACGAAAAGAAAACTGCAGCTATTACAGAATAGCTACTAAGGAGAAATTTCCTTCTTCGACCTTCACTTGGCCTTCCGAGGCCTCATCGAATCCGTGGCAGTCTCTGACGCCACAGACTTCCCGGTGCCAGCCCCTGACGCCGAAGCCTTCACCGCATTCTTCGCTTGCTGCAGCTCTTCGGAGTATTTGGTGACTGTACTGATGAGCTGCGGCCCATATTTACCACAACCAGTAGCGAAGGGAGCAAACACTACCTATTGGACATCAGCGCCGATGGGCATCGCCTTGGAGATCGCCACTGGGTCCACCTCCACGCGATGGGCTTGCACCATCGCGAGTACCATGGTGGCGCTGACAGACCGCTAGGAGTTCCTAAAGTCCATGGGAATACCCCCAGCAAGGGACTCCACCAGGTCCTCCAGGTTGTCAATCAGCTCAACCTTGGGGGTCAGATCCTAGCGTATGCGACTGAGCACACCCTTAGCCTTCGTCATGTCCCCTGAAGGGAAGCGTTGCGGTCTTCGACTGCAGCGACAACACCAGCCAACGCATCATCACGACGAAGGGCCTGGGTGTCAAAGCTCAGGCCGCTGGCATCTACATACAGCATAGTGTCAGCACATTAACACGATGTCGAAGAAAGAAACAACGAAAATTTAGATGAAAGAATACCTGAGCTAGACTTGGCAATAGAGAAGAGTTGTTCTTCGGACAACTTTTCGCTCTCACCAGTGGAGGTGCGTAAATCCTCTTCGCACTTCCGCAACTCCTCCAACATCGCGACTCTTCACCGCCGCGGCGAGTGCATTTTCAAGGGAAGCATCATTATGAATAAGTTCGTTGTGCTCAGCTACAAAGGACAAGATGTATCATCAATCGAATCTATAAATTTCACAAGGACAAAGACGAAGCCAAAACTAACCTTCGACAATGCGATGGCGATTGTCCAGGATCGCATGATGTCAACCCATTACAAGGACCTGCTCCACTAAACGAGCAGCTTCCTTCATGATGAGCTACGGTGGAAGAAAACAAAGGATTAGCAGATATCATGAATTACAAATTCGAATTCCAGCACAAGAGAAGGAAGCTTACGTGATCCTCCAGAGACTCCGAAGATGACTGCCGCGCAGTCGTCCGGGCAACCATCTGGTGTTCCCCAGCATGCGGGGAACTCGATGAGTTGTGCCTAGAGTGGGCCGCCAATGGAGGAGAGGAAGATCGTTCAGCCACTTCCTTGGCCTTGGGGTCCGCGACTCCGGATTCCTTCACAAATTGGACGTCGCTAGAAGACGACGACACCGCTTGACTACAAAACACATCCAGTGAAAAACTTCAGGGAACGCGGCTCCAAAAGAAACCAAGACAAATGCCGTAAACCTACCAGTCAAATTTATCAAAGTCGAAAGTTTGCTCCTCCAACTCCGACGACTCCTTTGGCAGCCGCAGCTTCTTCCGGGCAGGAGGGGCCATGGAGCATATAGGAACAGCGGGGATGGGCCCCTCTGCAGCAACATAAGGACCTTCTAGCGTCCTCGGAGACGAGGCATCCAAGTCCTCACTACGGGAACGCTTGCGAGTGTCCGGGTCGCTGGACTTGGGGGCTCCCTCCTCTTCAATTGGGATGGTCGACTCCGACTCGTCCTCTTCATCTACTTCGCAAGGAATAACCCCTTCAGGACAAGGGGAAAATTGGGAGATACCTTCTAGTCCTGCATTTAGAAGATACAACATTATATATCAAAGCATCATAAAGGCAATCGAAAACAGAAACTACTTCATGGTACAATTCTACCTCAGGAGGAGGGTTAGAGGCGTCGAAAGGAGGCACGACTAGTTCGCCTGGGAGATCCTCCTTCGCGGTGTATTTGGTCACCAGTCGTACCCACTTATCGACCTCACCCGCGGAAATGCCCTCGACAGACACGCAAGTGACATCATCAGTGCCGGTCCAGCAGTACATAGGGTGCACTCTGGCCTGTAGAGGCTAGATGCGACGGTGCAACCAGGTGCGAATGAGAGCGGCGCCACCTTCATCCTTGCTCATAGGGTTTTCGAGGTCACAGACATGCTCATACAGCACTTCTATTTCCGCGGACTCGTCGGGCATCATGATGTTCTTCCAGGACCTCCTCCTCTTGCAAGTCACCGCAGGACCGAAAGGTGCAAGTCCGTAGTGTTCTCTGTCGGCCTTATGGTCGCGGATGTAGAACCACTTGTCCCTCCACCCTTGGACGAATGCGGTGAGGTTGATGGCAAAGTAGGTGACAAAGGAGTCGACATGGATTTCGCATCCTCCTATGTCGTAGAGTACAGAGCCAGATGCTGACTGGCGTTTCAGCTTAAAAAGCCCCTTGAAGAGGCCAAAGTGCGGCTCGACTCTGAGCTAGCACTCGCAAAGAGTAATGAAGCAGGAGATGTGGAGAATGGAATTTGGGGACAACTAGTGAAGGTGGAGCCCATAGAAACAAAGGAGGCCGCGAAAGAAAGGATGCAAAGCAAGTGAAAGACCTCGGATGATGAACGCAAGGAACATCACTCGGAAACCAGGAGGAGGACAAGGAATGACCTCCTCGCTGAGCACTCGCGAGTCATCTTCCGCGGGCGGAAGAAGTCCATCTCGATGATGAAGTTGCAGCTCGGCGGGCCTGATGATGGACGAGCGCCAGGCACCATTGGTGATGCGGGTGCCCGCACCCTTCTTCTTCCCAGCACCGGCGGCGCTGGTGCCCACGGTGATGGTGCCGCCTTCCTTGGTGGCAGCAATGGCGGCGGTGAACCCAGCGGCGACGCCTCCCTTCTTATTGCCCATCTTCCAATGGTGATGAGAACGGAGGAAATAGCTAGGGAAAATACGGACCTGGTCCAGCGCTGCAACAAGAAAAGTGCGCAAGGAAGCAGAGAACAGCAGCAATGGCAATGGAAGCATGAGCAAAGAAGATAAATGGGAAAATTACCGTAGCTGCGCTACTACTTAACCTCCTCACAGACACCATCCAACGGCCAACAGAAACCCTACTACACGTGTGGCGTACATCGCCATCACCACGTGGCGAAGCTGAAGCACGAACCATCCCCCCACACACTATTCCCATTACGCGCAGAAATCAAGGAGACACAGTTAAAACAGAAGATTACGCATGCCCTGTCAAATCAAAGTCAGAAAGTAGGACCCTGCACTCGTCACGTCCCGACAAAACAGCTCACGCGGGCAACTAGGTTTATCACATCGTCAGCACTGACGTCATCAATATCAGAAACCGAAGATTTTGACTACTTTAGTCCTTGCTCGAGTCTTCGACTTAACCAAGCACTCGGGGGCTACTCCCATAGGGGGCGCTGGTCACGAACCCTACGATTATTTTTTATGCAGGTGTATAAGCATTCAAGACAAACCCATCACTCGAATCTGTGATTCGATTATGAAATCTGGGTTACTCCCATAGGGAGCGCCGGAAGAAAACTCGGCTGAAACAAGCAACAAAAGACGACAACAGTCGTAAAAAGTTTTTAGTCGCTGCTCGAGTCTTCGATTCAACCAGGTACTCAGGGGCTACTCCCATAGGGAGCACTGGTCGTGCACCCTATGATTATTTGTACATCGTACTATGTGTTGATAACATCTGCACTCGAATTCCTTGGCGACTCCGCCTCATGCTTTCCCTATAAAGAGACTACGTCTCCTGCGTCACCCGAATCATCTCTGCGATGACAAAACTTGGATGTCGCTCTTATAGCATGAAGATAAAACCTGAATAAGGCATGGCAACGCATGTGCTGCGTGCTACCAGAAATATATCCGTACCTACAGGTGCAATGAACATGCCTTGACGGACGCATCAAGTGCTCACACTTATACACTGGAATTTGACTCCTGTAAGACCTCCGCGGCCTGAGTCGAATTATGCCAACACTTTTCCGAATTCGAGTCCCGGGACTCGAGTTTGAGTAGATTGCGTTGTTTTGCCCTAAGGCAATTCACTAACACCGATACATCGGTTAAATCAGGCACATATATCAACAATCCCTACAAATAGAACACTCAAAAAATGCTCAGTCATGCACCCGAAAGGCTTCGTAAAGTTCCCAGTCAAATCTGCGATTCCACTGGACACTCGGGGGCTACTGACATGGGTATACCCTACAGGTACTCGAGTTTGGTATATACGGTCCATATACGGCAGAAGCGCACAGTGTTGCCAAGGCCCAGTGGAGAATTCGAGTGGCCCCTAGTTTCCACAACCATCGCCACATTGCATCTGCGCACCCCTGTAATCTTCGATTCCTTCGTTAACTCCAAGAGTAGACAAGCAGGAGTAGGGACCTCTACATGGCCTGAACCTGGGTAAAACTTGTGTCCCTATGTGCTTTTTTGCTAGCCGACTAATGCCTCCAGCGCTCCCTCCTTCTCCAAAACCCAAGTCCATAACAATGGGCATTGACGAGTTAAACCGTCGTTAGAAGGAAAAAAGAAACTTTGAGACTCAACCTGAATCTACGGTTCAAGTAGAGTCGCGGGGGCTACTGACAGAGGTACGATTACTCAGATGCTTATGATTTCCGCCCTATGCTGGGTAAAAGGCTTACGGCCCATGAAGGTTTTAGATGATAGCTCACGGAAGCAACCAACAAAGATTTTGATTGTATTAGGAAAGAGTCTCTGAACCGACAATGTATTGGTATTGTAATCACGCATATGTAAACCTATCAGCATACAGCTTTGAGACCTGACCTATTATATATAGGACGAGAGAAGCCCAAGTGAGGGTATCGAAATCTCCTAGAGAATTTGTAATAGTTCGATTTCCCGAATATTAAGGAGACTTTGACTCCATTGATTTCCTGACATCCGACAAAATCCCTAGCATTCTCTTTTCCGCAAAACCCTAAGTCCTTCACCATGGACATTGTAGAGGTTACCCCTCGTCAGTGCACCAAGTGCACGCATGGCCATGGCTTGGTCCATAGCCTTCCCGTTGGTAGTGAGGGGCGGTGGAGAGAGGTGAGAGGAGTTTATGATCATGCAGCTTGGGGCAGAGGAGGGATAGTGCTGTAGAAGAAAATTAAAGGGAAAAGCTTTCTTGTCTCTCACTTTTCTCCTACTCCAAACATAATAGATAAGATCTAGGGCAGAGCTATAGTAGCTGCTAGAGTGCAGCTCAACCGGAATAGGTGTCCTAGTGATGTGATGATCATTCATGTCCATTGAGGGTGATTTGAGGGGGATTAGCTCATGGATTTTGGGTTAATGTCAATTCTTGGCCATATTGATTATCATGAAGGAACATTTGAATTTTGATCTGGCCAAAGTAAAGAAATGGTGATAGTAGATGCATATGGATAAGGTACCACTCTAGGATTTAGTTAGGATTAATTTGATAATTTGAGATCTCTTATATATCAGTTATTCAGAAACTTCTGAATGTTTTATTGAGTTCATTTGATATTTTTGAATTGGACAGAGAAGGTTTTTGGTTTGAGATGGTCCCTAGTATTGTTTCACACTTTGAAGATTTTTATCTAGATTTATTGAAGAATAAATCTATTTAAAACCTTTATTTTCTTGTTTCTACCATTTAAGAAAATAGGTGAAAAGAATTATTGAAACTCTTCAAAAATATTATTTTTGGAAGTGGGAATATAGGGTATGATCTATAGGCATCAATTTTTCCAAAGGTTAGAGGAGTGCTTTGGAGAAAAACAAACTTTTCTTCATAGATGGAATTTTGGAGATTTTACAAAATAAAAGAATTAATTACGTTTTGGGGACAAGTAATTATGGAAATCCTTTGATAAATTTATATCTCATGGTATATGATGTACAAAAGGTTTAACTATCATTTTCAACCTTGGTTTTTGGCAATCCAACTTGATTTTGAATGAGAGCATGGAATAGATGATCTTGGGAAAAGTTAATATCATACCATCAAAACATTGTTGGATCTTGGAGCTCATAGCTCCCCTTGGGTCAGGGGCTATATGGATGTATAGACCAAGTGATGTAGATCACCATGGTACAGAGTTTTGAGGTTGATCATGATTGAGCTCTTCAAGAATTGGCGTCAAACTTTGAATAAAATAAGGGTGCCAAAAATATTATTAGATAGCCTTCAAAACCATGTGGGTTTTAGATGCACAAGGATCCAACTGGAACAAGTGTAGTAGAGATTGATAGACCTTTACGAGTAGAGCATAGTCATGCAAAGAGTTGGTCAAAAGTATATAACATGGAGATGTGATCTTCTGCCAAAGTAGGCTTGTTAATAAGATTTGTAGAAAAGATTATTTTCTTGCATGCAAAAGCATCAATAACAAGTGGGTTATAGAATGGTATAGCCAAGGGAAAAAGTGGGCCTTGGTAGTCCTTAAGTTGGGCTACAATTTGGTTCATGTGCATTTCCAAAAATGCACAAGGGTTGAGCAATAGAGAGACTGAAAGATGTGATATTGATAATAGTTTTCCAGATTTGGTCATGTTTTGGTAGATTTAAGGTTTTTGACTAGAATACAAGAGTGAATGGTTTGAGAATATGCAAGGTTACAAACTCATCATAAAGTGGGAGAGGTTGAAGTGTATATTGAGTATAAAGGATCCATGCTTGGAGTTGGTCTTCATTGACTTGGAAGCTTCTAGAAGGGATAATTTCAGAAGTGATCTGGTTAAGGGTTTTAGATGATCACATAGTGGCTAGAGATCAAATCGAGATTGGTTAACTTGCTTAGGGTTGATATTCTTGGATTAACTAGATGCTAGATAATGATCTCCTAGGTTAGCTCATACTACTTCTTAAGCAAACAAGTCAAGCACCAGATAAAGGTAATTCATCTTGGCAAGCAACTCCATCTACTACTAGGGTTTCCATCAAGCTTAGCTTGAGGTAACGATGGGAATTTTTAAAAGGTTGGATTTTGAACACGAAGCAATCCAGTCCGTTATAGATTGGATACTGTGTTTTGATGGGTTCGTAGCATGGAAAACAAAAAATTTCTACCGCAAGAATGAACAAAACCCAGATCTAATCTAGATAAAAGCCAAGATCTAATCTATTAGACATGTGCAACGAGATAGATAGGAACTAACCCCCGTAGATCTGAAAGTGTTAACGAGATTAGATCTCGTGGTTGATGTAGTCGATCACTTACCGATCTCAAGATCGTGTGGACGATCCTTCCGGCACCGCGTTCCGGCAGCGCTTCCACAGTCGGTCACGCGTGCGGAGTCGAAGCGAGTAATGGAGGTAGTAGATCTTCTCCACGGAATCCCAGCAGCACGACGGCGTGGTGGTGGTGGTGGAGTAGAGAATTCTGCAGGGCTTCGCCTATGCCTGTGTAGAAGAAAGGAGGAGGAGAGAGGCGGTAGAGATTGGGAGTTATGGAGCAGGGCCTGGAGGGGGCGCCCCTGCCCTTCTATTTAAGGGGGGAGGCGCGCCTAGGAGGGGGAGTCCTAGTAGAACTCCCCTCCTATGGTCGGTGGTGGGAAGGGGGGAGGAGTCCTCCTCCCCCACGAATTCGTGTCTTGCCCCACTAGGTTTCCTTTGACCCTTTCTTGGTTTTCAAGCAAACTCCAAGAAATCCTATAGAACCTTCCAGAACATTCCGAAACCTTCTAGAATCTCCATACAAACACTCCGGAACATTTCCTAACTTAGAAAATGATCCCCAATATATGAATCTTATTCTCCGGATCTCCTCGTGATGTCCCGAATCCAATCCGAGACTCCGAACAACATTCGGTCTCCAACGCATATTCCATATCTACTTAAAACAACTTCGAACCTTAAGTGTGTCACCCTACGGTTCGTGAATATGCAGACATGACAGCGACACATCTCCTATCAATAACCATCAGCGGGACCTGGAGATCCATAATGGCTCCCACATACTCAACGATGACTTCGTGATCGATTGAACCACTTACATACGAAACTAATTCCCTTTGTCTCGCGATACTATACTTATCCGAGGTTTGATCGTCGGTATCTCCATACCTAGTTCTACCTCGTTACTGATAAGTACTCTTTACTCGTTCCATGATATGTCATCCCTTGTGACCTAGTCACATGCTTGCAAGCTAACTAGATGACATTCCACCGAGAGGGCCCAGAGCATATCTATCCGTCATATGGATGGACAAATCCCAATCTTGGTTCATGCGCTTCAACACATACTTTCAGAATACCGAATGACACCTTTATAACCACCCAGTTACGAAGCGGCGTTTGATGTCATCAAAGTATCCATTCGGTGTTGGTGATTAACATAACCTCATGGTGGAAGGAATAGGTTACTATGTATTTGAAAGCTTACAGCAATACGAACTTAATGACTTGATCTTATGCTATGCTTACTATGGGTGTGTGTGTCCATCACATCATTCTTCCAATGACATAACCTTGTTATTAATCACATCCTAATGTCCATGATCAGGAAACTATGATCATCAATTAATCAACAAGCTAGTTCAACAAGAGGCTTACTAGGGACTCTCTTATGTTTACAAAACACACATGTATTAATGTTTACGATTAATACAATTATAGCATGGGATGTAAACATTTATCATAAACATAAAGATATAATAATAACCACTTTATTATTGCCTCTTGGGCATATCTCCAACAGTCTCGCACTTGCACTAGAGTCAATAATCTAGTTTAAAAAAACTTGTGCATTCAACACCTATGGCTTTCTGGTGTTGTATAGACACTATTGCTAGTGGTAAACATAATCTTCGGATCTGACACTTCCAGGTCCGTGTGTATTTGCATGTCCTTGTGTCTCTACGCATTACTCATTCTCCAATGAGATGGCATTGTATAAATTTGGTCCTTTGGTGAGACCTTTAGTTCCTTCGGCTCAAAATATGTTGATATTATTGTCACACAATATATCTTCATAGTATTAGCCCACTTTGAACCACACCTAGTTTGATAACAAACTACTTAACACAAATGCCCTCCTTTGCTGCTACTATAGCAGTTATATACTTAGCCTTTTGTTGTAGTACCAGTCACAATGTCTTAACTTTGGAACTCATCCAAATCCATCATGGAACATCCTTTCCATTACATTGTGCTACCCATAGTCTAAATTGAGATAAATTTAATTTGTATCTTGTGACAAAACTAGTATCAATGTAACACTTTACAATGAACTACCTTTAATTATTTGTCACTTATACATGGTATATTCTTAGTTCTTCCAAAGCTCATAATAATATCTTTACTATTGTCCAATGATCATCTTATGAATCATTCTAGTATATGCTCATAACATTTAGAGCATAGGACTTATCTGGATGTGTACATCTCAAAGAATGATTGATCAAAATATTCTTGTGATTTCACCAAGTGTCAAAACGCTTGAATCTCGTGTCAACACACTCGAATCTTGATTCAGTCCTTTCCGTGCGTCAAGAACCTTTCTTGTTGTTTCCATATTGAGCTCATTCAACATCTTATCTATGTACATTTGGCAAAACCATATTAGCGCCTCAATCTATCCATATAGACATTGATGCCTAATTTGGGTTATTCCTAAGTCTTTCATCGAAATGAAATTCTTAACCTATGTCAGTAAAAGATACATCATTTCCAATCAACAATATGTCTTTCACATAATGTATTAGAAATATGTCTCAGCGCTCCCACTTAATTTCTTGCAAATGCAAGCATCTTCATCATCTCCGATGAATTTAAACTCTTTTAACAGTTTCATCATGGTGAAGATTCCAACTCCGCTATGCTTACTTCAACCATTGAAGTTTTGCATACTCTTTTAGCATCATTTGAATTAAGAAAACCCTTTGGATCGTGTCATGTACACGTCCTAGGTAACCATTCTATTAGAAGAACTTGTTTTTTTGTTTAACTACCATATACCAAAATATATGTAGTGGTTGCTACATTAATCCGTCCAGACTAAATATCGCTATGAAAGATCAAATCTTATCATAGTCAATTCCTTGAACATTGTCGTAAACTTCTTTCTGACATGTCGACTATTTCATAGATGTTAAACATCCATGTCTTATTTATTTATAAATCCAAACACGACCGATAGGCTTCACGCCTTTCCGGAGGGTCTTCTAAGTTCAGAAACTTGATTTCTCGTGTATGGATACTATCATGGATTCCATGACTTCTAGTCATTTTATGGAGTCAGGGCCCATCATCGCTTCTTTGCATGTAGTCGGTTCATCATTGTCAAAACAATAACGACTTGCTTATCAAATCTTACTATTTGATTCTTACCGACCCACACGGTTCTATAGGAACTCTAATCTCCGAGATCACACCTTTTGTAATCATGAGAGCCATGAGCATTGTGGCCGCCACCGGGACACTTTCCGGCGCTGCGCTACTTAGCACATATAGCTAAGGTTCAACAACCTTATCAAAGTTCTATTGTCCTCCCACTTAACTTTTCACGGAAAAATTACTTCTCAAGAAACTTGACGTTCCAAGTAACAAACTCTTTTGTCCTCGGTGTTATGGAGAAATTCCCAACAAATTCTTTGGGATAACCTACAAATACGTGCTTATCCGACTTTGGTTGTAAACATTTTACTTATGCATAACATACCAAAATTTTAGAAAAGACAATTCGGGTTTTATCCCAAACCATAACTCATATGGTGTCATTTCAACGGATCACGATGGAGCTCTTTTCAGTGTAAAAGCGGTAGTCACTTAAAGCTTTAATCTTTAATATATAATGGCAGTTTTATAAATGACACCTTTGATCTTACCATGTCAAACAAGGTTTCATTACATATCTTGAACACTCCATACTCCTATGGTGTTTGGGAAATGCAAATCCATGGAACGATTCCTCAAATCTTAGGTGTTTTGCTAAACTTGTAACTCAAACATCTTTCTTTATGATCCAATCATAAACTCTTTTATTTTCTAGTTACAATGATTTTCCACTTCATCTTGAAAGTCTTTGAACATTTTTTCAAATGTTTCATACTTCTTCCTTATTGAATAAGTATATACATATACTCACTCAAATCTTCGGAGAAGGCATATGAAGTTGAAATCTATCGCCCACGACTACACATAATGGACTATATACATCAATATGTACAAATTCCAATCAGTTAGTCGTCCGTTCCTCTTTTGGCCTACGAACGGAGTTTTAATTATCTCCAGGAAAGTAGCACAAGCGTCATTTGATCCAAATCAAAGACTCCAAAAATCCATCAACATGGAGTTTCTTCATATATCCTTTCAATATAATTTAAACGGCGATGTCACTTCGCAAGTGATCTTTCAATCATTTATCTTGCGACATTTTAGCATTAGTTTTATGGTCGTTATTTCTCCAACTAGACTTGTATATCATCCATCTATTATGGAATACGGTAATTTTTTGAACAACCTTTTGTCGTCATAATACCTAATCAAAATAACAATTATTGAAACAAATCTTGAAGGCAAGCTTTGATTAACGAGCAACACAACAACCATTTGTTTGTTTTCGATGAACATCATCACAAATTCTCTTGCTAGTTACTTAGGCCATTGCAGTTCAAGAATTGTGTTGTCCTGTATGACACTTCATACCAACCAATTCGGTATCCAATACCGGAGAACCACATTGTTTAACAATCAAGGAATACAACCATAACATGTATATCTTCTATATGCCTAAGTTGGACATCTCCAACCTTTTATTTTATGCCAAATATTTTATAGATTCTCTTTCATCAATTCCTTTTCTTTTAAAAGAATCTATCAACATCAATAGTGGTGTCATCAACATGACACATGGTACAAAGCGTATATAGTCAACTACTAATACCTTTGGACTTGCACTTTGAGGTGGATCACCATCATCAAATGTTTGGTGTTCTTTCAAAAATCCATTCTTTAGTAATCTTTTAGTGTAGTAAACATTTTACTTACATCTTCTATTCATCCTTATCATGACAACTTTCATGATCAAGCTGCTATAGCCTATAAAGGTGAATTGCGAGTATAATGTTTCTTTTTCAAAACCTTTTGGAGGATTAGGACAACTAGCGTCTCCAACCTTCACAAATTCTCATCAAATATGAGGACGTATACTCTATCATGTTGTAACCAACACATTGTTTTAGATATCGCAATACCTTTCACATATGATGGTTTCTGAAACATTGCTTTCAGCTCTTAGATAAACTTGATATTAAAAACAATCTTTTGAGTATCAAGAATCATGGAGGCAAACATGATACATTAGATACTAACACTGGAATTGTTACTCTTGATTTAATACTATTTATTAAACTTCACAGAGTAAACGGAGTTTGCTGAAAGTTTGCAATAGGACTTTTAAACTTTAAATTGACAGTCAAAACAATACGATACCAGTTTGTAAAGAAAATATCCAGAATTTCTATAGTTCTACTATCTCAACTATAACTAAGCGTAAAGTGGTGAACGGATGCCAATGACTACAACAAACTATGCAAATTCACTTTGATTGTGTTTATGATAAATTGAGTTCGACTAATCCAAATTACAAATGAACTCCCACTCAAAAAACAACATCCCTCGAGTTGTTTTAGTGATTACACGAACCAAATCTACTACACCAAATCCGATCATCACGTGAGATGATGTAGCTTTAAAGGCGAACAATCAACATGTTCATCATATCATCCATATGACTCATGCTTTACCTTTCGGTATTCTGTGTTCCGAGACCATGTCTGTACATGCTAGGCTCGTCAAGGTTAACCTTAGTTTCTACATGTGCAAATCTAGCTTGCACCAGTTGTATGCACACGTAGAGTCTATCACACCCGATCATCATGAGATGCTTCGAAACGACGAGTCTTAGCAACGGTGCCAACTAAGGACGAACACTTTATTACTTGATATTTAGTGAGAGGGATCATCTTATAATGCTACCGTCGCGATCTAAGCAATACAAGATGCATAAAGGATTAACATCACAGGCAATTCATAACATGTGATATGATATGGCCTTTCTTCTTGTGCCTTTGATCTCCATCTCCAAAGCATGGACAAGATCTCCATCATCACCAGCGTGGCGTCAAGGTCCGTGGCGCCGCTTCATGGTTGTCCATCACCACCAACAACTATTACAACTACTTGGAATAAAGCTATTACATGATAAATAGACACACAGGTCTTAAACAAAATTTAAAGACAACCATTAGGCTCCTCCCGGTTGCCATATTATAATAAGGATCATTGCATACATCAAATATAATCACAATCACATAATGGCCATATCACATCACAAAACCCCTGCAAAAACGAGTTAGACGCCTCTAATTTTCTTTGCAAGTTTTACGTGGTTTGGGGCTTTCGCATAAGACCGATCTTACCTACGAATAAGAACCACAACGTTGATACAAGTGTTGTCAAGATGCTCATTGTAAATTGAATCTTAACTATGGTGGGCGAGACAGACACCCGCAAAGCCACTTGTGCAAAGCAAGTTGCACGTCGAGCGTGGAGAGTCTCATGTGCGATGACATGTAATGTTAGCCCGAGCTGCTTCATCCCACCATGCCGCAAGATGCAAAGTACACGCTAAGACACCGACAACAAAAGCATCAACGCCCAGAAAAACATTGTGTTCTACTCGTGCAACAGATCTACGCATAGATACGGCTCTGATAACACTGATGGGTTTGTAGCATGGAAAACAAAAAAATTCTACTGCAAGAATGAACAAAACCCAGATCTAATCTAGATAAAAGCCAAGATCTAATCTATTAGACATGTGCAACGAGATAGATAGGAACTAACCCTCGTAGATCCGAAAGCGTTAACGAGATTAGATCTCGTGGTTGATGTAGTCGATCACTTGCCGATCTCAAGATCGTGTGGACGATCCTTCCGGCGCCACGTTCTGGCAGCGCTTCCGCAGTCGGTCACACGTGCGGAGTCGAAGCAGACCTTCCTCTCCTCGTTCCAGCGAGCAGCGGAGGTAGTAGATCTTCTCCACGGAATCCCAGCAGCACGACGGCGTGGTGGTGGTGGTGGAGTAGAGAATTCTGCAGGGCTTCGCCTATGCCTGTGCAGAAGAAAGGAGGAGGAGAGAGGCGGCAGAGATTGGGAGTTATGGAGCAGGGCCTGGAGGGGGCGCCCCTGCCCTTCTATTTAAGGGGGGGAGGCGCGCCTGGGGAGGGGGAGTCCTAGTAGGACTCCCCTCCTATGGCCGGCGGTGCGAAGGGGGGAGGAGTCCTCCTCCCCCACGAATCCGTGTCTTGCCCCACTAGGTTTCCTTTGACCCTTTCTTGGTTTTCAAGCAAACTCCAAGAAATCCTGTAGAACCTTCCAGAACATTCCGAAACCTTCTAGAATCTCCATACAAACACTCCGGAACATTTCCTAACTTAGAAAATGATCCCCAATATATGAATCTTATTCTCCGGATCTCCTCGTGATGTCCCGAATCCAATCCGAGACTCCGAACAACATTCGGTCTCCAACACATATTCCATATCTACTTAAAACAACTTCGAACCTTAAGTGTGTCACCCTACGGTTTGTGAATATGCAGACATGACAGAGACACATCTCCTATCTAGAACCATCAGCGGGACCTGGAGATCCATAATGGCTCCCACATACTCACCGATGACTTCGCGATCGATTGAACCACTTACATACGAAACTAATTCCCTTTGTCTCGCGATACTATACTTATCCGACGTTTGATCGTCGGTATCTCCATACCTAGTTCTACCTCGTTACTGATAAGTACTCTTTACTCGTTCCGTGATATGTCATCCCTTGTTACATAGTCACATGCTTGCAAGCTAACTAGATGACATTCCACCGATAGGGCCCAGAGCATATCTATCCGTCATATGGATGGACAAATCCCAATCTTGGTTCATGCGCTTCAACACATACTTTCAGAATACCAAATGACGCCTTTATAACCACCCAATTACGAAGCGGCGTTTGATGTCATCAAAGTATCCATCCGGTGATGGTGATTAACATAACCTCATGGTCGAAGGAATAGGTTACTATGTATTTGAAAGCTTACAGCAATACGAACTTAATGACTTGATCTTATGCTACGCTTACTATGGGTGTGTGTGTCCATCACATCATTCTTCCAATGACATAACCTTGTTATTAATCACATCCTAATGTCCATGGTCAGGAAACTATGATCATCAATTAATCAACAAGCTAGTTCAACAAGAGGCTTACTAGGGACTCTCTTATGTTTACAAAACACACATGTTATTATGTTTCCGGTTAATACAATTATAGCATGGGATGTAAACATTTATCATAAACATAAAGATATAATAATAACCACTTTATTATTGCCTCTTGGGCATATCTCCAACATGTTTACCATGCTAGTCTATTGGATCGATTAGCTAGCCCACATAGTTTCGATGAATAAAAGAGTATTGATGCGTCACATTATTATAACAACTGATCCAATAATATAATTATTACAAATGTGCATAGCTCAAAGCTAGCTCAAATAACATAGTTCAACAAATAAACAATGGAATAAAGCTCCATCATGCCAGAGGCAGCACACTGAGTGGAGATTCGCAACTTAAATGAAAACCTTACTCGTCATCTTGAAACTTGCAACATGAAAAGTTGCAGCCACGAATGGTCAATTCATTTTAATTGTATTGGCAATATGTCACTGTTATGTGGACACAATTGGAAACTTATCATATACATGCACACTTTGGCTAGTGGAGTTTAGGATATTTGTGAAAAGAAATGTTTTCCCTACCTTTCCAAATACACTTTTAGTTCTTAAAAATAACTAAGAACATCTCGAGTCACTCGAGAGCTCCTAATATAAGCTAAGGACACATTGAGTCACTCAAGTGCTCTTATAACCCATTAAGCTCAAACATCAAGTTTTATTAGAGAAATTGGAATGAATGAGACTTTTCAACTATGTCAAGAGAAGTTACTCATAATTGTCCATTACGGGGGAAACAACTAAGTACTTATTTCTTAAACCATCCGCAGAGGCTAGTACACTTTACCCACAAGACCCAATAAACACCTTTTGAGAGAAGAAACGAATAAGAACTTTGGGAAACAGAATCATGAGCCTAGCCCCAGATCGTACCATACTATAAACACCTACATCTGCTAGTCACAGTAGGACATGATCCCATAACTTACTTAGTCAAGTCGAAGCCCATATGAATATGGTTGTACATGGAAGCTACTAATCATGACCGTCTATTATCTCTTTGAAGCCTGGGTGACAATCCCCACCATAAATCCACACTCAAACACCCAATCATTTCCATTTCACCCAGGTGATTCATTGATTAAGTGGTTTTCATTTATGCAAAAACATAACCTTCTCATACACATATGTATCATGAAAACCACTCATGCATCTAATAACATTGCTAAGCAATCTACAATACGATGGCTATAAAGGAATCAACTGGGGTCTATGACAATTCTATTGGGTACTCACACTGATGAGGATATATACAGGGATTACGATGATTCTGACTGCTTAAACTAGAAGGAAATATTGAGTCAAATCGATGATGCCTATCAGGTGAATTCATTCCTATTTGAAATGATACTTTCAATTATAAGAACTTTACACTACATAAGTCTTTGTGCTATTGTATGATCAGGCACATGGGAGAAGAAGGTGTAGCACAGAGCGAGGAGATAAAGCATATGGAGCATGGCATGTTGATCAATGAAGAATGCGCGAGAGAGGAGACGGAGGAAGTGTAGGGAGCTACAAAGGAGGAGATCAACACATGGCAGGATCTCTGCCGCGGTAGAGAAACTGTGCATTTTCCTGCCACAGCACAAAAAGAGAGTCTTTCTCTGCCACGGCAGGATGCCACGGCACAGAAACAAGCACAAACTCTGCCGTGGCAGAGCAGGCCTGTGTGCCTTAGGCCGAACCCATTGGGTCGGTTTGTATCTAGGTTACGCTAGACCATCTCATTTCCTAGCATTGGCCGCCACCCCCTCCCTTAAATATGGGGCACCGAATCAGTTAGGGTTAGACCACATAAAAAATATTTTGGAGTTGTTTCTTTTTAGAGCATATGGAATTACTTGTGATCGAATTACCAACTACAATTGAGTGTGATCTGTTGTTCCACTAGGAAATTAGTAGATTGCAAACTACCGGTTGTGGTTGACGGCTACGTGCACAAGAGCGTGGTGTTGTGAATATCCCACAGGGTTCGAGAGCCGTTGCATTGGCATCAGGGTTCGAGCGGGAGAGATCATAGTTACACACTAGTTATCAACCATTCACCATCATCATCGACAAGTGCTTGATGAGAAGATCGGGCCACCCCATATTATTTTGGTATTAGATTTCCTCGTTTACGTGGTGAGCAGTCCACAAATCCATCCATAGATTAGTTTGTGTGTTTAGTCCTATACAGAAAAATCCTCACAAAAAGATTTGGCATAGCCTAGATTGTATTGTTTTCAAGTTTTATTCCTTGATTGGCTATCTCGTAGATCCGATCTGTAGTAATCCGTAGGAGTCTAGGTTCAATTTTGTTGTTTAGATCTAGTTTCTTCATACTTATTCCTCATCACTTATTTTCCACCGCCACAAAGTCTAGATCTGATCCAAGCAAAAGAGTCCTGGTTATTTACACTTGGCGAGTTGGGATTGAAAAAACATGAGTCGTCGACTCTGCCGCGTCACAGAAACCACCTATTTTTCTGCCGCAAGTCCGTGTCTACCGCGAACCAAAGTCCTACCGCGGCATGATTTCCTGCTATTTATCTGCCATGGCGCACGTTTTGCCACGAGGTGCAGTTTTCTGCCACGACACACTTTTGGCCTGTTTCTCTGCCACGACACAGAAATACAATTTTTGATCTTTTGTTAATTCCAAACCTTAGCTACAACCAGTCTATTCAAAGGGTTTAGGAACTTACCTATTGAGACTAGTTTTCGCTCTTACAGGATTCTCTTAGGAATTTCGTTCAGTGCTTTATAATTTGGTCGTGATCATCGTGTGATACATATTAAAAAAAGAGGATATAGCAAAAGAAAAAGCAAAAAGAGAAAGAATCACTACAAAAGAAAAATAGAAAGAAAGGAGAATTGTGAAAGAGGCCTAGTGATATCTCTGTGCACCGATAGATTGAGCAATCTTGTGCTTGATTACTTTGAGCTTTGCTAGTGTCTCTCCAGCGCAATGCAACACCCTTCATAGTTCCATTGCCATGTTTATCTCCATGTGTGTGTTTCTTGGGTTTTGTACGATCAACACTAGGACTTGTTTGCGGTGTAGTTAGGATACCATACCTACAGCTCCACCATAAATAACCTGTGTGCCCTATGATCGTTCTCTATACCCTTGATATTCACTTCATCACATCAGTGCATAAGTTGTTGATTCAGATTGGTAAGCATCACTATTCAATTTGGAACGGTAAGATATGATTTCTTGTCAGTTTTTGAGTGAGTTGTGAGTGTGCAACCAAAATAATTTTGTTTTGTGCACTAATGTGCTAATCATGTCTTCTAGTAGTGTTGATGTGATGCAAAAAAAGGATGCAGATGATTATCCCTTTCCATTACGCTCCTACTACAGCAACACATTTTGGGAAGAGGATTCAACAGTGGTACCTAAGTCGGGTTTGTTCCACTTCATCACACAAATTAGTGGTAGACAAGGTTCTACTACCATTGATACTTGTTCTTTCATAAATTTTCTGAGTGTTGAGGTTGTTGAAAAGCTACAATTATACACACATGCAACAACATCGCCATTTATGTTAGCAACTTCTAGTCATGCACTACCAATTACTAAGATCGCATTTGTTCTTCTCACCATTTATGGCCCTAAAACATATATTTCTTGTTATGTCGTTCCTAGAGCATTTAACTCCTTCCATATCATGTTGGGAACAAAGTGGTGTAATGCATTCCAGGTTACCTTTGGTAGTGAGAGTTCTGATCCTTCTATATTTTGGAATGGTAAGCACACTTGGTTAGCATGTACACATATAAAGCAATTTCAGGAGATTAGGCATCAAAACCTATATGCGCCTGTAACCACCAACATAAAACCACATGTTGATCCTGTCGTCAAAGAACCGAGAGTGAGAGTTGATGGGACAAATAAGGTTTCTACTAATGTAATCATCTCTACTCCTAGTGTTGTTTCTTGTGATATCCAGGTTGCTTTTGAAGAAAGGGAGTCGTCTATTTTACATCCTGCATCACACAATCTAGTATTGTCATTTGAGGAGGATGTCATAGTACCTACTACAACTGAGGAGATTGTTGATGACATAGGTACTAATTTGGAGATTCAGCCAACATGTGTGAGATATTGTGAGTTTATTCCTTTACTGAATCCTCCTTGTGATTTACCTTGCACTAATGTTACAGCACCATGTGATAGTTTACCAAATTCGAATTTTGATCATGTGGTACTAATTACACATAAGGAAATACTTGCTCAAATACCACCTACTGATATTGTGTATTCCATCATGCTAACTGAACATATGAATATGAGTTGTGTTGTGGATAAGAGTTCTGAAATTTCATGTCTAAATTCAAGCACATATTCTCCTTATTTAACTTTTAATCTAATTGGTGAACATAGCATGGATGAATTTCTTATTGTGGATCACATATGCATTACTTGTGATAGAATCGCTGAACTGAAACAAGCCGTTTTCAGCCATACATGTTATGTGCCGATGACTTTTTGCTGTTGGACATATGCTAAAATTTGTGATAATATGAAACTAAATTCATATCTGGTTGATATATTACAGCCAATCCAAGTAATTTTATGCGTGTTGGATTGTTCTAATCTTGCTAGAATAGAACCCAAGTTTTCATATTCATTGCGTTTTTTTCCAAAAGTCTTTGTCTAGTTATGCTACTACTTTAGACTTCACTTATATTTGCAAATTGTGTTGCATGTTACCCACTAGACATAATGATCATGCACATATAACTGATTACTTTTGTGTCAGTTTATCACTTGTTTATAATAATCAGAGTAGCACGGTTGAAGCATGGTTTAAACCCATTTTGTTTTCACATCTGTTGGATTGGTTTGATCTCGTTCATCACAAATTTGATCATCGATCGTCTTTGAGAAAACTAAGTTTAATATTGAACAACAATACAATATATCTATTTGTTTTTCACCATGATCATGATTATTTGTACTTCATTTATACCTGCAATTTAAGTTGCTTGATGTATAATGGACATATATTCCATGTGAACCACAATAATACAACATGTTATATATGCATATACTCTGCATGCACATTGTTCTTTTTGTTTCTTCCACTTCCAGCTTACCCAAAGCCGTGGATGGCTTTTCCTGAAGAAAGGGAGGATGATGAGGATATATACAGGGATTATGATGATTCTGACCACTTGAAGTAGAAGGAAATATGGATTCAAATCAATGATGACTATCAGGTGAATTCATTCCTAGTTGAACATGATACTTTCATTTATAAGTACTTTATACTGCCTAAGTCTTTGTGATATTGTATGATCAGGTACATGAGAGAAGAAGGCGTAGCACGAAGCCAGGAGCTGAAGCATATGGAGCATGGCATGTTGATCAATGAAGAATGCATGAGGGAGGAGAGGGAGGAAGCGCAAGGAGCTACAAATGAGGAGATCAACACATGGCATGATCTCTGCCACGACAGAGACGCATTTTCCTGCCATGGCAGGCTGCCGCGGCACAAAAACAGAGTCTACCTCTACCACGGTAGGCTGGCGCGTCAGAGAAACATGCACAAACTCTGCCGTGGCAGAGCAGGCCTATGCGCCTTAGGCCGAACCCGTTGGGTCGGTTTGTATCTAGGTTAGGCTGGACCACCTCATTTCCTAGCATTGGCCGCCACCTCCTCCCTTCAATAGATGGGGCATCACATAAGTTAGGGTTAGACCACGTAAAAATTATTTTGGAGTTATTTCTTTACAGAACCTCTAGAATTACTTGTGATCGAATTACCAACTACAATTGAGTGTGATATGTGGTTCCACTAGGAAATTAGTAGATTGCAAACTACAATTTGTGGTCGACGGCTACCCGCGTAAGAGCGTGGTGTTGTGAATATCCCACAGGGTTCGAGAGCTATTGCATTGGCATCAGGGTTCGAGCGGGAGAGAAGTCAACACCCAGATTTTTAATCCCAAATGCCTGTTATGCCATACCTCGCAATCCCAGGATTACCATTTTTGCGAGACATAATAGATTGGATATCACAGTACATCATCCATTACAAACCATACATAAGGTCTTACACAAACAAGGCATAGTGGTGGGGTCCATCTTCAGGGGCACAGGCAATGCTGACGAAGGCAGATAGTTCTAGTTATCATAGCCATCCTGCTGGTCATCATCTTGGTAGTCTCCTTCATAGTCTGGCCATAGGATAGCTAGGGACAAAACCATGAGTACTCTCTAAGTACTCCCAAAATACCACTAACAAGTAGGATAGTACTAATGTAAATGCTAACTCTAAGTTTAATTATAAAGTTAAGTTTGAAACCTAAGCTGAGTTTAGAAACAAAGAAAGATAAAATAAAGTTCTAGAATCACTTAAGTTGGGAAGCTAGTGTCATTGTCACAACCCTGTTGTTGTCAAGGAAAGTTCATCATTCATTTCATATGTCCTTTTGAAAACATCTGACATGAAACAGTATGGCCACTCCAACTGTCCATTACCGCGGACGCGGCTATTCGAATAGTTTGACACTCTACAGGGGTGGTACACTTTCACCACAAGATTCGATACATCTGTCAGGGATAACCCTGAATCATCATACTTAGTATGCAGATAATCAAACATAACCTTTCCTTTACACACCCTAGTATAAGCACCTCTCCTATGATCATGGCCTCCCAACCATGACCATCTGTCCTGTTGGGCACTACATAGGTGGACAACATTAAGAGGTAGCCTCAGCTCAAACCTCTCCTGCGAGGGAACTATGCATATAAACTTCCGGCTAAGTCTTACCCAATTCAGGTATTGTGGTTGTACGGTAAAATTGGAATGGTATCGCATCTGAATCCAACCATCAGTTTTGTAAAAGGTTTAAGGCTCATGCCTCAATATTTTCATCATCATAAACCATTTGTGTTTCTCAACACATGTCAAAACATCTCAATAGAATGACTCATCATTCTAAGGTTTTCACAATTCATTTTCATCAAGTGTTCCCATCTAAAGTGACTCAAGTTTTTATCTACTCTAAAATACTAAGTTAAGAGTGTTCACTAAGGTGGGATGATAGGATCAATCTTAGGCCATAGAATGACATCTAAAGTTATCTAGATAGGTCAAGTTTTATACTTTTTATGTTACCTTCAAAACAAGTTAAGGACTTTGGTAAAGTAAAGTAAAAGGTTGAGAGTAAACTTGGAGTAGGTACTAGTCAAAGTGGTATAACCAAAGCATGCCTAAAGCATCTTTCTTAAGTCATCTAAATATTCTAGCTTGCTAACAATAGCTAGCTAAGTATTATACTTGGAAGGGTTAGCTTCAATTTTTAATCATGGCTTGCCTTGGGTAGTGTAGTGGTTGAAGTTTTCCTCCTCCTCCTCTTGGTAGAACTCCTCCTCCTCAAAAGCTTGGTCCGTACTATCGTCTATAAATACATACGGGGTACACAATCACCAAACAATACTTAACTAGTCTACTTAGCACTCCATGGCACACATTTGATGATCTATTACCATCACAAGCTTCACAAGGTTTTATTAACTAGTTTCATCCTTTTTATTTAAGAAAAGTAATTTCTACTCATTGAAAATAACTAAGACTTAATATTCACCACTTAAAATATGGGATCATGTGGACACATTTCCTCACCACATATTCTAACATGTGGGAATGTGATTTAAGGGTTGGATCAAATTTACTTAAGTTTAAGTTTATTATTTAATGATTGAAAGTGACTAGAAATGCCTATATAGCATTATTTTGGTACTAGTCCAAAGTCACTGCATGTAAACCTTCATATTATTTCATATTCAAATAGGTATGGTTAAATGTTATTTTTGAGAGTTGAAATCAACTGAAAAGCTAATTTGGTTGATTTTATAAAAATGTTGCAAGGTGCAAATGCTTCTGTTTTGTTATTTTTACTAGGAGACATCTCTAACTCTAATTGAATTAAATCCAACGGGCTTGGATAGATCTTTTTAGAAGATTTCCAACACAATTGGAATCACTCCATTTGGATTTGCAAATATCTCTGAATTGATTTTTAAACTAAGGGACAGAAATAGGTTCAAACTAAATTAGGAAAACGTAGATTTGAATTACTGGGCTAGCGCAGGAAAGAAAAGGGGCCGGCCCAGTGGCGTTCCGCGGCGCAGAGAACAGCTGACATGGGGGTTCCACATGTCATTGGCTCTTTACATGCAAAGCGGTACGGGTCGATGTGGGGCGTTAGATTAGAGTCTAGATCGACGCTTGTGGCTTGTCGTCAATGAAGGAAAGGTCGCCGACGAGGTGGAACCCTAGCGGCTCGGTGGGGGTCTGTGGCGGCTTATCGGGGCTCGGCCGAGGGTCAACGAGGCGGGCAAACGAACTGGTAGACGACGGCGATCCTCCTGGTACCGGCGGCGTCCCGAGAGGTGGCCTTGATCAACGGCGCCCTTCTCCTCCTTCCGCGGCAGGCTCCGGTGAAATTCCGGCACTGCGGACGGCGACTTGCTCCGGCTAGAGGCGGGGAAGGATCAGTGAGGAGAGGGGAGTGAAGTGGTGTGAGGAAACGGTGCTGGGGAGGCCTCTATTTATAGGCTCGGTGAAGCGGCAGAGGAGCATGGGCGGTGCTCGCCAGTGACGACAGCACATCGAGCTAGAGGTGTGGGCGGTGCGCTAGGACGGTGGCGGTGCCCTAGCGAGTGTCACGGTGGTGAGTGTGCAGTGGTTTGCGGTCGGGGGAGGTGAGTGGGGCTGCGTGCACTATGTCTCTACCGACAGCGAGTTTCGCGGTGGCCGACGACGACGGGGCACGGTCAGAGGAAAGGGGATGTCAGTTAGCTTCCTAGGACGGTGGCGATCATGTAGACGGGCGGCTGGAATGAGGCGGGGTCTGGCTGAGCGGGGACCATGTGCGCTCTACGGGTGGTGTCGGCATGGCTGACAGTCTCCTGGCGTGGCGGTTCCTGGCTGCTCCGGTCGCTGTCCTCGGGCTGGGGCTGGTTGGGCGGTGGAGGTGGACCACAGGCAACCTCCTGGACATGGTGGACGACGCTAGCGGTGGCTATGGCGTGCTGTCGCCGGTGGTGGTGCCCAAATGGTGCTCGGCCTTAATGGCCATGACCATTTGGTCTTGGCACAGTGGGTGGCCATGCTAGAGAGGGGTAGGGGAGTGCACTGGGTGGTTGTGGTTGCAAAATGGGAGACCAATTTGGTCCAAACACTGCTCCAAATAGTGTTTTTGTTTTTGTTTGAATTCTGCCCACAAGGTGTTTGTAAAAATGGCCGCAAGAATTCAAGTTTTGAATTTTTGGATGATTTTTAGTGGACTTGCTAGACACATGCTTAAGCCTTTGTGGTTGCTTGGGTTTTGAAAATGGAGCTCATTGAGTGGTTTTTGCAATAGGGTGATCTTGATACCTACACTAGATTCAATTTTCAAATGTCATTTAAAATTAGTGTTTGAAAGTTTTTGGCAGATCACAAAGTGGGCCTTGGTACACTACTACATGAACTAGCAAGCGGTGCAAAGATCCACATTTGTTTCTGTTAAGAATTGAGTCCTAGGAATAGCCAAAGTAGGCATGTTGATTAAAATGGCACCAATGACCATTTCTTTCTTTTATTCATTTTGATTTGTTTTTCTTTGGGATTGGTTTGGGAATGATCTAGATGATGTTTATTTTACCTAAGAATCATTTTACAAGCAATGGATCACTTAATCATGGCACTTCAAATCAACTCCTAATTTAAATGCACACACATATGAATGCTTTAATAATTTTAATTGGAAAAGTTTTTGTTAACCCTAATTTTGATGATTTGGATCTTGATCACTTGTATTAAAGTTTTGGGATGTTACAAACCTTCCCCCCTTAAAACAAAATCCCGTCCCAAGATTTACAAAAGAAAACTAGGAACTAAAGAGATCTGGGAACTCTGTCCTAATGTAATCTTCTTGCTCCCAAATGGCTTCCTCTTTGGTATGATTGCTCCATTGAATCTTGAGAAACTTGATATTCCTGGTCCTGGTGGTTCTGTAAGATTCTTCCAAGATACGGATGGGCACTTCACGATATGCCAGGTCCTTGTTGATTTCCACAACTCTGTGATCGATGTTCTTGAAAACATCAGTCTTCTCTGGCACTTCTAGGAATTTGCGAAGCAACGAGATATGGAACACATTGTGGATGGCTGACATCTCTTCTGGTATTTCCAGGTTATACAGTACTTCTCCTCGGTGATATATCTGGGGGCTAACTTTCCTTTCAGACTAAAGCGTTGGGTTCCCTTCAATGGCAAAACCTTGAGACATACAAAATCTCCGACATTGAAAGTCAGGTCTCCCCTTCTCTTGTCAGCATAACTCTTCTGTCTGGACTGGGCGGTCTTGAGGTGCTCACGGACTTTGTGAACTTTCTCTCCGGCTTCTCTGAGAATGTCGGGTCCAAAGATCTGACTCTCTCCTACTTGCAACCAATTCAAAGGGGTACGACACCTTCTTCCGTATAGGAATTCAAATGGTGCCATTTGTAAGCTAGCTTAATAACTGTTGTTATATGAGAATTCTGCGAAAGGCAGGCAGTCTTCCCATTTTGATCCGTACTCCAAAACACATGCTCTTAACATATCCTCTAGGATTTGGTTGACTCTTTCAGTCTGTTCATCAGTTTGCGGGTGATAAGCGGTGCTCAAATTCAACTTGGTTCCCAATCCTTCCTGGACTTTTTTCCAAAATCTCGAGGTAAACTGGGTTCCTCGATCTGATACTATGGTCTTGGGGGTTCCTTGTAGGCTAACAATTCTAGCAATATACAACTCTGCTAGCTTTGAACTCTGGTAGGTTGTCTTGACAGGTATAAAGTGAGCTACCTTGGACAGTCTATCAACAATGACCCAGATTGAGTCATTTCCCCTACTAGAAGTAGGTAAACCAGTGATAAAGTCCATTCCAACAGAATCCCATTTCCATTCCAGAATCTGCAAAGGTTGCAACAGTCCTGCAGGTCTCTGATGCTCTGCTCTGACTCTTTGACAGATGTCACGCTTGGCAATGTAGCTTCCGATTTCTCTCTTCATCTTGTGCCACCAGAATTGCTCCTTCAAATCTTGATACATCTTCGTTCCTTCTGGGTGGATAGAATAAAGAGTATCATGAGCTTCTTGCATGATAACTTGCTTCAGCTCCGAATCTGCTGGCACACAGATACGGCCTTTGTACCATATAACTCCTTCTTCGTCTTCAGTAAATCCAGGCACCTTTCCTGTACCAATACGACGTTTGATTCTGTCGATACTTTCATTTCCCTTTCGGGCGTCCTTGATTTGGCTGATTAATGTGGGTTGAAGTTCAATGCTAGCTAAGAATCCTTTGCTAACCAGCTCAGTCCTAAACTGCTCCAACTCCTCGTACAAGCTAGGTTGTTTCTCCTTGATCATGGTGTTTAGTCTACACGGCAATCTGCTCAGAGCATCTGCTACCACATTGGCCTTGCGTGGGTGATAGTGAATGTCAAGGTCATAATCCTTTATTAACTCTATCCATCTCCTTTGCCTCATATTCAGCTCCTTCTCAGTGAAAATATACTTCAAGCTTTTGTGATTTGAGTAAATCTCACAACGATTACCCATCAGATAGTGACGCCATGTCTTCAATGCCAAAACTACGGCTGCTAACTCAAGATCATGGGTCGGATAATTCTGCTCATGCTGCTTCAGTTGTCGAGACAAATAGGCGATGAATTTGCCTTCTTGCATTAATACACATCCAAGACCAATCTTGGATGCATCACAATATTCATCAAACGACTTCTTGATATCTGGCATGATCAATATTGGGGCTGAAATCAATCTCTTCTTCAGTTCTTGGAAATTGGCTTCACATTTGTCGGTTCATTCAAACTTCTTGTCCTTCTTCAACAAATGAGTCATGGGTCTGGCGATGCTCGAGAATCCTTCTACGAACTTGCGGTAGTATCCCGGTAATCCGAGAAATGCACGGACTTGGGTTTGAGTGGTTGGGGTTTCCCATCCTCCGACAGACACAATATGTCCTAGGAATCCTACTTCTTTCAGCCAAAACTCACACTTGCTGAACTTGGCATATAACCGATGCTCTCTCAAGGTTTCTAGGATGATTCTCAGATGTTGCTCATGCTCTTCTTCTGACTTGGAGTAGATAAGGATATCATTGATAAACACAATGACAAACTTATCCAGGAAATTCATAAAGATCTTATTCATGAGATTGATGAAATAAGCGGGGGCATTGGTTAATCCAAAAGACATAACCGTATACTCGTATAAACCATAGCGAGTAGATTCAAATCAATGCATCACATAGTGTGGTTCAATACAAACAAACAAGTAGCTAATATTGTCTCATCGCATAGGTTGGTAAGATCAATATGCTAACACGATAGCGATGATGTCCTAAAGGGTCTACTCAAGCTTGGTGAGATATTAATTGGTCTCATCTTATTTGTTCTTTTACCTATAGGACAACTCTCATATAGTGATTTTCTTTATCGAAAACTCCTAATAATATCTTCCAATTCTTGTAGTCTTAATGGTAGATCATCTCTTCTACAAGTCATACAAATGGACATCTAAAAGTTTTTAACAGGAAGATATTATGGAAAAGATAGTCAAGGATTACAAGAACTATAATAAGTATAAAATATGATAGTTCTCCTAATAGAAGTCTTCTATTACTAATCCATTTATAAGGTCACGAACCTACAGTCAACGCAAAGCTCTGATACCATCTGAAGCGATCCAACCTATTATAGATTGGATCCTGTGTTTACCGTCCTAGTCACATTGGATCAATTAGCTAGCACACACAATTTAGATGACTAAAAGAGTATCGATGCGTAATATTATTACAATGATTGATCCAAGAATATAATTATTACAAAGTTCCATAGCTCACAACTAGCTCAAATAACATAGTTCAACAAATAAACAATAGAATAAATCTCTATCACGCCACAGGCAACACGCTGAGTAGAGATTCACAACATAAATGAAAACCTTACTCATCGTCGAGTAACCTGCAACATGAGAAGTTGCAGCCATGAATGGTTAATACATTTGAATTATATTGGCAAGATGTCATTATTACGTGGACACAATTGGCAACCTATCATATACATGCATACTTTGGCTAGCGGAGTTCAGGAAATTTGCGAAAAGCAATTTTTCCCTACCTTTCCAAATAAATTTTTAGTTCTTAAAAATAACTAAGAACATCTCCAGTCACTCGAGAGATCCTAATATAAACTAAGGACACATTGAGTCACTCAAGTGCTCCTATAACCCATTAAGTTCAACCATCAAGTTTTATTAGAGAAATTGGAACGCATGAGACTTTTCAACTACGTCAAGAGAAGTTACTCATAATTGTCCATTACCATGGATACAACTAAGTACTTTGTTCTTAAACCATCTGCAGAGGCTAGCACACTTCACCCACATGACCCAATCAACCCCTTTTGAGAGAAGACCGGGATGAGACCTTTGGAAAATAGAATCATAAGCCTAGCCCCATACCATACCATCCTATAAACACCTACATCTGCTAGACATGGTAGGACATGATCCCATAACTTGCTCAGTCAAGTTAGGAACCATATGCCATGTAAGCTAGTAATCATGACCGTCTATTATCTCTTTGAAACCTGGGTGGCAATCCCCACCATAAATCCACACTCAATGACCCAATCAATGTCATTCCACCCATGTAATTCATTGATTAAGTGGTTTTCATTTAAGAAAAAATAACCTTCTCATACACATGTATCATGAAAACCACCCACACATCTAAGAGCATTGCTAAGAAATCTATAATATGATGGCTATCAAGGAATCAATTAGGTCTATGACAATTCTGTTAGGTACTCACAACACATTATAGCATATAAGGTAAAGCATTTCCTATACATGCAAAACTACTGAAATCTAAATGCATAATAAATCAATAGGAGATTCATGATAGTGACACTTGCGTTTAGTCGATGTTCTCGTTCACACACTCGTTGTAATCATAATAATCACACTCCGGACAATCTGCCGCAGAAAATAATAATTGCAACCAATCATATAGTAACACAAACTCACAAAACAATATGCATGCATGCTAGAAAAGAGAAACAAGTTCAAAAGATTTTCATAGGCATTTTCTATTACACAAATAGGCTTATTGAAATATGAATACTTTCAATACAAAATAGTTCAGAAAAACATTGAGAAATCATACTACTGGATAGAAAAAGTTCATGCTTTCATTTGCCACTGGTTTCACCTTAAAATGATTTATAGAATAAATGTTATAGCTAAAATACACAATTAAGAGATTTAATCATAGATAATATTTTGTTCTATGAAAAAATCAACTAATGGTAGAGTGACGTATATTACAATTTTATGAATCCACAAACACCAAATTTGGAGTTGTAGATATTTTTCTATGATTTAAATAACCTTATTTAGATTTAAATAATCTAGAAAATATTCATTAGACAAACTACAAATTTTATCGCAGAATCAAATTCTACACATTTTGTGAATCCAAGGGTATATCAATTGTATTTTCTGATCAATAATTAATTTTCTATGAATTAATTACTCTAAAAAGAGTATTAAACCAATTAAATCATCACAACAATTACGTACTGTAAATTCACATAATAGTGGTCTACATGAAATTTCGAATACATTGATACATATATGCTAGTTTTGGACATACAGATAGTTTTATATGAATTTTATAAGATTGAACAATTTCGGCTTATTTATTCATTTTCTGATAATACAGGGGAATATTCCTGCTGACTCAACACTAACTAGACACTGCCGGTCAGTGGTCAACCATGCGGTCATCAAGCGATCTGGGTTGTTGAAACTCGATCGGATGATTGGGAGAATTTTCTTCCTCAGCTCGGTGCTGGGCGGTGGCTGATGGTGGAGCGACGCTTAGGCGGCAGAGTTGGCGGTGTTTCCGGTGGGTTCCTAGGAAGGTGAAGTGGACTATGAGGGGCGATGGTTGGCAGGGAGCTCAGAGGTGTCCCTAGTGTGGCGTCTTGCTTCCCCTGGCGATGATATCGGGCGGCTAGAGTGGTACGACGAGGCATGGCTCCGGCGAGACTCTGTTGAGCAATCACGGGTGCTCGGGTGCTCGTGCAACAAGGGGAATAGGTGAGGTGAGGCAGTACAACTAGGCAAAATGTGTAGAGGTGAAAACAAGGTCGTGAGAGGTTGGGCCGACGAGTTCGAGCTGGTACTGAAGCTTCCTTGGTGGCAGCGGCCAGCGAGATCGGAAGAATCTCTGGTTGGCGGCTAGGGTTTGCGGGATTGCGAAAAAAATCTCACGATAGAGAGGAGGGGGATCATATGGGGTGAATTTCATGAGAGAGGGGCAAGGGAATCAAATGAACTTGCACAGATTTGTCAGGAATTCGGATCGGAATCAAGGGGTGCATGGCGCTGTCTCCGTTTAGAGGAAGGAGACGGGGTGGTCCCCACCTGTCAAAGAGAGATGAGGAAAACGGCCTACAACGCTGTTTGGTATGCTTGTGTTGGGCCACCATGGTTACTTGCATTACTGCGATAGGTAGAGATGGTAGGAGAGTGGGCCGGCCCAGGTGGCTGCCCGGGTAGTTTAGGCTAGATTTTTTTTGTTCTTTTCTTTTTAATCTTTTTCATTTCCTTATTTATTTAATATGTTTTGCATTACTACTCCAAATGAGCTCAAACTAATTTCAGAAATTTTCTAAAAATCAAAATAACTTTTCAGGACTATTAGGGAATATATTCATGTCCAATCAAAATATTCAAACAAATGTTTTCAAAGAAAACTTAATTAATGCATTCAAAGGATTTCAAATATGAATTTGACAAAAGGCTTTTGGAAAAAGTTTTTGTATGAATGCCAATGATGTATTGCACATGAATCATGTGACACTTTCCCATTCTAAAATTCTAAGATGTTACGGAACAAGGTAAGGCCCTTGGTACTTATACCAAGATTAGAGTTCAAACGTTTTATGAAAGGTTTTGGAAAGCCTAGGGGTAAGAGTAGTTGAAGGTTATGTCTAGAAAACATAAGGATATTATCTCTTATAAATCCCCATAAATTTGTCAATATAAGCTACTAAAATTGTTAGGGTTGCCAAGGCATCTTGGCTCGGGTTTTTTAAATGCCAGAACATTTGAAAATATGGGAAATAAGCCAAGAAATTTTTGTGAAATAGCTTTTGTCAACTGTGGATGAGGTAAGAAGTATATCATATGCCACACATTACGAATCATAGGCACAAACAAGCAACAAGCAAACACTGCATCACTAAACAAGAAAAAGTTTTTGTTCCCCCGAATTTTTGCATTCTGGACAACTAATCAGGGTTGCTAAAAGTGGGATGTTATAGGACATTGCTGGAAGATAGCCACTTCTTGCTCGAACATTTTTTAAGCAACACATTCTATGACCAATTTTCATGGACTTATTTCCTTTTGGATGTTCCCCAAGGTTCAGTGGGTTCACTTACTCATTTCCAGCTAAAGTTAGATAAAGAACATAATTACGAGATGTACTTAAGATATGGTGGTTTACCATCAAATGATAGTTGGGATTATTATGCAAACAGGACAAGCAGTAGTAATAGTTCAATATTCTTTTCGTTATAGAATTCCACAAATTCAGACATGGATCTATCTATTTTTATGCCAAGGAAGGAACTTGGTGCTTTGGAGTTAAGCATCCAAATACTTCAAATTCGCAGACGTATATATCTGTATCTCTTCAGGGATGCCATAGAAACTGTCATCAGAAAGGTGTTTTTCATTCTTCAGTTGATGAAAGTGGGTTAACGTTCTATAGGTAATTAAATGCTAATGGTTGGACCTTCTATTTTTATGTATTTTGTACATTTGTGCCATGTATATGATGTTTGATATAATATTCAATAGCAATTTTGTCTAGCTATTGTGATAATTCTTGAAGACTTGTTCTCATTTTCCATCTTGTGTCCTTGTGACCGTGATCATGGTGGTTTTGCTTGCAACGATGAATTAGTTTCATCTAATGGTAAGTCACATATTTAGTTCTGAAAATTCAATGTGCCAATGGTTCGCAGTAGTTTTCCCAATAAATCATGCGATCTCCTGTAGTCATTTAATGTTATTGACATGCCTTGATATATATCATCCAATAGGAAAATGGTTTTATGTAACAAGTCATTTAATGTTATTGACATGCGATCTCCTCGCTCCCCTCGACAGCATCATCACTGCTTCGCGGGCGCGAAGGAGAGTAGCGACAGAGGCCGACACGGGGAGGGGGAGACCTCGCCGGAGGCAGCGCCCGCCAGAACCACCATGCGAGCCCGGCAGGGAGGAGCACGTGAGGGGAGTGCATCACGGTAGAGGATCGCGGCGGCGCCACTAATCTAGCACCCCGGGAAACCACTACTAGGAAATAGCCTGTTATTTTTACTTTGTGCATCATCATGACATCATGCATATGTTTGCCTGGAACTTTTTTCGCTAAAAGCTATTTTGTTTTCTAATGAGTCCCCTTATTTTATTTCAAACATAAAACCCTGGCCTCTTTCAGATATTTTATTTGGCTAAGAACTATTTGCACAAGGTTTTATAAATAAAATACAATAATATAATAAAAATGTTTTGTCAAAATCAGGGGAGGCAGCCGCCGGCCAGGCCCAAAAGGCCCTACCGCCCAAGCAACCAACCACGACCCCAACCAACAAAGGAGCCACCGCCCCGACTCCACGCCGACCCCGAGGTCGTACTCCTGCCTTGTCGAGGTACCTTGTGTTGCACCAGCATGCGCCGGGCCAACGACCACATCAATGGAAAGCAGCACATGTTGCCTTCCTCCCCTCAGTGCTTCCTCTGAGCCGACATCAGAAGCCGTGACCGCTGCCTCGCAAAATCCCCTCCTGCAGACGGTCGAGCGTGGCCGCACTCCCTGGTGCCAAGCCACCGCTCCCTAGCTTTGTGGTGCCGCACATGCCCAGATCCCGCGCCAACAAACCTTCCGAAGACGACGCTTAGGGAACCCAACGACCGCGACCCACTCAGCCCAAGCCGGGGCCAGATCGGGCCAGCCCGCCGCCACCAGCTGCCTCGCCCTGGACCACCGCAGACTGAACCCGTCATCTCCAACGCCGCTGCAACTGCCAGAGGACAACACCGCCGCAGCAGCTACATCTAAGATCGCGACATAATGCATCTGGGCCCACTTCCCCTAGCCACGCGTGACCAGAACGACCTCCTGCCGTTGCCGGCATCTCCGAGGATATTCGCCAACGGCTCGTGCTAGCAGCAACGAGGGGGGGGGGTGGAGGGGCTGGACGGAAGGGGGAGAGGCAGCACGCCGCCCGTGTCGCCAGGGAGGAGATGCAGGGGCTTCAAGGTTGAGACGGGTGTATGTTTAATGCTCTTGCACCTACCTGATCTGACAACAAGGGTTGAAGTGCATGTGGATACTTTGGTGCACCCCTCCAGGGTTATCATAGACAATTATGACTAAAGAATTACTGCTATAATTTGACTTGGATCTGATATGACTAGTAAAGTTGGATAACCACCATGGAATGAATGAATAAAACAGCCAACTGTGTGAGTTTCCTTAGAAGAACTTCCTCGTTTGGTCTCGAGGGGGAAATACCAGGATAGGTATGTTTGGTGTTAGTATACGATTGGTTCCTAATAGTTCTTTCTTACCCCTCTCTGATAGCCGAGAATTGTATCGAGTCTCTATAGGTTGTTTAGTGCATGCTTCGCTGCCACTTCAGTCCAACATACCTATGCAGGCAAGAGCTGCCGAATTCTAGACTCGCCGTGTACTGGCCTCAGTACTGACCACTCCCTCTTTCCTATGCCCTTTGTCGGCACCCCTTTTGTTTTGATAGGTATAAGTTCGATGTTGTTAGAAGGGTTACCCTTCCGGCTTGGCCTGGACAGGGTTATGGATGCCATTGGTTATTCTTAAGGGCTCTTAGCTCAATTTGCTTCTTATCCATACTCGCATGTTGTATCGTTTTGAAGGTGAATTGGATCTTTATACTGTATATCTGTATTCTTGACTAGTTGAGTCATTGTTGTATATAAGGTTTGTGGGTTCCATCGTGAACTATTGTGTAAAGATATTACTTTGTTTTCCACCCGCATGCAAGTGCCTGGAGGGCATCCTTGAATCGTTTCTCTGCGGGTTTGGCGAGAATCACTGAAATCTATAGAGGTTCGATCCAAGGGTGTTAAAACTGACATCCACCATGTGAACACCATGGGATGGGGGAGGGAGTAGGGGGGAGGACGGCCCGGTGGAGGAGGCTCGCGGAAAAGGAGGAGGCGTGCGGCAGGATGGCGGTGGAGGAGGCACAGTGTGTCGGCGGCGTTTGGAGAAAACTGGAGCTCGTCACGGAAAGACAAAGGGGTAGAGAAGATAACGTGTGCAACACCCACCCACGACCTGGTGTCGCGAGGCTGTATGCTCGACGGGCGACCCGGACGATGGAAGTCATGTGATCGTCCAGGGATACAGATCATTTTACTTAGACAAACTGCTAAGTAAACTTCTTTGCAGGATTAAAATGCAAGAAATAATGAACCAACATATGCCTACTTCTTGACATATCATGATATCAATGTCTATGGAAATTCTTGACATATCAATGTGGGCTGCAGCTTATTTTCAAGTAAAATGCATTATTTTATGCGGTTATTAATAATCCCTTGTCGACTAGTTCGAAGTTTGCATCTATGTAATAAATTTGGTAAATTTCTGTATAATAGTGGATATACCTAAATGCAAGGCACATCAGGAAGCCTGTCTTTCTAATCGCATCAAAAACTGCTGCAATTTTACCTACTCTTTGGGCTCTCTGGCGAAAGGTTCATATATTATTTTAGTTGCATGATGATCAAGAAGCTTATTGGGCAGTCAAATTGTGCTTTACAGACGAACATACAAACCTGAGGACTATACTTGAGCCATTTACTGAAATTTGATGGCCTAGATATGTAATTCTGCAATTTTAAGGACCCTCAGTGCAACTTACCATTTTATTTGTCGGCTAATCTAACTAGGAATCAGCTACCTAATGCTGACATCATCGCATTTTTAACATGATCTATCTCCTGAATGTTAATATGATCAACAAACCATCTCGACCATTGCATCTCGACAAGGACTACGAAACTAGATCCCATGTTCCTACATTTTGATGGTTTTTTTATTGTCACACCAGCAGCCATATTTATATTGCCACAATAATAGTGCATAGTTGCCAAATAACTATTTATAGACGGTGCAATGTTATGCAGAGCTAGATATAAAGTACTCTATTGTTAGTAACAACTAAGAGATGATGTCATTCCATAGAAACCGGTATCATGTAGCTTTCCATTGATGTAGAATGACGTACGCCAACCAAGTAATTATAATTTGGGAACTAAGCAGTGTATAATTTGCATGTAAGGGACAATTTGGAAATTACAGCTGTAAAAAAGTTATTGAGACATGTCAACATGTGAGATAGTTTTGAAGATTTCCCCACAACTAACAAATAGTGAAAACAGAATGTCAATACTCAATTGTACTACAGTTGAAGAGATAAAAGTTTTTGGAAGTTTTAAATCAAATAAATCTTTAATGATGTCATGACTGCATATACTAGTGTATGTAGTTGCATACATGTGTGAGAGAGGGGAGAGATCATTGCAGAGGGAGGGGCACCGACGAGAACATCAAATGGTAGCCTTTTTTGAAAAATTCAAAAAACTTCATTTTACTTCAAAAATCAGAAGATGATCACACATCTAGTTCATAAGTGCACATTTTCATGGAATTATATTTTAAATTATGGCTTACGCAAAAAAGTGAAGAACAAAAATAAATTTTTAGTACCTATTAGGTTCATGTTTTTGTCAACAAAATTGTATGCAGAAGATTATACAACGTATTTTTCAACAAAAATTTATATAGAAACCGTGTCTGTATATCTGCACAAAAAGATTTAGATTTTTCTAAACTTTTAAATACTGTGTTTTCCGATTTTGTTTTAAATATAAAGAGCTATATCTATCCCGGGAGCCAAATGTCCTAAGTGATCCACACGCTAATGGTACAATGTGGCAACAACTCTGTAGCATGTTCCTTTATTTACTTTCTATCAACTAGTGAAAGAAAACTATTTTAGCATTGTGGCATTTTTCTAGTTTCTTTCACAAAAGGGCTATCTCTGGTTGAACATAATTTTTTTAGAGACGTTCAATATGAAAAAAGGTCTTTATGAAACCAGTTTCCTTTTCATACAACTGTCGCGTCTCAGAACGCACACACCGGGGGTGGGAGTCACCCCTCTTTGTTTGATATAGGGCACGGGACAGTGATGGCGGCTCCAGGAATTTGCTTCTCGGTATTCATTTTGCTAATTTAGTATTCATTTTTCTAAAATCAGCTCTATATTGCTAAAATATTCGCTTAATTTCCAAACAATTTAATTGTTTTGCCAAAATCTTCGGTATTCACGTGAATACCTAGGAATACCCCTTGCGCCTCTCCTGGCGCGGGAGAAAATGAACACGACCAACGCAACCTGCAAAGCATGACAAACACAAGGCTTTTTTACCCATGTAGGCCGTCCTGAAGCTAACATCCCTACGTCTTGCATGCCTTAGTTGATCTTTGATATGTGGGTGTTTACACCGGGAAGAAATTTCCCTTCCTATCTTGCTGGTGGTGGATGAACTAACCTGGCTAGCTTCCTGGGCTTTATCCTCTACTGTCAGCTGGTTGTTGGGGATATGCTAAATGGGTATCACTCTTGCATGTCTCTAATCCGGCTAACCCGAGTGGCCACAGTTGGTAGCACGGCCCATGGCCTGCTAGGCGACCCAGTTAGACGGATCTAGAAGGGAGGCCCATGCCGGATAAAGGAAGTGATGAGGATATATACAGGGATTATGATGATTCCAACATCTTAAACTGGAAGGAAATATTTAGTCAAATCAATGATGACTATCAGGTGAATTCATTCCTAGTTGAACATGATACTTTAATGTATAAGAACTTTGTACTACCTACTTCTTTGTGCTATTGTATGATCAGGTAAATTGGAGAAGAAGGCATAGCACGAAGCGAGGAGTTGAAGCATATGAAGCATGGCGTGTTGATTAATGAAGAATGCGCGAGGGGGGAGAGGGAGGAAGTGCAAGGAGCTACCAACAAGAAGATCAACACATGGCAGGATCTCTGCCGCGACAGAGAAACGACGCGTTTTCCTACCACGGCACAAAAGCAGATTCCTCTTCTGCCACGGCAGGCTGCCGCAGCAGAGAAACATGCCCAATGTCTCCCACGGCACAACCCTGAGCCGAACCCAACTTTGGGTCAGTTTCTATCCTAGTTAGGTGGGACCAAGTCGTCCCAAGATTAGGCCACCGCCCCCCAAATCTCTTAAATAGATGGGGCGCCACACAAGTTAGGTGGAGACCATGTTAAAATATTTTGGAGTTGTTTCTTATTAGAACCTCTGGAATTACCCCTGATCAAAATACTACTGCAATTCAGTGTGATCTGTTGTTCCATTGGGAATTAGTAGATTGTAAACTAACGTTCGTGGTCGACGGCTACGTGCGAAAGAGCGTGGTGTTGTGAATATCCCACAGGGTTCGAGAATTGTTGCATTGGCATCAGGGTTCGAGCGGGAGAGTTCATAGCTACAGGCTAGTTATCTATCATCTAGCATCATCATCGACAAGTGCTTGCTGAGAAGATCGGGCCACCTCATATCATCTTGGTATCAGATTTCCATGTTTACTCGGTGAGCATCAATAAATCCATCCATAGATTAGTTCGTGTTTTTTGTTCTATACAGAAAAAGCCTCACAGAATTGCCATAGCCTAGATTACATTGTTTTCTAGTACTAGTTGTTGGTCGTGTTCCACTTTTAGTTTAGATCTAGATCTGTTCTTCATAGATTTGTCGTTCTTTCTAGTTGTTTTCTAGTCGAATCCATCCTTGTTTCTGCCACCATCAAATCAGATCCGATCCAAGCAAAGAGTCATGGTTGTTTACTACTTGGCTGAGTCGGAATTGAAAAAAATCCTGCCGACACTGCCGCGGCACAAAAACCGCCCTTTTTTCCACCGCGAGTAAGTGTCTTCCACGGATCCGATTTCCTGTCGCGGCATGATTTCCTGTCGCTTTTCTGTCGCGGCACGCGTTCTGCCGCGAGGTGCTGTTTTCTGCCACGACACAGTTTTGGCCTATTTTTTTGCCACGGCAGACATATAAAAAAATTGTGAAATTTTTCGATTTTCCAAACCTTAGCTACAGCCATTCTATTTCATAAGTGTAGGAACTTTCCCATTGAGACTAGTTTCCGCTCTTACAGGCTGCTCGTAGGGTTTTGGTGTTGTGCTTTGTACTTTGGCCATGTGTAATATTAAAAAAAGAGAAAGAGAATATAGCAAAAGCAAAAAAAGAGAATGGAGCTATACAAAAGAAAAGAAAAAGAAAAGGATAATTTAGCAAGAGGCCTAGTGATATCTTTGTGCACAGGTAGATTGAGCAATCTTGTGCCTATTTTACTTTGAGCTTTGCTAGTGTCTCTCCAGCGTAGTGCTACGCCCTTCATAGTTGCATTGCCACGTTTACCTCCACGTGTGTGTTTCTTGGGTTGTTGTACGATCAACACTAGGACTTGTTTGTGGTGTACTTAGGATACCATACCTACAGCTCCACCATAAATAACTTGTGTGCCCTATGATCGTTCTCTATACCCTTGATATTCGCTTCATCACATTTGTGCATAAGTTGTTGATTCAAATTGGTAAGCATCACTATTCTCTTTGGAAAGGTAAGATCTCCTTTCTTGTTAGTTTTGAGTGAGTTGTGAGAGTTCCACCACTAGATTTTGTTTGGTGCACTAATGTCTTAATCATGTCTTCTAGTAGTGTTGATGTGATGCAGAAAACAGAGGCAAATGAAGTTACAGATAATGTGGAGACCTACAGTTACATATTCTTCCACAATTGGTGTTATAGTGGAACTTTTTGGAAGGAAGAACGTGATATTTTTATGGTGACGGTCTTTTCCACCATAGTGTGATGATTGGTGAGCGATGTGCTGCCATTACCATTGATGGCAACTATACTCTTAATTTCATCAGCATTGAAGTTGTACAAAAGCTACAGCTACCCACATGTGCATGTGCGGTGCCATCTCTCTTGCATTCATCATATGGCACATTGCTGATTTCACATACCGCTGATGTTCCTATGACTTTTAAAGAGAATACGGAGATTGTGCACTATGATGTATCTCCTATACCACTTGATTCTTGTCACATACTATTGGGAGAACCTTGGAGCAGAAGGTTTGAAGCTCAAACATGTCGTGATGTTGGAAGGATTTCTTCCAAATGGAACATGAAGAGGCATGCTTTGCTCAGGATTTCAGCCGACAAATTTCATGAGTATCATCTAAAATGGATCGTATGGGCACCTAGAGGGGGGGTGAATAAGTGCTACTTCAAATTTTAATGCTTTTTCAATTTTAGGCTTAGCACAAAGGGTAAATTCTCTAGATAAACTATTAGGTGGAATTTCCCTATATGCAAACCTATATACTAGCGAGTAAAGCGCAAGTGGAAGAGGAACGAGTAAACCATAGTGAAGCACGCGGAGACACCAGATTTGTTTGACCGCAGTTCCTTCCTTGTTAAGGGAAGTACGTCTGTGTTGGAGGGGTGGGAGGTACTAAGACCACCACGCCACAATAGGCCTCACCCTGTTCTCTGATGGATCCCGCCACCAAAGGCCTGATCCACCTTTCCACCATAGGGACCCTTCGAGGCGGGTACCGATGCCTTTACACAACTAGCAGGTCACAACTCCACAATCAACTTGGAGGCTCCTGTAAAGACAACAAGCTGCCACAAGAACAAGTTATCAATAACAACGAACAATATCTAGATATTGACAAGAAGTTGCCACAAGAACAAGTTATCAATAACAACGAGAGGAGTTGATGCGCTTGATTCGTGATGACGATGATGATCCTCTCCTCCTTCAATTCCCCCAAAGATCGAAGCCTTCGGGCGGTTGAAGTGGGAGATCTAGAATGGCAGCTCTTGCAAAGGGTCTGAACAATTTCGAATGAATCAAGAGTTCTGCTCGTTGGGGAAGAAGGGATATTTATACCCCTTCCAAAACCAAGCCGTTGGAGCTTTCGAGGGCCAGATTATCCGGCCTGGGGAAGACTCCGCCCCAGACTCGGATTATCCGGTATCAAAAACCTGCCACGAACAGAAGCTCACACAGACCTGTCCTTCACACATTCTTCTGGGGACCGGATTATCCGGCCTAGGGAAAGGCCGGATTATCCGGCGACTGGAAAAATCCGCCACAGACATGGAATATCTGGGGGAAATTCTGCCCCCAGACAGAAGCTTGCGCATGATCTCACTTGGGCGAATTCCCTAGGGCCGGATTATCCGCCCCAACCAGAGGGCCGGACTATCTGGTCCAAGGAGAAAATCCGCACCCAGACAGAGACTTGTGTAGAACCATCTTTGCCCAAGGTGGTCTGGCCGGATTATCCGGCCCATGATGGGGGCGGATAATCCGGCCCCAAAAACTCTCAAAACTTCCTGCAACACTTAGTGCATACTAGAATAATCCATAGTATTGTTATCTAACACACAAAACCTGGGAACTCATGAAATGTTCTTTGAATCTCCTCCTTTTTGGTGTTAGATGACAATACTAGGATTTGCAAGAAGAATTAAAGGACCACCAACAAAACATGGAAGAGACTCCCCCTCAATGTGTGCATATTAGAGATTTGCATTTGAATACAAATGCACACAAGTAGATGAAAGTCTATTCCATTGAAATATAAATAACATATTCATACCGCCGAGATAATGAGAGAGGCGTCCCTGAAATATCCAGAATTATCAACGTGATAACCAATATACGCGCCTTCCTTGAGATAGATTACCAGCATAAGAGGATATGAGTAAATGAATCCAGAGGCATAATCCATGAGGTAAATCCAGACGTCCACCAACACAAAGTCTCAAACACACCAAGAACCACAAATAAAGTTTAACGCTAAATGTCCACAAGCAGAAAAACAACGAATGAAAAAGTTCAAATGCTTGTGCCCGACCCATGCAAATCCTCGAAGTCCTAATAGAACTACTTCTCCCCCTTTGGCATCGAGAAGCCAAAAAGGAAGAAGAGCGACGCTAGCGCCCCAAGGTATCACTCGTAGTCCTCGTCCTCGTCCTCGTTCCCATCGTCATATTCATCCTCAAGCTCCTCAGTGTCATCGTCCTCATCATCAGCATTGGGCACAGAGGGGAACAAGTGACACTCTAGCTCTCCATAGTTCAACCTAGAAGAAGAGATCCACCGGGCATAAGGTGTGGGAGGAGTAGGAGTCGGGGGATCACTAGAGGCACCAGTCACATGGTGAAGGATGAGCTGCTAAGAGTGAGCCAACTCATGGCGCTGCTTGTAGGCCTCATACTGTCCCTTGCGTGTGTCGACGCCCATGCAAAGAATGTGGCGTTGGAACCAGTTCAGCTGCTTCATCTCACGAGCAACAGGAGGCACTGGAGGTCTGCGAGCATCCCTCAGGAGAGACACAGGGGCAGCAGAGGGATGAGAGGTCTTTCGAGCCTTGTTGTAGATCTTCTTGGCCTTATGCACAACATCAATGTTGAAATCTTCAGAGGGGAGCAGGTGCCTAATGAGCATCATAATATAGGGTGCATAGGGAATGGACAGACGGTTGAACATAGCATTAGTCAATTCATGGTAGATGAAGTCCATCACATCCAGCTTGTACTGCACAGACTCATCCTCGCACGAGGCAACCTCATGAGAGAATTGAAGGAGCTGGACAAGGTGACCACGAATGCTATCATTGATGCCTCCATTCGGAGTGATGGAGTCATGGAAGAGGCCCACTAAGGCAGCATAGATAGGAGCAAGACCAACAAGAGTGCCCACAATCCCATTGTCTACTGTGCAAGGAGAGAGAGCTGCATCTTTGTTGGGCTTCAGTTGTGTGATGAGGCGGTGGCCACTGGCTCTATCCCTGCTACAGAAAGAGTATCCAAGAACCTCAGCAAACACATGGAAATCAGCAGTCATAGGCCTGTCATGAGTCATCCACTTCATAGTGCGATGCTCATCTCCACAAATAACCAACATGGAAAAGAACTGCTTTGCCACCTCAGAGTCATATGAGCACTGGAGAGACATGACATGGTGCAACCCCATCCGCTCAGCCACATACATTGCATCCACAAGGTGGGGCTTCTCGAGAGCCTCAGCAAGAACGAGTGGGTGCATAGGCCTAATGTTTAGCCTGGCATACACATCTTCATAAATCCCTTTCTGTTCAACACACCAAATGCGAGAATCCCCCGCTCAGAATCACGGGGCAACTCTGCAAAATTTACGGGATCCATAGCCTTGTAGTTGATCTTGGACTCTTTGCCCTTCCTCTTGGACACACCCCTCCTGGATCTCTCCCGCTTCTCTTGTTCAGCCATGCGCTCAGCCGCTTTTTCTCTTCTCCTCAACTCAACTTTGTCCACTGTATTGCCCTTACTGTCTACCCTGAAATAGATAGTGCGAGGATCACGCTTGTAAGTCTTGTGAGCACTTGAACCACCTGTGAATAGAATAAGAGCGATAGCATGGGGATAAGCACACACACAAGTCCCGAAGAGAGCATGGAAACAGTAGACAAAAAGTTAATGAGTCAAACCTACGCAATGCACACAATATGGTGAAACTGAACCAGAGTTGAATCTGTAAGGCCGGATTATCCAGCCTGGCCAGGAGCGGATAATCCGGCCCTGGCAGAAATTTTCGATTTCACCTAGATTGAGACGCAAAAAGTAGATCGGGCCTAGAAACTTCAAGTCTATGAGTTCTATGCCAAAACACATCCTTCTAGACAATGTTCCACCCAACAAATGACACAACTAGCCAAAGATGGGGAGAGAGGGAGTTACCCTCACTCATTGGAGGAAGAACGCGGAGGAGAAGGTACCCGGAGGCGTGGAGAAGAAGATCCGGGGAGGCCCAGAAAAGCCGGTGGCCGGAGAGGCTCCGGGGAGGGTGGGGGAAGGCAGGTGGCGGTGGGGAGAAGAGCTGGTCGTTATGAGCCCTTCCCCTCGATCCCTCCCCTTTAAGATGAAATCTGCCAGGGCCGGATTATCCAGCCTACACTTGGGCCGGATTATCCGGCCTCAAATCTGAATTTCTGTTGTACACAGATTCAGGCCCTCGCGTCCCCAAACAACACCCCCACAAGGTGTACAAGGGACTTGTGTGCAAGAATAGATGGCTTAGGGATAGGGAAAGGCTTAGGATTAAGAGAGCCATACTAAGATGGTACTATACACTCAAAATTGCAAGAACCAAATCAAATAAGAGCCAAAATTGAGTGTGATTCCCATAAGAACAAGAGATGAGAAAAAACAACCAAAAGATCCACAAAAATCCAATTCTCCTCAAGGGAGAGGGCGGTGGCCGAAGACACCTTGTTGTAGTGTATGGTGTGACACCGCGAAGATGTATCTTGGGTTCACAACCAATACTCATCAATAAGCTCACGTATCACAAAATGATATTAAGAGAAATGATTTATCTTGCTTTTGGCATTATGGGGGGAGGGTTGGCCCAATTAATTAGGACCACACTCCCCCAATATCCATGCCCACATCTAGACCAAATACGATTGAGATGTACGAGTGAGTGCATGGGTAATCAAAACATGCTCCTTGAATCAATGGTATTTAGCTCATTCCTCAAATAGCAAAACCTTGCTTCATCAAGTGGCTTCGTGAAAATATCTGCAAGTTGATTCTTCGTGCTCACAAAAGATAGATCAATATCGCCTCGAGCAACATGGTCTCGAATAAAATGATTCTGAATTTCAATATGCTTTGTCCTTGTGTGCTGTACCGGATTGTATGCAATTTTGATTGCACTTTCATTATCACATAAAAGAGGCACTTTGTCACAATTGTCACCGTATTCCTTTAAAGTTTGCCTCATCCATAATAACTGAGTGCAAGCACTAGCAGTAGCAACATATTCAGCTTCGGCGGTGGAGAGAGAGATACAATTCTGCTTTTTAGATAACCAACATACTAGAGATCTTCCCAAGAATTGACAATCTCCAGAAGTGGATTTCCGATCATCCTTATCACCAGCCCAATCTGAATCTGTATAACCACATAGAGAGAAATTGGAGCCCTTGGAATACCATAGACCAAAGTTAGGGGAATGAACCAAATATCGAAAGATCCTCTTGACCGCCACTAAGTGGCTCTCTTTAGGAGCTGCTTGATACCTTGCACACACCCCCACACTCAACACAATATTGGGTCTAGATACACAGAGGTAAAGGAGAGAGGCGATCATGGACCAGTATACCTTCGTCCACATCTTTACCATGTGGGTTAAGTTCAAGATGACATTTTGTTTGCATCGGAGTGGCGACACCATTAAGATCCGTCATCTTGAATCTCTTGAGCATGTCTTGGATGTACTTTTCTTGATTGATGAAGGTTCCTTCTCTAAGTTGCTTGATCTCGAATCCAAGAAAGAACCGAAATTCCCCCATCATAGACATCTCAAACCTGTCAGTCATAAGCTTTGAAAATTCATCATTAAAAGCTTTATTAGTAGAACCAAAGATGATATCATCTACATATAGTTGGCATACGAAGAGCTCCCCCTTAACCTTCTTAGTAAAAAGAGTGGGATCGGTTTTCCCAACTTCGAAGCCACGGTCTAGCAAAAGCTCTTTAAGATGCTCATACCACGCACATGGGGCTTGTTTAAGGCCATAGAGTGCCTTATCAAGTTTGTAGACATGGTTCGGGAAGTTAGGATCCTCAAATCCTGGGTGTTACTTTACATATACCAACTCATGTAGATGACCATTAAGGAAAGCATACTTGACGTCCATTTGCTGCAATTTAAAATTGTTATGGGCAGCATAAGCAAGAAGGATACGTATGGACTCAAGTCGAGCCACTAGAGCATAGGTCTCGCCAAAGTCAATGCCCTCAACTTGAGAGTAACCTTAAGCCACAAGTCTTGCCTTGTTCCTCAAAACAATGCCATTCTCATCTTGCTTGTTTTTAAATATCCATTTAGTGCTGATAACATTGCGGCAATCATTGGGTTTCTCCACGAGTTTCTAGACCTTGTTGCGCTCAAAATTATTCAATTCTTCATGCATAGCAACCACCCAGTCTGGATCTTCAAGAGCTTCAAAAACTTTCTTGGGTTCCAACATTGAGATATGAGCGTGATGCTCACCAAAGCTTTTGCCAATACCCTTCTTGTAGAAACCCTTTGTCGAAGGTCACCTACAACCTTGTCGAGGGTGTGACCTCTTAACTTAAGGTTCCGATCAGCACTAGCCTTGCGACGAAGTTTAATAAGCTTGTTGTCTCTTGGTGGAATAATTTCATCACTTGAATCTTCATTGGAATCATTTGCTCGACCTTGATTAGAATCTAGGATAACAGTAGTAGGCGGTGATGAAGCGTGCCCTTGAGATGAGCTAGCAGTCGTAACAGGAGACTCTTGAACAACAGGAGAGTCAGGGTCGGATAATCCGGCTGATGGAGAGTCCGAATAATTGGGCCTGGGAGAACTCGTAGGAACCTCATTAGGCTACCTGGGACTAGCTTGAACTGGTGAGGGGCCGAATAATCCGGGGTCACCCGGAAAATCTGGCCTGGAGATTGCAGCGACTTCTTCAACACTAGGTGCAGGTTGTTCGTCAGGATGGGGTTGGCTGGATAATCCGGTGTCAACCGGATAATCCGGCCTGGCGCTTGCTAGAACATCTTGACCTTCAGCAGTCGATGGAGATGGTGTAGAAGTTGCTCCTGTGGTTGGAACATGTTGAGGATGTGTAGATGAGGGCTCTACATGAGTAGAGCATTGTCCTTCCCGATCCGCCACAAGGGGTTCCTCAATGGGGCGGAAAAATCCCACGCCCATTCTTCTTATGGCATCTTGGGGTATTTCAACATTTGCATCACAAACACCAACTTGCTCCGCGCGGGAACCGTCATTTTCTTCGAACACCACACTACAAGATTCTACAACAGTTCCGGAGAGCTTATTGTAGACTCTATAAGTGTGAGATTCGGCACCATAACCAAAAAAATACCTTCTAGAACCTTAGACTCAAACTTAGATAAACGAACTCCCTTGATGAGAAAGAAACACTTACACCCAAATACCCGAAAGTATGAGATGTTTGGCTTGTTACCGGTAAGTATTTCATACGTAGTCTTGTCCAAGATCTTATGGAGGTATAACCGGTTGGATGAATGACAAGCGGTAGAGATTGCTTCAGCCCAGAAGTTATATGGAGACTTGAATTCGGCTAGCATTGACCTTGCGATGTCCATTAGAGTCCGATTCTTCCTCTCGGCTACACCATTTTGTTGAGGGGTGTACGCAGCAGAATATTGATGTCTAATCCCCTCTTCACTTAGGAACTCATTTAAGGTGTAGTTCTTGAACTCAGAGCCATTATCACCTCTTATAGCCAGAATAGGGACATTGTGTTGACGTTGAACCTCGTTGGCAAAGTCGATGACCGTTTGTTGAGTTTCACTTTTCAACTTGAAGAAATACACCCAAGTGTATCTTGAGTAATCATCAACGATCACGAGACAGTACTTCTTCCCACCGAGGCTTGCATGAGATGGAGGTCCGAAGAGGTCCACATGAAGGATCTCTAAGATCCTCTTTGACGAGATAATAGTCTTCCTTCGATGAGGAGAGTCATGCATTTTCCCTTCAACACAAGCCTTGCAAACAAGATCTTTGGCAAAGGAGACATTTTCTTTTAGTCCAAGGATGTGGCCACCCTTGTGGAGACTTTGCAAAGTTCTCATATTGACGTGGGCTAGTCGGCGATGCCATAACCAACCCAGGTCAGCCTTTCCGAAAAGACACATCGGGCCTGTAGTGGTTTTCCCCGAGAAGTCCACCACATACAGGTCATTTTCGACATATCCCACGAAAGCGACTTTTAGAGACTTGCTCCACAAGAGTACCACCAAATCAGCATCAATAAAAACTGCAAAGCCCATCTTACCAAGGGCGCGAATTGAAAGTAAATTGTACCCGAGGGTCTCAACAAGCATGACGTCCACGAGAGAGATATCGTGAGCCACCACGACTTTGGCGAGACCCAATACCTCGGATTTTGACTTGTCACCATAGGAGACGGTTATATGATCATGCTTTGGCCGTATTTCCATGATACATTGCAAATGTATCTATAATTTTTGATGTTCCATGCTTGGTTTTATCTACTTTCTTGTGTTTTTTCCACACTTTGGAGTACTTTTCATATGATTTCTTGGACTAACCTATTAACAAGTGCCACAGTGCCAGTTGCCTGTTTTCTGCTATTTTTGGCTTCGAGAAAGTCAGAAAATCAATATTCTCAGAATTGTACCGGACAAAAGCCAAAGTTGATATTTTCCCGGAAGACTCACGCAGCCAAAAGGAGAGTCGGAGAGGGGCCACAGGGTGGCCACACCACCCCATGGTGCGGGTCCCCCCAGGCCGCGCCAGGGCATGGTGTGGGCCCCTCCGGCCTCCACCGACCTTCCCCTTTCGCCTATATATTCCTCCCGATGCAAAAAACCCTAGATAATAAAGCCTCTAGCCACGAAAAGTTCCGCAGCACCGCCGCCACCGAAGGGGAGATTCGGGGAACAGAAAGTCTCTGTTTCGGCACCCTGCCGGGATGGGGAAGTGCCCCCGGAGCCATCTCCATCGATCTACACCGCCATCTCCATCAACATTGCTGATTCCCATGATGAGGAGGGAGTAGTTCTCTCTCGATGCTAAGGGTTCTAATGGTAGCTATGTGTTCATCTCTCTATCTATGCATGATCTTGTTGTGGTCATGAGCTTGTAATCTATAGATCTACCTTGTTACTCAAGTGCTTTAATAGATCTCTGCTCTCCCCATGTCTTTGAAAGTGACAGCGTGCTCACCATGGTGGAACTTAGGCTAGAGATTACAAATACTTGTTATGAGTTATATTTGGATTTGGATGTCTTTATGAAATTGTGGTATTTGTTGGACTCATCTAGTAATCAAGGTGACAGTGTGGGGTTTTCTAGATGGGAAAGGCTTACTTTGAGGTGTGCTGTTATAGCCCTACCATCGATTAGAGTGTCCAACCAGAGAGTAGTTAAGAGTAGTATCATAAAGAGAAGATATTTATATGAGAGTGTTCACTAGTGAAAGTATGATCCCTAGGCCTTGTTTCTTAGCATTGATACACCGTTGGCTACTAGATCTATTACATGTTTGCTTGCTTCCATCTTTATTTCAGTTTGGCTTTAGTCTCTTCCACGCCATCAAGTTATTTTCTATCACTGTTACCACTTATAATTATCCATCCCACTTGTATTTCACTATCTCTTCGCCGAACTAGTGCACCTATACACCTGACAAGTGTATTGGCTGTGTTGGGGACACAAGAGACTTCTTGTATCTTAATTGCAGGATTGCTTGAGAGGGGATACCTTTGACCACTTTGTCCCTGAGTTCGATAAACCTTGGGTGCTCCACTTAAGAGAAAACTTGCTACTGTTCTACAAACCTCTGCACTTGGAGGCCCAACAACTGTCTACAAGAATAGAAGTGCGTAGAGATCACTCCACGATGATCTCCTTGCTTCCGGTCATGTCACTCCTGCATCCGCTATCGAGTACCCATTTAGACCCACCGAAAGCATAACCCTGCAAGAAAGTTACTTCTTGGTTTTAGGTACCCATCTTTCAATGGGTCCTTTCATGTTAGTGACTAGGGTCTTGGGGACCCAAATAGACCAAGGAATGTAGCAATCATAGGATCCAACATAACTAGCATAAACATCACCATAATAATCACAATATAACTCAAAGTTAGGATTGTTAGCCCCTGCAAAACCATCATAGTTAGACCTGCCACCATTGTCTTCTCTATTTTGATAAGGACACTCGGCTACAAAGTGCATCCTATCTCCACAGTTGTAGCACGTTCTCAGTTTTGGGTCATTTCTCTTCTGCCACTAGAACAATTCTTGCGCTTGAGTTCCGACTTGTCCTTGGTAGGATCCTTCCAAAAGTTCCTTGCGTAAAATTCCATGTACTCACCATGAGCACGTTTGACTTCATCGGGGTAGTCCATGGAGCCCCCCTCAAAAGCTCTTTCATCCTCATCTTGCTCAACAACATTGGCCTTTAGAGCAACATTGACTCCCTTTTGCATTCCAATGGCACGAGCCCGGGCATCTTCAGCATTATTTTCGGCAACTTTGAATGATGCCATTTCTTGCATGACTTTATTGGATGTCATTTGATGGTAGTTGTGTCTACCTTGCAAGCTCTTAAAATTAGTTGGCTCAAAAGGCATTAAGGCACTCACATATTTTGTTTTTATCCATGCATCATCAATGTGGGTGGCTCCATGCTTTCTAAATGTTGTTGCAATGCCCTTGACTCTTCTATACATGTCTTCATGGTTTTCACCATCCAACATGTAGAACCCTTCAGCTTCATTACTCAAGGCATCATATCTATTCCTTCTCATGCTTTCATTCCCAATAAAGAGATCAGTGAGGGCATCCCAAGCTTCTTTAGCTATGTTGAGATGTTCAATGTGGGGCATGTCCTTGGGACCCACACCAAGTTGTATCATGTGGAGAGCCGTAGCATTCAATTGGCTGTCTACAACTTCTCTTCTTGTCAGATTGGAATGATCTCCAATATGAAGACCCTCTTCAATAATCCTCCAAAGTTCAATTGAGGAGCTGCAAACATGAGACTTCATTAAGAATTGCCATTGAATGCAAGAGGATGCAGTAAGCTTGGGTGGATCACCCCTATTGTTTATATGAGGGTGAGGGATAGGTGGGTCGAGGGAATATACATGACGAACCTCACTATATTCCTCCTTACCACTTCCCTTCTTGGAGGTGGAACCATTAAGTTTTTCACCTTCCGCATCATCATCCTTGGATCCAGTGTTAGCCTTTTCCTTGGACGATGGTGTGGCTGCCTCAGAGGAGGATGGAGATGGGGCTATGGATGATGTGAGACGAACAATCATTTGAATCATCTCCTCCATCTTGGCCTCAAAGGATATCAACAAGGTTGTTTCCAACGTCTTGAGGTCATCCATTGTGACCTTATCCACATCCACATTCCCATCATCCTTGGTACCCATACTACTCTTAGGCGGTTAAGCCCGAATAAAGAGCCGGGGTTCTGATACCAATTGAAATAGATCGTATGGGCACCTAGAGGGGGGGTGAATAGGTGCTACTTCAAATTTGAATGCTTTTTCAATTTTAGGCTTAGCACAAAGGGTAAATTCTCTAGATAAACTATTAGGTGGAATTTCCCTATATGCAAACCTATCTACTAGCGAGTAAAGAGCAAGTGGAAGAGGAACGAGTAAACCATAGTGAAGCACGCGGAGACATAGGATTTGTTTGACCACAGTCCCTTCCTTGTTAAGGGATGTACGTCTGCGTTGGAGGGGTGGGCGGTACTAAGACCACCTCGCCACAATAGGCCTCACCCTGTTCTCCGATGGATCCCGCCACCAAAGGCCTGATCCACCTTTCCACTATAGGGACCCTTCGAGGCGGGTACTGATGCCTTTACACAACTAGCGGGGCACAACTCCACAATCAACTTGGAGGCCCCCGTAATGACAACAAGCTACCACAAGAACAAGTTATCAATAACAATGAACAAGATCTAGATATTGACAAGAATACTAGATCGGGGATTTCTCCAAATGAATGGAGAGGAGTTGATGCGCTTGATTTGTGATGACGATGATGATCCTCTCCTCCTTCAATTCCCACAAATATCGAAGCCTTTGGGTGGCTGAAGTGGGATATCTAGAATGGGAGCTCTTGCAAAGGGTATGAACAATTTCGAATGAATCAAGAGTTCTGCTCGTTGGGGAAGAAGGGATATTTATACCCCTTCCAAAACCAAGCCGTTGGAGCTATCGAGGGCCAGATTATCCGGCCCAAGTGGGGGCCGGATTATCTGGCCTGGGGAAGACTCCGCCCCAGACTCGGATTATCCGGTATCAAAAACCGGCCACGAATAGAAGCTCACGCAGACCTTCCCTTCACACTTTCTTCTAGGGACCGTATTATCCAGCCTAGGGAAAGGCCGGATTATCTGGCGGCTGGAAAAATCTGCCCCAGACACAGAATATCCTGGGGAAATTCCGCCCCCAGATAGAAGCTTGCGCAGGAGCTCACTTGGGCGATTTCCTTGGGGCCGGATTATCCGCCCCAACCAGAGGGCCGGATTATCCGGTCCAGGGAGAAAATCCGCCCCAGAGCCGGAATTTTCCGGGGGAAAATCCGACCCCAGACAGCGCAGAACCATCTTTGCCCAAGGTGGTCTGGCCAGATTATCCGGCCCATGATGGGGGCGGATAATCCGGCCCCAAAAACTCTCAAAACTTCCTACAATACTTAGTGCACATTAGAATAATCCATGGTATTGTTATCTAACACACAAAACCTACGAAATCATGAAATGTTCTTTCATCATCTTGTTTGCAAGGAGAGGACAAAAGAGTTCAGTTTGTCTGCTAAGTACAATGTCATGATGAATGGTGAAATTTCTATTATTTGTCATCTTGAACACACTGTGCATTACAACCCATGTGAGAATGAGAGCCACATAGCCAAACTGAGTGAGAGTGTTATCAAAAGTGATTTGTGTGATTCCACTAAAAGTGAGGTTGAGATCATCCATTCTGAGAGTATGAGAGAAAAAGAAAACACAAGTGTAGTAGATTCTAATACATGTGAGGATATTTCTACTAATGTAATCATCTCTACTCCTAGTATTGTTTCTCGTGCTATGCAGGTTGCTTCTAAAGAAAGGGAGCCATCTATTTTACAACCTGCATCATCATACTGTGCATTGTCACTTGCGGAGGATGTCCCAGTGCCTACTAGATGTGAGGAGAACACTATTGATATAGGTAATGATTTTGGACCTACAGTCAACAAGCGCAACATATTGTGACTCTATTCCTTTGTTGATGCCTCCTTGTGATTTACCTTGCACTAATGTTTCAGCACCATGTTATAGTTTACCCAATTTTAATTTTGATCATGTGGTACTAATTACACATAAATAAATACTTGCTTGAATACCACCTGCTGATATTGTGTATTCCATCATGCTAAATGAACCTATGAGTATGAGTTATTCTATGGACAAGATTTCTGAAATTTCATGTCTAAATTCTAGCACATATTCTCCTTGTTTCACTTTCAATCTAATTGGTGAATAGCATGGATGGAAATTTTCTTGTGGATCACATATGCATTACTTGTGATAGAATCGCTGAACTAAGACAAGCTATTTCAGCGATATATGCAATGTGTCACAAAATGTTTGTTATGGGACAATAGTTCATGTTTGAGATATTATGGAAATACATTCTGCTCTAGTTGATATATTGCAACCAACACATTTTACCTATATTGGATTGTTCTAATCTTGCTAGAATAGAACCGAAGTTTTCATATTCATTGGTTTTGTCCCAAAAGTATTTTCCTAGTTATGTTACTACTTTAGACTTCCTTGATATGTGCAAATTGAGTTGCATCTTACATACTGGACAACATGATCATGTTCATAATAATCAGATTAGCGCAGTTGAAGCATGACATGAATCAATTTAGTTTTCACGCATATTGAATTAGTTTGATCTTGTTCACAAATTTGATCATAGATCTTCTTTGAGAAAACTGAATTTAATATTGAAGAACAAGACTATCTATTTAGTTGTTTTTCACCATGATCATCATTCTTTGTACTTCACTTATTCTTGCAATGTAAGTTGCTTGATGTATACTGGATATACTTTTCATGTGAACAACAATAATATAACATGCTATATATACATATACTTTGCGTACATGTTGTTCTTTTTGTTTCTTCCACTTTCAGCTTACCCAAAGCCGTGGACGGCTTTTCATGAAGAAAGGGAGGATGAGGAGGATATATACAGGGATTATGATGATTCTGACTGCTCGAACTAGAAGGAAATATTTTGTCAAATCAATGATGACTATTAGTGAATTCATTCCTAGTTGAACATGATACTTTAATTTATAAGAACTTTATACTACCTAAGTCTTTGTGCTATTGTATGATCTCGTACATGGGAGAAGAAGGCATAGCACGGAGCGAGGAGCTGAAGCATATGGAGAATAGCATGTTCATCAATGAAGAATGCGTGAGGGAGGAGAGGGAGGAACCGCAAGGAGCTACCAAGAAGAAGATAAACACATGGCAGGATCTCTGGCATGGTAGAGAAACGAGGTGTTTTCCTGCCACGACACAAAAACAGAGTCCTTTTTTGCCACGGTAGGCTGCCGCGGCAGAGAAAGAGGCCCAAAGGCTGCCACGGCAGAATCCTGAGCCGAACCCAACTTTGGGTCGTTTTTTACCCTAGTTAGGTGGGACCAAGTCGTCCCAAGCTTAGGCTGCCGCCCCCTAAACCTCTTAAATAGATGGGGCGCCACACAAGTTAGGTGGAGATCGTGTTAAAATATTTTGGAGTTGTTTCTTATTAGAACCTCTAGAATTACCTTTGATCGAAATACTACTGCAATTGAGTGTGATATATTGTTCCATTGGGAATTAGTAGATTGCAAACTACCGTTCGTGGTTGATGGTTGCGTGCGCAAGAGCGTGGTATTGTGAATATCCCATAGGGTTCGAGAGCTATTGCATTGGCATCAGGGTTCGAGTGGGAGAGTTCATAGCTATAGGCTAGTTATCTATCATCCACCATCATCATTGACAAGTTCTTGCTGAGAAGATCGGGCCACCCCATATCAGGAAGGCTACGTCCTAGTCACCGACCTACGCAGAGCCCTTGAGTACAAGACACAAAGACTAGTTAGTATTAGTGTAGGACTTTATAACCTATCCGACAAAGTATTTTCCCTGTAACCATAGGTTCTAGCATCTTTATAAGTTGTACCTATGGAAGCCTTTAGGATACAATGTACAATGATACAAAACACCTCGCACAATGAACCAATCCCTTTAACTTGGCGTATTGCCATTATAGTGATTTATAGTAGGAGTAGAGTTCCGCCACCATTACGGGACTTGAACCTGTGTAAGCTGTGTTACCTCATACCCGTCAACTCACCACCTTCCCCCACCTCTCTAAATACACTCTGTGAGGACCCCTCCATGGTGTACTCATCGGCAATACCACGACAGTTGGTGCCCACTATGGGGCCAGAGGCACGTTGATCTCTACACTGGGCGAGCTCTAATCCCTCCGTAGGAATCGGCGACACCATAGCCATTGGGCGTGTTCTCTTCTTCGGCAACGTTCCGATCACCCCCCGGACGAGTTCTAGATCTCAGCGAAGACGAACCCCACCCACTGGATCGTTGTCCCAGTCGGGGACATCCACATATTCATCGGTGAAACCGACTCGGATCCTAGCTCCTAGGAAGTCGGAAAGTCATCAAGGCCCGCACGGACCGCCTTCGTGTAGTATACGTTCACGGAAGAATCTAGCATGGATCTCTGTTCAGAGTTTGCTGGCTCAGATCAGAAAAATTCAAGGCCTACCCAAACCGCCCTTCTACAGGATATTACGATGGAAGGACCCCATAGATCGGCTTAGCTTCCCCGAGTGTTGGGGGGATACCCCCGGGTAGGGTAACACCGGGGTATAAGGGCCGAGTTAGCCGGGGTACGGTGCGGTCAAAGCAAGTGCTGACCGGGTCACCTCGAGGCAGGCTGAAACACGGTGTGACCCGGCCCATGGAGCATCTCCTTAACTATGGTTCAGCCGGCATAAGATTTATGCTGACCCTGTCTATCTGTTTTGCAGGTGGCTTGGTAAGCCAGATTAGTTGTATGCTAGCCGGATTATCTTAGCTTCCAAGAGAAGGAATCCCCTGCTGGTCAAAAGGTGGCTTTATTAGCTGTAGCAAGAGCAATGTAAAGTAAAGAAGAGGACCAGTGGGTCAGGGCTGACCAAGGTGACACGAGCAAAGCCGGATGACGTAGCCCATGTCTAGTGACGCGAAAAGAAAAGGATGACGCTGCGGGTTAGGTCCAAAGCCCGGACGAGCCTTTAAAGAGAAATAAAGAAGCATCTAGCTTTAGACAAGGAGCATATTCGGAGAATATGCTGCCACGTGTGCCCTAAGTTTGTAACCCGGGCTGCCCTATATAAGGAGCACCAGGGCCTCCATAGAGAGGGATCGATCATTCTCTGTCTAAGGTAGAACTCTAGGGCTAGATAGTAGGGAGTAAGAGACATCGTCTCGTTCCTGCTACGAGCCTCAAGAGCAGTTGTAAACACCATTGATAGAGAAATTATAAGAACTTCGTGCGTGGAATCACCACGCTCTCCCTCCCTGGATTCCCCTAGCACTTATTCGCCCCAACTTTAGCCTATCCATGGCATCTGCCGTGCCACCACCATGACAGTTGGCACCCACCGTGGGGCTAGCAGTGCTAGCAGGGGTGAAAATTCAGACGGGAAACTTCTCAAGAACCGGCGAGCATATCGTCTCAGGGTTGGTTCAGCGCTTTGGAGTGGTGGACTACGTCAGTGACAACGCAAGAAGCTTCGGCAGGCACCCTCCACCGAGCAACGACGTCTTCATCAAGCTTGGCGCGCACAAGATCTACGTCGGTGTGGACGAGTCCTGCGTTCATCCGCGGCGCGTCGTCGAAGGAGGCAAGCCACCTCTCAGCGCGCCTCACAGAGTGCGTATCACTTGCCCCACTAGCAGCGTTGAGGTCCTGCTGACCGCGCCTGACGCAGAACCATGCTAGGATTGGGCGCCAGAGCTGGAGGTAACGCCAAAGTAGACCAGGTCTAGGTTTCCTCCACTAGAAAGGCCAGAGAATGTGCTCCAGCAAGCGATAGATAGCTTAGCAACGCCAATAGCACATGTGGTAGATCCGGCTCAGGCACAAGTTGAGTTAGAGGAAACTAGGCGGAAAATGTTAGCTGGAGCAAAGAAAGTAGCAGAGCTACATCAGTCGTTGAACATCACCTTGAGAGAGTATGCTAAGGCAAACCGTATAGATGGAGTGAAAATCCAGGGCAGAAACCTGATCACTGAGATTGACAAGGAGTACGACCTAGGCCGGGTCAGACAGCCACAATATTTATAGGAGGGTTGGATCGGTATAGTACCTCGGCAAAGAATCTTAGGGCAGCAAACGTGGCTGCGTCCGAATTAGAAGGTTTGACTGGAGAGGCCAGGCAAAGGCAACAAGAGAGGGTAAATCATTTGCTGGGAGTTGCTTGCCAGCAAAATGAAGAAATGAACAAGGTAAACCTAGCACCACCCGGAGCGTCGCAGGTGGTACATTCAGCCAGGAAAAACCCGGCGAGATCCGGAGGAGCCGCATCATCTCCGGGTCACAACTCTATGAGAGAAGAGGTAGTAAACTCCGGAAGAAGAGATAAACAAATGGTCCCTTACGATCCGGTAAGGGCCAGAAAAGGCAAAGTGGTGCAAGCTGATGAGGATAGGCACAGTACCAGCCGAGGTGTCCCTGGACGAGCTAACCGTGACCAAGGAAATGCCGGTCAGAGGAACATTGTCAATAGCAATGCCGGACAACATGATATCGTGCGGGCAGGGCGAGACGTACCTCGGCAATAGCAGCAACGCGCACCTCGGCAAGAGGGAAGTGCATGACAAGCAGCACGACAACAGGATGCTCGTCCGGATTAGGAAAGATATAATGACGGTTATTCGGCTATGGTCAACGACAGATACCCCAGGCCGGATCACAACATCATTGGGTCTAGGCTGGGGAGGAGGAACTTGCAATCGGATGACGCAAGGCTGAAATTGGATAGGATCTATAGGTCAGAGCAAATTGAGATACAAGGTCCAACGGGTCCAACATGCTTTGGGCCCCGGAACATGAACGGGCCACCGGTACCGAACTTTCAGTTAGCCAGAGGAACCCGAACTTATGATGGTAGTGCGAGGCCGGAGGATTGGTTGATTAACTACGCAACAGTAGTCAAGATCGCAATGGGGAATTTAAGATGGGTAGTGAGATATGTGCCACAAATGTTGGAAGGACCAGCATGAGTTTGGCTGAACAACTTACCACCAGGAAGCGTTAACTGTTGGTTAGATTTTCAGGAGTTATTCGTGAGCAATTTCTCGAGCACCTATAAGAGGCCAAACAGGCTGCAAAATCTAGTGCTGTGTAGGTAGAGACCGAATGAGCCGGACCGAGCTTTCCTAACGTGTTGGTGTAACGTGCGTAACTCGTGCGAAGGTGTAATTGAATAACAAGCTATTGTGTGGTTCGCCCAAGGATGTAGATATGGAAGTATGTTGTTGTAGGGGTTGCAGCGAGATATGCCAACTACTATGGCTGAAACTATCCGGATTCCAGATTCATATGCCTTGGGAGATCCAACGCAACCCCGACTGATGTCGAGCGAGGCAAACGAAGAGTATTACAACCAAGATATCTCCGGGTCGTCAAGAAGGAATGATTTCCAAGGAAAAAGAAGGGACGAGCATCCAGACTATAGATATAGCTCGCAACAGGTGGCAGCGGTAGACCGGGATCAGCCCAATGCCGGAGCAAGCCAACGCCAAAAAACTGGAGGGCAGAGCTGGCAACAGAGAAACGAAGGAAGAAAGCCTTGGACCCCGGAGCAGAAAAAGCAATGGAAGGAACGTAAGGATAGGCCGAGGTATACTTTCGAGTCTATGTTGGATCAACCTTGCAAATTTCATACACCAAGTCCGAATAGTCCGGCGAATCATACGACCTGGCAATGTGAGTGGATGAAGAAGTTAGAACAGGGCAGTTCGGGGAATGCACAGACACCTCGGAACGAGGCACCTAGAAATGAGGCGCCACGGCTACCATTACTAATGGGGGGAACGGACAACAACTGATGTTGCCACCGCCTCCACTGAGGTATGAAAGGGATACGGTACATCAAGTAAATGATAACCAGCGATAGGATCATGGTTACCACGAAAATGAAAGGCAGAACGAGTACAGGGAACATCACCAAAGTTACTGTGTGTTTACCACGGAACAAAATGACTGGAAAAGCTTGCAGCGCCAGCATATGGAGGTGAACGCGATAATGCCGGCTGTGCCGAGATATATGCCCTGGGCCGATCAAGAAATCACATGGAGTATCAAGGATCACCCAAAGATCATGCCAATCCTGGGAACCTACGCTCTAGTCCTATATCCGACGTTCATTGGGCCAGATCTCAATGTGTGATTTTCCAAGGTACTGATGGACAATGGCAGTAGTATCAACATTATGTACAAGGACACCATGCACAAGTTGGGAATAACAGAGAACATGCTGCAAGCAACGAGGACAACTTTTCATGGCATTTTACCAGGCATTTCCTGCGAACCAATTGGTAAGGTCCGGGTTGACGTATTGTTCGGCACAAGAGATAATTGCCAAACTGAGAATTTGGAGTTTGAAGTGGTGAATTTGGAGAGAGCTTATCACGCGTTACTCGGTAGCCCAACGCTGAACAAGTTCATGGCAACTACCCACATCAGCTACCATAAGATGAAATTTCCCGGACCAAGGGGCGTGATAACTGTGTCAGGGGACTTCCGGCATTCGATCGAGTGCGCGTCGGCCGGATCTAACTTAGCCGAATCACTCCTGATTGCTGAAGAAAAAAGAAAGATACTAGAGGTAGCAGCATTAGCTCAATCCGCGCAGCTGCATATGCCGACACTTACTAACCCGCGTGGAAGCGTGTCATTCCAAGCAACTAAAGACACAACAAAGGTGCCAATAGATGATCAGTTCCCTGAACGCACAGTCACAATTGGTGTCGGGTTAAGCAGTAAATAGGAAAGCGAGCTCGTCAACTTCCTCCGTGAGAATCGGGATATATTTTCTTGGTCTACTCAGGATCTGCAAGGTGTACCGAGGGAGTTGGCTGAGCACTCATTAATCATAAGGCCCGGGGCAAAGCCAGTAAAGCAGCCTCTCAGGCATTTCGCAGAAGATAGAAGGAAAGTTATTGGAGATGAGATAGCAAGACTACTAGCGGTCGGGTTTATCATGGAAGTACTCTATCCAGACTAGCTCTCTAATCCGGTGCTAGTAGAAAAGAAGAAAGATGATCCGAACGTAGCTGTGGTATGGCGCATGTGTATTGATTACACGAACCTGAATAAGGCGTGTCCCAAAGATCCATTTCCACTTCCTAGGATAGATCAAGTCATAGACTCAACGGCAGGATGTGAGCTCATATCATTCATTGATCCGTATTCTGGTTTCCACCAGATACCCCTGAATCCGGATGATCAAATAAAGACTGCGTTTATTACCCCGTATGGGGCTTATTGCTATCGCACTATGCCGTTTGGATTATGTAATGCAGGAGCGACGTACCAGTGATGCATGCAAAAATGCTTGCATGACCAAATAGGTCGGAATGTGCAGGTTTATGTGGATGATGTGGTGATAAAAACCAAGGAAAGCAATACACTCCTTGAGGATATCCGGCAAACATTCGCAAACTTGAGAAGATTCCAGATGAAACTAAACGCTGAGAAATGCACTTTTGGTGTGCCCACAGGGAAGCTACTCAACTTTCTAGTGTCTGGCCGAGGAATCGAAGCTAATCCGACAAAAATCCGGGCCATAGAAAGAATGGAACTACCAAAATGCCTTAATGATGTATAGAAGTTCACAGGTTGCCTGACATCATTAAGTCGGTTCGTATGTAGGTTGGGAGAGAAGGCCCTGCCCCTCTATCAGCTGATGAAAAAAGCAGACAAATTCACATGGACGCCACAGGCGAACCTAGCGTTTCAAGAATTAAAGAAAATGCTATCTACTGCTCCAATCCTAGCGACAACATTATCCAAGGAGCCAATGTTGCTCTACGTAGCCGCGACCAACCGAGTCTTAAGTGCAGTAATCGTAGTGGAGCGCGAGGAAGAAGGAAAGTTGGTGCAAAGGACGGTTTATTACCTGAGCGAGGTATTATCGGCCTCAAAATGGAACTACCCTCACTACCAAAAGATGGCATACGGCGTATATATGTCAGCCAAGAAACTCAAGCATTATTTTGAGGAACACCCCATCAAGGTGATATGTGAGGCACCCATTTCGGAGATTATGAGTAATAAAGACACAAGCGGCTGAATAACAAAGTGGGCAATCGAGTTAGCTCCCTATGCGCCACAATTCGACAGAAGGGATGCGATCAAGTCACAAGTTGTGGTGGATTTATTTGTGGATTGGACCGAGATGCAATACAAACCACCCCTGCCGGACTCTAATTACTGGAGAATGCATTTCGACCGATCCAAACTCAAAGATGGGTTGGGCGCCGGAGTAGTGTTGCCTCGCCCAAGAAGGATCAGCTGAAGTATGTCCACTAGATCCACTTTAATGCCTCGAATAATGTGGCAGAGTACGAAGCGTTAGTGCATGGTCTCAAAGTAGAAAAAGAAGTGGGAATACATCAGATACAATGCTTTGGAGACTTAGATTTGGTGGTACAACAAGTGTCTGGAAATTGGGATGCCCTCGACGCTAACATGGCATTGTATAGATTCCATGTTCAGAAAATAAGCGGGTTCTTCGAAGGATGTGAGTTCCATCACGTACCTTGGATTGAAAACAAGGCAGCAAATATGCTGTCCAATCTAGGCTCATCCCGGCCACCAATTCTGCCAAACATGGCTTTGGAGCACTTGAGAAAACCATCTATCACATCGTCACCGGAATCTGATTCAATTTATATCCCGTCACTTCCCGGACCAGGAGCTGCACCTACAAAGATAGAGTGGGGAAATACCTCTGCAAACCCAGGGACTGCCTCAGCAAACCTGGGGACTGATCAGCCTAATCCGACAGGATTTATGTCGGTAGATGCGATGGAAATTGAGGACGAGTCATTTCTAGTCCGGGCTATACCATCTTGGGCCAAGCCAATATTTGATTCTTGAAAGAAGGAATTCTACCGGATGATGAGTTAAGCTCAAGGCAGGTCCAGCGAAGGGCAAATGCCTATACAATTATTAATGCCAAACTATACAAGACGAGTGTGACAACTGTACTACAACGGTGTGTTGATCTGGAGAAAGGACTTGACATACTCCGGGATATTCACCAAGGGGAGTGTGGCCACCATGCTTCCTCAAGGGCATTAGTGGCAAAAGCCTTCTGACATGGATTTTATTGGCCCAATGCTTTGGAACAAATAGAGGACTTGGTGAATATCCCGTGGTTGAAGCCAGGCCAAGCCAAGGCCTGCTAATTATTAAGTGGGATGGACTGTTTGAGATCCCAACAAGAAGAGGGACCATTATTGTGTCGTCCTGCACTGTTTGAAATGGGCCCGTTAGTGCAGCACGCTGCGGCCTGTATGCTTTCAGGCCCATTACTATTTTGGACTATAAAATGCCTACCTTGCACCAATACTATGCGGCCCATTAGCAGCCTGCGCCATGTCAATTCGGTACCGTTAAGGCATGCGGTCGGCCCATTACTATTCTTACAGCTTGTCGTGGGCTGCCTCATAAGGGCCCTTTTTTAGAGGGTCTGCTACTGTTCTGGCCTTTCACTGTTATGGCTTTTTACTGATATAGACATGAATAGCCCGGATATAACCAAAACTATTACTTCTAGCCATGATTTTCAGGTGAATTCTAGTACTAATAATTTTATATATTATTTTAGTACTGAAGGCAAAGATACAACGCATGTTGTTATTATATGTAGAATTATGGAGTTATACAAACCATAGGTTAAGATGCGAGAGAATACTACTCCACCAATAGAGTTATACAATATACACTCATTGTGTGGAGAGACATACTTGGGAGAGGACGATATGATTGTGTCAAGGACAACTTTAATTCAAGAAGGGGAGGATGATGAGGACATCTCTACTATTGATACACCCACTACTCCTACGACAATGTCACAGGGACCTCTCATAAGAGCTCATGTACGACTAGTCAATTATTAGGTACTTCTGTTTCTATGAACTCTTCCTAATATAAATGAGAATATGATGCTGTCTAAATCAGACGTGTTTATGTTACTTAGGAATGATGGACCTAGTAATGATGTAAGGGACAAGCATTGGAGCATGGGTGTGCATGGAGAAGGCCACAAGCGTGTGAGCATTGACGATGATGACGCGAGTGGAGATTTCATGACTTACTCGTATTATTCGTGCAAGCCACCATAATGCTACAAAGGATGCTTGGACGAAATTCACAAGATACCTACTCGTATTATTTGTCCAAGGTTTTATGTGGGGCTGCATCACCTTATTTTATAGGCCAGACTAATATATTTTCGAGCTAGATCGTATAGGGATTTTCTGAAGGCTATTTGAGTGGAGGAAGACCCATCTAGAGGTGTTTTTGGGTGGCCCATTAGGGTTGGAAGAAAATCCCCTCGCTTCCTCCATATAAACCCCCTCCTAGCCGTCATTAGAACTTGGATTTTGTTTAGACTAAAAGTTAGCCATCATTGCAACTTCGCCATGGCTTGAGTGTCGTAGAGACCTCCTGTACTTCGCACTATTTAGGATCTCACCTTTTCAACAAAGCTTCCATCTTAATTCACAATATCCCGATTGCAATATTACTTCTTACTTGTTTTCGATTTCAGGTAGGAATTAAGACCCTCACTGGTCAGGCTGATCGTGCTTCTGCAAGATCGGTAAACTCTATGGGATTGTCCTAGTGATTGCATTGGCACTCGTGCTCGCATGTGTAGTCGGATCGTCAAGCCCAAACTCTACCCAAATCGACTATCTCCATCTCATCAAAAGACCAGACACCTTTTCCCTATCAAGTGGTATCAGATTTCAGGTTACTCAGTGAGATCTTAATGTTTTCATATATTAGATAGGATTTGTTCTTCATACCTACAGTACACAAAAAGCCAAAAATTTTAGGGTTAAATCATCCTGTCCCATAACCAATCTCAACCATCAAAATTTTCTTTTCAGTGCATTGCATCATTGAGTTTCCGTCTGCATTGTCATGTAGGTTGCTGGTCTTAGCATCTTCTTCTTTTCTAGTAGTGGTTTTACCGGGGTGCTACAATTCGACACCACTAACAGTGGATCTCGCCCTAGATATCTGCCTCATTGTATGGGAAAAAGGTTGAAAATCTGAATCTTCTCGCTTCATATAGATCCTCGCGACATCACTAACAATGACTCTTGTTCCATCTTGAAGTCGGCGACACCAGGAACAAGGGTTGTTGCTCACGTTCCCCGAGAGAACGCTCCAGAGAAACAAAAGATGAAGGTAAAGGTCTCAAAAGATAAGGCCACCTTTAACTACCATGAAAATAGGAAAAGTTACACCAGTCCACTAGTTCGATGTACAAGAGTGAACATTAAGAGTCAGGTAGGGTGATCAGTCCAGCCCGTACCCAAACTATTAACTCCGTACATGAATAAGAAAATCGTGCAACACAACTCTTGAAATTAAACTGAAGATCTCGACAAGCGATGTCCGGAGAACAAAGGAGTGATGCAGGCTCTTCATAGATGGTGTCATCGTGTTGGAAAACATGGGAAGATACAAAGAAAATCGTATGAAAAGACACAATGATTAGGTTCCGTGATAGTTGCATTGGCATGAACAACACATGCTCAAGGTATACTCCAACTTCACCAATGCTCATCCTTCTCATAATTTTTTGCAACTATACGGATATGCGTCAACGTGCAGATATAGATAAAGAGTTGAAGGACCAAAAAGATTGGATGAAGGGTACAACAAATGAGATGTAGATTAGATGACTGTAGCTCCACCGTTATAAAAGAGAGGAAGCGAAACCCTGAAGGTACGACATAAAACCCAACCACAAGAATTCCTAGACTCAAAAAAGGTAAGAGAGCATATTCAAAACAAGCAGAGGTAAGAGGAGAATAGCATAGGGGTAATGAGTAAAAATAGAGCTCATAAAATCTATCCAACCGATTTTGCAAAATACTTTGACACTCTACATCGGCCGTTAGCTAGCTTATCCTATAGGCTGGACCAGTGGGTTATCGCAACTACTGAGCTCTGATACCACTTTGTAACACCCTCGAATCGTCCCTATGCATATTTCAACAGTTCCCACCAAACCCGCATATAAATGATTCAATAGAACATATATATATACAACAACGATTGGTGCGGGTGGAAAAAGAAGTAATACCATTACACAATAGTTCATGATGGAACCCATAGAACATATATATATATACAACAACGACTCAATGACTCATGACTACAGATATACAATACAAAGATCCAGATCATCTTGAAAACAATACAACATTCGAGTACGAATAAGAAGCAAATTGACCTAAGCGCCCTGAAGAATAACCAATGGCGTCCATAACCCAGCCCAGGCAAAGCCAGAAGGGTAACCCTGCTAATGACGTTGAACTTATAGCTATCAAACAAAAGGGGTTCCGACAAAGGGCAAAGGAAAAAGGGGTCGGTCAGTACCGAGGCGAGTACACAACGAGTCTAGAATTCGGCGGCTCTCACCTACATAGGTATAGTGGACTGAAGCGGCAGCAAAGCCTGCACTACACAACCTATAGAGACTCGATATAATTGTTGGCTATTAGAGAAGGATAAGAAATACCTATTCGGAAACAACCTGATACTAACACGAAAACATACACATCCTGATATTTCCCCCTCGAGACCAAACGAGGAAGTCAAACCGATAACTCACCCAGTTGGCAATATTATTCATTCCATTATAGTTGCAACACTTACTAGTCAGATATAGATAGCATGAGTCATTCTAATATTATAATTAGTGGGCAGTTTCAGTTAACCATTCTATTGTAGTTGTGATACTTACTAGTCAGATACAATTACAATTAGACATCCCAAATTCAGCAGTTGTTGGCACTTTTATTTACTCATTCTGTTGTAGTGAAACTGATTACTAGACATGTCAAAGTCAAATTTATAGCACGACTTTAGTTATAGTTGTCTATGATCGATATAATGTGCTCCAAGTTGTACATAAACGCAGACACAACTTTTAGAAAGTGTTACCCTGCAGGGGTGCACAAATAGCAACACACACATGGTCAAACTCGGGAAGAACCAAATAAAAAGCAACGAGGCGTCACGAAAATGCATTCACAGGATTCAGAAATTATTTCGAGGGGCCACCCCACTAAGCTAACCGCAACGAAGTTGGCTGGCTCCGAGATGGACCCAGGATTTGCGTCAATGGCTGTCAACGACTAGGAACCTAAAAGTCTAACTGGCTTATCGATATCACGAAAACACTCCGCATTCCAAAACAGTACAGGTGCTCAACGCAGAATTGTAAATAAAGCAGTAAAGCATGGCATAAGTACAGGATAGTAATAAAGCCCCAAACTAGTTTGTGGCCCCAAGAAATAAAGTGCAAATCAAGCTCTGGCGAAGGGGGGCCATAGTCTCCCGCATGTGGATAGTGCGAATAGTCATGGAACAAGTATAAAGTACTCGGGGGCTACGGGACACAAGTGAGCGTGGAAGAACCAAATAACATCTATTGCCCATCGGTGCCTCTACATTAGTTATTTCTATTCCCATCATTTTATTTAACAAGTTATAATTAAATCCATAATCATATCCACCATTAAGCATGTGCCAACCTTCCAACAATGAAGGAATTACAATGACACAAAGCAGCACCTGAGCAAGCAACTATGACTCGCAAGGCTGACTATCTATCAAACAAGATGCAATAGGATGTGTCCAAGGCAATATAGAGGCCGCAAGGGATATAAATGGTGCACGGAATCTAAAGCATCACAACATGGATAGCAATATATCAACATGAGGAAGTAGAGACTATAAAGACAAAATAGTTAGAAAGGGGGAGAATGCTCGCCTGGGAAACACTACTAAAGGTTCATCCGAAGATCGGGTCAACACTCGCATCAAATCAATGACCTAATCCACGAAGAACCAAAGCACTAAAAAGAAACTCAGGATGCACTATTTAATACTACGGTAGAAGACCGACATGATGCATGTATGATGTATGACATGGAAAGGTGCAATACAATTAGGCCATATTAAGCAGAACCAGGGTCCTGACAATTAATTAGAAGGTTCAAGTTGGTTAGATACCCCACAATTTAAATGTTGGCTTAATAAGATGAAACATGCCATTGGTTCTCTACAATATAAGACAAGAATAACCCACATATAGTCTCCATATTTAATTTAGGTGAATCGTCTAAATACCCCCAAACAACCACAATATGTATGCGAGCATGAACAATTATAAGCAACAGGTAGATATCATATTATAAAATAGGGGTCTCGGAAAGAGGATCACACATTGGTGGGATTCGGAGATGTTGGGGGTTCGACGAGATTTGTGTTCGGCTTCGGAATCCGAGAAGAAGAACTTCGGATCCTGAGGGGTTCGGTTCGGTCTTCAGGGATCCGTGGTCAGGGTCTTCGGTTCGGTTCGGTCTTCGGAGATCCGTGACGGGACCCTGTCAGTTGATGAGTACTACATGGAGATGGAGATGCTTATGCAACGTGCTACAGTTCATGAATCCGTTGAGATGACTATGCAGCGATTTCTCAACAATTTGAAGCTACCAATCAAGAGCACTGTTCATCATCACAAGTATGAGACTATGAATGAACTATTGCACCATGCTAGAGAGGCCGAATCACAATTAGCTGAAGAAGCTAAGTCACATGCGAGGTTTCTGCCTACCAGTCGTTTTGCGGCCAGGTCTACACCGCCACCACCCATGGCACCACCTGCAGCGGCTGCTAGCCACCCTTCACCATCGGCCAAGCCTGCTCCCACGTCTTCTTATGGTTCCAATGCTTGGAAGCCTGCTTCTCCTGCTGCTAGCTCCGGTTCCAATATGTTAACTGCACGTACGCGCGATGTCGAGTGCCATACTTGTGGAGGTAGAGGACACTACAAGAGAGATTGTCCAACCTGCAAGGTGATGTTCGACAATGAACAAGGAGAGTATGAGAGTGGAGATGATGTTGATTCTCATGGCGACGCTGGTTATGACAACAAGGATGGTATGGATGCCTTCCCTGAGCATGCGCCTACCTTAGTGGTCTCTCCATGTATACTTAGTGTGCAGCCTATTGTTGACTCTCAGAGCTGCAACTTGTTCCAAACCAAAGCACTCGTTGGCCCTAACAAAGCTTGCAAAGTAATCATTGATGGAGGTAGCTGCAGAAATCTTGCATGTAAGGAGTTATGTTCCAAGCTGAATTTAACCTATTTACCTCATCCCAAGCCATACTACATACAATGGTTGAGTGACAATGGTGAGATGAAGGTAAATCATATGGTACGTGTGAATTTTGAGATAGGGCCATACAAGGATTCTATTGACTTTGATGTGGTTCCTATGACTGTTTCCATCTATTATTCGGTCGGCTTGGCTTTATGATCGCCATGTGAAACACAATGGCCGTGCCAATACATATCACTTGGAGTTTAAGGGCAAGAAGATTACTTTGTAGCCAATGACACCACAATAGATTGTGAATGAGTCTCGTCAATAGATCAAAGTGAAATTGAAGGATGAATCTATAGATAGGCGAGATAGTGTTGTAGCTATACATGATGTAATAGAGCCTAAAAAGATTGATATAACGAAAAGTGAGAGAGTGCCTAGTCTAGTGATGTTAGCCACCAAGGAAGATATGATAGAGTTTCGTGAGGATCCTATAGCCAAGCCACTTGTGCTCATATATAAGGGCGAGGTATTGGTTTCTAACGAGATGACCCCTCTTTCTCTTGGTGTATCTACTTCTTTGCAGGATTTTGGCGATGTGTTTCGAGAAGATGTACCAGCAGGATTGCCTCCATTGCGTGGCATTAAGCATCAAATCGATTTGATCCCTCGCGCCACATTACCAAACCGTGAACCCTACAAGACAAACCCCGAAGAAACAAAGGAGATACAGAAACAAGTACAGGCATTGCTAGATAGGGTACATTCGTGTTTCTCGTAGCCCTTGTGTTGTTCCTATTAGTTTAGTGCCTAAGAAAGATGGTACATGGCGCATGTGTGTAGATTGTAGACCTATTAATAACATCACTATTCGATATCATCATCCGATTATATGCTTAGAGGCTATGCTAGATGAATCGAGTGGTGCTGTTATTTTCTCTAAGATTGATTTGCATAGTGGTTATCATAAAATTATGATGAAAGAATGGGATGAACGGAAAACTTCTTCAAAACAAAATTTGGTTTGTATGAGTGGTTAGTTGTGTCGTTTGGTCTTACTAATGCACCTAGTACATTCATGAGATTAATGAGTCATGTTTTGAGTGAATTTATTGGTCGTTTTGTGGTTGTTTATTTTGATGATATACTTATCTATAGCCACAATGAAACTGAACATTGTAGTCATATCCGACAAGTTTTGCAAAGGTTGCATGATAATAAATTGTATGCTAATCTTGAGAAGTTTACATTTGCAAAAGATAAGGTCATATTTCTGGGATTTGTTCTATCTAAGCATGGGGTAGAGGTAGATCAATCTAAAATAGAATCAGTTTTGAATTGGCCTATTCTCATGAATGTGAGTCAAGTGCGTAGTTTCCATGGCCTAGCTGGTTTCTATAGGCGCTTTGTGAAGGATTTTAGCAGTATTGTTGCACCATTGAATGATTTGACTAAGAAAGGTGTGCCATTTGTGTGGGGCGCAACCCAAGATATTGCATTTTATACATTGAAATGTTGGCTTACTTCCGCAGCATTACTTGCATTACCTGATTTTTCGAAGGAATTTGAAGTTGAATGTGATGCTAGTGGTATAGGTATTGGTGACGTTTTGATGCAATATGGTCGCCCTATAGCATATTCTTCTAAGAAACTTACTGGTGCTAGCCTGAACTGTCCTATTTATGATAAATAATTGTATGCACTTGTTAGAATTCTTGAAGTTTGGCAACATTATTTGTGGCCAAAATAATTTATCATATATTTTGATCATGAAGCCTTAAAGTATTTGAAAGCTCAATCAAACTTGCATAGAACATTAGCTAAATGGGTTAAGTTTATTGAATCTTTTCCTTACATCATTAAGTATAAGAAGGGAAAAGACAATGTAGTTGCTGATGCTTTGTCTAGGAAGAACATGCTATTAACCAATCTTGATGTTAAAATTCCTGGATTAGAAAGTATTTGTGCACTTTATGCAACTGGCCATGATTTTGCTGAACCATATCGTTTGTGTTCTCTTAAAAAACGCATGGGATAAGTATCATATACATGATGGATATTTTTTTAGAGCTAACAAACTATGTATTCTAGAATCATCGTTGTGTTTGTGCTTAGTGCAGGAATCACATGCTGGTGGTTTGATGGGTCATTTTGTGCGTTAGAAGACATTGATCATGCTCGCTGATCATTTTTATTGGCCCAAGATGAGGCGTGATGTGTACATATTTGTGGGCCATTGTATTACATGCCGCAAAAACACAGAGAGGTCATGATTCTATATTTGTGGTAGTGGATAGGTTCTCTAAGATGGCTCATTTTATTGCCTGCCACAAAAGTGACGATGCGTCGCATGTTGCTAACCTGTTTTCATGGACATCGTGAGATTACATGGAGTACCCAAGAAGATTGTTTCTGACCGTGATGTGAAGTTCATGAACTAGTTTTGGAAGACCTTATGGGGGAAGCTGGGAACGAAGATGCTATTTAGTACTACATGTCATCCCTAAACATATGGTCAAACGGAGGTGGTGAATCAAACATTGTCACAGTTGTTGAGGACTATGATAAAAAAGAATCTACAGGAGTGGGAAGAGTGTTTGCCACATGTTGAGTTTGCATACAATAGGGTTGTTCCTTGGACTACTCAGCTTTGTCCTTTTGAGGTGGTGTATGCCTTCAAGCCATGGACGCCACTTGATTTGTTGCCTCTACCATTACATAAGAGAGTTCATATGGAGGCATCAAAATGTGCTGAATATGTGAAGAAGACTCATCATAAGACTACTAAAGATGTTCCAGCTGTTGCAACATCTTTCAAACTAGTGCTACACTTCATGTGGCAAATGAATCCCAGCATGTTGCTAGGGTTCCTGGACATGGTTGGACACATGCTGATGAGGACATCCCTACAATTACACCTACCCCAATTACTACTGAAGATGTTCCAGCTGTTGCAAGGAAGGAGCAGTCCAATGAGATTAGAATTGGACCCATTACAAGAGCTCGTGCTAAGCTACTTGAACAACAGGTGAATTCACTCCTAAATGAATCTAGTACTTTAATTGATGAGAACTTTATACTGCCTAAGTCTATGATTTATGTATGATCATGTTCATTGGAGAAACAAGCATGACGTGAGGAGGATAAGGGCTACAAGAGAAGCCCAACATGATGATCACCCAAGGATGCGCGAGGGAGGACCGAGAGGAAGGCGCAAGATAAGATCATCAAGACGAAGACCATGTTTAAACTTTTTTGGAGTTGATTCTTTCAAAGAACCTCTACAATTACCCTGTGATCGAATTATACTACTGCAATTGAGTGTGATCTATTGTTCCATTGGGAATTAGTAGATTGCAAACTACCGTTCGTGGTTGATGGCTGCGTGCGCAAGAGCGTGGTGTTGTGAATATCCCACGGGGTTCGAGATCTATTGCATTGGCATCAGGGTTCGAGCGGGAGAGTTCATAGCTACAGGCTAGTTATCTATCAACCATAATCATCATCGACAAGTGCTTGCTGAGAAGATCGGGCAACCCCATATCAATTATAATGCTTGATTAACTGGTGGTGGTTGGCGATGGTCATGGTGTGGGTGTTGGCGCATATCATTGCGATGGTCGTCACCATGATGTTATTGTTCTTGTGGAGGTTGCCCTTGTACCATTGCTTGTTGCGGTGGGCGACCGTGTCCTTCTTGTTGTTGTGGATGATCATGATGGTCATGGTGTCTGTGATGTCTTGCATGGTTCGGTTATGGATGTTGTGGGCCAACCGCTTGTTCTTGTCGATGATGATCTTGCTGTTCCCCATTGTGGTGGTGGGGTTCTCCATGATGAGAGTGTGAGCGTGAAGACTCGCCATGATGACTTGCGGAGCACGTGCGAGATGAACTTGATGAGCTGGAATGGGGTCCATCACGGTTGCCAAGGTTGGCAATAGCTTTGTGAAGAGCTTGGAAGTGAGCGTTGTGCTCCACTTGGCATTGCTGGTCATGGTAGTCAAACTCTCGAAAAGTTTCATCAAGCCGATTCTCAAGCCTTTCAAATTGGGTATTGAATTATTGGCGTTGTACCCATTAGTTGAGGCGCGTGGCGAAACCATCTTGGTTGTTGAAGTTGCCATCTCCACTTCCTCCGCTTCCCCTAGACATGTTGTATGACCACAAGTAAAAGGAGGGGTGGTATTGGTGGTATGGTATGTGCTACCTTGCCTCACCAAGTCAAAAATTGGAAAGTTTGTTCTTGCCAAGAGCAAAGAGAATACACAAGACACACACACAAAGGCCTTTGGTGGAGGGTTAGGAAGGCGGATAGCAAATGGAACAACAAAACAAAAAGGTCATTGTTAAAGGTGATAAAGAACCAAAGATCAAAAGCAAAAAGGTTACGATCTAAAAAAACACAAAGGAACACATACGTGGAGACGGATGTGGTTAGCACGACTATCAAAATGAGCACAAAATGTCCTAACGACGACTAAGCTCAGTTGTCATGCCAACGCAAGGAGAGACCACAACTTGTTCGCCAAAAGAGAATACGTAACAGATTTGTGCACTTGCCTTGGTTGCGCTCTTTCCTCTCTCTTTGCTTACAAGCTTGGTAGTCTCTTTGTATTGGGACTTTATTTTTCTTTTTATTTTCTTTTGCTTAAAAGCTTTTGTCTCTTTTTTTATTCTTTTCCTTTTTTCCCTTCTATATTACTATATTAACTTTTATATATGCTTACACACTCTCACTTTCAAAGGGCAAGTGCACAATGCTTAGGCAAACACAAAATGAGCTCCTCTCATAGGATAGATACACACAAAGGAAGAAGGGTTAACTAGGTGGAGCAAGTTATACCTTTCGTATTGTTGACGACTTTCTACCGGTGTTGGGGATGGTGTTTGGGCGTCACGGTGTCGAGGAGAGTAGGATGTTATGATGTTGTGGAAGCTTGATATTAGTCAGGGCGACGCGCACGTGAAACACGAACAACTCAAGAAGAAAAAGGTCAAAATTTGGGGCTGTCAGAATTTTCGGCGGAGCAGCCGGCGGTGCCGGTTCTGTCGCCAAAATTTCCGGTGCAGATTCTAGCACACCAGGAATCTCGCTGGAAATTTTGGCACACAAACCGGTTCACCGGATTGCTTGCCAAAATTAGCTCATGACGAACTCAAAAAGTCAAAACTTGGAAATTTTTCGCAAATCTGTTGGGATTGGGCTGGGGAAAGGTTTAAGGAAGGTAGATCGACACCCAAAGCAATAGATCTATGGACCAAAACCACATAAAACTCACCAAATCGATAGATCGATCCAAAAGAGATTAGGGGCAATATTTTTGGTATTTTCAAATTTATGGTGGAAATCAAAGGGAGAAGTCAAATCCGTGGCAACCAAAAGCTCTTGATACAAGTTGTTAGAGGTCTCCTTCTGGATTTCCCCTTGGAGTGGCCCGATATTCACGGATTTGAGGCAGGGAGTGAGGGAACACGCGATGAACACAATGAACACAACTCTAAGGCAAGGTAAAGATACAAACACACACCAAATCACACCCAACTCGTTTTTCTCCCGTTGGTTCGAACAACCAATCCAATAGAATCCTCGGCGAGAGACCTTGCTGTAGAATCACCAAAGGAGAGATCAGCAAGCGGATGATAAAATCCAAACCAAGGAAAGAGTAGCAACCAAGTAGAATCCCAAAGGGGAGAGACCAAGCACTACTATAATCCTTGTTAGGGAGAGACCAAACACTTGAGGAGGGTCTTGATGACTCGGAGAAGGGCACCGACTCCAAGGCCTTGTACAACTCATAGATCTACTATCGAGAGGGGGTTCCCATCTAGGGTTAGGCACATGCCTTACTTCATCATCTTCTCTGCCTAGATCTGAGCCACAAGGGGGTATTTATAGTACTAGGGGCGAAGGGGTAGGTGGGAGGGAATATTCTGGGCATCAAACCCTTCACAGTGCACAGACTGGTGTTTCGGCGATAAGTCCGGTCATGCTGGACGTAGAGCCAGAATTTCTGGTAGGCACCAATTTGTTTCGACGGGCGCTAGACTGCCTCTTTGTCTGGTGTTTCGGCGCTCGTCGGTTTGCTTCGGTGGTGACCAGAAATTATGGCGTGGGCTTTGGTCGACCGGTCCTGGTGCCAGAAGTTCTGGCGTTGATTCCGGCGGTGCCAGGCCTGGCGCCGGAATCCTACTTCCGGCTTCTTTTCCACGCTTCTTGCTTGGGGGTCTTGGCTCCGGGTCCTTCCTTGTTGTCTCCTCTAGGCATCATGGTCATGGGCCTAGTCATATCATACCCATTTGTCTCAAGTAGGGTCCCGTTTGCATAATAACCAAAGAAAGGCGAGGCATGAAAGGAATTCACCTTTGGAGTGATGGTTAGCGTGGCATGATGTGGACCAATGGTGAATACCGAGTGTTGGGATGCATCACTTTATCTCCACTTTAGTAGTTTTCAGCATCGAGAAGATTTTAGGCAACATCTTGTTCATGCAGTGCATATTGTAGTTCATCACAAAGTTCTTGTTACTAGGTGGCAGTGATTGGAGGACACAATGCATCCCCAACGCATTAGGAATTGTTATTCCCAAATCTTGGAGTTTGTTCACATGCCCACACATTTTGAGTATGTTCTCGCTAACGAAGCTGCCCTCTTCCATCCTACAGTTAAAGAACTTCTCGGAGGATTCATAGATCTCCACGGCCGCATGAGTTTCAAATATCATTTTGAGCTCATTGATAATACCAAAAGGGTCGTGGTGCTCAAAGCGCTTCTGAAGCTCCGATTCTAAACAGTACATGATGGCTGTCACATCCCAAGATTTTAAAAATTAGGACTAGAAAAGAATACATTTCCATTGCATTGGCATGGCATTATTTGCATTCATGCAAAAATTGATCTCCAAAATCCTAATTTGAAAACCCAAATATGATTGTCGGAAGGATCCTACAAGAGATCAACTAAGGATTTTGTAAATCCAATATTAGTGATCAATAGAAAATACTACAAGATGATCCTATGTTGATCTAAAGAATTTTATAAAAAATGAGAAACAAAAATCAATTCATTTGGAGCTGTTTTGCAAAATATATTAAAGAAATAGAATAAGAAAAAGAATAAAAAAAATAGAAAAAAAATGAAACCCTACCTACCCAGACCACCCCAGCCCAATGCAGCAGCCCGCTAGTGGCCCAACAAGCACATAGAGCAGCAGCCGCAGCCCGCTCGCTGTCCCGGCCTCGCTGATAGTGGGGACCCACCCCAGTCATCTTCCTTCCCCGACCAAGAGACCACCCCAGCACGGACCGACGAACTGTCACCGTGATTTTCGCTGATTCAGCTCGAATCCGAGCATCCCCCTCATCCCAACCCCCCTCCTATATAATCCTAGATTGCCGCAATTTTCCACCTCTCCCAAACCCTAAATCCACGCCACCGGGCTGACAAAATTCGTCGTCGAAGATCTTCACCGTCGCCGCCTCTAGAGCTCGCAGGCGACCATGAACAGGAGGTTTCAGATCCCCTCACGCCTCCCTTTCCCCCATGTTTTCTTCATCGTGTTCTCCTGCACCACCTCATTCTTGTTTCCCCTCTCGCAGAGGAACTGAGGCCACCAGGAGCACTCGCTGGAGCACCACTGGAGGCGCACCGCTCTAGTCGTCCACCGCCGCGGCTAGAGGAGGCCAAGAACCGTGCCAAGGTCACCGGACCACTCATCTGAGATGCCCGCACCCGTCGACCGACTCTCCGCCTCCAGATACCACCGAAGCCGCCGCTAGCACCACATCCTGATCCACGCCGTCGCCGGCCACGTCAGCACCGGTGAGCCCCGGAAGGTTTTGCTCCCAGCCGCCCGATCCAGGAGGGACGACATGGATCATCCATTGACCGCGCAGTAGCACCACTGACATTGTCAAAGGCCCAGCCAGCGCCACGTCACCCTAGACCCCAGTCAGCTGGAATATTCCTAGAATATTCTCCCGCAGATTTTCAGAAATTGAATTAAAATAGTAGAAAATGATTATAATTTGTAAATTTTGTATAAAAATATTTATGGGTCCAAAAATAACAAATAATATACTGATGGAAAGCTATTTGCATGTAGAATATTATTATGCAGTTGGTTCAGTGAATTACTTTATGGTTTTTCTGTAGTTATTTATAAAGGTTAATACCCTTTTTGGAATAATAAATTCATAAGAAAATAACTACTATTCATAAAATTGCACATAATATGTCTATGGAATCACAACAAAGTGCAGAACCTGTTTCGGAATTAAAATTTCAAGTTTACTGTACGGATATTTTTTAGATTAATTAAAGGCTTATTGTACTATAAAATTGTAGAAAAAGTTCTGTAACACCTTTGTGCGTGATTCCAGTTGCCCCTGGATCTAAATCATGTTACCTATCTAGTAGTATTTTTTTCAAGATTTAACAACACTATTTACAACAGAGGTTGAATTAAATTGCATAAAGCCAATTAAATGGATATAATTAATGCAATAATTGGTTTTAATGAATTCAAAGCTTTCCATGCATGTCATATTTAAGTATAATAATAAGAGAACCATAATACACTACTGAAACTTTTATTAAATTTTCATGCATGCATTTGTGCATTTGTTTGTGATTGTGCATGATTATTTATGTGTTTGCACTTGCTTAATCGATAGATTGCGAGGAGTGCAATGTGTGTGATTGCAACGAGTGTTTGAACAACTCCAACAACTACCAAGGCTAGTAGATTCTTTTTGTACATGTTATTGTCCTACTATTTTCCTAGCATATGTTGTGTATTTTGTAGATGCATGAATATGATCTACTACTGCTATGCTATGTCCTATACTATGTGGTAGGAATCTCCTATAGTTGAGCCACCGTTGGTAAATATGCTTAGCCATGCTGTGATGAACGAGGGTCAGGTTACATCTTTTGAAAGTGTTTATAAAGTGTTGGTTTGTGAAAGCTAAAAACAACATAATCAATGAATCCCCTAGGTGTGATGGGATTGACATTTTTTTGGTAGTATCAATGCGGAAAGGCACCCAGGTATATAGAGAAAATGATTGGCTTCTTTATTTGGTAGCTTACGTGTACAACCATATGACAATAATGAAATAGGCGGTTGGCTGGACTTAGTAGGTTGTGGCGACTCGAACCCACGTAGCCAGCGATGTAGAATTTTGGTAGGTTGGTACGGTGCATGTGGAGTTTGGGGAGCTACTTCCCGAATGGTCTCGTATTACACTTCTCCCTATCATATTGAGTGTTATGGTATGAGCCGAGATGTCTAGGTCACATGGGTAAAGTGTACAAACCCCTACAGGGTGTCTAATCTAAGTACTTAGTCGTGTCCCCAGTTATGGACAATTGATTTGCTTAATATTGATGTTATGAAATGTTTCTCGTTCATTCTAATATCCTAATTGTTTTAATTATTGATGGATTACTTAATTGGGATCTTTTTAAAGAAAATCTAAAACTGATTACGAAAGTAGGATAAATGCTTTTGAAAATGCAAGCTAGCCAAATCCCCACTTGGCCAAATAATCATGTAGGAATACTTGTCTCCTTACTTAGCTCTACTTGCCATACATTCCAAGTATTGACACTTTGGGGCTGCTACGTTTTATGTTGTAGGTTGTACCGATTATGAGTGATCGAATAGGTCGCGATACTCCAGTCGACATTTGTTCACTTGTGGGCAATTTGAAGATGGAGCCTATTATATGTTTATGCTTCGTATGCTACTTTGTTATTTGAGCTAGCCTTTGAGCTAAGCACTATGTAATAATTACAATTCTGGATCATTCGATGTAATAATGGTGCATTATTATATTCTTTGGTATTCATGTGTACTGTGTGTGCCAGTGAACCGATCCAGGGATTGGCACTATACACAGGAACTCAGCCTTATCAGGCGAGGGTGTTACAATGGCACACTGAACTGTGGAGTACTGATTCTTCCGACTGAGGAAAACATTTTTAACATCCTCAGGAGCATCTTCTGCAGGTGGGTAACCTAGTGGTGCATCGAGCACATAGGTCAACTGACCAGGATTGAGGACAATCCTCAAGCCATAGAACCAGTCCGTGAAGTTACTTCAATTTTTTTCAGTTTTTCTTTCTCTGGGAATGCATTAAAGTTGATGTAGGGGGTCGCCATGATCTACAACATATTTGCAAAGAGTTTAGACTAAGTATATGACAAATTGAGTTCCAATTTAATTCGTAAATTAACTAGGTGAACTCCCACTCAAAAAAACATCCCTCATGTTGCCATAGTGATTACACAAACCAAATCCACTACACCAAGTCCGATCTTCACGAGAGAAGATGTAGCTTCAAAGGTGAACAATTAACATGTTCATCATATCATTCATATGACTCATGCTTTACCTTCCGGTATTCCGTGTTCCGAGACCATGTCTATACATGCTAGGCTTGTCAAGATTAACCATAGTATACACATGTGTAAATCTGGCTGCACCCATTGTATGCACATGTAGAATCTATAACACCCGATCATCACGAGATGCTTCGAAACAATGAGTCTTAGCAACCATGCCTACTAAGGACGAACACTTTATTACTTGATATTTTGTGAGAGGGATCATCTTATAATGCTACCGTCACGATTTAAGCAATACAAGATGCATAAAGGATTAACATCACATGCAATTCATAATATCTGACATGATATGGCCTTTCTTCTTATGCCTTTCATCTCCATCTCCAAAGCATGGACATGATCTCCATCATCAACAGCGTGGCGTCAAGGTCAGAGGCGCTGCTTCATGCTTGTCCATCACTAACATCAACTATTACAACTAATTGGAATAAAGCTATTACATGATGAATAGACATGCATGTCTTAACAAATTTAAAGACAACCATTAGGCTCCTGTCGGTTGCCATATTACAATAAAGATCATCTCATACATCAATATACAATAAAAATCTCATCATGGCTATATCACATCACATGCCCCTACAAAAACAAGTTAGACGCCTCTAATTTTCTTTGCATGTTTTACGTGGTTTGGGGCTTTCGAATAAGAACCGTTCCTACCTATGAACAAGAACCACAACGTTGATACAAGTTTTGTCAGATGCAAATTGTAAATTGGTCTTAACTACGGTGAGAGAGACTGACACCCGCAAAGCCACTTGTGCAATGCAAGTTGCACGTTGAGCGTGGAGCAAGTCTCATGTGTGATGACATGTAAGGTTAGCACAGGCCTTTTCATCCCACCATCCCGCAAGATACAAAGCGCACTCAAAGAAAATGACAACAACAACATCAACGCCCGCAAAACCATTGTTTTCTACTCATGCAACAAATCTACGCATAGACACGGCTCTGATACCACTATAGGGTTTGTAGCATGCAAAACAAAATAATTCTACCGCAAGAACAAAAAAACCAATATCCAGTCTCTAGAAAAGCCAAGATCTAATCTACGAGATAAGCAACGAGACAGATGAGAACTAACCCTTGTAGATCCAAAGCCTTTATCGAGATCAAATCTCGTGGTTGATGTAGTCGATCACTTGCCGATCTCAAGATCGTGTAGACGATTCTTCCGGCACCGCGTTCTGGCAGCACTTCCGCACTCGGTCACACGTACGGAGTCAATGTAGACCTTCCTCTCCCTGTTCCAGTGGGTAGCGGAGGTAGTAGATCTAGTCGGAATCGCAACAGCACGACATCGTGGTGGTGGTAGTGGAGGAGAAATCCTGCAGGGCTTCGCCTAAGCCGGAGCAGGAGGAAGGAGGAGGAGGGTGGTGGCTAGCGTTGGGTAGAAGGGGCAAGGGGGAGGCTCCCACTCCTCCCCTCTTTATATAGAGGGGGTGCGGCCTAGGGTTCCCCCCTTGGCCCACTTCCCCTAGGGCCAGCGCATGGGGAGGGGGGGTTTTCTCCCCCCCAAGTTTTATCCCCTATTTTTGTGGGACTCAGCTTTATCTCTGTTAGAACCTTATGGAACTTCCCGAAATCTTCTAGAAGCTCTAAACAAAAACTCCGGAACTTTTCCGAACCCCAGAAAATGACTTCCATTATATGAATCTTATTCTCCGGACTATTTCAGATCTCTTCGTGATGTTTTGGATCCAATCCGAGACTCCAAAAAAACATTCGGTATCCCACTCATATTCCATATCTACTTAAACAACATCGAACCTTAAGTGTGTCATGTAACAACCTCGGACCCCACGCTCTAAAATCAAGCCTGGATGAACCAAAAGTGGTTAAGGAATTTTACAGCGGGGGCCAGGCCACCCACGTGTAGGTCCGTCGACCGCCCTAACCACTTCCAAGAACATCAGGACAAGAGCGAGCGACGTAGGCAACGGGCGAAGAGATCAAATACATACACAAGTGAGTATGTATGCAAGCTACCTTACAACAATTCTCAGAGCCATACCATCTAAAAGAAATAGAAATATTGCAACGCCATACGGCAAGATCCAAATATACTAGATAGAGATAATAGTGTAGGATATTTCCTCATACATCAATCAACAGAGTATCAAGCGGAAGCGGGAAACAAGATCCGAGTACGGATAAGAAGCAAATCGGCATAAGATGCCACATCAATAAGCACATCCCGCCCACAGATCTCATGGATCCCCATCCCTGGAATCTCTACACCGAGTGATCGTTGCCAACATCATCTATCTCCTCCACCCAGTATCCATCTTGCGAATACACCTGTTCATCTGAATCAAACAATTTATCGTGTGAGACCCTAGGGGTACTCAGCAAGTCTTTATGCCTCTAAAGGGGACATATACCTGGGGTGATGCAATTGCAGCAAAAGATACTAACTAACAAGCATATGGATATTCGCTAACTATCCGCCTAACCAATGATAGACGGATGTCCGTTAATTAGAAACAACAGTTATAACAGTATAAAGTAACAGATCCATCCTCCTTCTTGCTTACCAACGAGAAAGCGGACGAACAACCCATCCATTGGCACTTTTATTAATCATCCCATGAATATTTCACTAATTACTAGTCATATATTTAGTCAAATTAAAGACGGTGCTTTAGTTATACTTTTCTATGATCGAGAAACTGTGCTCCAAGTTGTCCATAACCGCGGACACGGCTTTCAGAAAGATTTACCCTGCAGGGGTGCACAAATAGCAACACACACGATCGACCTCGGAAAAACCAAATCAAAACCCAACGAGGTTTTCACGACAAAGTAATCACAGGATTCATAAAATATTTCAGGGGGCCACCCCAATAAGCTACCCGCAACGAAGTTGGCCGGCTCCGAGACTTACCTATGGTTTGCGAGAACGGCTGTAAACGACTGGGAACCCGAAAGTGTCACTGGGCTTGTCAATACCGCGAAATCGTGCCGCAATCCCTAAACAGTACAGGTGCTCCACGCACAATCGTAAATAAAGGGGTAGAGCATGGCATAAGTACATGATAGTAATAAAGCCCCAAACTACTTTGTGGCCCCATGAAATAAAATGCGAATCAAGCTCAGGCAAAGGGAGATTCATAGAGTCTCCCGTATGTGGATAGTGCGAATAGTCAAGGAACAGGAATCAAGTACTCAGGGTCCTACGGGACACAAGTGAGCATGAAGATCCAAATAACAGATATTACCCACCGGTGCCTCTTTCATTAGTTATCCCATTACTACTCAGTTTAAGTTGTTTAGGTACCCCGTTATCCATCAGACTCTCAAAAACCCTACACATGCAATTCTACAACTCAGAGGGCTCAAGCAACTCCTGTAGTAATGGTTCATAGGATGGAGGAACAAGCTTAGGTGGGGTTTAAAAGTAAAGGCCATGCAATACTTGGGATTCAGTTTAATGCAATCGCGACTCCATGATGCAAGAATAAGATAGAAGCAATAGGTACTATATGTATGCAAGCATGTGGTAGTGCTTGCCTGGCAGCTCAGCTGAAGTGAGAGATGGATCTGGGTAGTACTCCTGGGATTCCTGATATTTCCCCTGCTCAGCGTCTATTCGAAAGAAGAACCAAACAAACAAGGGCCAACATAAATAAAGTGCACAAGCATATAAATAAAATGCGACAAGCAACCAAGCATGGCATGATGAATGATGCACAATTTACATGGCATTAATGTAGCATGGCAAGGGTGAGGTATGGGGACAAGAATAAATCATTTCATTAATTATTTGGCCAAGTTTTATTACCATAAACAGTTCTGATTATTTAATATTTATATGACGCATGCTTCAATTCATATCATGGAATGCATAATCAGAACGGGCTCGTCGCGCTGATCGATTTAGACATATTATTTGTCAAATTTGGAGTTATAGAACTAAAGTTATTAATTAATTAAGAAAAGGCATTTTTATTGCGATTAAACAATTTTGAAAAATTAAATTAGACAAACATTATTTTGGATGGCAGATTTGAATTCCTCACATTTTTCTGATTCAAAAACATATATTATTTGTATTATTTGGATTTACCAATTAAAAGTTATTAATTAACGGATTTAAAATCATATTAAACATTTCTGGAAATCATTTTGATAAACAGAAAAGGACGCAGACTTTTTATACTCAGAGAGATTTAGCCACCGCAGCTGATGAGTGGGCCAGGTGCTTAGTCAGCTCCAGATGACACAACAGACGCGGGGGAGGGTTTTCGCACCGCGGCTGTGCTTAGCCACAGGGACTGACAGGTGGGGCCGGACGCTTAGCGGGACGACGCGTGGACGGGCGAGAGGAACGGCGACACGTGGCGCAGACGGGGAGTGCGAGTTGAGGCACAAGAATTCTAGGTACCTTTTTATAAAATTCCACACCACATGACAGGCGGGCCCGGGTGGAGTGCGGGTTAAGCAGCAAAAAGATGCAGGGGGGTAAACGGAAAAGGGCCGCACGATCACCGGTGTACTTTTGTTCCTCTCATCCGTTTCTGATGAAACGGACGACACAAACACCGGCGTGGCGGGGACTCGATCCGCGACGTGGCGCGTGCGCGCAGGCGGCTGCTACCGCTAGAACTGGCTCGGGTTGGTGATGGTACACAACGGTGCGTCCAGGTGAGGTTAGCACGGCGCAACGAAGGGAAAGCGAGTGCGAGCGCGGTGCACAGAGAGCGCTCGACGGAAGGATCCACGTGTCCAGGAAGAGATAGATAGGAGGGTGTCTGGGAGGCGCAGAGGCTCACCGCGGGTGTGCTGGTGGTGACGGATCGAGCCGGAGCGCAGGGGATCGGCGGGGAAGCTTGCGCTCGGTAGGTTAGGGTTTTGTGTCGGTCACATCGGCGTGCAGCATGTATAGGGCCTCCTCCTCTCGTCGCCGTGTACTCGGCTGGTGCAGGTGCTCGCCTGGTTCTTCCCCAACACCAAACGCCTCGCCCGCCTCCTTGTGATGGTGTTGGGAAGAAGGAGCCGACGTGAGGTTGTCGGGGATGGGAGAGAGAGGGGTAGCGGCAGGTGGGGATCTTGGTGGTGAAGGCGGCGATGGTCAGAGCCCTGGGAGAGATCTGAGGCTGCAAGGCAGAGGAGGAGTAGATAAGGGCAAGGGGAAGGTGCACATAGGGCTCGGGTGGGAAAGGTGGCGTGCACCTTTCCTTCCTCCCTCTCACACAGGTCGGTAGACCACGGTGGGGTATCCTTGGCAGCGAAGGAGAGAGAAAAAGGGAGGGGGGATGGCTCGGGTAGGGTTTAGATTAGGTATGTGGCTCGGCCTAGAGTTAGCTAGGTTGGGGTGGTGGCCGAACCAGACCACAAGGCTGGTGGTGGCCTTGGCTTGGGGAGAGGGAAATGGTGAGTGAGTGGTGAGTGTAGCTAGGGTTTGGTGTTGTGTAGGTTTAGGGTTAGACAGGGAGGTTAGGGTGAGGTTAGATGATGGCTCCAAAATAGATGAAGAGAGGGAGAGAAGCTAGGTTAGATCATGAAAAAAAAACATGCCCCACTCAAAGCCGAATAAAAACCCAAACAAAAAGAAAAGAGGATGATCTTGCATGGCCCATGCATATATAATAAATGCAATGTTTATCCTTGTGAAAACAATTGTAATACCATGGGCATTTATTAGCACATGCTTCAACATATGGAATTAAGGCCAAGCCAAAGAAAAAGTGGTGTCCCATGTGGACTAGATGGAATATGCTCATATTTGAATCTCATTTGGACATGCTAGTGTGTATGTCCCACTAGGTGCATAATAGCCTCAAAATATTCCAACATGAGCATACATTCAAAACAATCATATGGAAGCTTTACAAGGGGTTCCACTCACATAGCATGCAAAGGTGGCCATGTGGCTCACCACATATCAACAATGTGAAAACAACATGAGGCATATATGGGAGCATGTGGAATTAGAAGTGGATCCATCCCAACCCACATGAGCTAGAGGTAAACCCAAATAAAATGCAAAGCTCACATATAGTTGGATGGTAGAATTATGGGGTGGTGACAAAGAAAGGTGGTGGGGTTAAATAAAAGATATGCCCCAACTCAACTTGGGCACCAAGCATTTATCAAGAACCAAATACAATATATCAAGAGGAAAATACAATTAATAAATGCATATGAGACAAGATCCAAAAGAAAAGGGTTTTATATGATGCTCAAATGCAAGGTGGCATGATGACATGAGCATGATATAATTATGATGCAATAATTATATGTAGGAAGTAGCATTTTATTATTAGACCATGTAGCATTATAGATGTTAGACAGATGGGATGCTACATGTCACCCTACGGTTTGCGAACTGTGCAGACATGACCGAGACACCTCTCTGATCAATAAACAATAGCGGGACCTAGAGATCCATAATGGCTCCCAAATATTCAACGATGACTTCGTGATTGAAAGAACCATTAACATACGATACTGATTCCCTTTGTCGCGTGATACTCTACTTATCTGAGGTTCAATCATCGGTATCTCCATACCTAGTTCTACCTCGTTACCAATAAGTACTCTTTACTCGTATCATGATATGACATCCCTTATGAACTAGTCACAGGCTTGCAAGACATTTGGATGACATTCTATTGAGAGGGCCTAGAGTATATCTATCCGTCATTAGGATGGACAAATCCCATTCTTGATCCATGCAGTTCAACACATACTTTCAGAATACCTAATGCCACCTTTATAACTACCCAGTTATGAAGTGGCATTTGATGTCATCAAAGGCCTCATCCGGTGATGGTGATTAACATGATCTCATGGTCGAAGGATCGGGTTAGTTATGTATTTGAAAGCTTGTAGCAAAATGAACTTTTAATGACTTGATCTTATGCTATGCTTACTATGGGTGTGTGTACATCACATCATTCTCCTAATGACATGATCTTGTTATTAATAACATCCAATGTCCATGATCAGGAAACCATGACCATCTATTAATCAACAAGCTAGTTCAACAAGAGGCTTACTAGGGACTCTTTTATTTTTTACAAAACACACAAGTATTAGTGTTTCCTATTAATACAGTTATAGCATGAGATGTAAACATTTATCATAAACACAAAGATATAATAATAACCACTTTATTATTGCCTCTTGGGCATATCTCCAACAAGCACCACATAGGAAAGCACGCTCATCGAGTTCCTCTGTGAGAATCATGACATCTTCGCATTGAAGCCATTTGACATGCCTAGTGTCACAAGGGAACTTGCTGAGCATAAGCTAAACACCGACCCCAAGGTGCGACCCATCAAGCAGTTGATGCGGCCCTTCAATGAAGAGCGCTGCCACGAAATTGTTGAAGAAGTGCAGCGGCTACTCGCCCCAGGATTCATTCGGCCTATCACGTACTCCTAGTGGTTAGCAAATCCAGTCTTGGTCTCGAACAAGAACAACACTTGGAGGATAAGTATCGACTACACCAACCTCAACAGTGCCTGCCCAAAGGAGGAGTTCGTCCTCCCGCAAATCGACCAGATGATGGACTCGACCACGGGGTACGAGTTGCTGTGCATCCTCGACACTTATTCTGGATAAAATCAGATCAAGATGGCCATCGAGGATGAGGATAAAATGGCTTTCATTACACCATTCGGAATTTTCTGCTACACAGCGATGATGTTCGGCCTCAAGAACACCGGTGCGACCTACCAATGGTGCATGTTGGAGTGCCTAGCGAGCCAAATTGGCCGCAACATCCACGTCTATATCAATGACATGGTGGTCACGTTGACTCGCCAAAGCCACCTACTCACCGACCTAGCTAAAACTTTCACAAATCTACGGAAGTACAAGATCAAGCTCAACCCGGAGAAGTGCACTTTCGATGTTCCCACTGGCCAGCCCCTGGGATACATGGTCTCCAAATGTGGCATCAAGGCTAACCCCTCCAAGATCGACACCATCGCGTGACTCGGAAAGCCCGAGTGCCAGTGCGACGTCCAGAAGCTAGCAGGGTGATTCACGGCCCTCAGTCGCTTCATCCCCCGACTAGGTGAGAAGGCAATGCCCCTCTACCGATTGATGCGGAAGAACCTCACATTCGTGTGGGATAAGGCTGACAATGTGCTCAAAGCGCTAAAGGAGGTGCTACTCGCGGCACAAGTACTCGTCGATCCCATGCGCTAGTCGCCAAAGCCATGCGCCACACCTTCTGCTAGCTCGCTGTGCACACCGACGACGTCGACATCGTCCAATGCTGCGTCAGGTGCCAGAAATACGCCAATCAGAGGAACATCCCTGGTTCGGCCCTCAAGAACATCCCATTACATGGCCTTTCGCCGATTGGGGCATCAACATGGTGCGTCGGTTCAAAACCGCTCCATCGGGCTACACCCACCTCCTAGTCGTAGTCGAAAAAATCACAAAGTGGGTCATGGCAAAGCCCATCAAGAAATGCTATGGGAAGACCACCACCAAGTTCCTTCGCGAGCTGATCTACCAGTAGGGATACCCGCACAACATCATCACCGACAACAGCACCAACTTTGCCAAGGGTGCCATGGCTGACTTCTGTGAAGAGCACGACATTCGACTTGACCTCGCTTTAGTCACACACCCAGAGTCGAACGGCCAAGCCGAGCGCGCCAACCAGAGTGTCCTCCATGACCTCAAGCCAATACTACAGGTCCCCCTCGAGAGGATGCCAGGATGCTGGGTCAAAGAACTCCCCTCCAAGTTGTTGGGCATTCGCACCTCCGTCAACCGATCAACAAGGTTCACCCCCTTCTTCATGGTGTACGGTGCCGAAGCTTTCATGCCGACCGACATGGAGCATGACTCTATGCCAGTCGTCCACTACACGGAAGAGAACAACAAAGTCGCCCATGAAAACAGGGTCGACCTGCTCGATGAAGCACACGACCTGGCTCGCTCCTGCATCGCCATGTAACATCGCAAATTTTACGATTGCAGATGTTACTAGAAGCATGCATCATATCTTTTGCATCATGGCATCACACAATAAAAGGCGCATCAAATACTTTCCCTAAACCCTATAGTCATATAAAGACAAAAAGGGGTTAAACAAAAACTAACCTCCTAAACCCTTCCAAATATGTTATTTTATAACCCCATAGTAATCTCCTTCTTTTTACAAAATTTTAGAGATAAATTTCATTAAATTTGGAGTCCGTTTGCAAAAGTTATAAGACAAATAGGAAAATAGAAAATAAAAAGAATAACTACAAAAAAAAGGGAGAACTAGCCTAACCGGGCTAGCCGAGCCGGCCCACCCCTATCTACCGCGTGAGCCAGGCGCAGGCGGAGCGCAGCAGCAGCAGCAGCCGCATGGGCTGGCCCAGCAAACACCGCCAGCTGCCAGCCCGTTACACCCTCGCATCACTGACACACCGGCCCCACCCCGTCATCATCGTTCCGACGAGTTCAGAACGAACTCGCCTCGCCGCCGCTTCTAGAACCAACTCCAGCCGAATCGGAGAGGAATTACACGACCCCCGTGCCAAGCCAGGCCGCCTACAAGTACCCCTCGGCACGCCTCCCAAAAACCCTAACCCTATTTACACTAATCGCCACCAGGCTGCCGCCATAGACCTCGCCGGAGTACGCCACCGCCGACGCTCGACGACAAGGTTCTGGCGCCCTCTGCCCCTCTTCTTTTCCTTCTCAGTATCCCCTTGTAGCACCAGTTCGTCTCACGCCCTTTCTCCTCTCTGTAGCACACCACAACCTCCACAATTGCTCACTGGAGCTTCGCTGGAACTCGCGAAGACCAGCCGCCGTTCATCGCCACTTCGGGAGAAGGGAGCCGACGCCACCCCCGGGAACAGAACCATGAGGAGGAGGCCGACGCCGTCAGCTGCTTCACCAAGCCGGGGACCCTCTGCACCGCCGCTGCCGACCACCACCGATGTGCCACCACCGTCTGTCGTCGACCTCGTCAGCTCTGCCACCGGTAAGTCGCCGGCCACCCCCCTCCAGCCGTCCGATTTGTTTTTAACGCATAGGATTAGATGGCCGGGCCGAGGGGGTATCGTCCAATCCCCTCGCGCCGCGTGGCAGTGCCACGTCAGCGCGCTGAGTCAGTGCCGCGTCGGCCCACCGACCCAATCCGAAGCCTCCACTTGTCGCCACGTAGCTGGCTGCCGTTCTGTTTTTTTAATAGGCCGAAATTGTTTTAATCTCGTTTAATTCTTAGTAAATCGAGTACTTGTGCAAAAATTGCGTATAATATACCGTTGGAGTCGCAAAATTGAGTAGAACAAAGATCTGCAATAATATTGCTGGTTTACTGCATTAATCTTGTAGTAGGATTTAAACTTTAGATTGGAGTATTTTAATTCTATAAAAATATCCGTAACTCCGTTTTAGTTTATTCTTGTTGCGTTGGCTTTGTATCTACGAGATATTCTGTGGAAAATTGTTATATCATGCTTAGAGTGTGTAGATCTGTTTAGAGGTAGATTGGAAGTATAGATCTATTTATGAGCATATTTAATTAAGTATTAATCCAAAAAACTTAAAATCTGTGGGAAATCGATACTAATGACATCCCCAACTCAACAACACCCCAGAATAAAACCCTTGGTCGAAATTGAATCCATCCTTGCATATTACCATGTTGCATGCATGCATAATTACCTTCGTGGCATTGTTTTGTGCGAGTTGTGATTGGAGCTATGTTTGTGTTTCGTTAGATTGTTCAGAGTGCGCTGAGGAGTACTATTGTGTAGAGTGCTGCTTGGATCAAGGAAAATTACACCACTTGTATATATTTACTCTTCAAATCATGTAGTATGCATGTGTAGGTCTTTAGTAGATTTTCTTACTACTATTTTTGCAAGTGCGGTTTTGTAGTATGCCATGAGTAGATTTATACTTAGGAATTTCCATCCTAATAGGTTCCCCCTATTTTTGCTAAGTATTGCTTGCTATGCTATATATATACTAAGTACCGTTGGGGGGTTCGAAAGACTCAAAATTTTCTAAGTATGAGAGCTCTCTCGAGCAAACTTTTCTTCTCAAAACCCCTTCAAAATAAAACTAAGTTTTCTTCTGGGTGGAATGGTTGTCAGGACAACGAGTGGGATTTTGGTGGAGGACAGCCACCCAGGAATCAAAGAAGTCTTCCATGTTTCAGAATTCAGAAGCTTCCAGTGCAACCACAATACATATGGGCTTTGTCTTGGCTTAGTACTTAGTGGGAAACCTCACAGGGGTACCAACACTTGAAGGTTCTTGGCACGGTTGGATCCAGCTGGTAGAGGGGCTACTAAGGGAAGGCCACGCCATGGTCTTGTCTATAAAAGGACTTGATCGTGGATTGTGGGGAAAGTTCACAACCTCTCGAGAGTATTGCAATCTGATCGATCAGCCGAGTTCACGGAAAAGAACACTTTCAACATCTAAAGGATGGAGCCTCTGAAAGATCTTCCTCTCTCTTTTCCAAACTTAAATTTTTATAAACCCCAAGGCGTGAGTAATATCGCCATTGGGTGGGATTTGCGGGACTTGCTGCATAATATCCAAGTGCTAGGTTGATTGGACACTTGGTGAGTAATATCCTCGTGTACCACTCGACCCTATACTACTTATCAATGTTTACAAAGTAGGGTAAACTCTTCCTCTTTTCTTCTTACCTAGAGAAAATTGGCCTTATGCAAAAGAACCCCAAAGCCTACACTTAACCTTGCATGTAGATATAGTCTTATTCTTTCCTTGGTGTGATTTGCCAATACATTCAAAGTATTGACCCAACTTGTTGGCTGCACGTCTTATGTGCAGAATCCGAAGATTGAAAGGAGCGTAGGGATCGCGGGTCTTCACGCAACTAGCCTGAGGCGTTGATGGACTCAAGATTTACTTAGTTTCCGCTGTTCTATTTGAGCTAGCTATAAGCTATGCAAGTTGTAATAAATATACTCTGGATTAATCGTGTAATAATGACTTGTGTTTTACATGATATTCATCGACTGTGAAGTGCTAGCTATTGATCCAGGGACTAGCATGTTAATCATAGGGACTTAGGATCCTTAACGATCCGAGGTCACAACACGCCATCGACCTGCAAGGGCTTCGCTTCTACCACAGCTACCGAGTCCGGACTCGCACCTTCCAGGAGGGAGACCTCATCCTATGACTCATCAAGGACAAGAAGGGCATGCACAGGTTCTCCCCCATGGGAGGGGCCATTCACCATCGGCGAGTCCTAGGCAACGATGTCTACTACCTCATTGATATACAAGGTGACATCCAGATCAACGTCGAACGGCCATGGAATTTGAATCTCCTTTGAAAGTTCTACACATAGAACTCAAACTTGTACCTAGCTATACCAATGATGGAATACAAATACGGCTCGCACAAATTGTCTCCACTCGCCTTTTCTTGTGCCAATCGCACTCATAAATTCAGCAATACGCTAACTATGGTAGTAAACTCTTTGTCGAGCACCCGACACGGCTAAGTAGTGCGGTCCAAGGGCACCAAAAATAATTCCGGTCTTGCACCATTCACGAAAACGCTAACCCAGATCCATCATCCGAGTCGCCTCGCTCGACTAGCTCCCTGAGCCAAGACGCCTGGTGATGCTCCCCACAACACCTTGTCCTCCACATCCTTACGCCTAGCGACTCGACGGTTAAGTACCATGCTCAGGGACTTGTCCTAAAACGAACCCGTACATGGCTCGTGAAAACACTAAGTATGAGAGAGGCCCATGGACTCGGCAAGCAACTGGCTTTCCGAGCCAGGAGGAGAGACGCCTTACAAACAACACCCAACGTCCTCACCTACCTTGGGTGTACGACTCGAACAGTTAAGTACCACACTCAGGGACTCGCTAAAACGAACCCACTCGTGTTCAGGGAAAACACTAAGTACAGAGTACCCCTTGAAGTGGCCATGCGACTAGCTTCACGAGCCATGGTGAGTCGACTCAAGCTACCTGAACAGCTCCCAACAACCATCGATAACACTAAAAACACACGCATGACTAAAACCCAACAACGAATATGCTCGGGGACTCGCACAATTCAAGTCAAAATTAGCAACTAACTCTGTGATTGCATACGAGTCGATCACCATATCATCAAGTGACAAAATATATTGGTCACCAACAAAATATTTTACAAAAGGCCAAACGCCACATGGAAATACATTACAGACTAACTCCTCATTCTACAGGCTTCGTCAAAGAGGCACCATCCGCACCCTTGACCCTCACAAAAGGATTCCACGTGTTCGCTAGATAAGTCGTAAGCGACTTCGTAATCGATGAGTGAAATGGCTGCTCTGACTGAAGGTCGTGGTGCATCGGATCTGCGTCGTTCGAAGCCAGTCGCATCTCGTAGTACGGAAGGAGGTCGCGAATCACCAACACTCGCTCCGTTTACGGGGCGGCCTTCGCATTAAGGGCGAGGACATCGGCGATCTCCACCTTGCCAGTCACCAAGGGTAGCCACTATTGATGTTGTTAAGATCAAAGTCTTCCTGGAAATGGGCGAGCCCAAGGCTCAGCGTTGTGGTGGCTCCTTGTCAGAACATGGACCGCGCCAACCAGCCGATGATAGCAGGTGCCTCTTTGAGGTGCCTCCACACCTCCGTCAAGCCTCCGGGAATCACCTCGGTGGGGCAGATGCTTTGAAGGACGGCTTGGACGCACATCACCGACCCTGTGCCCGCATTCAGCACCGTCATCACACATTTCTCAGCGCTGAATGTCTGGACGGCAGGATCTCCTTGGCTTACAATATCTACACATCGTTAGCAAGTGAAGCTTCAGAATCAGAAACGCTCAGGGACTCGATGCGTTCAATAGTGCACTAATCGTAAAGAAAAACAAAATCATAGGACATACAAAGAAGCTTGCAGCAGTTCTCCATGACGAATATTTCCAGGGTAGTAAACATGCCTTGCAGCCCTAGGATGACGGAGTCGGATGCATTGCATTCCTCCTCATCAGCTGCCACCACGGCCTTAGCTCTCTCCTCGGAGGAGATCATCGCCGACCTTTCCAACTCGAGATCCTTTGCCAACATGTTGGCTCTCTCCTCTATTGCGGTCGCAGCGGCCTTCACAGCATCCAAATCAATGGTAGGCACATAGACTTGGCGAGCTTTGGCGAGCACGGTGGCATGATCACCTACACAATAAACACCTAGTCAGCAAGGCGTAGTCGCAAGACTCCAAAACATGCCAAGACTCCGAAACATACCCGCAACATATTGAAGGAGACAATTTCCCTCTTAGGAAGCTGTAGGTCATGCTCCACTCGCTCTAGCGCAGCTCGTCGATCAGCGGACTCGCGTTTCAACACAAATAGAAAGTGCAAAAATTCAAGACTCAACTCTCCACTTCCTAGGGACCTACCCTCAGGCACTAGGGGATCGAAGATTTTAAGTGTCTACTCGCTAAAATTTAGCGGCCAGACCCTCGGGGACTCAACATACCTGAAGGGATTCACGTAGCACATGGTGGATCGCAACTGTGTCCATTATAGGCATTAGAGGCTTCCCGACGCTAATGTCATTCACTTCAGCAACTGATGACGATTGTGTGCCAGTCGCCGTGGCTGTGGCCTTTGCCATGAACAATGGAAAGGTCGCGGTCGCTGCTCCTGGTCCGCTGGTCGCCAGCGCGGATGCCTCTAGACTCAGGTCAGACTTAGCCGGCTCTGTTCCCGTAGCCGCATCCTTCTCCTGTATGACCGCGACGTCACTTCCTTTCGATCCCGCTTCAGTCGCCTCAGCTAGCTCGGTTTTCTTCTTCACACCCCTGTCCGGCACCTGGGCGGTCTCTCCCGTCCTATTCTTGGGAGCATTGTCTCCAGCCCCAATGCCAGTCGGCAGAACCTTAGCCACCATGGAACGATTGATTTTCTTGGGCCTCCCCCTGCAAGATCACGATGGTCAGCGACTAGACTGATTCAGAATGACAAACTATGAACGATACGAAAGACCAAAGGTACTCACTTAGCGACCGGGATGAAGCACATGCTCGTGCTAATATGCGCGGGCTTCTCCAGCTTGGGCCCTATTGGCCAGGTCAACCCCCTCTCCAGCAAGCTTGCTTTCTGCTTTCCCCCGGGCTTCTTCGTCGACTTGATTGCCAACGTAGGGACCTCCGGCTCCTTTGACACCATGACCCCTTCTGATTCCTTCATTTTTCGAGTCACCGACCCTACGGCTGCCTGAACATCCAACTCCGGTGTCGTCAAGATGCTCGGATCTATGGCCACAACGGGGGTCGCGGCGGCGACGTCCGTGGCCGTTGGTTCCATCACCAGAGATGCGTCCTCCGGCATCTTCGCCGCATTTCTGGCCTCATGATCATCCGATTCGCCCTCCAACTCAAAGATGGCCACTGTTTTGGCCGCTAATTTAACCGGCAGCCTCGTCTTCGGAGCAGGCTTGGCTGACATGGGAACCATTCGAGAGATGTGCTCGTCGGTGAGCTCCACGTCACTATCAAAATCTTCGAGGCTCCGACTAGCCTCGACGTCGCGCCTCTTATGGCTGCGGGTCTTCCAAGCCACGGAGGGGGCTCCTGCACCTCCACGATGTCCTCTTTGCTTTCGGAGCTCTCTCCATCCTCTTCAAGCTCGTCGGGGACTTCCTCGTCGAGTGGAGGAAGTCAGTTCTCAAGGACCTAGAAAAGCTGAAAACAAAGGGAATTAGTGATTGCAAAACCACGACTGCAAAGCTGCGACTATGAAACTATGAATGATAAAAACAAGAAAACTTACCAGAGGAACCTTCCGCTTCCTGGTACTATATGGAGCTAACTTAGCCTTCGTCCTAGTGAACTCCGCATATGTGATCTTCTTAAGCACCACAATGTAGTCCTCCAATCCCACGGTTTGCTGCTTGATCTTGTTGGGTCTTCCTGCCCAGTGTATTGGTACATCGAGTGGGCTCAGGTGGCCAGCGGGACCAGTCGCCGCCCAAGCCAATAGTTGTACAAATTGATGGTTTCCATTCCCTCACATTATAGCTCCCTGATCCGTGTGAGCACCTCATCCATGAACATCTTCTGGTCATCAAGGAGCTTGTACGCTGACAACCTGCGCGGCTCGCTACTCTCGGCAACATACGTAGGGATTGACACCTCTCTAGAGCAGGTCGATTTCTTCACAAAGAACCAAAACTTCTTCCATTCGCTTGCCGCTTTCTTTGGCAGCTGCAGCTTCAGGAACTTGGCCTTGGGCTTCAGCTAAAAGGTAACGCCGCCGGCCACCAAGATGGGGCCGCCCTTCCCTCCGCGGCTAACGCGGCCATGGAACAACTCTAACTAGAGGCTGAAGTAGGGGCGGCACCCAAATACCACTCGCAGAACACCACAAAAATGGTGAGTTGTTCGATGCTATGTGACCCCAAATCGGAGGGCTTGATGGCATAGTAAGCGCTGAAGCACCAAAAGAAGATTGAGGTGCGGTACCCCAGTCCCCTCTCCATGTGGCTGAGGAAACAAATAAATTCCCCCATCCACGGCTTCGGCTTGGTCTCACCGGCCGCGAGGATCCGCCAGTTCCCCTTGCCGAGAATTCCGGCGTCCTGAAACGATTTCACGACGGTCGTGGTATACTTTGACTTGCCCCACAGATCCTTGGGGGCGCCATTGAGAAGAGATCGCCTGGTATAGAAATCCTAGATCGGAAGTGGATCTGGAGACTGAAGACGAAAGGAGGCGGAGAAATGTGAGGGAAGCCCGTGTGTCCCCCCGTCATTCTACTTATAAAGTGGTTCTACCCGGTAGTTTAATCGCCATTACCTCGCAGTAAATCTGCCAATGTGACCATTGGAGTTACCTAACGGCTAGTTTGACTGGGCTAACGGTCCAACTTCGAGTAAATTGGTCACTTGACTCGCGTTCTTACTTGCTCGCCCAATCCAATCGTCTAGGTGAGACTACTCGGGCATACTCTTACTCACCAAAGCAGCAACTGAAAATATACATGAAGGCTTCTCCCTTCACTGGAAGAGTTTTCCATCGATTCAACTAGGCGTCCAACTGGACTTACTTACTCCGACTGCCAAGTTGACACCTTTGCTGAACCCCCGTCGCACTCGAAGACTACTGATCAAGATATACCAATTGGCGTATGCCCAGAAGGCTGGTTCGACTGACTTATGCCCATGATGAATGGGCCTGCAGGCAGGGTGCCTGGAACGCAATTGGAAGCGAAGCCCAACGACTGAAGATGAAGGCCCAAGACTCTAGCTAGGCCTAGTTGGATTAGGTCAAATCCTCTGAAACCTAAACTGATTCGGTTGTAATCTTGTAAACTCTAGTGAGGTATATATAAACCTCCCTAGGGTACCTTGTATACTCACGTGCTATTAACAACCCCATCCAAGCGACTTGCTGCCCAGTCGCCGAGTTTGCTAACCTTGTAATCCACTCTCCAAGTAATACAATCTAGCAGGAAGTAGTTCTTTACCCTACGGGGGCCGAACCTGGGTAAATCCCTGGTGTTAGTTCCCAATCTTGCACCACAAATGGCGACTCGCTCTTGCCCCCAATCATAGTAATCTCTACCCCTGGTAGCTACTGCCGTGGTCATTCCCACAACATCTGGATAGAGACCAGTACCTCGCAGGTGCAGACGCTGGTCGCGAGGCCAAAGTCTTCGGGGTTGGCACCCCGGCATCTCCGGAGAACATGATAGGACTAGCCTTGAAGTTTGGGGCTCTCCTCAAACATTCTGGCAATCATCCATGAATCGTCTTCTAGATCTTCTCTCTTAAGGGGTAGTTCACGCACTTGTGCCACACAACACTTGTTCCTAGGAACACTTAGCACAATATTAAATTCATTTGTGTTGTTAACAAACAACAAAAAAACTTTGGAACGAACATGACCTTTCAATTTGTGCCATGATAATTTTGGTTGACATGCCTGATGCCAATAGGCGGTGGAGGTAGGGCACCCATGGCCAAATTGGATACCAAGCTAAATTCATGTTGAGCCGATCCACATGGCATATCATGCCCGACCGCATAGATTATGGTGTCAACATTCCAACATCTTGGTTCCTGGCATTTTGAGTTAAGAGGACCATGATGCACAACCATAGTGTCTAAGGCCATGGTGTCAGTCTCCTCATGTAGGGTGTAGCGATGAGCAAGAAAGCCGAAATCCTGCCATCTTCATCTTCCTGTGCTAGCGTGTTGCGGGTTTCCGGGACCGCGTCATAACGAGTTAGGCCATATTAGATTGGGAAGACCTCCTGATCACCATGGTGATGGATGAAATATAGGACAAGAAGACAAAAAAATGTCGGACAGGGATGCCCCACCATTGTTGTTCAGAGTTGGATGGCTTACTCTAGCGGCGATGGGGTGACTGGGACTGTTGTGTGGGGAAGGTGATGGTTGTGGGGCCTTCAGAGTCATCCTGGAGGATACCCGTAAGGCTACATCATGCTAATAAGCCCTGGTACACCCCATCTACAAATGAGCGCCCGTTGGGTTAAACCCCAATAACCACTACTTGCACGCCCCCACGCTTGGGTGAGCCATCGAGATGTGCGTCACTAGAGTCCTCCATGAGAACAATGGAACAAATGTCGCGAGGGCCCTTCCCATTAGGAAAAGTAGTTCCACCTACACCTTTTTTCACCACTATAAGCTGCCTGCAGAGAAGGCCGTGATAATCCTGATGGAATTGACGTGCTTAGTGAGAAAAGGGGATGTGCCGATGAGAGCGTGCACATAGACACGTGGGTTGGCCCGAGAGGTGACATCTTCGTAGGTAAGAGAGATTTGCACCCCATAGTGCATGAATGGGTTGCAGCAATAGCCAACTCACACGTCGCATGGTAGTGAAATCGAGTGTACATGGCGCCAATGCCCGAGGGACGAGCTCAAACTAGAGGAGGGGGATATCACGGAAAAAGGCCTCCCAAGTGGAGCTGGGTACTTAGGGCGGGGCGTTGCTAGGGTTTGGGATACCCATGAAGAACACCACGAAGAACACACACACATATGTGGAGATAAATAGAGGAAGCAAACCTGTAGAATCGATCTTGCCAATAAACCCCCGACGGAGGAAACTCCGAAACTCGAAAGACATACCATAAATCACTCTAATTGATACAGATTACTTCTTATAGACCAGTCCCCTAATCCAATAGTACCCCAACAAGGAAGAATATAAACCAATAGATCACTATGGAAGATTTAACACTACTAGAACCTTGATTGTGAAGATTAGCACATGCATACTAGAATCCACAAGGGGAAATAATAGCTATACGGTGAACTTGAATCATCTCCATAGGATTTGCACACACATAGGGGGAAAGGAGCAAAGGTATCCCTAATTCATCATATCAATCTTGGGTTTCTAGGATGGGGTGGGGGCATATATATAGGCCAAACACTAAATCAGGGGTAGTTTAGGCATAAAGCTAGGTTTGGAGTGTTATGTGGGTTGAGGCCAACTCAGAGTGGCAAGCCTGATGAGCATGCTAGAGACTCTGGTGTGAGTCAGCCAGAGATTTCAGTGTGGCTGGAGTTTATGGTGGTCTCCAGGTGGTCTCCGATTTGGGGTACTAGGGGTTATCATCAATTGCTTCATGAGTTTTGGAGAGCAGGGCTAGAGATGCCAGTGTGGCAAGGCCAGGGACTTTAGTCTTGAAGCGATGGAGACTCTGGTGTACAGAGGCATGAGACTTGGGACTTGAAGCTGCTTCTTCTTCTTTGTGCTCTTCAATACTGCATACTTGGTCATCTTGGTTCCTCGGGCATCCTTTGCACCCCCTCTTGGCATCATGATCATGGGTATGGTACTAGTCACAAGATGGGCATTTGTCTCAAGAAGCATTCCATTCAAATGGGGATTAAAGGAGGACATGTGATGGAAATAATTCACCTTATGAGCGTTTGTTCGAGTAGCATGAGTTGGAGAGCTTGGTTCAGTGCATGGCATGGTGATGACCATATGTTGGGCTGCATCATCTTCCCCTCTTGAAAAAGAGTAGTCCTCGACTCTAAACTCTCATCACCACAGTATTGAAGGAGATATCCCCTTGGCCTCAAACATGTAGTCATCCTTGTCGTCAGGGTGTTCTGGAATATCTTGATGCGGGGACCTTGTAATTGGTGTCCTATCTTGAGCACCTTGCAAAATCAACGAAAACTAGAGAACTATATGATGAATTGTTAGTATTGGTCACACTCAAATCACTCATCTCACTTTTGGTGGAATTTGATGTGACACTCATTCTTTCTCCACACACGTTTGGCTTTTGGCTCTCACTCATGACAAAGATGGTTCACTCTCTCACCACTCATCTCACAAGGATCCTTCTCTTGTTCTTGGGTAGGCATCTTGCATTTGCATCAATGATTTGGCTTGGCGACATGGGTCAGAGCACAACAGTGTTCTTGTTCCACTTGAATGAATAGTGGTTGTTGCGACCATCATGTATAGCTCTATCAAATTGCCATGATCTCCCAAGAATAATGTGACAAACCATCATTATCACTACGTCACATTCGATGGTATCTTCATAATCTTGAAAGATACTTGAACTTTGTAAGTTATCTTGAAAATTCCGTTGTTAATAAGCCATTAGACAATATATGGATGGTGATGCTTCATGTATTCCAACTTGATCTTGTGGCATAGTTTTTCTCTTTCCAGATTATGACAACTTCCACCATCTCTAATCACTTTGATAGATTTTCCATTCATGTCGTCTCTAGTTTGGAAGAGATTGCACTTTTGGTATTGTTCAACTTGGATACTGGTGGTCAAAACTCTTGTGACTAAGAGCGTTGGGTTTGTGTCATGATTGCCATATATTTACTTGTTGTGACTTGTGTCTTGCTGATGGAGGTGAACTTGTTTCAAAGCTTCATACTCATCATTTGTTCATGTTCTCCATTTTCGATTAGTACCATGAATTTGGTGTTTAGCCATTCAAAGGACTTCTGACCATCCTTCTTGCATTTGAAACAAGTTACTTCTTCTTTTATCGTTGATGCTTGAGAGGACATAGTCGATGGTGTCATCTTCATGCTTGTTGATTATCGGCTTGAGGAAGTCGATGGTCTTGTCGGAGAAGTTTGTTCAAAAGGATATTGTTGTTGGGAGAGTCTTGCTTGGACTCGAAGTAGATAAGATCATTTTGGACTCCTCTCTTGGCCTTGCAAGCTTGATGAACCAATTCAACAATTGTGTTGTATCGTTGGAATCCGGTGACTCTTTTTTGGGTAGTTGAATCCATTCAAGAATCTTGCCATTGTTTGGTCTGAGGACTCCATTATGTTTACTCACATCATTGCAATTTCCATATCCTTGTAGTATACATCCACGCTTTTAATGCCTTGCTTTAATTTTTGTAGCTTTGTTGAGAGTTCTCGATTGTAGTGTTCTAGAACGAACGTTCATGCATGGTTCCTTCATGTCTCTCAATCTTCAATTGGCAGTTCCATGTTCTCTTGATGCTTCTTTTGCACTAGATCCCACCATATGCTATGGTTAGCATAGTCTTCAAACTCAAGGGATGCCATGTCAACCGTATTGTCTTGAGAGTAGTTGTGTATGTGGAAGATCTTGCCAACCTTGAGTGCCCAAGAGAGATATAGTTCCAGATCATTTTCTCTCGAGAATGTAGGCATTGTAAACTTTAGCTTTCTAAATTTTTCTTCATTGTTGTGTTGGCAATTGTGTCGATTACGCACATTTTCTTCACTTGGTTCTCGATGGCAATGTCAGTGGTGGTGTCGATGACGAGGATGTCTTGCACGGTTTTTGCCTTCATCATCTCCATCATCGTATCCGGGGTCACCTTTCGGCTCTCCATTTCTTGTGTGTGTCATGCTTGTGAGTATGGAAAACACATAAGGATATCATATTTGAGTTGTGGACTTTTGAGCACATCCCTCTTTGTGTTGATTCACTATGATGTCTAGACATCTTCTGTGGTCTCTATTAGTGGAATGAAGTATTTTGTCACCTTCATTGGCTGTTACTTCTGACAGACTTGGATAAATCCCATGAAATAAAAGAGTGTGGTGCTTAATTGTTTTAAGGACTTCTATGCATATATCCAAAATTTCTTCAATACTAGTATTCAAATTATAAGGACAGATAATGGGACAGAGTATGTGAACAATGAATTTGGCAATTTTCTTTTGAGAAAAGGAATACTTCATCAAAATTTGTGTCTTGATACTTTTCTGTAGAATGGAGTAGTTGAAAGGAAGAATTGCCATCTGCTGGAGGTAACTGGATCACTTATGTTTACGATGAATGCACTAAATTCTTATGGAATGAGCGGTTATGACTGCTTCTTATCTCATCAATCGGATGCCATCAAGAGTGTTTGGGATGAAGACTCCATATGAAATGATCTATGGCAAAAATGAGTTCATTGTTCCACAAAATGATCTATGGCAAAAATTAGTTCATTGTTCCACCAAAGGTGTTTGGTTGTACATGCTTTGTCAAAGAGGAAAATTGGATCCATGTGATGTGAAGTGCATCCTCATTGTATCCCTATCTAGTCAAAAGAGCTACAAGTGTTGGAGTCCTAGTTAACTGAGAACATTTGTGGGGATGGATATGACATTCAGAGAGTCTGAGCCTTTCTATGGAAAGAAGACGGATCTTAGCTTGTTATTTGACTAACTCAACTATCACTAGTGATGCTAGTCGAACCATTGATGACAAGGGAAGATAAACAACCAAGATTTGTGGTTGATTCAATTCCATGTCATATGCCTGAATAGTGATGGAGAAGACCAAACGAGGAAAAAAATTAAGGTGTATACAAGGAGACAACCTATCAGTAAACAAAGATGGCGAAATCCAAACCAGGAAGAAAAATTAAGAATGAATAACTAGTAAGAACCAATTGTAGGGGAGCAGAGTCATCAATAAGTTCTAGTGGTAGATGAAGTTGACTCATCTGGGAGTGTGCCATGTGCCATTAATGATTCATTGAATCTTCCTATTGCCTTTAGGAAAGAATCACGAGCTAAAGCAGGAAAGCGTTGCAAATGGTATGGTTTTAAGCATGATTTTGCAAACTATTTGTCACCCTCACCCTCAATAAGTTCTAGTGGTAGATGAAGTTGACTCACTCTCACCTGAGTATAGAGGCTTCATGTTTTCATTATAGTCGTGATAATTATAACTTATTGGAGAGAAACAAAGCAAGATCCTATATGGCACGAAGCGATGTTGGAGGAGATGGCATCCCTTCAGAAGAATAAGATATGGGAACTTGTATCACTTCCAAAAGGGAAGAAGGTAGTTAACTGCAAATGGGTCTACACCGTGAAGCAAAGCCCAATAAAAAACCTTTTTACAATCAACCCTAAATAACCATCTTCCGATACTCATCCTCATTATTCCTCATGATACAACAAAACAGAACACATATCCCTTTGAATGAAGCCAATAGGTCTCAGACAAGAGTAGTATCTATGGCTTCATCAAAAACTATCAATGGTAATATTGAGAGGTACAAGGCCAGACTTGTTGCAAAGGGTTATGGTTGACTCATGGATTTGACTATGCTGAGAATTTTGCACCCATGAAACTAAAGAGTACTGTGAGAATGTTGATATCATGTGAAACAAATATTGATTAGCCATTATACCAGTTGGATGTGAAAAATGCCTTCTTGCATTGTGATATTCAAGAGGAAGTGTACATGGAAATTCTACCTAGATTTGCTACATCTCAAACTCATTGGAAGTCCTTCGGTTGAGAAAGTCATTATATATTATTAAACAATATCCACGATTATGATTTGATCGATTTCGTCGTGCTATGGGTGGTAAGGGATACAAACAGAGCAATGGGGATCACACTATGTTCTACCGCCACTCTGAGTGGCACATAATGATTCTTGCAATATATGCAAATGATATCATCATTACTGGTGCGATACCGTTGAGATGGCTCAGTTAAAGTTGTAGCGAAGTAACTAGTTTGAAGTTAAAGACCTTGGCCAGCTGAGGTGTTTTCTAGGCATTGAGATTGCAAGGTCCCCCAAAGGGATAGTTCTCTCGCAGTGAAAGTATGTTTTCGACCTTCTCAGTGATACATGAATGCTAGTGTGTCGAGCTACTTCGACCCCTACTGAGAAAAATCATCAATTATGTGCGCAATTTGGAGATCTAGTTAATAGACAGAGCTAACAATAGCTTGTAGGTCGACTCATCGAATTCAGCCATAGGATACCCGACATATCATATGTAGTGGGTGTGGTTAGTCTCTACATGCATGGCCCAAGAAGTGGGCACTTAGAGGTAGCACATAGAATTTACCCTATCTAAAAGGGGCCTTGGAGGAGGTCTATGGTTCAAGGCCAATGGAAACTGGCATGTCGAAGGCTTTTGTGACGTTGATTGGCCTTAGTTACCTTGACGACAGAACATGAGGCTTTTGTGTATTTGTAGGAGGAAACTTGGTATCTTGGAGGAGAAAGAAGCACAAATCTGTGACATAAGAGGAATATAGAGCAATGTCCATCTGTTTGAGTGAGATGTTGTGGCTGAAAGGCCTCCTATTAAAATTTAAGCTGCTATAGAGAGAGCCATTCAACCTCTAGTGCAAAAACAAGTCAACAATCAACATAGCCATCAATCCAGTTCAGCATGACCAAACAAAATATGTGGAGATAGATCAATTCTTCATCAAAGAGTGGATCGACGAAGGCACCTTGAAATTAAGTCATGTAACCTCTAGACAACAACTAGAAGATTGTATTAACTAAGGGAGTGGGTAGTAAGGAATGTTCATTGGCATGTAACAATATGCGAATGATAGATATCAATCACCCATCTCAAGGGGGAGTGTTGGAGTCTAAGTGAGTTTAGTAGTAGACCTCTTAAAGAATGGATAAGATCCTAGCGGAAAAAAAGTCCAAAGTCTGAATACCAAGAGCGGTCAAACACTGTGATCGGTCCCGGTGAATGGGTAGAAAAGCCTGCCCAATAATCTGAAGTAGTCTTCGACTAGGTATATAAAATGGATAAGTCATCTTTGTGTAACTTCCCATATGCCTAATTCTAAGCTAAAGTAAGGAAATAGGGTGAGATAAGAAGGAATGAGCCGAATGAAGACGTAAGGTTTGTTTAGGTGTAGTCTTTGTGCTTTTCAAGTTGCTTCTTGCGAAATTACTTAAACAAGAGGAAAATGAGCCCAGGTTTCTGGGAGTTTAGATAAGATATGTCAGCTGTTGGAGGATCCATATTATCCGGGGATCCATATATTATGAGGGAGTATAGAGAGGGGGTCTAGAGATAATACAGTCTGTAGTGAACCTATTCATTAAATGTACTTTTCCCTAACCTCTCATCAGCTCCCCTTTCCCCCGCTGGTGCACCGCCATCTGGATACCTCATAAATAAATCAAGCAGGCCGGCTAGTAAGCGATCCCTGAGGGGCTATCTTCTCTCCCATGCTGGTGCCTTGCTTAACTCAAGTATAAAGTGGAAATTCGAGCCAAAATCCAGGGTTCCATTTGAATCTTGAGATCCAAGAGGAGGGATAGATACATGAGTTTGTTCTAACTCCTAGCTTAGCTGGAAAGCTTTTGCTTGTATCTAGCAGTGGGTGTAACATCCATCATACTCAAACGGAAGAAGGTTTGTTTATATTGTTCCAAGGTAGTTATAATCATCTAAAGAACCTGGGTTTGCACCTATTGAGGAGGAGAAAGGGCGAACAACACATACTAGAACTCCAAGATAAGACTTTTCAGTCGATCAGACGGTCGAGGCGTTTAATAAGGTCCGATTGTGCCAACGAGTTCTTCTATTTATGAATGGTCATAGGGAGGTAGCATTACATTTGTATTAGAAAATAGAGCTCCTCATAGAAAAGAATGGCGAACAAAGTGTTATAGTACTTTCTTTCTGTTTAGTCCTAGAACTTATTCTTTTCCGATCGACCTATCAATAGTAGCGATCATACCCCGTCGAGCGAGTTAGGATATGCTCACAAAGAAGGCTGAAACCAGATGAGATGGCTGAAATAGATACTAGAGATTAGGTTCCTTCACCGAAGTCTACTTTATTTTTGAATTCCAATTCCATTGATGCCGCACAGGCTGACCATTTCAAATAGGTGGAAACGGGAGACTAGAGAAGATGATCACACTTTGGAAGAGAGACAGTCGTGTACCTACCCCGGGAGGGGGCTTTTGTTTGATACAATCACTGAACTCAACCGCTTAGACTGGAGATGGCACTTGAAAACTCGTATGGAAATCTATCAACTTTACTTAGAGGATACTACGGGATTCGGTAGTAAGGAATGTCCGTTGGGATGTAACAAGATGGGAATGGTAGATATCTATCACCCATCTTGAGGGGGAGTGTTGGAGTCTGAGTTAGTTTAGTAGTAGTACTCTAACATGGTGTGTTAGTATAGTACTAGTGTCCTACTAGAGTCTAGATCATCCAAGTGCATGAATGAAGATTTAACCCTAAGTTGTGCTATATATAAGAGGGTGTGGAGTTCTAAGGGACCACCCCATCTAGAAATATCTCCCAAAAACAACATACCATCAACATCATCCTCCAACTCATCTTCCACCTCCAAATAAAGCAACCCCTAGCACCTATGTTCCCTTACAGATTTTTCATCACAATTAAATCATAAACCTTTAGCACAACATTCCTCCATCTTGGTGGAAGAAAGGCGATTGAAAGGTCTACTTTTGTTGTCCAATGCGGCCTCGGGAAGGTCCTAGTGCCACGTGGTAGCCATCCTGGGTTAGAATTATGATAGAGTAGAGGATAACTAGGAATGCAGTGTCTTAGTTGGATGATATTTGTTCCAGTTCAGGACATTTGCTTGTGAAATCATGTGCTTTCGCTGTTTTATGTGTCGTCACCCCATGTACTATAAAATCACATGTGAAAACACAAAATCTTTGCCTTTCGATTCATTGATAGAAAAAGTTCTTTGTACAAGACTAAGAAAAGGCCAATATAACCACCACTCAAACAACGACTTTAGGAGGTAAGACACTAGCTACACCGAAAACCTCCAAACTATCCACGACCTAGAAGCCAACCATAAGCATAGGTTCTCCATAACCTACCAAAGCCCTCGTGGGAAAGGGGCGTCCAATTCTACAAATAAGGGCAAAACCGGGCCACCCTTGCTTCGGAGAAGTCAAAGATGTTGTGCATTGTAGGTCTCGGCTCACCACCAACCGCCAATGGTTACCCTAATGTCAAAGCACCCTAAATTGCCACAACCCACGTCCATCGCCGCAGATGTCTACCACTACTAGCCAAAACCGTCCAGCGCTTCCATGCATCCGATATGTCCATGCTACCCAAGACACCATGCTCACATGACACACTACAAGAAAAATTGACTTCTACATAGGATGACTTTCATGGTTGATGGCCCTTTTTTATGGTTGAAAAGTCTTCTACAACGGATGCACTTTGTGGTAAAATCCCCGTCACAAATGAATCTATGATGATTTTTTCCGACCGTGGCAGATCCCACCCTTCAGCCACGAAAAATTGTTCCATCATAGATTTGTTTGCTAGCCGCGTTGATTGCTGACATCATGCAAATTGTCACGTGGAAAACTCTGTTAACGGCTAGCTAATGACGTTAACGGTCATGGAAACCGTGGTTGATGCCAGGACAAGCAAATGCCCGCTAATTATTAAGTGGGCTGGCTTGTTTGAGAGCCCAACAAGAAGACGACCCATTACTATGTCGTCCTGCACTATTTGAAATGGGCCCGTTAGTGCAGCCCGCTGCGGCCTGTACGCTTTCAGGCCCATTACTATTTTGGACTACACAAGGTCCACCTTGCGCCAATACTATGCGGCCCATTAGCGGCCTATTCCATGTCGGTCCGGTACTGTTAAGGCATGCGGTCGGCCTGTTACAAGCATTGGAGCATGGGCGTACATGGAGAAGGCCACAAGCGTGTGAGCATTGATGATGATGATGCGAGTGGAGATTTCAAGACTTTGAAGCCACCATAATGCTACAAAGGATTCTTGGACAAAATTCACAAGATACCTACTCGTATTATTCGTCCAAGACATTATTTCGGGCGGTGTCACCTTATTTTATGGGCCAGACTCATATATTTTTGAGGTAGATAATATAGGGAGTTTCTGAAGGCTGTTTGAGTGGAGGAAGACCCATATAGAGGTTTTTTCGGGTGGCCCATTAGGGTTGGACGAAAATCTCCTCGCTTCCTCCATATAAACCCCTTCCTAGTCGTCATTAGAACTTGGATTTTGTTTAGACTAAAAGTTAGCCATCATTGCAACTTCGCCATGGCTTGAGTGTCGCAGAGACCTCCTGTCCACCTATTTAGGATCTCACCTTTTCAATAAAGCTTTCATCAATTCACATTATCTCGATTGCAATATTAGTTCTTACTTGTTCTCGATTTTAGGTAGGAATTAATACCCTCGCTGGTTAGGCTGATCGTGCTTCTGCAAGATCGGTAACCTCTAGGGGATTGTCCTAGTGATTGCATTGCCGCTCTTTCTCGCATGTCTAGTCGATTCTTCAAGCCAGAACTCCACCCAAATTGACTATCTCCATTTCATCGAAAGATCGGACACCTTTTCCCTATCAAGTGGTATCAGATTTCAGGTTGCTCGGTGAGATCTTCCTGTTTTCATATATTAGATTGGATATGTTCTTCATAACTACAGTCCACAAAAAGCCAAAAATATATTAGGGTTAAATCATCCTGTCCCATAACCAATCTCAACCATCGCAATTTTCTTTTCAGTGCATTGCATCGTTGAGTTTCCATCTGCATTGTCGTGTCAGTTGCTAGTCTTAGCATCTTGTTCTTTTCTAGTAGTGGTTTTACCGGGGTGCTACAATTCGACACCACTAACAATGGATCTCACCCTCGAGATCCGCCTCATGGTACGAGAAGAAGGAAGACGATCTGAATCTTCTCGCTTCACATAGATCCTCGCGACATCACTAACAATGACTCTTGTTCCATCATGAAGTCAGCGACACCACCAACAAGGGTCATTGCGCATGTTCGTCGAGAGAACACTCTGGAGAAACAAAAGACGAAGGTAAAGGTCTCAAAAGATAAGGCAACCTTTAAATTCCATGAAAAGAGGAAAAGTTACATTGGTTCTCTAGTTTGATGTACAAGAGTGAATAGTAAGAGTCAGGTAGGGTGATCAGTCCAGCTGTACCCAAACTATTAACTTCGTACATGGATAAGAAAATCGTGCAACACAACTCTCGAAATTAGACTGAAGATCTCGACAAGCGATGTATGGAGGACAAAGGAGTGATGCAGGCTCTTCATAGATGGTGTTTTCATGTTGGAAAACGCCGGAAGATACAAAGAAAATCATATGAAATGACACAATGATTAGGTTCCGCGATGGTTATATTGGCATGAACAACACATGCTCAGGGTATACTCCGACTTCACCAATGCTCATCCTTCTCATAATGTTTTTCAATGATACGTATACACATCAAGGTGCAGATACAGATAAAGAGTTCAAGGACCAAAAAGATTGGATGAAGGGTATAACAAAGGAGATGTAGATTAGATGATTGTAGCTCCACTTTTATAAAAGAGAGGAAGCGAAACCCTGAAGGTACGACAAAAAACCGAACCACGAGAATTCTTGGACTCAAAAAAGGGAAGAGAGCATATTCAAAACATGTAGAGGTAAGAGGAGAATAGCATAGTGGTAAGGAGTAAAAACAGAGCTAATCAAATCTATCCAACCAATTTTGCAAAATACTTTGACACTCTACATCGGTCGTTGGCTAGGTTATCCTATAGGCTGGACCTGTGGGGTTTCGCAACTGCTGAGCTCTGATACCACTTTGTAACACCCTCGAATCAGACCTATGCAGATTTCAACAGTTCCCGCCAAACCCGCATAGAAACTATTCAAAGATGCCCACTAGGCACTTCCGTGCGGGTGGAAAACAAAGTAATACCATTACACAATAGTTCATTATGGAACCCATAGAACATATATATATATACAACAAGGACTCAATGAGTCATGAATACATATATACAATACAGTGATCCAAATCATCTTAAAAACAATACAACATCCGAGTACGGATAAGAAGCAAATTGAGCTTAGAGCCCTGAAGAATAACCAATGGCGTCCATAACCCTGCCCAGGCCAGGATGGAAGGGTAACCCTGCTAACGAAGTTGAACTTATACCTATCAAACAAAAGGGGTGCCGACAAAGGGCAAAGGAAAAAGGGAGCAGTTAGTACTAAGGCCAATACACAACGAGTCTAGAATTTGGCGGCTCTCGCCTACATAGGTATGGTGCTTTGAAGCGGTAGAAAAGCATGCACTACACAACCTATAGAGACTCGATACAACTATCGTCTATTAGAAAGAGATAAGAAATACCTATTTGGAAACAACCTGATAGTAACATGAAAACATACCCATCCTAATATTTCCACCTCGAGATCAAATAAGGATGTCAAACCAAGGAACTCACCTAGTTGGAAATTTTATTCATTCCATTATAGTTGCAACACTTACTAGTCAGATATAGATAGCATGACTCATCCTGATATCATAAGTAGTGGGCAGTTTTTGTTAACCATTCCGTTGTAGTTGCGATACTTACTAGTCAGATCCAATTAGCATGAGACATCCCAAATCCAGCAGTTGTTGGCACTTATATTTAGTCATTTTGTTGTAGTGAAACTGATTACTAGACATTTCAAAGTCAAACTTATACCACTACTTTAGTTATAGTTGTCTATGATCGAGATAATGTGCTCCAAGTCGTCCATAACCACGGACATGGCTTTCAAAAAGTGTTACCCTGCAGGGGTGCACAAATAGCAACACACACATGGTCAACCTCGGGAAGAACCAAATAAAAAGCAACGAGGCCTCACGATAATGCATTCACAAGATTCATAAATTATTTTAGGGGGCCACCCCACTAAGCTAACCGCAACGAAGTTGGCCGGCTCTGAGACGGACCCAGGGTTTGCGTCAATGGTTGTAAACGATTGGGAACCCAAAAGTCCAACTGGGCTTGTCGACCGCGAAAAGACTCCGCATTCCAAAATAGTACGTGTGCTCCATGCACAATTGTAGATAAAGAAGTAAAGCATGGCATAAGTACATGATAGTAATAAAGCCCCAAACTAGTTTGTGGCCCCAAGAAATAAAGTGCAAATCAAGCTCAGGCGAAGGGGGGGGGGTCCATAGAGTCTCCTGTATGTGGATAGTGCGAATAGTCAAAGGAACAAGTATCAAGTACTCGGGACCTACGCGACACAAGTGAGCGTGGAAGAACCAAATAACATCTACTTCCCACCGGTGCCTCTATATTAGTTATATCTATTCCCAGCATTTTATTTAAAAAGTTGTAACTAAAGCCATAATCATCTCCACCATTAAACATGTGCCAACCTTCCAACAATGGTGGAATGAAAATAACGCGAAGCAGCACCTGAGCAAGCAACTATGACTATCTATCAAACAACAGGCAATAGGATGTGTCCAAGGCAATATAGAGGCTGCAAGGGATATACATGGTGCACGGAAACAAAAGCATCACAATATGGATAACAATAGATCAACATGAGGAAGTAAAGACTATAAAGACAATATAGGTAGAAAGGGGGACAATGCTCGCCTGGAAAGCACTGCTGAAGGTTCATCCGAAGATCGGGTCGACACTCGCATCAACTCATTGACCTAATCCGCGAAGAACCAAAGCACTAAAAGAAACATAGGATGCACTATTTAATACTATGGAAGAAGACCGACATGATGCATGTATGATGTATGACATGGCAAGGTGCAATACAATTTGGCAATATTAAGCGGAGTCGGGGTCCCAAAAATTAATTAGAAGGTTCAAGTTGTTTAGATACCCCGCAATTTAAATGTTGGCTTAACAAGGCGAAACATGACATCAGTTCTCTACACAAATTTAAATAGAGCCAATATAAGACAAGAATAGCCCACATATAGTTTCCATATTTAATTTAGGTGAATCTTCTAAATACCCCCAAACAACCACACTATGTATGCGAGCATGAACAATCATATGCAACAAGTAGATATCATATTATAAAATAGGGGTCTCAGAAAGAGGATCACACATTGGTGGGGTTTGGAGATCTTGGTGGTTCCACGAGATTTGGGTTCGGCTTCAGACTCCGGGAACAAGAACTTGGCATCCTGAGGGATTCGGTTCTGTATTTGGGGATCCGTGATCGGGATCTTCGGGGTCTCGGATCTAGGATCGGTCTTCGGGTGCGGGGTCTTGGTTCCATGCTGATGATCTTGTCATCCGCGTCCAGGGATTCTCCGGGTCCGTGAAGGTGATCTGGTCGGTTCCGTGAGAGTGCTCTTCGGTCATCGGTCTATGTCGGAGGACTTGACATGCGGTGTTGTCAACTTCGCGTTGTGGCTTTGTCGAGAGGAGCCGGGAACATGCGACGGTCGTCTTGAACCTGAGCTTCTGTATGGAGCCATCATGGCCAGTGAATAACAAGTAGAACTTGGCTAAACTAACCAGAGTGGCTGGAGCACTTCAACCATACAGATAAGATGTCGTGACCAACATTAGAAGGAACAACGTGGCCGAGGGGTTCCTACCGGTTTCCAGAGAAACAAAACACAACCTCACCATGGCTTGAGCATATACCGCAGTCAACAACTTGAATAGGTGCTAGGAATAGAAACAAACGATGAGGAGAGCTGGGAAGCCAGGAGGCGGCAACCGGTGCTGGCAAGGATGTGCAGGGGAATATGTGCCGTTTGCAGATGGGGCCATGGCAGCGAGGTTGCAGGCCCGGCAAAGAGGGGTCTGCGGGATAGTATAGAGGATGCGAGGTCGACAGCCAGAACGGAGAGGCGCATCCGGTGGATGATGGTGACACGTGGAAGGAGACGAGGTCGAGGTGACGACGGCGGTCGGCGCGATGGCGTGCAGAGGCACGGTGATGTCCGCGGCTTAGGGCAGTGTCAGGGATGGCGGGGAAGAGCAACTCCAGAAGGAGGTCGAGGATGAGCGCGGGATTGCAGTCGATGTGGAGTAGAGGAGGTCGCGTCCCTGGTGGCGGACATGGCGACGGCCTGGTCATCGTTGGGAGAGACGGTGGCTGAGGCAGGGGTGGCGAAGGCCAGCGGTGGCTGGGCAATATCGCAAGGGTGAAGGCGTAGCCCGGCGGTGGTTGGCAGCGAAGGGGATGGGGCGAGGAAAGGAGGACGAGACGAGGGGGGAGGGGTTTGATCGGGAGGGGCGCATCTCGCGTGGGGTGGGTCCACATACGCATGTCGCGCGTGACGTGTTCGTGGCCACGGTTCTCCCGTGCGGGGTGCGGGGTTATGATAGAGGGAGGCATGATAGGGGGGTGCGAGCGCGAGTTGGTGTGGGTCATGACAGATGCGGTCATGGGAGCGTGTACCGCACCAGGGTGGGCCAGGCGAGGTGGAGGTGGGTAGGAGCGAGCATCAGGGCAGCAACATGACGCAACAGGGAGTGGGTCGCATGCGCGGGCGCTGATGCGGGGCACAAACAGGTGGGAAGTGAGCTAGGGTTAGGGTTAGGTTAGGGGTTGGTGGCTTGGCCGGTTGGGCCTTGGGCCTAGCTGGGTGAGCTGCCTCCCCTGATTTTATAAAATATGTTTATTATAAAAGATTACGGTTTTATTTTAAACGGCATTTGTAATTAGTTTTTAGACAAAACAAAATATCTAGAAGACTAGGGTTTTGATTTGGAATAAAGACGAGGAATATTTACAAAACAAAAATAGGCTTTTGAGAAATAGTTTTTGTAGGGTTTCGTAGCAGAAAACAAAAAAATTATATCTACATGAACACTAATACTAGGATCTATACTATGTAGACATAAATAATGGAGAAGGAAGACAACATTCATACCCTTGAAGACTGAGGCACGCCTTACGTAGGAAGGCGTATGTTGATGAAGCCGAGCAGCTCCAAGCACCCCAAGTGTGGTGCCTCCGAAGTATTACACATGTCCGGTGTAGGCGGCGTCTCCTGGTCTCCGATCCAGCCGAGTAGTGGAAGAAGAAGATGCCGGACCGAAGATCACACGACGGTAGTGTGAAGGTGGAGAACTCAAATCCCTCTAAGTCCTCCCCAATATTACAGATAAGTCCTCAAAGGAAAATGAGAGAGATAATGAGAGAATTGGATGCTTCCAAATGGGAGGGGGAGACCCCTATATATAGTAGGAGGGGGCGCACCACCCTGGGGCTAGGCGGTTTGGGACTAATGCCCACACCCGTAGGCCACGTAGGGGAAGCCGCCAGCCCTAGGTGGGCCCCACTTAGGAGGCCCACTAAGCCTAGGACGGCTAGCCTCCTCTCCCTAGGCACCTTGCCCATTGGGCCTCCCCTTTAGGTGAGGCCCATTAGCATTGGGCTGCCTTTAATAATAAAATAAAATATGTATTTAATATTAATTATCCAATTAACATTCCAATACACATATTATTATATTCCTTTACTCCGAAACTCCTTCCAGACCCCCTCCGATCACAATCGGTTGTTACCAGAACTATTCTAGTTTCTCTCTATATATTTATCCTACGATACCTCATCTATTCCTAAGCGCCCCACCCTTAAGTGTGACATGCTTCGGTTCAGGAACACTCCGGACATGATTGGGAATCCTCTCATATCAATGATCATCAGCGGGACCTGGATGCCCATGATGACCCCCGTGCATTCCATGAATCTTATCACTCGAACCATGAATAGTTGTTTCCCATTCCCTTTGCCACTTGATACCTAGTTCATCTGAGACTTGATCTTTGGTATCTCCATACCTTAGTTCGATCTCGTTCCTGATGAACTTGTTTACTCATTCCCATGTCATTGCATTGTGTGACCCAGTCACACGCTTGCAAGCTTCGTTAATGCAATGTCATCGAGATGGCCACATATGTATCTATCCGTTACATCGACTGGCAAATCCTGGTCTTGATATGTACTCCTCTATGTGCCCCTTCGGGAAACCTGAGTGGCACCTTTTTGATCACCCAGACATGGTATGATACTTGATAACCATCTAAGCTCCCTCCAAAATGGTGATTTGCATTATCTCATAGTCTAAGGAGCAGGTTGTGAGGTTTCATGCATTTATCATCAATGGTGAACTTTGTAACTAGATCCCATTGAGATACAACTATCGCACACGTCATTCAACCAATGACGTGACCTCATTATCAATTGGCAAAAATTCCCATGATCTTGAAACCTAGATCATCCTCATGACCAATGAACTAGTTCGCTAGAGGTAGCTAGAGACACTGTTTGTTTACATACCACATGTGTATTAATGTTTCATATTAATACAGTTATAGCACAACATGAAATGTATTATAAACATATAGGAGATATATCAAACAATACACTTTATTATTTGCCTCTAGAGCATAACCCCTTTAGTCTCCCACTTGCACTAGAGTCGAAATTAATCTAATTTACAATAGGCAGGAACCTAACACCAATGGCATCCTGTTGTTGTTTATGCTTGCTTGTATGAGAGCTTTAGTTAACGGATCTACCACATTCAGATTCGTGTGTACTTTGCAAATCTTGATTTCACCTTCGTCAATGTTCTGCCAGATGACTTGAAACCGTAGCTTGATGTGTTTGGCTATGGAATGAGTTCTTGTTGCATTTGCAATAGCGCCCGTGTTGTCACAATAGATCGTCACATGGTCTTGCACACTTGGAACAACTCCCAGTTCAATGAAGAAATTCCTTAGCCAAACAACCTCATTCGCAACATCAGCAGGAGCGATGTATTCTGATTAAATTGTAGACTGTGCAACTAGCGGTTGCTTCTTGCTCTTCCAGCTTACTGCCCCACCATTCACTAAAAACACAAATCCCGTCTGAGACTTCAAGTCATCAGGATCTGAGTGCCTACTCGCATCCACGTAACCAGTTACGTTTAGAGCTTCATCATTACCTCCATAGACTAGGACCATATCCTTTGTTCTCTTGAGATACCTTAGGATATTTTTCACAGCTGTCTAGTGATCCATTCCTGGATTACTTTGGTATCGACTCGCCAAACTGAGATATGCCACATCAGGTCCAGTACTTAGCATTTCATACATGGTAGATCCTTTGGCTAACGCATAGGGGACGAAATACATCCTTTCTCTATCATCATTCGTTACCAGACATTGAGTCAAACTCAGTATGCTACCTTTTGTTACAGGTGCCAAACCACTTTTGACATCCTCCATTTTGAACATCTTCAAAATATTCTCAAGGTAAGTACGTTGACTTAATGCAATCAGGCATCTTGATCTATCTCTACAGATTTTGATTCCTAATATGTATGCAGCTTCACCTCAGTCCGTCATGGAAAATTGACTACTCAAATACGCTTTCACACTTTCCATAAGTTCCACATTATTTCCCATAAGTAATATGTCATCCACATATACTACTAGGAAAACCACTAAGCTCCCACTCGCTTTCTTGTAAACACAGAACTCTTGTTGATTTTGGACAAATCCAAAACTCTTGATCACTTGATAAAAACGTTGGTTCTAGCTCCGAGATGCTTGCTTTAGTCCATAAATGGATCGCTAAAGTTTGCATACCTTCCCAACATCCTTAGGATCAATAAAACCTTCAGTTGCATCATATACAACTCATCCTCAATGTGACCATTGAGGAATGTGGTCTTGACATCCATCTGCCAAATTTCATAGTCAAAATGAGGAGCAATTACTAGTAAAATCTGGACAGCCTTAAGTGTCACTATGGGAGAGTAAGTCTCATTGTAGTCAACTCCTTGAATTTGTCAAAACCCCTTTGCGACAAGTCCATCTTTTTGAATGGTCACATTACCATCCGCATTTGTCTTTTTCTTAAAGATCCATTTATTTTCCACGGCATTGCGGCCTTCTAGAAGATCTACCAAGGTCCAAACTTGGTTTTCATACATGGATCCTATTTCGGATTTCATGGCTTCTAGCCATTTATCGGAATCAGCACTATCCATAGATTCTTTGTAGGTTGCAGGTTCTTCCTGGTCATCTAGAATGACAGACATCACAAGACTACTGTACCAATCAGGAGTGGCACGAACTCTTTTAGACTTGCGAATCGTAGGAGTTTCGATGTTGTTGTTTTGATCATCATCATTGGGCTCTTCTTCCATGTTGGAGAGCAGTTTCGGAACAACTTCCGTTGCGCTACTCTAAATTTGGAAAGAAGGGTCAACAACTTCATCTAACTCAATTTTGCTTCCACTAACTCCTTTAGGGAGAAACTCTTTCTCGAGAAAGGTGCCGTTTTTCGCGACGAACGTTTTTCCTTCGGCCTGGTTGTAGAAAGTATACCCAATAGTTTCCCTCGGGTATCCCACAAAGATACATTTTTGCGATTCGGGTTTGAGTTTGTCAGGCTGTAGTTTCTTGACGTAAGCCTCACATCCCCAAACTTTCAGAAATGACAACATTGGCTTCTTGCCATGCCATATCTCATATGGGGTTATCTCCACGGAATTGGACGGTGCTCGGTTTAAAATAAAAGCGGCGGTTTCTAACACATACTGGAAGGATAGAGATGTCGCCTAGAGGGGGGTGAATATGAAATTTCAAAACTATTACAGTTTTGGCTTGATAGAATGCAGTTACAAGCACAAAACCAAAATACACTAGGCTCAACTAACTGCACCAACAACAAGTTAAGCTAAGCAAGATAGCACAAGATAAATAAACCACAAGTGATTGGAAAGATATAAGTACTTCAAGCGCGATGCGTATCACAAGGAAAGTAAGCTCGGGTATAGAGATAACCGAGGCATGTTGAGACGAAGATGTATTCCTGTGTTCCCTTACAAGTAAGGTACGTCACATTGGAGAGGTGTGGGATTCCTAGAACGATTTACCAACACCATAAAGGCTCACCTTCTTCTCCGAGTCTATCCCATGAAGGAATAGGACCTTTCCTTATGGAAAGCTTTTGCTCCACTGCGGAGATGGCAAGCTCCACAACCACTTCACAAGCTCCACGAAGGAGAAGCCAGGGTCTCTTCACAATCTTCCACGAAGAGGACACCGTGGCACCAACCGCCAAGACAACTAGGAGGTCACCCTCCAAGAGCAACAAGCTCACGATCTCTCACTCGAACAAATCATAATGGAGAGCTGAACACTTATGCAAGAAAGCAAAGCAAGAACACCAAGGGTGTTAAATGTTGGGCCACGCAGAGATAAACAAAACTTTTTCCCTAACGCGGTACTCCCAAGATCCAGCTTAGGTTATAGGCCTTGAGATTACCGCTAGATGCGTAGATGCGGATGTTGATGCAGCGCGTCGAAGTAGTGTCGAACGATCCCCCGGACGCCCCTCTGAATCCCACGGACAGCTTCTCCAGATCCCACAAACTCCTTCGCCAGATCCCCACGAGCTTCCCTGTCTCCAGCGCCACACGTGCAACGCCTCTACCAGTATCCACACATACAAGAAGGAGCTTCGTACAGAGGATTGCTAGATCCTGTCTAGCCCGAAATGGAAGTGGAGAAAAAGTGACGGCTAGGTCATGGACTATCCCTTGTCACTCCACTTATATACACTCCTAGTTGGGATCAACACTTGAGGCCCATCTAGGTCGTACTCCAATCTCCACATGGATCTAATCCACTGGGCTCCTTACCCTTAAGTGTGTGACCTAGTAGGTTCACGTATACCAGGACACTGTAGGCCGTACTCCAATCTCCACATGGATCTAATCCACATGGATCTAGCAAGACGTGTCAACTCCTAAGCGCCGTAAAGACACAAGACGAACCTTCAATGTGACTTTCTTCCAAGTCCCTTTGCCTCACAATATACCTGTTAAGCTATAAGCGAGTAGTTTCCATCCCTTAAATAGATTAACTCTCTTCTCGTACCATGATATGTGATTCACTATACTAACTCTTAGTCCGACTCCTCAGTTAACACTTAACTGAGTAGCGCATGGCCATGCTTCCGAATCATATCACACGAGAGGGCCCAGAGAATATCTCTCCATTACGAAGGGGCAAATCGCATCTTAGTAATCCATGTCATGCCGCTTCCTTCACAACCAACCCAAACTCTACCTTTATAACTGCCCATTTACGGAACAACGTTTGATAGAACCTAAGTTGGCGATCCACAACTCGGATCATGCAATAACCTGAAGTCAAAGGATTCCATTCCTTGAGACTGCAAATGACAACATGCTCGTTGCATCTCAACTGTGGGTCAGTCGGACTCGCTAAACTCTTTAGCCGAATCAGTGTAAGGCGGAATAGCATCACCATGCCCATCACAAGTGGAACCGTGTCATAAGCCGACTTGCACATTGGTCTAAGTTGTGAACAATCATGAATATATAGTTCCACAACTGAATCACGTATCCAGTGATACATATCTGATGTTCATACAAGGACAACTTTACTTTATGAATATGTTGGGAAATATCATCAACCATGATTGCCTCTAGGGCATATTCCCAACATTCAAATCCCTCACTCTCAAATCCCACCAAAGCAACAAGTAGTAGTGAGGAATTAGAGAGGAAGAACAATGGAACCAATGACTTCAAGATCTAGATCCAATGGGTTCCCCTCACTTTGAGGAGGAATTGATTGGTGGGGATTATAGATCTAGATCTCCTCTTCCAAAGCCCTCAAAAAGATGCAAGAATCATAGGAGGGAAGGGTGAGCAAGCAAGGTCAAGAGGGTCAACAATGGAGGTCAATTTCGTGCTAAAGAACACCCAAAAACGTTGGGGAAGCAAATATGGCCGTCGGAGAGAAAACAACAAAAACTCGGTTGGACCGGCCCAGAACCAGGAAACTCGGTCCCTAGGCCTGAGGACCGGCCTACAAACCTGTATACCTCTGTTTGCCAACTCGGAATAGACTCAGTCGCGAAAATCGGAAAGTCCAGTTTCAAATTCGGTCTAACCGGCACTGTCGCCGGACCGTCCGATGTGGGAGTCGGTTGAACCGGACCCACAACCAGGATGAAACAGACTTCACAAAAATTTGCAAAAACTTTTGCATCCGGACTCTGATTTTGATGATCTTGGGCTTGTTTTGACGAGGACAACAAGATCTACAATATGGTGCATGAAAACATCATAGTCCAACAAGGGAGGGAAGAACCAAATGAAGAAAGTTGTGAAGCCTCCCTATGAGAAGAACCGGTGAAACCTTCAAATTCGAAAATGCCATAGAAGATGCATACAAATTCTGTTTTTGATGAACTTGGGCTTGTTGAAGAGCTAGCGACAAGATCAAGAACCTCACGTGGATAAGCACCAAGAAGAAACAAAATAGGAAGATGCAAAGTATACATAGGATTGAGATCTCTAAGACAATGTTATCAAGTTACCCAACCGAAAGCCCTTCTTGATAGTGCGGCTATCTATCCTATAACCCGGTCTCCCAACAACCACCTTGAGACCGGTAAAAGGAAAACCTAGCAAGGCCATATCTTTGCCTTGCACATCCTGCTTGATCTTGATGACAACGCTTCAAACTACATCCAAGCCGGAATGCATCACTTGATCATTGTTGCTTCGTGAAGACTCATAATTTGCTCCCCCATACACCACTATGGGATTACTTCATTAAGACGCATCTTCACACGTACATTATCACCAATATGGATGGAAAGCTTCAAGCAAATGATCTTCTCGAGATGCTTATCTTGAACTTGCCCTTCTCAACCTTGATGACGATCACCACTTGATGTCATCCTCTCATGGGCTATATGAGATCTTCACTTTTGAAGCATTCCGATGGAAAGATACCTATCCCATATAGAAAACAAAAGGCACATATATAATGGGTTAGTTCATGATGCATAAGTGACAAGGCTTACCATACCACAAGATCCATGTGGTACATTCTTTATGCTTCATGTGTTGACCAACTTGAAATCACTCTTCACTCTTTGTATTGGTCAACCAAGTATCTTGTCATGCTCCATATCAATATCTTGAGGCACAAAAGAATTCTTCATTTCATTACATGCTCCAAATCTTACTCAACCATAGCTCAACTAATGAGGCTATCATGACACCGACTTAGAGCCATATCTTGAATTCTTCTATTGAGATCACACTCTCAAGATCTTGAACATAACATATTCTTCTCTTTAATTCGATGATCTTGATACCAAAACTCAAGGTATATCTTTATCTTCATGGAATCCATACTTGAATCCAACATATGGACTACAAGCATGACCTATGGAATATTCCTTCATATAAAACTCAATGAAAACATTAGTCCATAGGGATTGTCGTTAATCACCAAAACCACACATAGGGGCAATTACCCTTTCAATCTCCCTCATTTTGGTAATTGATGACAATCACAACAAGATGGTTTATATAATGAATATTAGAAATAAGTGCGCAACTTATCCAAGAATAAGTTGTATACACGAGGTTGTATTTGATATGGTTCAGTAACACAAAGATACTAGCCCATATCAAAATCGATTCTACTCACACAAACTGCAACTAATGCAAGAGATGTGAGTAGAACCAACATACATAGAGAAAACTCCCCCACAATATATGCACGTGTGATGAACTTGAATTTCATTGCATACATTGTCAAGCATAACCTTTGGGAGAGTTTCCACTATATATTCAACCATGGAATACATAATAAAGATAAAATGCATGAAAGGCAAACACTTAAGAACAAACCAATCTTAAGTACAAAACCATTTCCCTTAAAATCCTCTAAACTTATCCCCCATTGACAACAAGTGCCGAACTAGATGACAAGGTTAGAAGGACAATATAGTGTGAATTCCTACCCAAGGTGTGCATTACTTGTAATAGGAGTGAAATCATATGCACATATCCAATGACGAATACTTGGAGGAAATCAAACTATATTGAGGATCAAATGTTGCTAAAAAGATAACAAGGTGAAGAAACTTCAATGGATGAGGCAAGCAATCAAAAGATCCAAATAATCTAATGGAAAAATAGTGCTCTAAATGAAATAAGGAAGCTCCCCAAGGTTCGTGCATAAATTAGTTGTTTCATTTGAATACAATATGCACAAACATGGAATCCTCGCTTCCTCTATATCTTTTAGAACACAACCAATATACAAGGAGTATAGATATAAATCAATACACTTGTCAAGACGAGCTTAAGTCCAAAAGAAACCAAATATGAGATATGAGTGCATGAAGATGCAATGAAAGTAAATCGAGCACTCATAAATCAATACCTTACCAATACCATCAAAAAACAAGAGGATAAGAGCGAGGATATCAAGCTGGGAGATTAACACTCTTGTGGACAAAACATGAGAAAATCCACACATAACAGGTTAAAAAAATAAGGATACATGATATCCAAGAGGAAGTCATAAGATATACCAAAAAGGATATTTTGCTTAAGTGCATATATAGCCCATGGCTCTATTTTCTTCTTATGGTATATCAATGAACTTCACCAAAGAAAATGAAAAACCTCAAAAACATCACAACTAACACTAAGGGAACTAATGCTAGTTGGGATATTTTGAGAAAGGCAACAAGTATCCAAAGGAAGGATTCAATGCAATTTTAACAATATTGCACATGAGAGTACCCTGAGGAATTTATATGCAATAAATTGATAGAAGGCATATTTGGAATTGGTGAATCATGAACATGATTTAATATACTCCCCAAAATATGCATCATCTCAAATTACTCACATAAGCAATAAGGATAGAGAAGTCTTTCAAAGATCCTTGCAAGAACAACAACATTTACAAACAAATAAATTCATGCCAATATTTAACCTACAAGAGATTAGATGGAATAATAGTATGCATAAATAAGATACTTGTTACCAAGATAGCAATGGTATGATGTAGTAGATAAGAATTCTTCGATCATCCTAGCTTGGCTCCAACTATCATGTGGTGACAACACCTTTCTTATAGATAAGACAAGCATCCATTGCATCTCCAATGTACCAAAAAAACATTCAAGTACACCTTTGTCCCCAAACTTATTGGGTCTAAAGTGGTTAGACTAACCACAACACATAGGAAAATGTGCATATTTAGAGATGAAATTTGAATTTCATGCACATCATAGCCGTTTAAGGATTTGATGGAGTATACCCTATATATTGGATCAAAGAAAGCAAAACATGATATAAGATATACATTTAGTAAACATGCATGAACGAGCCTTTCAAGAACCAACGAAGATATAATCTGGACAAAACACCAAAATATTCAAGAAGGCATACAAGGTGTGACAAAACACATTTGTTGTCCAAACTATATCAAACAATCAAATCAACACAAGATTTGTTCAACAAAGTTCAAGAAATGAACCAAGCAAAAACTATTGAGCATAAAAGATGAGATAAAACACAAATACTCAAAGATTTATCTCATTCAAGCAAATAACATAGAGAATAAAAAATAAGATAACAAACTCCCAAAAGAGCAAGGTTTCAACAAATAAACCAAACCCTTAACACTTTTCACAATGGCACAATGTTCCAAGAAGAAAAGTTTTGTGTTCCACTAAAAAAACATTTGATAATAATTAAAAACACCATAAAAAATGTTCAAAATCCAAGGAATACAATGGGAGCCACAACAATTTTTGGAAAGAAAAAGGGAATAAGACGTCAAATCCAAGGTGAAGATGATCCACAAATGCTACCACACCCAAGTATATCAATTGTCAAAGACAATGAGTGTATTGGAATTTATTTCCAGTGGTATATTGCATGGATATTAAAGATAAATCTTCACAATAAAAATTATAGGATAGGAATAAAAATATTAAGCACTATGCAAAGATAGAGATTCTTGATAGCTTCAACTAGTCACACAATAATGCAAAGCAATGATTAGAATAACTTGAAGAAAATTGTCTCCCAAATAATATATAGAGATATGCATTTGGGGAAGGCCACACCAATAATTTCTTACTCAAGCAAAGACCGAAAAGACGAGCAATAAAAGCTTCTAACAAAAATTAGGACCTTGTTTGAGCTAACATGCCACCTAGAACAACATAATCAACATTATCAACTCTAAGTGGCACCACCTCATATGTTCACATTTCCTAGGATTGTGATATGCAAAAGAGGCATATTAGTCCCCCATAATGTGGTATTCGATTTTTCTTAATAAGAGGAAAAATAACCTCAACTAGAGATAATTAATGGACATATAGAATTTGAATTTCTCATGAGTATTACACACCACATAGTGACTAGATAAGCTTTAAATATAAATACTAAGTGGTATTAATCATGTACACACATTTTAAGGTTTGTGAGATGCACGAGGCATATCACTCCCCCAGAATGGGATGTTCCATTAACCTCTCAAAAAGAGCCAAATAAAATAGCCCACAAAGAAACATTAGAGGCTCAAAACAAAACACATGAGTAAATGATGTGCCGAACACCTAGACATACTTGAATACACAAAATAAGAAATCATGAGGCACAACAAATACAAACACATACTTGGTACAAAACCAAAAACATGTAAAGGGGCAAGTAACTTACAATATAAAAGAGTTGAGTTTGAGTTACCACAAAGAGGCACATTGGGTATAAGGTAGGGAGATGATAATCCTTATAACTTGGTTTGATCAATTATAATATATGAAGATCACTTAATTCTTCATGAGTTATACAAGTCTCCAATGACCTCCACAAACACCTATTTATCAAGTTTGAGCTTGTTTGTCCCCAACCAAGTTGGGTCTTAAGAGGTTAGTCACAATAGTCTTGGCAACCCAAATGGTTCTTTTCATGACACCACTTTGAGTTCCAACAAATTTGGCAAACACATTGCCATCCTTATCCTTCCCAAGGAAATAATCATCATCAATAATGATAGGGTTAGATAAGGTATCGTTTGAACATGAAGAGGCAAAGTTCCCCTTCACACGACATATGTAGCAACAAGTGCTCCCCTTTTTATTCTTCATTAATTTCTTGGCTTGGGGAGCCTTATATTGATCCTTATTGGGAAGTGGCCTAGATTCAACTTGAGGTTGAGATTGCACTTGACCTTGAACTTGTGGCCGCTTCCCTTGTTGCTTCTCATTGAAGTGCTTTTTATTCAATGGACAAGATCTTACATGATGTCCTACAACCTTGCACTTGAAGCAAATAATCTTGGCCGAATCCTTGACTTGGTCTTGGACCTTCTTATTGTTGCTCTTGGACTTGTTCTTGTTATTGGAGTTGAATCCACGTCCACTTTTATCATTGGGGTATTTTTGCACACTCAAAATATTATCGAGTGTGGATTTGTCTTCATGACTCTTCTCCAAGTCTTTCTTCAAAGAAGTGACTTGGGCCTTGAGCACTTTGATTTCCTCTACATGGTTAGTAGAAATAGAGGTACTAGAGGAAGTAGAAGCTCCATTGTTAGAGCAACAAGGCAAAGCTAGTAATCCAAGACAAGGTTTATCACTAGTATGACTAGAAGGATCACTAGGACTAGCACATGGAAAAATAGCATTTTGAGTAGAAGTTGTGCTAATGTCAAAAAGAGGCACACAAGATGTTACCTTAGTGATACTTGCCCCACGAGCTAATTTTTGCCCACTGTAGGAGATTAGAAGATCATTATGAGAGGCCAAGAGCTTTTCATGACTTTCTTCCAAATTCCCGTAATTGCTAGTTAGCAACAAAAGTTGAGCCCTTAGCTCAACATTCTCCTTTAGGGTAGATGCTTCACAAGAAGTAGAGTTAGTAGAACTAGAATCATTAATATATTTTTCCTTTTCAAGCTCATAAGATTCAATTTTTTGTATGAGGAGACAATTAGTGTGCTTCTCCTCGACAATCTCTTGCTTAAGGAGATTGAATCTCCGACTCCCATCATCAAGTTGTAAATCCAACTCCTCTATGGTTTTCGTTTGTTTAGTTATGGTGTCCATAACATGTTTGTGACAAGCAACGGCCTTATTATTAACACGAAGGGAGGTACACAAAAAGGTCAACTCAAGCACAAGAGCACTAGTATCCTCATCAAGGTCATCATCACTATCATCATTATCATTGCTATTATCTAGAGAGGATATGTTGGGATCCAAAGTTGGAGATACCTTTGATCCTCTTTCCATAAGGCACATGTGAGCACGGGAGGATGAACATGAGGATATTCTTGAATCTTTATTCATGATCGTGTCTTGCTCCATAGGGTGTTTGATTTCCTCTACATTGTTAGATACACAACTAGAGGAAATAGAAGCATTTTTTTATTGGAACAAGACAAATCAAGCATATCACCTACACTAGTACTCAAATAATTTCTAGACAATATGCAAGGACTAGCAACACAAGGGGATATATAATTATCCTTCCAAGAAGTTCTTAAGTCCAAACTCTCTGCACCATTAGCATTTATAGAACATGAATCATTGGTGTAAAGAGAACCACTACCATCATTACATATGATTTCTCCACTCACCATGCCATTATCTTGTGACTTGTCACTTATAGGTGAAGTGGAGGGATTGACATCTCATCGCGACCGGAGGTGGAAGCCACTTGGAGATCTTCATGATGTGAAGGAGAAGAGAGCTCCTCGGAGATACCACTGACCCTATGAGAAATGGACCCACCAAATATTTCTTTAAGCTTAGTCCACATCTCATGAGATGACTAGCGCTTCAGAATCGTCAAGAACAAATTAACTGTTGTGCTCAAGGAGAAAAAGAGCTTATTAGAAACTTGAGCTTCGAGATGTAATTGAGGATCCATCGGAGGAGAAAAACTGACATCTAGAAACTGCTCAATATTTGGACACAAGGTCCGAAGATTACAAAGCAAGCAATTTCTCCACAAAATATAATTTGTCCCATCAAAGATAATTGTGTCATTGTGCACTATACTACTAGCTGACATCTTTAGACTCTAGGCGGTGAAGCCTAAACAAGGTGGGAACTTGCTCTTATACCAATTGAAAGGATAGAGATGTCGCCTAGAGGGGGGTGAATAGGAAATTTCAAAACTATTACAGTTTTCGCTTGATAGAATGCGGAATTAAATTAACGTTTATTTTACAAGCACAATACCCAAATACACTAGGCTCAACTAACTGCACCAACAACAAGTTAAGATAAGCAAGATAGCACAAGATAAATAAACCACAAGTGATAGGCAAGATATAAGTATTTCGAGCTCGATGGCTATCACAAGGAAAGTAAGCTTGGGTATAGAGATAACCGAGGCATGCGGAGACAAAGATGTATTCATGTATCCCCTTACAAGTAAGGTACATCACGTTGGAGAGGTGTGGGATTCCATGAAGTGTTTCCCAATGCCACGAAGGCTCACCATCTTCTCCGAGTCTATCCCACGAAGGAATAGGCCCTTTCCTTATGGCTAGGTTTTCCTCCACTCTAGAGATGGCAAGCTCCACAACCACTTCACAAGCTCCATGAAGGAGAAGCCCGGGTGTCTTCACAATCTTCTAAGAAGAGGCCACCGTGACACCAAGCGCCAAGCCAACTAGGAGGTCACCCTCCAAGAGCAACAAGCTCAGGGACTCCAACTCGAACAAATCATAATGGAGAGCTCAACACGTATGCAAGAGAGCAAAGCAAGAACACCAAGGGTGTTCAAATATCTCACTCTCAAATCCCACCAAAGCAACAAGTACTATTGAGGAATTAGAGAGGAAGAATAATGGTGGAAGTCAACCAATGACTTCAAGATCTAGATCCAATGGGTTCCCCTCACTTAGAGGAGGAATTGATTGGTGGGGATTGTAGATCTAAATCTCCTCTTACAAAGCCCTCAAATAGATGCAAGAATCATAGGAGGGAAGGGTGAGGAAGCAAGCTCAAGAGGGTCAACAATGGACGTCAATTTCGTGCTAAAGAACACCCAAAAACGTTGGGGCAAATATGGCCATTGGAGAGGAAACAAAAAAAAATCGGTTTCAAAGTCGGTTGGACCGGCCCAGAACCAGGAAACTCGGTCACTAGGCCGGAGGACCGGCCTACAAACCAGAATACCTCTGTTTGCCAACTCGGAATAGACTTGGTCATGAAAACCTGAAAATCCGGTTTCAAATAAGGTCTAACTGGGTGTGGTTCATGATATGGTTTGTGAGAAGAGACACATGCAATGACACTGGTGATATGTGGTTTTTGAAAAGAACGGACATGCAATGACTCTAACTGTGGTTAATGAAAAGAGCAAACATGCAATGACACTGATGGATCCATGTGTGGTTAATGAGAAGAACACACATGCAATGACACTGGGTGTGGTTCATGATATGGTTTGTGAGAAGAACACACATGCAATGACTCTAGTTGTGGTTCATGAGAAGAGCAGACATGCGATGACTCTGCGGTTCATGAAAAGAGAAGACATGCAATGACATCGGTGGATCCATGTGTGGTCTATGAGAGGAACACACATGCAATGACACCGGTGGATCCTTACGTGGTTTGTGAGAATAACACACATGCAATGACACTGGTGGATCAATATGTGGCCTGTGAAAAGAACACACATGCAATGACACTGGTGGATCCATGTGTGGTCTGTGGGAAGAACACACATGCAATGACACTGGTGATATGTGGTTTGTGAAAGGAACAGACATGCAATGACTCTAACTGGTTCATGAAAAAAACAGACATGCAATGACACTGGTGGATCCATGTGTGGTTCATGGGAAGAGCACAGATGCAATGACACTAGTGGATCCATGTGTGGTCTGTGGGAAGAACACACATGCAATGACACTGGTGATATGTGGTTTGTGAAAAGAATTGGCATGCAATGAATCTAACTATGGTTAATGAGAACAACACACATGCAATGACACTCGGTGTGGTACATGATATGATTTGTGAGAAGAACACACATGCAATGACACTGGTGATATGTGGTTTGTGAAAAGAACAGACATGCAATGACTCTAACTGTGGTTCATGAAAAGAGCAGCCATGCAATGACACTGGTGGATCCATGTGTGGTTCATGGGAAGAACACACATGCAATGACACTAGGTGTGGTTCATGATATGGTTTGTGACAAGAACACACATGCAATGACACTGGTGATATGTGGTTTGTGAAAAGAACAGACATGCAATGACTCTCACTGTGGTTAATGAAAAGAGCAGACATGCAATGACACTGGTGGATCCATGTTTGGTTAATGAGAAGAACACACATGCAATGACTCTAGCTGTGGTTCATGAGAAGAGAAGACATGCGATGACTCTAACCGTGGTTCATGAAAAGAGCAGACATGCAATGACACCGGTGGATCCATGTGTGGTCTATGAGAGGAACACACATGCAATGACACCAGTGGATCCTTACATGGTTTGTGAGAATAACACACATACAATGACACTGGTGGATCCATATGTGGTCTGTGGAAAGAACACACATGCAATGACACTGGTGGATCCATGTGTGGTTCGTGCGAAGAACACACATGCAATGACACCGGTGGATCCATGAGTGGTCTATGGGAAGAACACACATGCAATGGCACTAGTGATATGTGGTTTGTGAAAAGAACAGACATGCAATGACTCTAACTGTGGTTAATGAGAAGAACACACATGCAATGACACCGGGTGTGGTTCATGATATGGTTTGTGAGAAGAACACACATGCAATGACTCTAGCTGTGGTTCATGAGAAGAGCAGACATGCGATGACTCTAACTGTGGTTCATGAAAAGAATAGACATGCTATGAGACCGGTGGATCCATGTGTGGTCTATGAGAAGAACACACATGCAATGACACCGGTGGATCCTTAGGTGGTTTGTGAGAATAACACACATGCAATGACACTGATGGATCCATATCTGGTATGTGAAAAGAACACACATGCCATGACACTAGTGGATCCATGTGTGGTTCATGGGCAGAACACACATGCAATGACACTGGTGGATCCATGTGTGGTCTGTGAGAAGAACACACATACAATGACACTAGTGATATGTGCTTTGTGAAAAGAACATACATGTAATGACTCTAACTGTGGTTAATGAGAAGAACACACATGCAATGACACTCGGTGTGGTTCATGATATGCTTTGTGAGAAGAGCACACATGCATTGACTCTAGCTGTGGTTCATGAGAATAACACACATGCAATGACTCTAGCTGTGGTTCATGAGAAGAGCAGACATGCGATGACTCTAACTGTGGTTCATGAAAAGAGCAGACAAGAAATGACACTAGTGGATCCATGTGTGGTCTATGAGAGGAACACACATGCAATAAAACTGGTGTATCCTTATGTGGTTTGTGAGAATAACACACATGTAATGGCACTGGTGGATCCATATGTGGCCTGTGAAAAGAACACACATGCAATGACACTGGTGGATCCATGTGTGGTCTGTGGGAAGAACACACATGCAATGACACTGGTGATACGTGGTTTGTGAAAAGAACAGACATGCAATGACTCTAACTGTGGTTCATGAAAAGAGCAGATATGCAATGACTCTGGTGGATCCATGTGTGGTTCATGCGAAGAACACACATGCAATGACACTGGGTGTGGTTCATGATATGGTTTGTGAGAATTACACACATGCCATAACACTGGTGATATGTGGTTTGTGAAAAGAACAGACATGCAATGACTCTAACTGTGGTTAATGAAAAGAGAAGACATGCAATGACACTGGTGGACCCATGTGTGGTTAATGAGAATAACACACATGCAATGACACTGGGTGTGGTTCACGATATGGTTTCTGAGAAGAACACACATGCAATGACTCTACCTGTGGTTCATGAGAAGAGCAGACATGCGATGACACTAACTGTGGTTCATGAAAAGAGGAGACATGCAATGACACCGGTGGAACCATGTGTGGTCTATGAGAGGAACACACATGCAATAACACCGGTGGATCCTTGCGTGCTTTGGGAGAATAACACACATGCAATGACACTAGTGGATCCATATGTGGCCTGTGAAAAGAACACATATGCAATGCCACTGGTGGATCCATGTGTGGTCTATGGGAAGAACACACATGCAATGACACTGGTGAGATGTGGTTTGTGAAAAGAACAGACATGCAATGACTCTAACTGTGGTTCTTGAAAAGAACACACATGCAATGACACTGGTGGACCCATATGTGGCCTATGAAAAAATCACACATGCAATGACACTGGTGGATCCATGTGTGGTCTGTGGGAAGAACACACATGCAATGACACTTGTGATATGTGGTTTGTGAAAAGAACAGACATGCAATGACTCTAACTGTGGTTAATGAGAAGAACACACATGCAATGACACCCGGTGTGGTTCATGATATGGTTTGTGAGAAGAAGACACATGCAATGACACTGGTGATATGTGGTTTGTGAAAAGAACAGACATGCAATGACTCTAAATATGGTTCATGAAAAGAACAGACATGCAATGACACTGGTGGATCCATGTGTGTTTTATGGGAAGAACACACATGCAGTGACACTGGGTGTGGTTCATGATATGGTCTATGGGAAGAACACACATGCAATGACACTGGTGATATGCAGTTTGTGAAAAGAACAGACATGCAATTACTCTAACTGTGGTTAATGAAAAGAGAAGACATGCAATGACACTAGTGGATCCATGTGTGGTTAATGAGATGAACACACATGCAATGACACTGGGTGTGGTTCATGATATGGTTTGTGTGAAGAACACACATGCAAAGACTCTACCTGTGGTTCATGGGAAGAGCAGACATGCGATGAGTCTAACTTTGGTTCATGAAAAGAGCAGACATGCAATGACACCGGTGGATCCATGTGTGGTCTATGAGAGGGACACACATGCAATGGCACCGGTGGATCCTTACGTGGTTTGTAAGAATAACACACATGCAATGACACTTGGATCCATATGTGGCCTGTGAAAAAAACACACATGCAATGACACTGGTGGATCCAGGTGTGGTCTGTGGGAAGAACACACATGCAATGACACTAGTGGATCCATGTGTGGTATGTGGGAAGAACACACATGCAATGACACTGGTGATATGTGCTTTCTGAAAAGAACAGACATGCAATGACTCTAACTATGGTTAATGAAAAGAGCAGACATGCAATGACACTGGTGGATCCATGTGTGGTTAATGAGAAGAACACACATGAAATGCCACTGGGTGTGGTTCATGATATGGTTTGTGAGAAGAACACACATGCAATGACTCTAGCTGTGGTTCATGAGAAGAGCAGACATGCGATGAGTCTAACTGTGGTTCATGAAAAGAGCAGACATGCAATGACACCGGTGGATCCATGTGTGGTCTATGAGAGGAACACACATGCAATGACACCGGTGGATCCTTACATGGTTTGTAAGAATAACACACATGCAATGACACTGGTGGATCCATATGTGGCCTGTGAAAAAAACACCCATGCAATGACACTGGTGGATCCATATGTGGCCTGTGAAAAAAACACACACGCAATGACACTGGTGGATCCATGTGTGGTCTGTGGGAAGAATACACATGCAATGACACTGATGGATCCATATGCGGTATGTGAAAAGAACATACATGCAATGACACTGGTGGATCCATGTGTGGTTCATGGGCAGTACACACATGCAATGGCACTGGTGGATCCATGTGTGGTTCATGGGCAGTACACACATGCAATGACACTGGTGGATCCATGTGTGGTCTGTGGGAAGAAAACACATGCAATGACTCTAGTGATATGTGGTTTGTGAAAAGAACAGACATGCAATGACTCTAACCGTGGTTAATGAGAAGAACACACATGCAATGACACTCGGTGTGGTTCATGATATGCTTTGTGAGAAGAACTCACATGCATTGACTCTAGCTGTGGTCCATGAGAAGAACACACATGCAATGACTCTAGCTGTGGTCCAGGAGAAGAGCACACATGCAATGACTCTAGCTGTGGTTCATTAGAAGAGCAGACATGCGATGACTCTAACTGTGGTTCATGAAAAGAGCAGACAAGCAATGACACTAGTGGATCCATGCGTGGTCTATGAGAGGAACACACATGCAATGACACCGGTGGATCCTTACGTGGTTTGTGAGAATAACACACATGTAATGACACTGGTGGATCCATATGTGGCCTGTGAAAAGAACACACATGCAATGACACTGGTGGATCCATGTGTGGTCTATGGGAAGAACACACATGCAGTGACACTAGGTGTGGTTCATGATATGGTCTATGGGAAGAACACACATGCAATGCCACTGGTGATATGTGGTTTGTGAAAAGAACAGACATGCAATTAGTCTAACTGTGGTTAATGAAAAGAGAAGACATGGAATGACACTAGTGGATCCATGTGTGGTTAATGAGATGAACACACATGCAATGACACTGGGTGTGGTTCATGATATGGTTTGTGAGAAGAACACACATGCAAAGACACTAGCTGTGGTTCATGGGAAGAGCAGACATGCGATGAGTCTAATTGTGGTTCATGAAAAGATCAGACATGCAATGACACCGGTGGATCCATGTGTGGTCTATGAGAGGAACACACATGCAATGGCACCAGTGGATCCTTACGTGGTTTGTAAGAATAACACACATGCAATGACACTTGGATCCATATGTGGCCTGTGAAAAAAACACACATGCAATGACACTGGTGGATCCATGTGTGGTCTGTGGGAAGAACACACATGCAATGACACTGGTGGATCCATGTGTGGTATGTGCGAAGAACACACATGCAATGACACTGGTGATATGTGCTTTGTGAAAAGAACAGACATGCAATGACTCTAACTATCGTTAATGAAATGAGCAGACATGCAATGACACTGGTGGATCCTTGTGTGGTTAATGAGAAGAACACACATGAAATGACACCGGGTGTGGTTCATGATATGGTTTGTGAGAAGAACACACATGCAATGACTCTAGCTATGGTTTGTGAAATGAACAGACATGCGATGACTCTAACTGTGGTTAATGAAAAAGAGCAGACATGCAATAACACTGTTGGATCCATGTGTGGTTAATGAGAAGAACACACATGCAATGACACTAGGTGTGGTTCATGATATGGTTTGTGACAAGAACACACATGCATTGAATCTAGCTATGGTTCATGAGAAGAGCAGACATGCGATGACTTTAACTATGGTTCATGAAAAGAGCAGCCATGCGATGACACCGGTGGATCCGCATGCGGTCTGTGAGAGGAACACACATGCAATGACTCTAACTGGATCCTTATGTGGTTTCTGAGAATAACACACATGCAATGACACTGGTGGATCCATATGTGGCATGTGAAAAGAACACACATGCAATGAGACTGGTGGATCCATGTGTGGTCTGTGGGAAGAACACACATGCAATGACACTGCTGGATCCATGTGTGGTCTATCGGAAGAACACACATGCAATGACACTGCTGGATCCATGTCTGGTCTGTCGGAAGAACACACATGCAATGACACGGGTGAGATGTGGTTTGTGAAAAGAACAGACATGCAATGACTCTAACTGTGGTTCATGAAAAGAGCAGACATGCAATGACACTGGTGGATCCATGTGTTGTTCATGGGAAGAACACACGTGCAATGACACTGGGTGTGGTTCATTATATGATTTGTGAGAAGAACACACATGCAATGACACTGGGTGTGGTTCATGATATGATTTGTGAGAAGAACACACATGCAATGACACTAGTGATATGTGGTGTGTGAAAAGAACAAACATGCAATGAATCTAACTGTGGTTAATGAAAAGAGCAGGCATGCAATGACATTGGTCGATCCATGTGTGGTTAATGAGAAGAACACACATGCAATGACACTGGGTGTGGTTCATGATATGGTTTGTGAGAAGAACACACATCCAATGACTCTAGATGTGGTTCATGAGAAGAGCAGACATGCGATGACTCTAACTGTGGTTCATGAAAAGAGAAGACATGCCAGGACACCGGTGGATCCATGTCTGGTCTATGATAGGAACACACATGGAATGACACTGCTGGATCCATACGTGGTTTGTGAGAATAACACACATGCAATGACACTGGTGGATCCATATGTGGCATGTGAAAAGAACACACATGTAATGACACTGGTGGATCCATGTGTGGTCTGTGGGAAGAACACACATGCAATGACACTGGTGGATCCATGTGTGGTCTGTGGGAAGAACACACATGCAATGACACTGGTGGATCAATATGTGGCCTGTGAAAAGAACACACATGCAATGACACTGGTGGATCCATGTGTGGTCTGTGGGAAGAACACACATGCAATGACACTGGTGATATGTGGTTTGTGAAAGGAACAGACATGCAATGACTCTAACTGGTTCATGAAAAAAACAGACATGCAATGACACTGGTGGATCCATGTGTGGTTCATGGGAAGAGCACAGATGCAATGACACTAGTGGATCCATGTGTGGTCTGTGGGAAGAACACACATGCAATGACACTGGTGATATGTGGTTTGTGAAAAGAATTGGCATGCAATGAATCTAACTATGGTTAATGAGAACAACACACATGCAATGACACTCGGTGTGGTACATGATATGATTTGTGAGAAGAACACACATGCAATGACACTGGTGATATGTGGTTTGTGAAAAGAACAGACATGCAATGACTCTAACTGTGGTTCATGAAAAGAGCAGCCATGCAATGACACTGGTGGATCCATGTGTGGTTCATGGGAAGAACACACATGCAATGACACTAGGTTTGGTTCATGATATGGTTTGTGACAAGAACACACATGCAATGACACTGGTGATATGTGGTTTGTGAAAAGAACAGACATGCAATGACTCTCACTGTGGTTAATGAAAAGAGCAGACATGCAATGACACTGGTGGATCCATGTTTGGTTAATGAGAAGAACACACATGCAATGACTCTAGCTGTGGTTCATGAGAAGAGAAGACATGCGATGACTCTAACCGTGGTTCATGAAAAGAGCAGACATGCAATGACACCGGTGGATCCATGTGTGGTCTATGAGAGGAACACACATGCAATGACACCAGTGGATCCTTACATGGTTTGTGAGAATAACACACATACAATGACACTGGTGGATCTATATGTGGTCTGTGGAAAGAACACACATGCAATGACACTGGTGGATCCATGTGTGGTTCGTGCGAAGAACACACATGCAATGACACCGGTGGATCCATGAGTGGTCTATGGGAAGAACACACATGCAATGGCACTAGTGATATGTGGTTTGTGAAAAGAACAGACATGCAATGACTCTAACTGTGGTTAATGAGAAGAACACACATGCAATGACACCGGGTGTGGTTCATGATATGGTTTGTGAGAAGAACACACATGCAATGACTCTAGCTGTGGTTCATGAGAAGAGCAGACATGCGATGACTCTAACTGTGGTTCATGAAAAGAATAGACATGCTATGAGACCGGTGGATCCATGTGTGGTCTATGAGAAGAACACACATGCAATGACACCGGTGGATCCTTAGGTGGTTTGTGAGAATAACACACATGCAATGACACTGATGGATCCATATCTGGTATGTGAAAAGAACACACATGCCATGACACTAGTGGATCCATGTGTGGTTCATGGGCAGAACACACATGCAATGACACTGGTGGATCCATGTGTGGTCTGTGAGAAGAACACACATACAATGACACTAGTGATATGTGCTTTGTGAAAAGAACATACATGTAATGACTCTAACTGTGGTTAATGAGAAGAACACACATGCAATGACACTCGGTGTGGTTCATGATATGCTTTGTGAGAAGAGCACACATGCATTGACTCTAGCTGTGGTTCATGAGAATAACACACATGCAATGACTCTAGCTGTGGTTCATGAGAAGAGCAGACATGCGATGACTCTAACTGTGGTTCATGAAAAGAGCAGACAAGAAATGACACTAGTGGATCCATGTGTGGTCTATGAGAGGAACACACATGCAATAAAACTGGTGTATCCTTATGTGGTTTGTGAGAATAACACACATGTAATGGCACTGGTGGATCCATATGTGGCCTGTGAAAAGAACACACATGCAATGACACTGGTGGATCCATGTGTGGTCTGTGGGAAGAACACACATGCAATGACACTGGTGATACGTGGTTTGTGAAAAGAACAGACATGCAATGACTCTAACTGTGGTTCATGAAAAGAGCAGATATGCAATGACTCTGGTGGATCCATGTGTGGTTCATGCGAAGAACACACATGCAATGACACTGGGTGTGGTTCATGATATGGTTTGTGAGAATTACACACATGCCATAACACTGGTGATATGTGGTTTGTGAAAAGAACAGACATGCAATGACTCTAACTGTGGTTAATGAAAAGAGAAGACATGCAATGACACTGGTGGACCCATGTGTGGTTAATGAGAATAACACACATGCAATGACACTGGGTGTGGTTCACGATATGGTTTCTGAGAAGAACACACATGCAATGACTCTACCTGTGGTTCATGAGAAGAGCAGACATGCGATGACACTAACTGTGGTTCATGAAAAGAGGAGACATGCAATGACACCGGTGGAACCATGTGTGGTCTATGAGAGGAACACACATGCAATAACACCGGTGGATCCTTGCGTGCTTTGGGAGAATAACACACATGCAATGACACTAGTGGATCCATATGTGGCCTGTGAAAAGAACACATATGCAATGCCACTGGTCGATCCATGTGTGGTCTATGGGAAGAACACACATGCAATGACACTGGTGAGATGTGGTTTGTGAAAAGAACAGACATGCAATGACTCTAACTGTGGTTCTTGAAAAGAACACACATGCAATGACACTGGTGGACCCATATGTGGCCTATGAAAAAATCACACATGCAATGACACTGGTGGATCCATGTGTGGTCTGTGGGAAGAACACACATGCAATGACACTTGTGATATGTGGTTTGTGAAAAGAACAGACATGCAATGACTCTAACTGTGGTTAATGAGAAGAACACACATGCAATGACACCCGGTGTGGTTCATGATATGGTTTGTGAGAAGAAGACACATGCAATGACACTGGTGATATGTGGTTTGTGAAAAGAACAGACATGCAATGACTCTAAATATGGTTCATGAAAAGAACAGACATGCAATGACACTGGTGGATCCATGTGTGTTTTATGGGAAGAACACACATGCAGTGACACTGGGTGTGGTTCATGATATGGTCTATGGGAAGAACACACATGCAATGACACTGGTGATATGCAGTTTGTGAAAAGAACAGACATGCAATTACTCTAACTGTGGTTAATGAAAAGAGAAGACATGCAATGACACTAGTGGATCCATGTGTGGTTAATGAGATGAACACACATGCAATGACACTGGGTGTGGTTCATGATATGGTTTGTGTGAAGAACACACATGCAAAGACTCTACCTGTGGTTCATGGGAAGAGCAGACATGCGATGAGTCTAACTTTGGTTCATGAAAAGAGCAGACATGCAATGACACCGGTGGATCCATGTGTGGTCTATGAGAGGGACACACATGCAATGGCACCGGTGGATCCTTACGTGGTTTGTAAGAATAACACACATGCAATGATACTTGGATCCATATGTGGCATGTGAAAAAAACACACATGCAATGACACTGGTGGATCCAGGTGTGGTCTGTGGGAAGAACACACATGCAATGACACTAGTGGATCCATGTGTGGTATGTGGGAAGAACACACATGCAATGACACTGGTGATATGTGCTTTCTGAAAAGAACAGACATGCAATGACTCTAACTATGGTTAATGAAAAGAGCAGACATGCAATGACACTGGTGGATCCATGTGTGGTTAATGAGAAGAACACACATGAAATGCCACTGGGTGTGGTTCATGATATGGTTTGTGAGAAGAACACACATGCAATGACTCTAGCTGTGGTTCATGAGAAGAGCAGACATGCGATGAGTCTAACTGTGGTTCATGAAAAGAGCAGACATGCAATGACACCGGTGGATCCATGTGTGGTCTATGAGAGGAACACACATGCAATGACACCGGTGGATCCTTACATGGTTTGTAAGAATAACACACATGCAATGACACTGGTGGATCCATATGTGGCCTGTGAAAAAAACACCCATGCAATGACACTGGTGGATCCATATGTGGCCTGTGAAAAAAACACACACGCAATGACACTGGTGGATCCATGTGTGGTCTGTGGGAAGAATACACATGCAATGACACTGATGGATCCATATGCGGTATGTGAAAAGAACATACATGCAATGACACTGGTGGATCCATGTGTGGTTCATGGGCAGTACACACATGCAATGGCACTGGTGGATCCATGTGTGGTTCATGGGCAGTACACACATGCAATGACACTGGTGGATCCATGTGTGGTCTGTGGGAAGAAAACACATGCAATGACTCTAGTGATATGTGGTTTGTGAAAAGAACAGACATGCAATGACTCTAACCGTGGTTAATGAGAAGAACACACATGCAATGACACTCGGTGTGGTTCATGATATGCTTTGTGAGAAGAACTCACATGCATTGACTCTAGCTGTGGTCCATGAGAAGAACACACATGCAATGACTCTAGCTGTGGTCCAGGAGAAGAGCACACATGCAATGACTCTAGCTGTGGTTCATTAGAAGAGCAGACATGCGATGACTCTAACTGTGGTTCATGAAAAGAGCAGACAAGCAATGACACTAGTGGATCCATGCGTGGTCTATGAGAGGAACACACATGCAATGACACCGGTGGATCCTTACGTGGTTTGTGAGAATAACACACATGTAATGACACTGGTAGATCCATATGTGGCCTGTGAAAAGAACACACATGCAATGACACTGGTGGATCCATGTGTGGTCTATGGGAAGAACACACATGCAGTGACACTAGGTGTGGTTCATGATATGGTCTATGGGAAGAACACACATGCAATGCCACTGGTGATATGTGGTTTGTGAAAAGAACAGACATGCAATTAGTCTAACTGTGGTTAATGAAAAGAGAAGACATGGAATGACACTAGTGGATCCATGTGTGGTTAATGAGATGAACACACATGCAATGACACTGGGTGTGGTTCATGATATGGTTTGTGAGAAGAACACACATGCAAAGACACTAGCTGTGGTTCATGGGAAGAGCAGACATGCGATGAGTCTAATTGTGGTTCATGAAAAGATCAGACATGCAATGACACCGGTGGATCCATGTGTGGTCTATGAGAGGAACACACATGCAATGGCACCAGTGGATCCTTACGTGGTTTGTAAGAATAACACACATGCAATGACACTTGGATCCATATGTGGCCTGTGAAAAAAACACACATGCAATGACACTGGTGGATCCATGTGTGGTCTGTGGGAAGAACACACATGCAATGACACTGGTGGATCCATGTGTGGTATGTGCGAAGAACACACATGCAATGACACTGGTGATATGTGCTTTGTGAAAAGAACAGACATGCAATGACTCTAACTATCGTTAATGAAATGAGTAGACATGCAATGACACTGGTGGATCCTTGTGTGGTTAATGAGAAGAACACACATGAAATGACACCGGGTGTGGTTCATGATATGGTTTGTGAGAAGAACACACATGCAATGACTCTAGCTATGGTTTGTGAAATGAACAGACATGCGATGACTCTAACTGTGGTTAATGAAAAAGAGCAGACATGCAATAACACTGTTGGATCCATGTGTGGTTAATGAGAAGAACACACATGCAATGACACTAGGTGTGGTTCATGATATGGTTTGTGACAAGAACACACATGCATTGAATCTAGCTATGGTTCATGAGAAGAGCAGACATGCGATGACTTTAACTATGGTTCATGAAAAGAGCAGCCATGCGATGACACCGGTGGATCCGCATGCGGTCTGTGAGAGGAACACACATGCAATGACTCTAACTGGATCCTTATGTGGTTTCTGAGAATAACACACATGCAATGACACTGGTGGATCCATATGTGGCATGTGAAAAGAACACACATGCAATGAGACTGGTGGATCCATGTGTGGTCTGTGGGAAGAACACACATGCAATGACACTGCTGGATCCATGTGTGGTCTATCGGAAGAACACACATGCAATGACACTGCTGGATCCATGTCTGGTCTGTCGGAAGAACACACATGCAATGACACGGGTGAGATGTGGTTTGTGAAAAGAACAGACATGCAATGACTCTAACTGTGGTTCATGAAAAGAGCAGACATGCAATGACACTGGTGGATCCATGTGTTGTTCATGGGAAGAACACACGTGCAATGACACTGGGTGTGGTTCATTATATGATTTGTGAGAAGAACACACATGCAATGACACTGGGTGTGGTTCATGATATGATTTGTGAGAAGAACACACATGCAATGACACTAGTGATATGTGGTGTGTGAAAAGAACAAACATGCAATGAATCTAACTGTGGTTTATGAAAAGAGCAGGCATGCAATGACATTGGTCGATCCATGTGTGGTTAATGAGAAGAACACACATGCAATGACACTGGGTGTGGTTCATGATATGGTTTGTGAGAAGAACACACATCCAATGACTCTAGATGTGGTTCATGAGAAGAGCAGACATGCGATGACTCTAACTGTGGTTCATGAAAAGAGAAGACATGCCAGGACACCGGTGGATCCATGTCTGGTCTATGATAGGAACACACATGGAATGACACTGCTGGATCCATACGTGGTTTGTGAGAATAACACACATGCAATGACACTGGTGGATCCATATGTGGCATGTGAAAAGAACACACATGTAATGACACTGGTGGATCCATGTGTGGTCTGTGGGAAGAACACACATGCAATGACACTGGTGGATCCATGTGTGGTCTGTGGGAAGAACACACATGCAATGACACTGCTGGATCCTTGTGTGGTCTGTCGGAAGAACAGACATGCAATGACACTGCTGGATCCATGTGTGGTCTGTCGGAAGAACACACATGCAATGACACGGGTGATATGTGGTTTGTGAAAAGAACAGACATGCAATGACTCTAACTGTGGTTCATGAAAAGAGCAGACATGCAATGACACTTGTGGATCCATGTGTGGTTCATGGGAAGAACACACATGTAATGACACTGGGTGTGGTTCATGATATGATTTGTGAGAAGAACACACATGCAATGACACTAGTGATATGTGGTGTGTGAAAAGAACAAACCTGCAATGAATCTAACTGTGGTTAATGAAAAGAGCAGGCATGCAATGACATTGGTGGATCCATGTGTGGTTAATGAGAAGAACACACATGCAATTACAGTGGGTGTGGTTCATGATATGGTTTGTGAGAAGAACACACATGCAATGACTCTAGATGTGGTTCATGAGAAGAGCAGACAGGCGATGAGTCTAACTGTGGTTCATGAAAAGAGAAGACATGCCATGACACCGGTGGATCCATGTGTGGTCTATGATAGGAACACACATGGAATGACACTGCTGGATCCATACGTGGTTTGTGAGAATAACACACATGCAATGACACTAGTGGATCCATATGTGGCCAGTGAAAAGAACACACATGTAATGACACTGGTGGATCCATGTGTGGTCTGTGGGAAGAACACACATGCAATGACACTGGTGGATCCATGTGTGGTCTGTGGGAAGAACACACATGCAATGACACTGGTGATATGTGGTTCGTGAAAAGAACAGACATGCAATGACTCTAACTGTGGTTCATGAAAAGAGCAGAGATGCAATGACACTGGTGGATCCATGTGTGGTTCATGGGAAGAACACACATGCAATGACACTGGGTGTGGTTCAAGATATGGTTTGTGTGAAGAACACACATGCAATGACACTGGTGATATGTGGTTTGTGAAAGGAGCAGACATGCAATGACTCTAACTGTGGTTAATGAAAAGAGCAGACATGCAATGACACTGGTGGATCCATGTGTGGTTAATGAGAAGAACACACATGCAATGACACTGGGTGTGGTTCATGATATGGTTTGTGAGAAGAACACACATGCAATGACTCTAGCTGTGGTTGATGAGAAGAGCAGACAAGCGATGACTCTAACCGTGGTTCATGAAAAGAGCAGACATGCAATGACACTAGTGGATCCATGTGTGGTCTATGAGTGGAACACCCATGCAATGACACCGGTGGATCCTTATGTGGTTTGTGAGAATAACACACATGTAATGACACTGGTGGATCCATATGTGGCCTGTGAAAAGAACACACATGCAATGACACTGGTGGATCCATGTGTGGTCTGTGGGAAGAACACACATGAAATGACACTGGTGATATGTGGTTTGTGAAAAGAACAGACATGCAATGACTCTAACTATGGTTAATGAGAAGAACACACATGCAATGACACTTGGTGTGGTTCATGATAAGGTTCGTGAGAAGAACACCTACCTTCCCCTCTACATTTCCACTTTTAACTATCGCCAATTTTAGGGCCATGTCAAACTTTGTACATAGCAATTGTGTATGCGCCCTTTGCATGCATGGCCCGGGAAAAAAACATGACGTACCGTGCGTGTGTCGCGGTGCATGGTGCAGTATACTGCATGGCGCGTTGTGCGGTGGGGCAACGAAACGTGCCTTGCTTCTATCCACCTTATCTATAGAGCTCCCTCTGCACACCCACTCCCACTCTCGCTCACTGACCCCACACGACCCTCTCCACTGTCCCACCAGCATTCGCCAACTCCCGAGAATACCCCGTCCGCGCCGACGATGACCGAGGAGGATAAGGTGGCCATCGTCGCCTCCGTGGCCATCGGCGAGGAGGCCCCTGTCTCCTCGCCGGTCGCGCTCGACGCGTTGAAAGCAGCCGATGTCCCTGTCCAGGCCCCAATCGAGGCATCGATGGTAGCCGCCATTCCCGTCCAGGCCCCCATCCCCGCTACCGACAGAGCCGCCGAAGCGGAGCCCCCCGCCGGCGAGGAGGCCCCCGCCGGTCACAAGCGGAACACGCAGTTCTTGGGCACCTATGATCGAGATAAGTACATCGCTCTGTTGAACCCCTATGACAGCCGCATCGACGACCCACTGTCGGAGGTAACTCGGGTTTGCTCCCCTCCCCTGGTTCTTCTACCGTTTGTTAGAAATAATGGGCTAATCTATTTAAAATTTAGCTGGTATTGTTATGTTTAATATTCTGGAATTAATCATGGAAATTGTGCCTAATTATCCAACACTATTCCCGTCGTTGGATGCTAGATCTTGGTTTATTAGGATTCGCTTGTTCGCATTTTGATTGCTCGATCTTCTTACATCATCTACTCCCCCATTTTCCTTTTCTTCCAATAAGTTTCCGGCAGCGACGTCTACAGCGATGACGAGTCCATTCACACCAAGGCTCGTCAGGTGCTGAGGTGGCTGCGGGCTGCCCAATACGACGACTACCTCACGGGCCCCTACTACAGCTGCCCCTTTCGCAAGGGGATCGCCTACTACTTGACGAGTCGCGCCGCCGGTGGCACCGACTTCAACACCTTACTGAAGCATGCAGAGGTCGCGGGCTCCGGCATCCACATAGGAGGCAAGCGCGAGACCATGAACATCAACGCCTACATCGTTGAACACCGGGCTCTCGGAATTCACCTCCAAAACCTCCAGCGGGTGGCTATCAAAGAGGGTCGCATGCCTCCAATCAGGCCCAAGGCCCCCAAAATCAAGGGACTGGGCAGCAAGAAGTGGAGGAGGCGCCGGAGGGAGGTGGAGGCGCTAGCGAATGAATAGGTTGGATGTTAAGTTGGATGAATCTGCATCTGCACCGGCTAAGCAGCTTCTTTTGATTTTCTATATTTTTCTTGCATCCTATTTCTGGATGAATGCATCGAACCTCGTTAAGCAACCTACTACTTTCTATCACTATATCCTATTTAGTTGTGCACAACTATATCTACATTTGTTTTGTTTTATGAATGAATGTATTCTGCCTGGTGTGATTTGCTGCTTTAGATTTGCTACCTGATTAGAGGCAAAAAGAGGTCCAAAAGGGAACGAATTATCGAAGAGAGAATCTCTCTAGATTTGCTACCAATTTGGGCAAAATGAAACATATCTGTTTAGCGAGAGAGGAAAAGGGTACTCTTTCAAACTGCCAGTTAACGAGCTACCATCTTGGCGAGGCCCCATCTTGACGTCTCCCTCTACAAGAATGAACACGATGCCGTCCATGGAAAAAGTCGTCGAGCGGTCATGTCACGTTTAATCAAGTCTGAAAAGCCTACTACTGATACTACTATGCCACAACACATGCGTCATCAAGTGCACGGTCGTTGATGGACAGCTGCAGTTTATTGCCACTTGATTTTAATAAGACACATCCCATTTTTTACGTAGCGGCTCTCAATCTCACTTCCAACTGGGGCCCACCGTAAGAAGCTTGCACGCGCTAGCCGGAGGCCGAACAGCTGAGTTCGACGAGACCTAACGTCTCCGGTTCATCGAGTCACTCGCAACCATCAACACATCCCTTTACCGAATCTATCACAACCCCACAAATCTTGTCGTACAACCACCTACCTCCCCCTCTACATTTCCACTTTTAACTATCGCCAATTTTAGGGCCGTGTCAAACTTCGTACATAGAAATTGTGTGTGCGCCCTTTGCATGTGGCTCAATACAGAACTGTCAGGCATGGCCCGGAAAAAAACGTGAAAACCGTGCGCGTGTCGTGGGCACGGTGCAGTAGACTGCGTGGCGCGTTGCACGGTGGTGCAACGAAACGTGCCTTGCTTCTATCCACCTTAACTATAGAGCCCCTCTCCGCACACCAACTCCCACTCTCGCTCACTTTCCCCACGCAACCCTCTCCATTGTCCCACCAGCATCCGCCAAATCCCGAGAATACCCCGTCCGTGCGAGCAATGGCCGATGAGGATAAGGTGGCCATCATCGCCTCCGTGGCCACCGACGAGGAGGCCCCCGTCTGCTCGCCGGTTCCCTCGACGCATTGAAAAAAGCCGCCGTTCCTGTCTAGGCCCCCGTCCCCAGTACCGACGGAGCCGCCGAAGAGGAGTCCCCTGCCAGCAAGGAGGCCCCCGCCGGTCACAAGCAGATCACGCACTTCTTGGGCACCTACGATCCAGATAAGTACATCGCTCTGCTGAACCCCTACGACACCGGCATCGACGACCCATGGTTGGAGGTAACTAGGGTTTGCTCCCCTCCCCTGGTTCTTCTACCGTTCCCATCGTTGGATTCTAGATATTGGTTTATTAAGATTCGCTTGTTTGCATTTCAATTGCTCCATCTTCTTACATCATCTACTCCCCCATTTTCCTTTTCTTCCAATAGGTTTCTAGCAGCGACGTTCGCAGCGATGACGAGTCCATTCACACCAAGGCTCGTCACGTGCTGAGGAGTCTGCGGGCCATCCAGTACGGCGACTTCTTCAGGGTCCCCTACTACAGCTTCCCCTTCCGCAAGGGGATCGCCTACTGCTTGACGAGTCGCGCCGACAGCGGCACCGACATGAACTCCTTCTTGAAGCATGCAGAAGCCACGGGCTCCAGCATCTAGAAAAGCAGCAAGCGCGAGACCGTGAACATCAACGCCTACATCGCTGAACACCGGGCTCTTTGCATTCACCTCCGAAACCTCCAGCAGGTGGCCATCAAAGAGGGTCGCATGCCTCCAATCAGGCCCAAGGCCCCCAAGTCCAAGAAACTAGGCAGCAAGAAGTGGAGGAAGCGCCGGAGGGAGGAGGCGGAGGCACGAGCACTTGCAGGATGTGCCTGCAGCTGCAGCAGCTGCTGCTGCTGCTAAGCAGCTTCTTTCTAGCTATATCCTATTTCTGGCTGAATGCATGGAACCTCGTTACTTTCTATCGCTATATACTATTTAGCTACGCACAGCTATATCTACATTTGTTTTGTTTTCTGAATGAATGTATTCTGCCTGGTGGGATTTGCTGCTCTAGATTTGCTACCTGATCGGAGGCAAAAAGAGGTCCAAAAGGGAACAAAATATCGAAGTAAGAATCTTCTCTAGATTTGCTACCAATTTGGGCAAAATGAAACATATCTGTTTAGCAATAAAGGAAAAGGGCACTCTTTCAAACTACCAGTTAACAAGCTACCATCTTGACAAGTTACAAGACACATACATAAACATAACACAATGAGGGTTAAAATTATTTTACTAGTATCACTTGAGGCGCTAGACATCTTGGCAAGCTAACCGAGTTCCACAAAACAGAAACATAACACTGACAAGTAAAACTTAGTTCACTCCTCATCAGACCACTTGAGGCGCTTGCCATCGTTCCCACGCGACGAACTGCGACCGTTCCAGGTACTCCACAGCTCACGAACTACTTTGTCCCACCTGGCATCTGACTTGGCTTCCCTATCTTCAGCATCCTGTGGCACAATTAGAGGTGCATCACAGGCCAGATTGTAGCCACGAGAAGAACTTGCCTCTCTATTTGCCACTTTAGCTGCAGCCTCTCTGTCAGTTGCTTCTTCACATGCAAGCTCTCTTTCAGCTAATTCTGTAGCCTCTCTATCAGCTGCTTCAAATGCATCCAATTTCTTTGCATATGCAGCTTCAAACTCAGCTATTCTGCATTTTCTACAAAGGGCTCCCATAAGCTCGTCTTCCCTCTTGCAAATAGGGCAAGACATGAGGTAACGTAGAAAAAATGGATCTTCTTGTACAGCTGGTAGGTCACGTAAGCATCTATGGATGCATACTTTAGGTTTATATCAGACAACGGCCACTCGTCCCATAAATCATGCCTATCCGTAGGGAAATCTTCCTTCCTTTTTTGTACGACTCATCAAGGATTCTAGTTGCAAGTGATGCCATTCCATCCTTCATCGAGCCCCCTAGGATCTTGACAAGACTCTGAATATCCCTCCGGTTGTGCGCAGGAATTATAATTTCCTCTTGATAAAATTTCAAAAAATCAGTTATTTTATCGACAGTGCAGAAAACAATTCCTTTTTCTACAAGGAACTGGCGCAGCGCCGGACATTTCCTATCAGTCCTGAAAGTAGGTAGTTTTTCATCACCAAAATTTGTAACTACAAATATTTTCTCAATGCAAGATCATCATCTCAATATAATTTTGATTAGTTTAGTAAATGCAAGATCAAGACTCTCAATATTTTATTGTCATAATTTATGCAGTTTTTCTATTTTTCAATCGACTGAATGAGTTGCACATTTCTTTTAACTACGGTTGTACTTTTCTTAGGTGATTGAGACTAAAGAAAATCTCAGTCGATTGAGACATAGGCAAACCATAATTTATTTGGTCCTAAATAAAATCCAGTAGTTGCAAGATGGGCAAGTGGCTAAAGAACAAGAGGAGAAAACCCTAAAAGAGGTTAGCTACAGAGAGCAGATCTACAAACCGAGAGAGGTGGTAGACGAGGATGTGTTTCCGCATGGCCAGTTCAACGACGGCGACTTCACTCCCTTCATATGGGTGCTCCGGGGTGTACTCGAGGTCCAATCCCACAAACTTGTCCTCGTCTATCCCAAGCCAACCCTCGTACATCCTCAGGACACACACCACTGTCTCCTCCTTATTGGTGTAGACAACGTGTATCTTCTTATTGTCATGGGTAGTGAAGCTTGTCTCTAGAGTGCGTAGATCTTCTATGGCGTCAAGGACAAGACGGGAAGAAGATAGATGACAGGAAGAAGAAGAGTGGTTTCTGCGAGGTAGGGGAACGGTGGAACCGTCAATGCGCTTTTAAGGTAGTGGTTAACGATTGGGACGAAAGTCCAAGGAGAGACGTGTGGCGGTGGCCGTTCCAGCTTCTGAGTAAACAAAAAATAATTATAACGCCGATACATGTACCCTGTTTTTGTCACGTCAATACACTGGGTAGGGGGTGTTGTCCTATCCACTGTGCCAACACTACAAGCCTACGTGACAACCACCCCGCCTAAGCGACGGGAGCGACATAACGGCGAGAACTGACAGGGGGCCCAACTTGACGGCCATTAGCCTGATTTTTTGTATTGAAATGTAAAGTTGAATTCGTTCCGAAAAAGACCCTCTGAGTATTTGGCACACCAACTATAGTCATCCCGGCTGATTTCAGGGAACTTGGGTACCACGTTTCCTGTACACCCCAACTTTCGGGCCGCAAAATGATATCCTCTCCGAGTTGGTCCCACTCAACTAAAAGATACAAACCGACCCAAAGTTTGGTTCGGCTCAGGGTTTTGCCGTGGCAGAGTTTGGGCATGTTTCTCTGCCGCGGTAGCCTGCCGTGGCAGAAAAGGACTCTATTTTGTGCCGTGGCAGGAAAACGCGACGTTTCTCTGTCGCGGCAGAGATCCTACCATGTGTTGATCTTCTTCTTGGTAGCTCGTTGCGCTTCCTCCCTCTCCTCCCTCGTGCATTTTTCATTGATCAACACGCCATGCTCCATATTCTTCAACTCCTCGCTCCGTGCTACGCCTTATTCTCCCATGTACCTGATCATACAATAGAACAAAGACTTAGGCAGTATAAAGTTCTTATAAATGAAAGCATCATGTTCAACTAGGAAATAATTCACCTGATAGTCATCATTGATTTTACTGAATATTTCCTTCTAGTTCAAGCAGCCAGAATCATCATAATCCCTGTATATATCCTCATCAAGTTCATGATGCATAAATGACAAGGCTTATGTTGAGGGCAAACCTCTAGGGTGGCCCTATCTTTCACGAATCCCTTTCAAATCGAGGATGGAGTGCGAGGGAAGGAGAGGCAGATGAACGCGACGAATTCACGCACGAAGAACACGATGAACACACTCACGCAAAACCACGATACACACCAATAGCTCACGCCGGCGGTGACCGGTCTGGCGCAATCCCAAGGATTAGCGTCAGGCGGAGCCCTCTCTCTCGAACCGACACGTCGAGTAGAGAGACTCGATGAGATCTTGACGTCTAGGCAAAGGGACTCTGATGCCTAGGCCTTGTACAACACGAAGGGAAGATGCAAACTCCAACGAGGTTTGTTATATTTGGTGCTCCTTTGTCAAAAGAGCATGAGGCAAGAACTAGATAGATCCAAAAGGGGTTTCCAATAATTCCAAATATCATGCCTAGGATTTACAATAGAGGTGGGGGACTATATATAGGTCATCCACAAAGTGAGGTGTACTTTGGGGATAATATATATGTTTTGGATGGACAAAGAGGTACATGGGCCGAAGGCCCAAAGGCCTTTTACATGCCTGGCGATTCTGGTCCGGAGACTCTAGTGTGGTGGATCGAAGACTCCTAGCAGGGCTGGAGATTCCGGTAGGTCTCCGGTCCATCTCGGAGGGGCACATAGATTGTCCCTGAGCTTGATTCGGGAGTCAGACCAGAGGTGGGCCGGAGACTCTGGGGTCTTCAGGCCAGAGAATTTGGTGGACCGGAGACTCTGGTCTGAGCAGCTCCAGCAGATTCTGCCTCAAGCCCTGATCCTTGTTCTCCATCCTTGGGTGCTTGGTGTTGTGTTGGGGCTTCATACCTGATGATACATAGAGTAGTTGCATGAAGTAGCACACCATCCAAAGGTGTATCAAATTGGCTCAAGGAGAGGAGTGATTTCACCTTAGCTTGTAGGAGTTTGGCTCAAGCACGAGTCATGGGTCCGCTTGGGGGACTTGGTGGTGTAGATGTAGGAGCGTTCGTAGGACGGGCTGCATCAGCTCCCCTCGTAGGGAAAGAGTCATCCTCGACTCTTCATGGGTATCATCATGATACTCTGCATGGTAGGGTGAGAGGTCCTTGACATTGAATGTGTTGATTGCAAGGTACTTGGATGTTGGAATGTCGATGATGTAGGCGTTGTTGTTAATTCTCTTGTGGATCTTGAAGGGGCCATTTCCTCTTGGTTTGATCTTGGAATCTCGTTACTTGGGAAAGCAGTCCTTGTTTAAGTGTATCCACAAAAGGTCTCCTTCTTCAAAGATCATCTCCTTCTTGTGCTTGTTTAACCTTGAAGCTTGGCGAAGAACTTGTTGTTGGATAGTAGCTCCAGTTTCTTCATGAAGCTTCATCATAGCTTGTGCGCGGTTCTCAATGTCCATGTTGGTGCGCTCATGGAGAGGTAGTGGTAGGATGTCGAGCGCGATGAGGGGCTCGAAACCATAGACAATCAGGAAGGGACTCATCTTGGTTGTTGAGTGCTTGGCATGGTTGTAGGCGAACTCAGCGTGTGAGACGCATTCCTCCCAATCCTTGAGGTTTTTCTTGATCAACACACGAAGGAGAGTCCTGAGGCTTCGGTTTACAACTTTGGTTTGGCCATTGGTTTGAGGATGAGATGCGGATGAAAAGATGAGTTTGACGTCGAGCTTGGCCATGAAGGTCTTCCATAAGTAGCTCATGAATTTGACATCACGGTCGGAGACGATTATCTTGGCACACCGTGAAGATGGACGATTTCCCTGAAAAAAAAATTTGCAATATGTGAAGCATCGTCGGTCTTATGGCACGGTATGAAGTGTGCCATTTTGGAACAGCGATCCACGACAACAAATATAGAATCATGTCCATGCTTAGACCTAGGAAATCCTAACACAAAATCCATGCTAATGTCAGACCAAGGTTTATGAGGAATAGGCAATGGCATATAAAGACCATAAGGGTTAGCTTGCGACTTAGCTTGAACACATGTCGTGCATCGTTGAACGTAGCTCTCCACGTCGAACTTCATCTTGGGCCAAAAGTAGTTAGTGGAGAGCATGTCCAATGTCTTGTCACGGCCAAAGTGACCCATGAGGCCTCCACCATGAGATTCTTGGAGAAGCAAAAATTGAAGAGATGACTTCGGAATGCAAAGCTTTTTTTGTTTAAATAGGAAGCCCTTATGCTAATAGAAATCATCAACTCCTTTGTCAATGGAGCACTTTGCGAAAATTGGTTGAAAGAACCGGTCGGAAGCATACAAAGCTTTATTTCCTCAAGACCCAACACATTGATTTCAAGTCTCGTAAGAAGGCTTGTGTGCTTGCGAGACAAAGCGTCTGCAACTACATTATCATTGCCCTTCTTATACTTGACAATGTAAGGAAAAGACTCCATAAACTCAACCCACTTAGCGTGTCTCTTACTCAAGTTGGCTTGGCCTTTGAGATATTTCAATGACTCATGGTCGGAATGTATGATAAATTCTTTACGCCATAGGTAGTGTTGCCAAACTTGAAGAACACTAACTAAGGCAAAAAGCTCTTTGTCATAAATCAGATAATTAAGGCGAGCACCATCAAGTTTCTATCTATGGTAGGCTATAGGATGTTTGTTTTGCATAAGGACTCTTCCAATGCCAATACCACTAGCGTCACACTCTATCTCAAAAGTTTTTGTGAAATCTGGTAACGCAAGAAGAGGTGCTTTGGTGAGCCTCTTTTTAAGTTGATCAAAAGCTTTTTGTTGTGCTTTCCCCACACAAATGTGACATTCTTTTTGGTCAACTCGTTGAGAGGAAAGCAATGGTAGAAAATTCTTTCACAAAGCGATGATAGAAACCAGCCAACCCATGAAAACTTTGGAGTTCACTCACATTTGTTGGGATGGGCCAATCTCGTATGTCCTTTACCTTGGAAACATCAACTTCAATGCCCTTCGAAGGAACGACAAATCCTCGAAAAATTAACTTGTATGTAGCAAAAGTGCACTTGGGAACATTAGCATATAGCTTTTCATGTCGAAAGATTTGCAAAACTTCTTTTAACATGGTCCTCAAGTGACTTGCTATAAACAAGTATATCATTGAAATAGACAATGACACTCTTGCCAATGAGAGAATGCAAAATATGATTCATGAGGCGCATGAAGGTGGATGGGGCATTTGACAAGCCAAAGGGAATAACCAACTATTCATAAAGACCAAGTTTGTTCTTGAATGCGGTTTTCCACTGATCACCTTCAGCCATACGTATTTGATGGTAACCACTACGAAGATCAATTTTCAAAAAAATAGTGGCTCCACACAATTCATCAAGCATGTCATCAAGACATGGTATAGGATGTCGATAACGCACGGTGATAACATTGATTGGACGGCAGTCCATGCATAACCGTAACGTATCATCTGATTTTGGGACAAGAATCACGGGTATTGCACTTGGAGTAGTGCTAACTTGGATCAAACCTTTGGAGATGAGTTGGTTGATTTGACGTTCGATCTCCTTCGTCTCCTCCGGATTCGAGCGGTAAGCGGCACGGTTTGGAAGGTTTATGCCCGGGATGAGGTCAATGCGATGCTCAATTCCGCGAACAGGAGGTAATCCATGTGGAATCTCTTCGGGAAACACATCCTTGAATTCCTGCAAAACAATCATTAAAGATGGAGGAACATTGGTTAATTCATTAGTTCCTCGCGCTAGTCCCTTGAAAATGAGGACATAGTGCAAGATGGATGGGTTCTTCCGCACATCTCTCATCTCACTTTTGGTGGAAAGGAGAACACTCTTAGTTTTTTCACTCGAGTTTGGCTTGTGGCTCTCACTCACTATGAGGTGGTTCTATCGCTCACCACACTTCTCACAAGAAGGTGTTGTGTTTTGTGCCCTCGCTAAAGCCTTTGCATTGTCCGCAATTATTTGGCTAGGAGTCATCGGTTGCAAAACACATGTCTTGTTTAGCCATTTGAAGGTGTACACGTTGGTGCGACCATCATGTAGAGCAGCCTTGTCGAATTTCCACGGTCGACCAAGTAGCATATGGCAAACCGTCATGGGAACAATATCGCACTCCACCATGTCTTTGTAAGGACCAATGGTGAAGGTGACCAATACGGTATGCTTGATCTTCACAGACACTTGGTCACTTAGCCATTGGACGTGGTAGCGATGCTTGTGCAGATGGAGGGTGAGGTTGAGCTTCTCACACAACTCGGCAACTCCCTCCATCGATGATCACTTTGATAGATTTTACATTGATGCCGGCTCGTGTTTGGAAGATATTTGAGCATTGGCCTTCATGATATTGTGGTTGAGTGGTCAAGATCCTAGTGATGACAAGCAATGGACTTGCTTCATGTTCACACATAAGAAGTTCTTGGTCATCTTCCACTCATTGCCTTGCTATTTCTTCCTTGACACAGGCATCAAATTCATCTTTACCCGAGTACTCTTCGTCGCCATTGTCATGGATGAACAATACCTTCTTGTTTCCAGATTCGGCTGACTTGTGTCCTTTGCCTGCACACTTGTAGCATTCACCGTTGAAAGTTGTATCACTCTTGCTTGTTTGCCACTTCGTGGCAGTTTTCCTTGAGGAAGTGTGGGCTTGAAGGAAGGCTTGGAGGTACTTGAGGAGCTTCCATTGAAGGTTGTTGGCATAGAGGTTGAAGCTTGCTTGTAGGTGAAATACGTCTTGGTCTTGTTGTACTTGATGTCCTCTTGCACTTGACGTTCGGACTTTGTTGCGATGTGCACAAGCTCAACCATGTGGTTGTATGTTTGGAACTCGATGATGCGCTTGATTGGGTGGTTCAGGCCAATCAGGAAACGTGCCATAGTTTGCTCCTTGCACTCTTCAATGTTGGCGCGGATCATGTTGAGTTCCATTTCCTTGATGTACTCTTCCATGGTCTTTGTCCGTTGGCGTAGCGATTGAAGGTTGTTGAAGAGGTCATGCGTGTAGTGCGCGGGAACAAAATAGGATATCATGTGAGCCTTCATGTCATGCCAAGTTCTGATTGGCGGCTCTTGCCTTGCGTCATGAGAACCTTGAACTTGTTCCCACCAAAGGTTGGCATACTCATCAAACTCAAGCGAAGCCATGGCGACCATCTTCTTGTTTCTATAATTGTGCATCTGGAAGATCTTGATGACTTTGAGTGCCCATGAGAGATATTCTTCAGGTTCATTTGATCCGGTGAACTTGGGCATCATGAAATCGATCTTGCCAAATGTTTCTTCCTCATTGCGATCATGGTGGTGATGGTTGCCATGTTGATGACGTTCTTCATCTTCCATGCGATCATTGCGACGAGCTTGTTGAGCTTATTAATGATCTTGTCGTTGAGGAGGTGGAACTTGGTTGTCGTGACCTTGTTGTGGAGCTTGCTCTTGATGTTGTTATTGTTGAGCTTGCTCTTCCTCTTGGCGCGGTTGTTGATGATGTTGAGGCACTTGGGCCTCATGAGGGTGTTGAGGATGTGGAGCCTCATGACGCGGTTGCTGACAAAAAGGAGGCTCGTCCCTCGGTTGGTGATGATAATTAGGCAAATGGGCCTCACGGCGAAGATCATGGTCTTGAGCCTCATGACGTGGTGGGCGTTGCTCAACTTGTACCACTTGATGCTCCATGTTTTGGTGTGGTGGAGGAGGCTCCTCCAGATGACCATGTTGTCGGTGCAGACGTTCATGACGGTGATGACGAATATGATGATCTTGGAGAGCTTCATGGTGATGACGAGCTTGATTCTTTAGGTTGGAGTCATCACTTGTTGTGTCAAGTATGTGACACGGGCGATTCTGGTGGACTTGCGGTTACACTCGCGGTTATTCTTGTGGTTGCGCTTGTTGGATCACTAATGCCCTTGCGTGATGACAGTGTCCTTCACGCCTTGCTTGGGGCCTTCAGGAGAAATCACCATCATAGCTTGACGTTGCGGTGTGCCGTGGGGAAGGTACATAGTTCGAACAACTTTCATCTTCATCCACGGGGGCATCATTGCGTCTTGGAGCACTTAGATGAAGATCGTGTTGAAGAGGAGCATGATGACACGAAGAACTTGAAGAGCTTGATGCGCGTGAACATGGTCTTGCCATTCTGCCGATGAGGACATGAATCTTATCATTTGTTTCGGCGACAAAGCGTTGGAGCGCTTCATTTTGATGGCCAAAGTTATGATGCATTGCGTGCATTTGCCTTTCAAGGCCATCTAAGAGGTTGTCGATGTTCTTGAACTCGGCCCGCGTCTCACCAAATTGTTCGTCTTGACATGTCTCGAGAGCTTGGCAACGATCACAGAACTCTTGTTGGAAGATGAAGTGGCTTCCGCACATCATGTACGATCCATGTTCTTCTTCTTGTGAAGGTGGTTGTCTCGACTCACCGTGCCTATCTATCATGCAAAACACAAAGGGTTGTATAAGGAGAGCAATATGTGGTGGGGAGAACCTTCAACGTCACCTTGGGGATTGCACCAAACTAGAAACCACAAGTGAGAGCAATAAGCGTGCATAGTGGAATTGCAAAGTAAACTCACACTAAATAAATAACTAACTCTCAAAAGCTTGGTGGTGGTAGGTTAGGATTGTGGAATGCCAAAGAACCAACCAAAAGAAAAGGGATAGTCAAAAGTGGGTAAAATCCAACAAAACTCAAGTCAAAGGCGAAGGTCAACAACTCAACAGGGTGACGGAAACCTACGACTATATACACAGGTGGAGATTGTTGGGATTGACAGGACTATGAAAATGAGCAAACAAAATGTCCTAGCGAAGACTACGCTCGATGTCGTGCCAATGCAAGGAGGGACCGTTGCTCATTTGCAAAGAAGAAAAATGAGCAACGGATTTGTGCACTTGCCTTGGGCGCTCTTCTTTCTCTCTTGCATACAAGCTTTGAGACTCTCTTTTGCTATGAGAGACTATTTTCTTTTTATTTTGTATCTTTTCTTTTTTTTGCTCTCCCTTGATGCTATGTAGTCACACATGCTATTGCTATTGCACTCTCACTATCCAAGGACAAATGCACAATGCTCAAGCAAACACAAGATGAGCCACTCTCGTGGGATAGTTACACACAAAGCAAGATAGGGGTTAACAAGGTGACGCAAGTTATACCTTCATTGGTGATGATGAACTTAACGTCGGTAGTGCGAATGATGTTCATGGGCAGTGGTGTCAATGAGCGCGGGAGTTGTCGATGTGGAAGCTTGTTGTTAGTTGACGACACGCACACGGGCATAAACAAACAAGAGGAAATTAGCCAATGCAAGATAAGAGGCAAAATTATCAAAATTAGGCATGAGGGTCAGAGACTCTGGGGTCTCGGGCCGGAAACTCCGCTCCAGGCCATAGACTCCGGTGTAGGCCGGAGATTCCGGTCTTCAGGTCCGGAAACTCCGGCCTGAAGGCAGAGCTCGAACTACTCGTGTTCTTGAGCGGAAATCCACGCCTTGGGTCCTCAAATCCACGAAAAATTGGCTAAATTGGGCTGGGAAAACATAGGATAAAGATGGACCAATACCTAAGACAAGATTTGGTTGGATGAAAACCACAAATAACATTCCAAATCAAGAGATCAATCCAAAGGAAAATTTGGTGCTCTTTTTGGGGATTTTCGAATTTTTGGTGGATAGAAGAAAATTTTGTGGGGGAATTCGCGAGCAATGAAGCTCTTGATACCAATATGTTGAGGGCAAACCGCTAGGGTGGCTCGATATTTCACGAATCCCTTCCAAAATGATGATGGGGTGCGGGGGAAGGAGAGGCGGATGAATGTGACGAACTCACACACAAAGAACATGATGAACACACTCACGCAAAACCACGATACACACAAATAGCTCAGGTCGTCGGTGACCGGTCTGGCACAATCCCTAGGATCAACATCGGGTGGAGGGCTCTCTCTCGAACCAGTATGGTGAGTAGAGAGACTCGGTGAGATCTTGATGTGTAGGCAAAGGAACTCCGATAGCTAGGCCTTGTATAATGCAGAGGCACGATGCAAACTCCAATGAGGTTTGTGATATTTGGTGCTCCTTAGTCAAAGGATCTTGAGGGAAGAACTAGATATATCCACAAGGGGTTTCCACTAATTCCTAATATCATGCCTGGGGTTTACAATAGAGGTGGGGGACTATATATAGGCCAGCCACAAAGTCATGGGTACTTTAGGGATAATAGATAAGTTCTGGATAGATTAAGAGGTACATTGGACAAGGGCCCAAAGGCCTTTTACATGTTTGGCGGCCCTCGATCCGGAGACTCCGGTGTGGTGGACCGGAGACTCCGGTCTGGGTCAGAGATTCCGGTCTGTCTCCGGTCCATCTCTCGAGGGGCACATAGATTGTCCTCGAGCTCGATTCGGGGGTTAGACCGGGGGTGGACTAGAGACTCCGGGGTCTTCAGACCGGAGACTTTGGCGGACCGGAGACTCTGGTGTGCGCATACCGGAGACTCCGGTCTGAGCAGCTCCAGCAGCTTCTGCCTCAAGCCCTGCTCCTTTTTCTCCATCCTTTGGTGCTTGGTGTTGTGTTGGGGCTTCATACCTGATGATGCATAGAGTAGTTGCATGAAGTAGCACACCATCCAAAGGTGTATCAAATTGGCTCGAGGAGAGGAGTGATTTCACCTTAGCTTCTAGGATTTTGGCTGAGGCACGAGTCATGGGTCTGCTTGGGGGACTTGGTGGTGTAAATGTAGGAGCGTCCGTAGGATGGCCTGCATCAGCTTGCCATACCACAAGATCTAGGTGGTACATTCTTTATGATTCATGTGTTGACCAACTTGAAATCACTCTTCACTCTTTGTATTGGTCAACCAAGTATCTTCTCATGCTCCATCTCAGTATCTTGAGGTACATAAAGAATTCTTCATTTGATTAAATGCTCTAAATCTTAGTCAACCGTAGCTCAACTAATGAGGCAATCATGACACTGACTTAGAGCCATATCTTGAATTCTTCTATTGAGATCACACTCTCAAGATCTTGAACATATCATATTCTTCTCTTCAATTCGATGATCTTGATACCAAAACTCAAGGTATATCTTTATATGCATGGCATCCATACTTAAGTCCAACATATGGACTACAAGCATGACCTATGGAATATTCCTTCATATAAAAGTCAATGAAAACATTAGTCCATAGGGATTGTCATTAATCACCAAAACCACACATAGGGGCAATTACCCTTTCACATACCCCAAAACAATACAGACAAATCAGTCAAAGACATCATGGACCGCACACTATCCAATAGAGTACGGTTGGTCATTCCGACACAGCATTACGCTGTGGTGTTCCGGCTAGCGTAAGATGTGGGATAATCCCATAGTCCTTACAGTGCATGTTAAACTCATAACTCAAAAACTCGCCTCCCCGATCCGATCAAAGATGCTTGATTCTCTTGTTAAGTTGATTCTATACTTCCTTCTGAAATTCTTTGAACTTTTCAAAGGTTTCAGACTTGTGTTTCATTAAGTAGATATATCCATTCTACTCAAATCATCAGTAAAGGTAACAAAATAATGATAACCATTGAGTGTTGAGACACTCATTGGTCCACATAGTATGTATGATTCCCAGTAGGTTTGTAGCTCTCTACAATGCGCCGGAGAAGGGTGTCCTAGTCATCTTGCCCATAAGGCAAGGCTCACATGTATCAAGAGATTTGCAATCTAATGATCCAATAAGTCCTTCTAAATGAAGCTTCTTCATGTGCTCCACGCCAATGTGACCAAGACGGCAATGCAACATAAACATGGAATTATCATCATTATGCTTACACCGTTTAGCAGCAATATTATGGATGTGAGTATTGCAATCAAGATCTAGTAAGAATAAACCATTACTCACAGGCGCATGAACATAGAAAACATCATCCATATAAATAGAACAACCACTTGTTCCATATTTAAACGAATAATGATCTTGCAACAAGCAAGATCCACTTAGAATATTCATACTCAGTGCGGGTACGTAGTAGCATTTATTCAAAACTAGAATCAATCCTAACAACTGATGTAGAGGCAATGTGCCGATAACCACCACATCGACTTTCATGCCTTTGCCGACGCACATCGTCACCTCGTCCTTCCCCAGCCGCCTCTTACTCTGCAGCTCCTGCTGAGAGTTACATATGTGAGCAACAGAACTGGTATCAAATACCTAGGTGTTGCTCTTGGCGTTGGTAAGGAACACATCTATATCATGTATATCACATACACCTTTTTCTTTGGCGGCTATCTTGTCAGCTTTCTTGTCCTCAAAGTACTTGGGGAAATTGTGTTTCCAGTGCCTGTCCCCTTTGCAGTAATAGCACGTGGTTCTAGACCTAGGGCCGGGCCTAGTAGACTTAGGGGTGTTTGCAACTGGTTTACCATCCTTATTTGGCTTATTACCCTTGCCCTTTGCCCAACTTTTTAAAGTTAGTGTTCTTATTGACCATCAACATCGTGTGCTCTTTCTTGATTTCTACGTTAGCAGTTTTGAGCATGGCGAACACTTCAAAAAGGGTCTTAGTCATCCCTTGCATGTTGTAGTTCATCACAAAGCTCTTGTAGCTAGGGGCAGCGAGTGCAACACCCTATCAACCGCAAGCTCTTCCGGGATTCTGCAATCTAGAGCATTCAAGTGCTTACGTAGCCAGACATTTTGACTACATGCTCACTAATACTATTGTGCTCTTCCTTCTTGGTAGAGAAGAAGAGCTCGGAAGCATCATACCTCTCTACCCGAGCCTGTGGAACAAAGACAGCCTTGAGATCTTCAATGATCTCAAAAGCATTCATCTTCTCAGAACACTTTTGAAGCTCCGGTTCCATGGCATAGAGCATTCCACTTTGGATGAGGGAGAAATCATCCGCCTTGGACTGCTAGACATTCTTTTTGTCCTAGGAGGCGGAATCTGCAGGCTTAGCTGGAAGCTCAGCCTCGATGACATAACTCAACTTGTAGGGGACTAGGAGGATCCTAAGATTGCGGAACCATGCGGTGAAGTTGGTTCCATCAGTTTTCAGCTTGTCCTTCTCGAGGAAAGTGCTAAGGTTGAAGGCAGGTGGGAGACACATCTACAATGGATTGGCAAAGTGTTTAGACCATGTTCATAATAATGAGTTCAAGTTTTAATTCATGTTCCTAAACTGAAACAAAAGAACTCCCACTCAAATGAACATCCCTCTATTCGTTTCAGTGATCACATGATCCTAATCTGCTACACCCCCGATCGTCACGGCTGGCAATGAAGTTCAAAAGGTGGACATTCTCCAATGTCGATCACATCAATGATGTGATTCATGCTCGACCTCTCGGTCTCTTGTATTCCGAAGCCATGTCTACACATGCTATACTCGCCAGTTCTAACTTGTGTGTATCCGCAGTCCAACATGCCTTACACCCAGCGTATGCGAACACAGATATGTCTGACATGCGATCGTCACGGCCTACCTCATGACGGAGAAATTTCTTGGTGGTGCACACACAAGGGGAATACTAAGACTGGAATTCTGTGAGGGATTATCCTATTGTGTTACCATCATATATACTAGCATACTAGCATAATAATATGCACACAAAGATACTTCATAAAGTAAATTGTCATGACGTGGTTGTAGTATCTTTGATCACCATCGAGACCTCCAATGGAAGTTTCACAAACTTTTCATTGCCATGTAACAACGCTAGCCCCTATGCAAATCAAAGATAGACTCCTCTATATTATCTATTGCATGTTTTACGCGGCTTTAGGGCTTTCGTGGTAGAATGCCTTCCAACCTACGAATGTAGATCCACAACATGGATTCAATGATTGCCGTTTTACTTCCCTTTTCAGGGTCCTCCAATGTCGATGCCATATCAACTACCATAGAGATACATACACCCCCTAAGGCACTTTGATATGTAGACCAATCTACTGAATCACCAGGTGAGGTCAGTTGGGGGCTGCTTCATCAAACAGTGCCACGATATGAACAAGCACATAAAATAGGGTAACAACTAGAGAATAAATGCCCACATATTGCTATGTGTTCTATCCGTACGACATGCCTACCCAGAGACCTGCTCTGATACCACTGTATGGTTCCGTAGCAGAAAACAGAAAAATTCTATCTACACGAACACTAAGACCAGGATCTATACTATGTAGACATAAGTAATGGAGAAGGAAGATGGTATTCATACCCTTAAAGACCGTGGCACACCTTACGCATGAAGGCTTATGTTGATGAAACTAAGCAGCTCCAAGTACCCCAAGTGTGGTGCCTCCGAAGTACTACACATGTCAGGTGTAGGCGGTGTCTCCCAGGCTCCGATCCAGCCAAGCAGCGGAAGAAAAAGATGTCGGACCGAAGATCACATGACGGTAGTGTGAAGGTGAAGAACTCAAATCCCTCGAAGTCCTCCCCAATATTAGGGAGACGTCCTCAAAGGAAAATGAGAGAGATAATGAGAGAATTGGATGCTTCCAAAGGGGAGGGGGACCCCTATATATAGTAGGAGGGGGGCACACCACCTGATGAGGACATCACTACAATTACACCTACCCCAATTTCTACTAATGATGTTCCATCTGCTTCAAAGAAAGATCAATCCAATGAGATAAGGATTGGACCAATTACAAGAGCTCATGCTAAGCTACTAGAACAACATGTGAACTTGTTTCTTAATGAACCTGATGTTTTAGTTAATGAGAATTTTATACTGCCTAAGTCTTTGAATTATTGTATGATCAGGTACATGGGAGAAGGAGGAGTAGCACGGAGCAAGAAGATGAAGCATATGGATCATGGCATGTTGATCAATGAAGAATGCGCGAGGGAGGAGAGGGAGGAAGCGCAAGGAGCACACAAGGCAGAAAATCAACACATGGTGGAACACCTCTGCCGCAGCATAGAAACACCACCTTTCTCTGCCATGGCAGGCTTCCGTTGCACAAAATCAACACGTTTGGCTGCCACGGCAACCAAACCGCGCCAAAGTCTGTCACGGCAGAGACCTAGGCCGAACCCCTTGGTGGGGCAGTTTGTATCTAGTTGGGTGGGACCAACTCAGTTTCCAACCTAGGCCGCCGCCCCCAGACACTTAAATAGATGGGGCACCACATTAGTTAGGGTTTAGACCATGTTTAAATTATTTTGGAGTTGTTTCTATCATAGATCCTTTGGAATTGCTTGTGATGATTTGACCAACTACAATTGAGTGTGATCTGTTGTTCCACTGGAATTAGTAGATTGCAAACTATCGATCATGGTCGACGCCTATGTGCGCAAGAGTGTGGTGTTGTGAATATCCCATAGGGTTTGAGAGCTATTGCATTGGCATCAGGGATCGAGTGGGAGAGATCATAGCTACACGCTGATTATCTATCATCTACCATCATTATTGACAAGTGCTTGCTGAGAAGATCGGGCCACCCCATACCATCTTGGTATCAGATTTCCTCGTTGCCTTGGTGAGCATCCACAAATCCATCCATAGATTAGATTGTGTTTTTCATCCTATACAGAAAAAGCCTCACAAAAAGAATTGCCATAGACTAGATTGCATTGCTATCAAGTACTAGTTGCTGGTCGTGTTCCTCTGTTAGATTAGATCAAGATATGTTCTTCGTAGTTTTGTTTTTGCTTTATAGTTGTTCTAGTCGAATCCACCATATTTTTCCGTCGCACCTAACCAAATCCGATCCTAGCTAGGAGTCCTAGTTACTTACTCTTAGCAAAGTCGGATTTGCATAATAATAATAATAATTCCCTACCGATCCTGCCACGGCACGAAAACATCTGTTTTTCCTGCCGTGAGTCCTAGTCTGCCCCGATTCGGACTCCTGTCGTGACACACTTTCACGCGTTTTCTCTGCCACGCATCTGCGCCCTGTCGCCACTTGCTGTGGTACAAAACATCTGCCACGGCACAGTTATGGTCAGTTTTTCTACCACGGCAGCCATACTACAAATTGTGAAAAGTTGCAATTTTCCAGAACTTTAGCTACAACCATTCTAATTCATAAGTGTAGGAACTTGCCCATTGAGACTAGTTTCTGCTCTTACAAGCTGCTCGTAGGGTTTTGGAGTTGTTCTTTGTAATTTGGCCGTGTGTGATATTAAAAAAAGAGAAAGAGAATATAGCAAAAGAAATAGAAAAAAGAGAGAGACGCTATCCAAAAGAAAAATAAAAAGGAAAGGAGAATTGAGCAAGAGGCCTAGTGATATCTTTGTGCACCGGTAGATGGAGAAATCTTGTTCCTGTTTACTTTGAGCTTTGCTAGTGTCTCTCTAGCGTAGCGCAACACCCTTCATAGTTGCATTGCCACGTTTATCTCCACGTGTTTGTTTCTTGGGTTTTGTACGATCAACACTAGGACTTGTTTCCGGTGTACTTAGGATTTCATAGCCACACCTCCAGCATAAATAACCTGTGTGTCCTGTGCCCTTGATATTCACTTCATGACATAAGTGCATAAGTCTTTGATTTCATTTGGTAAAGCATCTCTATTCACTTTGGAACGGTAAGAGCTGCTTTCTTATCAGTTGTGAGTGAGTTATGAGTGTTAAACCAAGCAGTTTTTTATTTTTGCACTAACCTACTAATCATGTATTGTGATGACGATGTTGTGTCACAGAAAAAGAAGGATGAGGAACTTGTTACTTGGCGCAAATATGAGGCATTGAAATCTCACTTGACGTGTGTTTACTCAAACAACATATGCCATTGACAAGAATATACAGGACGTGCAAGTGGCCTTGCACCAGAATGTAGGCGCAGTCACTAACTGACATAGGTACGATTACTCAGATGCTTATGATTTGCTGCCCTATACTGGGTAAAAGGCTTATGGCCCATAAAGATTTCAGATGATAGCCCAAGGAGTCAGCCGACAAAGATTTTGATTGTATTAGGAAAGAGTCTCTGAACTGACAATGTGTTGGTATTGTAATCACGCGTATGTAAAACCTATCTGCATACAGCTTTGAGACCCGACCTGTTATATATAGGGTGGGAAAAGCCCAAGAGAGGGTACCAAAATCTCCAGGAAACTTGTAATAGTGCGTTTTCCCAATATTCAGGTGACTTTGACTCCATTGTTATCCTGACATCTGACGAAATCCCCAGCATTCTCTATTCTGTGAAATCGTAAGTCCTTCACCATGGACATTGTCGAGGTTACCCCTCGTCAATTGGCGCCATCTGTGGGAAACCTAAATGCTGGAACCATGGATTCCGCGGACTGCTCTCCGCCAAGCATCAACCCAACAAAAGCAGTACCACACCCGCCCACCCCTGTATTGGTACCCGCCGATTTCAACAGCGGATCCGATCTAATCATCAGAAGCTTCCACTTCCAAGTAGAAGACCTGCAAGAATCGCACCCTTCGGCCCTAATCACATCGGAACCGTCGGTGGAAAAACCCACGCATACGGCGGTACCAGCGAAGAAAGCGAGAAAATGGAGATGGATCTGGGGGACCTTGATGGTCTTTATGACAATCTCTCCTTTGGATCAGATCCACAGCTAAGCCCACCATGCAAAGCAAGCCCGACAAATTTGGAACCCGAAGAAAGTAGTGAAAGCATTGACTTCGGAATTCGGATGGCAGAAATCTACCTAGAACAAAACCTGATGGACTTCATTGGTTCAGCCGACGATGATGTCACCAGTCCATACATCACTCAGCACCAAGTATGCGTGATCATCGGAGACACCTCGACCCAGCAAGACTCCAACAGTAACCCAATTTGTAACCCCGATGATATTCTTTCAAGCCACAATGCAGGAAGTCATGGCCACGAAGGAAGCCAAGGAAACAGGGGAGACCCAACAGTCAACCGTGTAAGTCGAGAAGAAGAAGAACCATGCAGAGGCGAGAGGCAAACTCTCAGCTTACCAGCCAGCGCATGGCAAAAAGCAAGGGCATCAATTTCTAGTGCGGTTCCAATGACAACGGACGCTACTCACGAAGATTTATTAGCATATCAATATTTACTCCATCACAAAAAGAGAGACCTACTAGAGATGCAAAGGCGACTCGATAAAAGGAAACGATTAGCTGATGAATCTAGCCTACGACGAGCACAGTTAAGCTCCACTTGAGGATCAAGGAGCGTAATAGGAGGAGCATCGCCAAGGAGAGGAACATCTTGGTTGCAGAATATCCCCGAAGCAGAAAGGAGCGGACTAATCTGAGACCTTGATCTATCATTCATGTCAATATACCAGGATGGAAGCATTAAGGCAAAAACAGCCCAAGCAGCCATTGTGGCCGCACAAACATACTTAATCACAACTCAGCCCGCACCTGATGATCCTCGCGCGACCCTCCACTGCTCCGCCTAGATGAATCTCAGCATGGTAGGAGCATCCCTCGCGCATGCAGAGCAAGGAACCACGCGGCAACTCGATAGATCCCCGCACCGTCGTAGCAGCCTTCGGCAAGGAAGTCATACCCGACGATCACGATCGCCACATCGGGTCCACTTTTTAGAATCAGAACCGCGAAACAACACAAGAAATGATATCACACAGCGAAGGATCGACCGATCCAGAGAAGAGCGTAGCACCCGAAGATACCATGACAGCGAAAGCAAGGAAGAGCAGGAACTATGCCGAGCCAGTTGCTTTACCCGATGGGTTCGCAAGACTTCGGTACCAAAAGACTTTAAATTACCTCAAGATCATAAAAAGTACGATGGTCTCCAAGAACCCGAAGCTTGGCTGACAGATTACCTGGAAACAATCAAGTTAAAGGGTGGCTCCTAAGCTAATGCAATGCAAAGCTTGCAGCTACACCTAACTGGCCTGACACGTTCCTGGCTAAGACAACTACCCGAAGATTCTATCAGCATTTGGAACGATCTTGAGGGCAAATTTATCAGGAATTTCTAGTTCACATTGAAGCGACCCGCGTCTTTGGAGCATTTGCGGGCCTGCAAGCAAAATCTAGGAGAATCAATATGGGTTTTCGTCCAATGGTGGAACATCATAAAAATTCGACTGAAGCCATATCCGATGAAAGAGAAATCGATGCCTTCAACGATGGACTTCGTCGACAAGAGTTTATTGAAGAACTAGGACGAACCAAGCCAAAGACAATTTCGCAGCTGATGGACATAGCCAATCGTTGGGCGGATGGAGAGGACGCAGTACACAACAAAAGAGCCTGTTAACCTAAAGAAGATAGGGACAGGCGCAATGATCAAAGACGACGAACCAACGATGGATACAATACACCATGTTACGTTGCAGCTAGTTTCTCTATAGGGGATAACCGACAAAGTGATGTCTACAACAGCGGATACAATTGTAACAGGGATAACATCGGTGGAGGCCAGTTGCAGCAACGATACCAGCCAACGAATCGAGACCTACCTATGTCAGTAGGACAAATGTTGGAAGGACCCTGCATGCACTACTACGTCGACTCGATAGGGAAAAGGAGATTAAATCACCTCCTAAAGGATTGCCGAACATTCTTAAAAATGCAAGAGCTATGCAATGCAAGGGCAACCGAAGCAGCAAACCGAGGCTACACTACCGCGACTGGCCTTTGGCTATCGGCACGCCACCGCCATCGCCACCACAGGGGCACCCGCCAGCAAGACAACCGCAAAACACAATGCATCAAGACGACGAATATCCCAGGTCAAAAGGAGCAATGCCAATGATCCAGAAGGGATGGCCCTCCAATAGAACACATAAGTTAGTCACTAGGCAAGTAAACATGGCAGTAACAAACCCACCTCCTACACCTGACTATCTCCATTGGTCAGAACAAGAAATTACCTTCAGTAGAGCTGATCATCCACTACGGGTCCCTCGACATGGTGGGTACAACATGAGCAAGGTTTTCTTGGATGCAGGAAGAAGCATCAACCTGATTTATGCCAAAACTTTACGGGCTATGTACTGGTCCATGACAAATCTAGTATGTACAAACAAAACTTTCCACGGGATAGCTCTAGGAAAAGCCAAAATTCCATTGGGAAAAGTCTACCTCGATGTAGTCTTCGGGTCAAAGAATAACTTCACATGTGAAAGGCTAGAGATCGAAGTCCTGGACTGGCCGTCTCAGTACCACGTGATCCTGGGACGACCAGCTTTTGCTAGGTTCATGGCAGTACCTCACTACGCATATCTGGTGCTAAAAATGCCAGCCCCCAATGGGGTCATACTATAAAAGGAATCTTCAGTCGCTCGGACAGCTACGATCGGGAATTCAACAAAATATCAAAATCTTTCAGGATGGGGACATAACTTGGATAGCTGAAAATAGCAGATGAGGAATCACTACACGAAGGGCACATCCACAAAAAGGAAACATCAGAAGAGCAAGCGCACAACGGTCCCGCAAAAGCAACCTATGCGGCCTCCAATATAGGTCCCGCATAGGAAGACCCACTCGTCGAAAAGACGAGAGTACCACACATACCAACACGGAGCATGATGAAGGACCCCAAGAACAGAAGCCGAAGTTCCTATACAAAATCTTCACTTAGACACACTTTATATTCAATAAAAGCCAACGGCCAGGCGATCACGCCCTCGCAATGTATTTCCATTTATGCTTATCAATGAATAAAGAAAGTATTTCACGAGATACAAATTTCTATGGCACACGAAAGCAGTTATGCAAACAAACATTAGTTCGTCGGGTACTCAACAAGAGAATACAGCATACGACCAAAATCTCGTATAAAACATCCGACCTTTTTGACAAATATAAGAAAGATCTATACAGTATTTCTTCTATGAAGTACAATGCTGCATAAGCAAGCACTCAAATAACAAAATTAACAAAAAATTCTTCGTCCGCCTCTAAGCATCTTTGAACAATCCTAATGGCGGGTCTACGAGCAGCATCGTAATTGGGCGCCATATAAACAAGGCCACCATCAGAAGGGGAGGCAGACCCAAAGATACAACATCCAGGTCTAGCATCAGGTGATGCGCATATACCCAAGAGAGCGCGAGCTTGGAACCCACCACAAGTTGAAGCTTTACGTAATGATGAACCCTTTCACCTTGTCGAAACTTCGCAAGAAAATCCGCCAAGGTCTAAGGCTGAGGATCCCGAGGAAACATGGCATTATAAACAATGGCTAGTGATCTGCGGCAGCACTCGACAAACTGATACAACTCTAATAGGCGGTCCTGAAGCAACGCCATAGCATAAGCACGACGATGATCGGTCCAAAATCTATCTCAGAACTTCGGGAGGAAGACACAAGAGCTTTTATTTGGTTGCGCAGATGTTGGGTTTCCTCCCTCTCGCACAATCAAATGCCTATAAATTGGGGAGAAAAGATTGACATGCCGCAAAAAATAAACTGGGAGGAGTAGTAGGAAAAAGAAGAAAAGGACTTACACAACAGCTTCTTACTTGCCCTGGAAATTTCTTCCACGAAAAAAGCTTCGCGATCGAGGGCCTCGCATGTCTTGGATTGGGCAACATCCACAATTAACTGAACAACCTGAAGTTTTCCTTCAAGTTTTTTCACCTCTTCAATTTTTTCAGCGTACAACGGCGGATCCACCGTACGCGCAATGGTGGTATTGGTTGCGCCCACTACACATGAAGACAGAATTGCATCCGACAATTGCTCAGACCTAGAAGGAGCCGAAGATTCATTCAAAATCTTGCAAGACATGAAATATATGAAACGTTCAACATACAAAAACAAACTCATATGCATATATTCAACAGTTGCTTTCTTGTAAAAAGGAAGTAAAAGGTAGCTGGATAAGTTAAAGGTTCATTACAGTGATGGCAAGGGAGACACAATAAAACTACAAAACAAAGCCTATGAAGCCATTTTCTCCAAAGATAAAGTAGCAATAGAAAAAGGAGCATTAGCTACATGAGCGACAGGAGCAGCTGAAGAACGAAAGACCGTCACAGAAGGGGCAATCAACTTCTTTGAGCCTGAGCCTAGGCCCAAAAGCAGCCGAGAATAATTTCTGGCCCTCTTAGCATAAGGCTTCAGGTCAGCTTCTTGGACATTGGAGGTGACTAGGGTAGAGGACCTAACCTTCTCCCATTTGACATTCACGCTGTGCGCCATCGCCAGTGCCATTGAAGTTTTGGCACCACTCTTTTATCGCATCAGGCTATAACCAACAAGGGGATGGGGACGGCACCGAAGACAGTGAGAAGATCATTCAGGTAATTCAGCACCTCCTTGGTTGGAAAAATTTCGGCGTGAAGGCTTTTGAAGGCATGGCAGGAGCGGACAAGAAGGTTGCGCCCACGAACGCTATTGTCCTCCAAGGTGCAAATAATATCCGACAAAGGATCAACCTTTTTGCCTTCGTGCAGTGTCAGGTTCTGGCCAGTCAATTCTGAAAATAAAAAGGAAAAGATCAACGACCAAAGAAAAGAAAAGAAATGAAATAAAACCACGCAAGACAAAAAACTTACGGGTCAGAGAAGAATTCAGGGTCTCCAGGCGCTCCCGAAGATTTTCATCTCCAACAGCGGCTTGCTTGGCCACTTCTCCGACATCAGTTTTTGCCTTCTGCTTGGCCTCCTCCAAAGCCTCCTCAGCAGCCCGAAGTTTGACCTCCAGATCATCGACACGCTTCATCACCTCATCCCGAATAACTCTAGATTGCTTGGCAGCAGCTGCGCGAATAAATCATGAAAAGTGGAGAAGAAAAAACTCACAAAGGAATCCCGAAGATGAACATGACATACCCTTCAGTTCTTCGGCTTCATTGCGGATTTTTATAAAAGGAGTTGCCCTTCCGACCATCTCGCACATCAAAGGATGAAGAATAACATCACATCAAGGGATGTTAGGAAAAATAAAAAGAAGCTGCGGGTAGAAAAATTCTAAAATATAGAGTGACTTACATCTTTCATATCCACATTAACAGGATTTTCAGATATCGCCACACCTTTACCAGCCGTTTTCTTACTTTTGCATGATGGCGGCCTTAACAAAGTGGCAACGTCTCTCTGGATAATCTTCTCCACAAAAGACACAAGTTGTTCCTTTGGCTCCATCGACGGTAGAGGAGATTTCTTTGCAGAACAGGAAACAGACGTACGAAGAGGAGACCCGGGAGGATCTTCATCATCATCATCACTAACAAAGAAAATAACCAAACAATTGGTAAAACATTAGCAACAGAACTACTCGATAAAGCAGTAAACAAGCAGTAAAACACTTACGAAGATACATCTTGCGCAAAGCGGAACAAGTTCATCTTGGTAGGAGCAGCCGAAACTGGAGCCACATCGAAGGGTTTGTAAGCAATTGAGGCATCCGAGCGTTCGCCCTTTTTTGCAACGTAAGAGTGCTTCCTCTTATCGCCAGCACGCTCGACGTAAAATCCCCAGAGCGGGCCGACGGAAGGGATTCCGTTTTTGATGAAGAATTAGAAGTAGAAAAATCCATATCCTCATCCGCCGTAGTCCTAGGCCCAGGGAGATCGTCGGATGCGGAAGAATGGATAGGGGGCTCACAGCTTCTAGGAAGAGGAGGAAGTGAGCTCAAGTGATCAAAGTCCTACACAAAAAGAAGACATGGAAAAAGCGCCATTTATTGATAGAGTAAAAGTTCATCTACAAAGGGAGGAGAGATGGATGCAAAGAAAATTTACCTCGGGAAGACGGTTTTTCTTGCCATAGGGCTCCACGAGGCAGTTGGAAGGAACCAGGCTTTTCTTGGTAAGGGTGGTGAAGTTTTGAACCCTCTTTTCCTACACCTTGAGGGTAAGGTCTTAAGGTGAAACCCCGCGCCGTACACTTGGAAGGAGCCCATCCGACGGCCCTCTTCCTGGTGGCCTTTGCGCCCGTAGTGGAAGTCCCCGCCTTACTATTGCCCATGGCAGTGAAAGAGAAACACAAGCACAGAGAAGGAGTTCGCAAGGGGGCAAGAGCACAAGGAAGAAGATGGAGCAAAGGAAGATGATGTAAAATATTAAAACAAATCGCCTTCCCCTTATAAAGATCAAGGGTATGAAGTTTGGACCGTTCGATGCAAAAGCGAACTGACAGAAGATCACACGGTGGTGACACAGGTTAAAAAGAGGGGACGTGCAGTCAAAAAACTCCGCTGAATATGCTACCACTCGTCATCATTACTGCCGCATGGCCCCACGTTCAAAACGTCCCGTTAGGACATGTCTTCTGGAAATCAACAACATAAAATACGTCATTACTGACATCACAGCAAAGACATTAGAAAAATTGCGGCTCGCTATAAGAGATATGAGCCGAATAAATAAATATTGGAGTTGAAATAAATTCCTCTAGGAGAAGATTTGAGACTACAATCGAATATACAATATTGCGACTGTAGCCTTGGGGGCTACTCCTAGCGGGAGCACTGGTCGTGCACCCGAAAAAATCTACAGAAACACGGGCACCATAAATCCATGTTTTCGATCCTATGTTCTGATGCATACATCCGAACATAGCCTCGGGGGCTACTCCTATTAGGAGCACCAGTGCGAACCTGATAAAGAAAGACAAATGAAAAAATCTTCAACAAATACTCCTATCGGGAGTAGTTACAAAAAAAAGATATACAACCGCCAAAAAACGTAAAAATCTCGGATCGCACTTGACGTGACAAAAATCCGAATGCCATGTTCAAAAATATGAAGGTAAGACCCCAGGATTCGTCCTGTGTGGCCTGGTAATCGCACAAGAATGCGCTCTATCAGTAAAATATCCATATCAACGATGTGATGAAAAATCCCGAAGGACGCGTTAGGTTCCCAATAAAGTAGAAACTAGAAATCAGTATTATAAGACCTCAGCGGCTCGAACTGAATTACACCACTAGTAAATTCCGAATTCGAGCTCGGGGACTTGAATTTGATGTAGGACAACTTTGTTTTTGCCCAGGAGCAATTAACTGATTCCTGATCCGTCGAAAGCATCAGACTTGTTGTACCAAATCCCTATAAGAAATAAAAATAAAGAAATAAAAATAAAAGGAAAAGGAAAAGAAGGAAAAAGAAACTTTGAGACTCAACCTGAAACTACGATTCAAGTAGAGTTTCGGAGCCTACTGAGATAGGTAAGATTACTCAGATGCTTATGATTTGTTTCCCTATACTAGTAAAAGGCTTACGGCCCAACAAGATTTCAGATGATAGCCCAAGGAGGAAGCCGACAATGACTTTGATTGTATTAGCAAAGAGTCTCTAAACCGACAATGTGTTGGTATTGTAATCACGCGTATGTAAAACCTACTCGCATACAACTTTCAGACCCGGCCTATTATATATAGGGCGGGAGAATCTCAAGCAAGGGTACCGAAATCTCCAGGCAACTTGTAATAGTGTGCTTTCCCCATATCCAAGCGACTTTGACTCCATTATTTTCCTGACATCCGACAAAATCCCTAGCGTTCTCTTTTCCGCAAAACCCTAAGTCCTTCACCATGGATATTGCCGAGGTTACCCCTCGTCACTAGTATTGAAACACAAGTGACAACACTCAATACCAATGTTGCAAATTTGTAGTGGTCCATTGATATCTTAGCAGTGGCAATTCAGTAACGGTAGGAACACCCACATGATGATGTTTTTGATGACGAGGATGAATGTATTGCGGCTGGTGCTACCCCGCCTCATGGAAGGGGACGTGCCAATCCCCCTGCACCTGCACCTGCTGCTGCACCTGCTTATGCACGTGGTGTTTCTCCTATTGGCGTGCTCAACGTGTTCCAAACCAAGCTGCTGATGATGGTTTGGGCAAGCCAAAATTCTCGATTCCCATGTTTGATGGTTCACTTGATCCAGAAGATTACCTCACATGGGAATTTAAGATCGAGAAGCTCTGGAGTTTGTATGACTATATAGAAGAGAAGAAGATCAAGCTTGCAGCGTCAGAATTTGATGGATATGCTTTGCGTTGGTGGGATGCAATTGTGCAGAATAGAAGGGATGACAATGAACTTCCTATGATGAATTGGTCCAAGATGAAACGCATTATGAAGGATCGTTTTGTACCCACCAATTACTTGCGATCAGTTTTTGACAAGTTGACACAATTGAGGCAAGGAACCATGTTAGTTGATGAGTACTACATGGAGATGGAGATGCTTATGCAACGTGCTAGAGTTCGTGAATCTCTTGAGATGACTATGCAGTGATTTCTCAACAATTCGAAGCTACCAATCAAGATCATTGTTTGTCATCACAAGTACGAGACTATGAATGAACTATTGCATCATGCTAGAGAGGCTGAGTCACAATTAGCTGAAGAATCTATTACACATGCGAGTTTCCCGTCTATCAACAGATTTTCGGCTAGGTCTACACCGCTGCATATGGCGCCACCTACAGCGGATGCTAGCCCCATTGCATCATCGGCCAAGCCTTCTCCCACTTCTTCTTATGGTTCCAATGCTAGGAAGTCTACTGCTCCCACTGCTAGCTCGGGTTCCAATAAGTCAACTACACGTACGCGCGATGTGGAGTGCCATACTTGTGGAGGTAGAGGACACTACAAGAGGGATTGTCCAAACCGCAAGGTGATTTTTGTCAATGAACAAGGAGAGTATGAGAGTGGAGATGATATTGATCCTCATGGCGACGATGGTTATGACAGCGAGGACAGATTTGATGCCTTCCATGAGCATGCGCCTACCATAGTGGTCTCTCCACGTATACTTAGTGTGCAGCCTATTGTTGACTCTCAGCGCTGCAACTTGTTCCAAACAAAAGCACTCGTTGGCCCTAACAAAGCTTGCAAGGTAATCATTGATGGAGGTAGCTGCAGAAATCTTGCAAGTAAGGAGTTATGTGCCAAGCTGAATTTGACTTATTTACCTCATCCCAAGCCATATTATATACAATGGTTGAGTGACAATGGTGAGATGAAGGTAAACCATATGGTACGTGTTAATTTTGAAATAGGGCCACACAAGGATTCTATTGATTTTGATGTGGTTCCTATGACTGTTTGCCATCTATTACTGGGTCGGCCATGGCTATATGATCGCCATGTGCATAACAATGGCCCTACCAATACTTATCACTGGGAGTTAAATGGCAAGAAGATTAATTTGGAGCCAATGACACCACCATTGATTGTGAATGAGTCTTGTCAAAAGATAGAAGTGAACTTGAAGGAAGCACCTATAGATAGGTGAGATAGTGGTGCAACTGTACATGATGTAATAGAGCCCAAAAAAGTGATATAGCGAAAAGTGAGGGAGTGCCTAGTCTAGTTATATTAGCCACCAAGGAAGATATGAGAGAATTTCATGAGGATCCTACAGCCATGCCACTTGTGCTCATGTATAAGGGCGAGGTATTGGTTTCTAACGACATGACCCCTATTTCTCTTGGTGTATCTACTGCTTTGCAGGATTTTTGTGAAGTGTTTCCATAAGATGTACTAGTAGGATTGCCTCCATTGTGTGAAATTGAGCATCAAATCGACTTGATCCCTGGCACCACATTGCCAAACCGTGCACCCTATAGGACTAACCACAAAGAAACAAAGGAGATACAGAAACAAGTACAGGCGTTGCTAGATAAAAGGTACATTTTTGTTTCTCTTAGCCCTTGTGATGTTCCTATTGTTTTAGTGCCTAAGAAAGATGGTACATGGCGCATGTGTGTAGATTGTAGAGCTATTAATTACATCACTATTCTATATTGTCATCTTATTCCATGCTTAGAGGATATGCTAGATGAATAGAGTGGTCCAGCTATTTTCTCTAAGATTGATTTGCTTAGTTGATGTAGCCCGACCTTCGATCGTTACCACATTATGGTCTCTAATTTACGCCAAGTCGTCATTGACTCCAAAGGTGAATCCACATTATGTGAGCCCTCCTCTTACCCTTTTGAATGGTATACTACTTCATAATTTATCCCATATTCATGATAGGTTCATACCGACAAGTACGGAGGGAAGGGAGGAAGCCCGGAGCACCAAGACCGACAAGGTGGAGGCTTGGAAGAGAAGACAGAAGAAGCAGCAGCTGGAGAACCGAAGTGTCCAGCCCGACCACGCCGGAGTGTCTGGCCTGCCCCAACCCCAACCTGGCTCGGACAGTCAGTAGGCCACATCGGACTCTACCCGGACACTACCCGGAGTGTCCAGCCACTCTGGACTGTCTGGCCAACTCCACATGGACTGTCCGGCCTAAGTGATGGGCCTCTGATCCAACATCTGGGCCCTTGGCCCATGTACCCCTCTATTTCGTACCAAACCCTAGTTTTATGCCCAAACTACCCCCATTCTAGTGGCTGGCCTATATATAGAGCCCCCACCCCTCATTGTATCCCTTAGGAATAGATGATAGACTAAAGACACCCCCTTTGTGGAATCTCTAGTTTTGCCGCATCCCCTTCTACCAAAGGGGATCGACTATCGTCACCACCTCGTTGGAGTTTGCATCGCGCCTCCCTCGTTGTACAAGGCCTTGGCATCGGTGTCCCTTTGTCACCCTCTCCAAGGTGTTCTTCCCTCTCCACGTGAGATCGAGGGAGCATGTTGACCAATCTATCCTTGCGAGGATTCTATCAGACCGCTGGCCACCGGTGAGAGCAATCGGCCTTGTATCGTTTGAGCTTGCGTGTGTTCATCGTGTTCTTCACAAGGTGTGCGTCCGCTTCCGCTACCTTTTCCCTTTCCCCTCGCTTTCCCATCGATTTTCCACGAGATCAATGAAGATAAGGCCACCCACGGGGTTACCCCTTAACATCTGGTATCAGAAGCTATTGGTTGCCACAGATTTCTCATCGATTAGGTCTTTTCCCCCATAAATTCAAAAATCCCCAAAAAATAGCCTCAATTTCGTGTTTTGGATCGATCTGTGATTGGAGTGCGTTTTGATTGGTTTAGATCTGTGGATTACTTGCTAAACCTGTTGATCTACCTTCCCCTGCATTCACATAGCCTAATTCCTTGATTCCCCCATCAATTTGAGGTTTTGGTTCGAGTTTTTCTGCCAAAACTCGTTATGTTCGTGTTCTAGAAGTTCGGGATCGACCGGACCGTACTATCCGGCCTAAACGTACCGGAATATCCGCCCCACCAGAGTATCTGGCCTAAACGGACCGGAATCTCCGCCCCGGATGGACTGTCTGGTCTGCGCACCGCGGAATGTCTGCCTTCCCTACAGACAGAAAAACTGCTTCACAGTTTTGAGCATAACTTTTGCATACGAACTCGGATTTTAGTATTCTTTTGCTTGTTTTGAAGAGGAGAAAGAGCTCCACATCATAATCCATGTGGTTCATGCTATTTACTTCAACAAAATTCCATGAGCAAGGCGAAATCCACCAATAAAGGGTGAAGATCGGCGAGGAAAGGTATAAAAATTCCGCGACTTCTCCCCACTTGCTTTCCTTTGTGAGCAACACTATCTTTGTGTTCAAAAAAAACTATTGAGACTAGTTCCTCCTATGATTATTTGGGATATGCACATTTGATACATTGTAGAATTCCGAGAAAAAGTTGTGAGCACGCTATCTCATATTGTTATCTTGTATAGTTGTTGGCACAAGGAAGGGGCAAGTGAAAAAGAAAAAAAGAAAAAAATAGAAAAAGAAAAAGAAAAAAGAAAGAAAGAAAGAAACAAGTGCCTCATAGAATAGGAAGCGCAAGCTCAATGAACATCAAATAGGTGGTACTTATTCTGCATATCTTGTAGCCCACCAACTTTATTGCAATCGAACTAGCGTCACTCCTTGCACTTGTGCGACACGATCTTATAGTCTTCGTTAGGTAATCATTTGGTTCTTAGATCACTTTCTCCCTCGCACAAGTCTCATTTATCCCACCGTGTGTGTTTCATTGTACATAATTCCTATCTTGTGGATTGACTTGTTTTGCTTTGTGATTGTCATGGTCCTTTACTTACCATTACAATATCTTAATTTTGGCTTGTTCTTGGACATTCCACCTTCCATACCTATCCACCATAAGCTTTGTGTGTGTATGTTTTTTAGTGGTTAGTTGGTTTTGGTGTTCCACGTGAACTTCACTTTGCTTGGTTTCGATTGCTCTCAAGAGTGGCCACTTTCATGATACTATCTTCCATATACACCACTTGGTCTTGTGAATCATGTCTAGGTAAAGTAAGGTTTGATGTTGCATCCCTAATACCCCTACCACTTCCATATACACCACTTGGTCTTGTGAATCATGTCTAGAGACTCCGGAACTGAGGATGATATACATGAAGAATCCATGATGGGCCACCATGACTATGACTCCACAAGTATAGAGGACATGATGGGGCACTACACCGACAATGGCTCCACATGCTTCGGTGATATGGAGTACTACATCAACAACGACTCCCCAAGCATGGACGACTTCGAGTGCTACAACGACGACGCCTCACCAAGCGTGGAGGACATGGCGAGCTTCACCCACTTCGAGGGCTCTTCCGTGAGCCATGAAGAATAACTCCACAGCTTGGAGATGGAGGACTACTATGCCAAGCTAGTGGAGGCGCATCATCAAGAAACCATGACCTTAAAGGCCAAGCATGCCATACCAAAGGGCACCGCCTACTTCTTTGATCCACCTCCAAGGCTTCAAGATCCACCACCTACATGGCGTCATGCACCACCATCTCCAAGGCGACGAGCGCCATCACCTCCAAGCCGTCAAGCGCCACCATATCCAAGGCGCCAAGCATAACCATCTCCAAGGCGTCAAGTGCATCTACCACCAAGGCATCAAGTGCCATCTACTCCAAGACGAGTGGCTCCCAAACATCATCTTCCACACAAGGCGCCAAGAATCAAGAATCTTCATCGAGAAAAATCCTCTAGAGATCATCACCAACATCAAGAGGATACAAGATGTTGTCAAAGGAATCTTCTCCACCTCAAGAGCTCCAAGGTCCAAAATCTATTAGAGAAGTTGAAAAGCGACCTCATCAAGATCAAGAAGGACATGGATAACAACTTCACCAAATATATCAAGACAAGCTCAAGAAGGCACCACCTACATCAACCTTCAGCAAGGCACGCCAATGACCTCCGTAATCACCATAATAAGGCACCTTCAACTACTCGTGCAACTACCAAAAGGGCACCAAGAGAAAGCTCTCCTCCACGCCATCAAGCTTCAATGCCTAAACTTGACGTCCTAGATGACGCATGCAACTTCATGGATGAGGAAGACGAAGACCTCTACTTCGCCAAGTTGGACGAGTACGTCAAGAGGATGTCTACACAAACCAAGCATGCCACTAGGAAGGATGAGCAAGATCTAAGACAAGAAACTACCCCACAAGATGGCAACGACAAGGTCGAGAATGGTGAGCATGGGACTTTCCCTTCACCAAAGGAGGCGCATGGAGTTGAGAGAACCGAGCCTACACCCATATGCTTGAGTGATGATGTGGTACCAATCCCATGTGAGGATGAGAGCCACTTATCCCACTTGAGTGAGAACAAGAGTGAGATGAGTGACTCCACCTTATGTGAGATTGAGTGCTTCCACTTTGAGGGCCTGAGTGATACACCGAGTAAGTTTAGAGTGGCAGTTGATCGGTCATGTGAGACCACTTTGATTTCTAACAACTTACCCTCTATCTCTAGTGTGCTTTCTCATGATTGGCTAGGTTCCATGGATCAAGAAGCGCTAAGCTTGGAGATGTTGATGCCTCCAACCAAGAAGATGTACATGGTGGATGAAGATGATGATATCCCCGTACATGATGAAGAAATTTCCCACATGGAGGCCACTACTACCACAACAACCACATCATATGAGAGGTATGAACAAGGTGGAAATAAGGGTGTTGATGATGCCATGATCCCACTAGTGGACATGATGACTTGTGATGATTTGCATGCTATGGTGGAAGTTTGTGATGTCACATATGATTCATTGATATTTCCATGTGATACTTTGCCTTTGCATAATGTTGAGCATGTGAAATTATTTAATTGTGATGATGTTGTCATAGACATGCCATGCTCTAAACATTACATTGATGATATCATTGCTTGCACTTTGTGGAACAATTTCTCTTTCAAATGTTTCTCTTGCAATGATGATGAAAATGATAACCCTCGGACAATGCTTTGTCATGGTTGTTTCACAATTTCTCCTGTTGCTTGCAATAATATGCATGATTGATCTTTCACTTGTTTTGCCTGCAACAATAATTCTCATATGGTTTTTATTGAGATGCCCCCCATAGCTTTCTCAAATTTTGGAGATTTTAATGAATGCCATGATAAGCATGTCCCCTTCTTGCATACTCACCATGCACCTATGTTACACTTGCTTGACACTAATGGTGACGCGCACAAGAAGAGATATGTTATGATGGATGATGTATTTATCTACCATGCGCACACGTTCTTCCTTTTGTGTTTGATGTGTGTAGGTACCTGCATGATCATGTCAACCTCGGTTGAGCACGAGTTGACAAAAAGAGCTCTAGAGAGCATCCCCCATGTGAGTTCAAGATCGAATCTAGCTCTGATACCTTTTGCATGCTTTGCATCTTTTATGTTGACAAATTGCTCTTTCCTATGGTTAGCTTGCAAGCATGTTGATGGTATTCTTTCACCTTGTGACAATCATGTTTATTTTCTACTAGCACAAATGCCCGTGCGTTGCTACGGGAGATGACACATGTGTAAATAACTTTATTGTCTTGTGAAGTGAATTCTTCAAATGAAGTCGTAAATACAATAGTAATATTAGTCATAAATACAATAGTAATATTAATCAATCATTGGAAGACACCAATTGGCACGTTTTATCTCGGCAAGCGGGTCCACTTTTCAGTATGAAATTATCTCTACATCAAAAATCCTAGAACCACGAGGCTCGTTGAATGGCCAAGATATTCTTACAAGCAGGTTAATCCTTAGTGCACAAGTAGTCACGGTTCAAAGCACCACAAGTCTCTAATTTTTATTTTTGACAAGCATGGTTTTAGGCACTTGTTGTCTGCGATTAGCTAAGATGGCCATATTGCTATAAGCCTGATCCAACTTGCCAGATGGAAAATTCATTTTATTGTCATTCATAGTAATTATAAAAAATAATTTATCTTGTAATGGTTATATTGTTTGTGCAAGCATCACTTACAGTTAGCTAAATATCTTGTGAATATTATACATAGAAAATTCAGAAGATGTTTAACTACAAATTGAACCTAGAGACGACTATAAAATTATTTCCCTTTTGTTGGAGTCTATACAAATTACACCGGGAGCAACACAACAGATTACCCATTACCTTAACCTCTGTTGACTAAGGAAACAAACCGAGACATGCTTCCCCCTATCTTTCTAGCTTCATTTCGATCTTCCCACGCACCATCAACCATGCATTCTAGGCTTCTCCAATCTGGCCAGTACCGACCATGCGAGTCTTTGCAAAACATCGTCTCATACCACCAAATATGAGATTCAGCAAAGTACAGGTGCACATCCAGATTTAAAAAGACAGATAAAAGGGGGATATAAATTGCATCGCATTCACTTTATAGAATTCTTCAATAAGGATAGGATAGGAGTTTCTTTACATCATTTCTAATATGAAATATAATGGGTCAACCTTCCAACAAACTAACGGCCAGGTTTGAATACTTCTAACCAAACTAACTACAGTGGTGAAAAACGCCTAAAAGGGTCATGTATATGGCGCATGAGTAATATGAAAGTGCCACATCCTCATCCAACTTCTTATCATCGTGGTGCATGTGATCTTCTATTTAACTTATGCATGCATACAATTTATGAAATAGAGACAAAAGAAACTGACAGGCAAGTAGGCAAAAAAACTGAACATAAAGCTCCATAATTCCATTGTTCGTCCGGTCATTTGTCATCCATCATGGGCAGATGAGCTCGTCCTTTCCAATAAATCTCCATTACCTTCTTGTTACCTGGCCCCAGATTTGGTCATTACATCTAGATTTCACATATCATTTTAAATTGGATAGTAGTATCATTTTCAAGTCTGATGCGACTTGCTATTACACTTATCCGAATGGAGCATCATATAGTATATATCATTGCTACTAATTGTACGAGTGCTTTGCAAGGCTGATGTGGGTTGTAGCTTAGTTTTCCAAGCTGAGGCACTGTCAAGTTGTATTCTCTATGTGAAATGAAACTACAATACATTATGACAAAGATTTTGATATTTGTGTCTCTTATAAAATAATACAGTGAACTGGGTTGGCGATTAACATTCAAAGGTTACTCGTGTGCGCTGGTGAGGCCGATGGTGACCATGGCTGTAGCAAACACCCAGCGGATTCCTGCTCCTGACCGGATCCCTGTTTCTGCACATGTTTTAGTAGAACATTATTACATATTTTAACTTCACGTTGATGCACAATCAGTTAATCATTGGTCCTCCTTTTCTAGCGGAAGAATCACTCAACTTCTTTGGATATATAAAAGAACACACAGAAATAGATAAGTAGATTAACAAGTAACATGCTTGCATACCTTACTACATGGAGAAGCATGTCCTGAAATGCACGAGTGTAACTGCATGAAATGTCAATTGTGTCTGGAACTCTCTAGGTTGTAGTATGAGAAGAATCGAGCACAAGAAAAAAAAACACTCCTCGCGTCGCCTCCTCCGGGCGACCGAGGGGCTCACCCTAGCGCCCGCCCCCGCCGCCGCCCCCCGCCTCTGTCCCTCCTCTCTCGTCGCCTCACAAGGCGGCCGCCGGCGAAGCCCGGCGGCGCCGATGAAGGGGGCGGCGGGGACCTCGCGTCCCTGCGCGTTGGTCTGGAGGGCGGCCTCATGGCGGGATTTCGGGGACTCGCGGCTGCGCAGCCTGGAGGTGCGGTGGCGAGGTTGTGGTTCTGGTGGCGCGGCGTCTGCAGGGGCGGCGACCTCCCGGTGTGGTTTTGCATCATGGACGTTGCCCCGTCCCTCCCTCTTCCCCTACAGCGGCGCATGTCGCCTAGATCGGCAGATGTGCTCAGGGGCAGTGGGACGTGCAATGGTGGGCGGCCAGACGATGGTGGAGAGGCTCGGTATGGACGGCGGCTGTGAGGGCCTGATCTGGGCCCTGCCTGGACTTCGAGGGCTGCCGGGCGGGCGGATGATCTCTGCGGACGGCACAACGGAGAAGTTGCGCGGCGGTTTTGGCTCCTGGCGGCCAGGACCTGCGGCGGCTGCGTGGGCTCAACTGGGCCCGCTCGGGCCCGATCTGGGCCTCTAGGGCCGTGGTTGTGGTATTCTCTGTCCTCTCGAGAGGTTGCTGCTGGCCAGTTGTGTGCGGGAGATGAATGGCACCTTTGTGGGGTGTTGCATCCTCCCGCCGACCGGGGCACGTGGTTGGGGGGCTCGTCGTGGCGGCGCGGGCTCGTCCGGGGTTTGATCTAGGCCATCAAGGAGGTGGTTTTGGTGGCGGCGATCTTCAGTCCCTTTCACGGTGGCGGCTGCTCGGGTTCGCTCTGGTTGTTTTGGCAACTATCTCACGGGCAGTGGTGATGATCCGGACAGCGGCTTTCGTCGCGGCGACGAGGAGTCTAGGCGAGAAGGTGGGAGTGTTGTCTGTTGATCGTCAGGAGCTTGGAGAAGAAGGGGAAGTGTGGTGGTTTGTGCCTGTCCTTGTTTGGCGGGCGTGAGGTTTTGGGACTCTTCGCTGGGCGAAAGCCTTGTCCTGGCCTTGGCCGAGACCGACAACGGTGACGCCCGTGGGTGCCGCATCCTTCTTGAAGTCGTCATCGAAGCAGGTGTTTTCATGCTCCTCCGCCCGGGTTCTCCGAGGGAAACCCCAGATCCCTTGCGGGATCAGGCGTGGGCGGCGCTCTTGTGTCACTTTGTGTCTTGGGGCCTCGCTTTGGACGTCCAACGGACAGTGGGACCTGTGGAGTGTTTTGTATTTTGGCGGTGGCGGTTTTCGTCTTCGTCTAGGCAGGGCGCGGCCCTGGGGCCGGCGTGGTAGTTGGAGCGGATGTCTCCGGTCTTTTCGCCTCCGCCTGTTGCGTTGAGGTGTGGTGTTGACCTGGTTGGTCGTCGATCCGTATGGAGCGTAGCCTCGGAGCTGGTGTGTGGTGTTGTGTTGTATCGGTTTTTTCGGCCAGTTTTCTTTATAAACAGGCCAACTCTTTTCTTCTGTATCAATGAAAGGCAAAGCTTTTTCCTCGTTTCAAAAAAAATAAAAAGAAGAATCGAGCACCCACACATCGTGGAACTGAAGTTCTGAACAAGCACAAATAGGATACCTTTGATCAAATAACAAAACCATCAGGAAGCAAGAACAAATTCTGAACAAGCGATAGTCAGGCCACACCTCTAGGAGTCCAGTGCCACCTGTCCATCTTGGAAGCTATTCTGATCCGCTAGTTTGTCCTCAACCCGTCGACAATGGCGGCGACTTGGAGCACGGCGATGCGGTTGCTGATGGTGGCAGACATGTCGAGTACTCAGGTGAGCAGCTCCCTCCCGCTCATGTTGCCATTCAATTTTTTCTGCTAAAGTTTTGCATCACCCATAGTCTATGCATCAATTTTCAGAAATTAATAAGCCAAAACATCAATTAGACAATATGTATATACGCATTGTATGCTTGAATTTTCAAGCATGAGATGGGTAGGCCAAAACATCAATTAGACAATATGTATATACGCATCAAAGATGCTGATGCTAAAAAATAGAGATGGTTTCTACGGCTGATCCAATCTCCCAAATTAGAGAAAACAAAAAGGAATGAACAATGCATAGGGAGAAAAAATATAGAATCGATTTAATAGACGTGCATCCAATCATATGGGGAGATATACCAGGTTGAATCGATCCAATACAGTTCAAATACGGGTGCATCCTTGAAGATCGGAACCATGAACAATGGTAAACGGGCCCTTATTTTCTGCTCAAGAAAAACATCAGGTGGGGAAGAAAGACGAGTCGAGAAACGATCTGGTCTAGCAAAAAATGGAAGCAAACCAGATAGGAAGCAATAGAGAATCCGTCGAGCTTGGGAAATAGAAGGTGATCGTGATAAAGAAAACAAAATCGCATGTTCGATCCAAAAATTGTTTGTCTCCGTCGTCGCCACAGCCGCGGACCAGGCAGGCACCGGTGCCGGGATGCCTTGGTTACAGCAGCCATACCATCGGAGACGGGATGGGGCGGAAGATCTGTTTCTGCGGCAACAAACCCTAGCACCATGGAGTCTGGACGAAGGACGAATGGAGTGGCGCTGGTATGGAGGTGCATGGGCTCGATGATAATGAGGAGAGGTTTTGTTTTCATATATTTCGTTTGGGAGTTAAATGGACATAAATGGTCAAACGGGGATTGCGTATGCGACCACGTAGGGCGCGACAAATCAGCGCGGCCAAAGAAACGACATAGTTGAGATGCCTTAGGAGACAGCTATCGGCTATAGCTTAACTCCATGTCATCTGCAGACGGGCGTGGAGATGCGCCATACAATGGATTGTCTATTTCAGATGTAAAACCGTTTCGCTTGCAGCCCGCAGGACTAGTTTTTTCTGCCGTGAGAACATGCAGCTTACCGACGGGCTTAGCGTACAACGGGATGAAAGCTGTCTACAGCTAGTGATATTTGCGGCTCTCGACCGTCTGCTGAGTTGCAGACGGACTCCTTCTCTCTCCTTATTCTCACACCTCCACATTGTTAAAAAACTGACATGGCACCTCATCCAGACGGCTGACGGTGGACTACTGTACATGCCCTTATTACGTTATCTGGTGGCAGAGCAAAAGGGTCATTTAAAAAAGTGTTGGACGAAAAGAGTTACCGGAGGAAACAGAGGAAATTCGTCCTTTTTAAATAGTAGAGATTGATATTGATGCTTTGTGTGTTGCAACAAAAATGTTAAACAATTTCTCTTTCCAATGTTTTGTGTCCAACCATAATGTCATTTTGAGCATGTATTGTCACGAGACCTTCCAAGTCTTTTGTATTGTTGTTGCAATAAACATAAGGACCACTTGCTCTTCCATATGGTTTGTTTGCAAACATGTTGTTTTTACTTCCGTTTGTGATACTCCAATGCCCATGATCTTTTATTATGATGATTTGTGTGAGGCATCCAACATGTTGACCAATTGTTCTTTCCAATGGTTGGTTTGTACACATAATGATGTTGATCAGGACATCCCTACAATTACACCTAGCCCAATGACTACTAAAGGGGATTGTTGGTTTGCGGTACCAAACTTCCCGTGCGAGTGCATCCCGATACCCGAGTTGTCATAAATCTCGTGGAGCGGCCGTAGTAGAATCGCCAATTGTCTAGAAGGGCCAAATGGGGGTGAATACAAATCTAACGACAAAACGGTCGTTTGAACTAGAAGAAAAATGATTGAACTCAAATACCGCCGTTAGGTCAACTCTTCTTGACCCGCCCTGTCAGTATTCCCCGTTATCTTTTGCGGTCGTGGAATAGTTTACCCCTACGTGGACGAGATCCTTAAGTGGACCGAATATATTTCTTTGCTCTGCTCTGCTCTTCTCCCATGCTCCCCTCCCCATAACTTTTGCTCAGCTTTAGCTGCTTGTCTCAGATCGGAGCTCACCCTTGCTCTAATTTGCGTCCCCGCCATGTCCAGTCAACCTCCCACGCCTCTAATCGAAGCTCGCAGCCCTTGCCGTCGCATCGTCCTCCGTATCAGAGCTTCGCGTCCCTAGACTAATATCTCACCTCTGGCTAGTCCTTCTCGCACGGCGGAGTGCATCCCGTCGGGCGATCCTAGCTGGCAACCGGCCTCAGGCAGTTGCATGATGCCACGCACCCTAGGCATGGTAGCCTTTGCACAACAGTTCGACGACCACACTCTCATGGCCACCGTGCTGGGCGTCCGTCCCGCTGGCATATTTGTTGTCGGCTTTCAGGTCTCGTTTTGGGATCAGACGAAATGAGGTCAAGATTGAGATATGCGCGCCGCCATTCGATTTTTTCTTCCGGTTCGAGCATAGCTCAGCCATCGAGCATGTTCTGCCTTCTTCTCGTTCTTTCGAGTGCTGCGGGGACAGGCCAGTGATACACTTTGACAGAGACAATCCTACAATTGATGAGGGGACTGTCTTTGAGAATGTGGAGGACTGCAGATATGAAGTTGCAACCTATGGAGTTAGAGTTGGGTTCAAATTTATCATTGAAAAGAGCGATCAAAAGAGATTTAGGGTGCATTGTAGGGAAAGTAATGTGTTAATGGAGATTACATGCATGTCCAATGCGGGGTGGACACCCATTTCAGGTTGCAATAGCTACGTTTAGTTTCAGTCTTTCTCATATTTATTCTGCAGATAATTAGCTCTGAATTATTTGGATTCTTATCGAATGCAGATCAAAGTAAACACGAAGAAACACAACTGCCCTAATACTTCTTTGAGTGATAAAATTAGACCGGTAACAACCAAGTGGATTGCTTCTACTATACTTGACTAGGTGAGGCAGGATCATAACATTGGACCTACTGAACTCTGAGCAAAGATTAGCAAAAAACTTCATGATTCCTTACCATAGAGTCTTTGATGGGAAAGAGATGGCTCTAGACTTCATTCAAGGCAAGTGGAATGACAGTTTTCACATGTTGTATAGTTTCAAAGCTCAGGTAGAGAAAACATCACCTGGTAGTGTTGTGGACATCGATTACGAGGTTTTGAAAGGAAGAGAAAAGGTCTCGAGGGGGGTTAGCTATAAGAAGGCATATAAGAAATGCTTTAGGAGATGTTTTGTCTGCCTGAAGGCATGCCGGAAGGGGTTGAAAGGAAAGATCTTTGAACTATACAGGCCATACTTGGCAATAGGCACAACTTATTTAACAACGAAGTTCAGGGGACATGTTGCTTCTGCTTGTTCTTTGGTTCATATTTGGCTTCTACCCGTAGCTTATGCTGTTCTTCAGGGTGAATCAAATGAAAGATGGACATGGTTGATGTAGAGACTACGGGCAGTAATTGGTCACCTTGAAGTCTTGGTGATACACACTAGTGCATGCAAGGGTGTTGAGAATGCTTTTGATGTTGTGTTTCCTGGGGTTGAGCATAGGGAATGCATGCGGCACCTCGCTACTAACTTCACGAAGAAGTTCAAAGGAAAGATCTTTGAAGAGGACTTGTGGCGATCAGCATACACATACACCCCAAGCACGCATGCTACTTACTTGAAGGACATGTATGTAGTGCCAAAGGTGAAAAAATACCTTGAAGAACATCACACCAAGCTATGGGCCAGAAGCAAGTTTGGTGAGTTAAGCAAGGTGGATTTTGCTTGCAATAATTTGCTAGAGAGTTTCAATGATAAGATTTTGGGCATGAAGACACTTGGAATTTTTATTTTGTTGGATGCAATAATACAGTGCATAAAATAGATTTAAGGCAAAGAGTTTGTGCAAGAAATTTTTTAGGCCATAAAATAGTTCCAAAGGTGGTTATGTTACTAAATGCAAGAACTAGGGCAATGAGAACGATAAAGATGAGGATGGTCAGAAGTTCCAGAACATTGGCTGAGGTTTATGCAGAATACAAGCGTGGAAGTGAACGGAGGTACACTATAGACATTGGAAACAAGACTTGTTCATGCAGGCAGTGGCAGATTACTGGTCTGCCATGTAACCATGCAATGTACTTCATCTTAAAGCTTAGAGGTAGTGGAGCTGAAACAGAGAACTATGTCGACAACTATTTCTCCGTGGACAAGTTTGCTGCAACTTATGCAGAAAACGTACCACCTATGGATGATGAAAATGATTGGGTGATTGTCGATCCAGGGTTCAAACTTCAACCACCAGTTCTTAGGAGGCCACCTGGGAGCCCTGGAAAGCTAAGGATCGAAGCCTCCACCGATAAAGGTTCAAGGCTAGGAGCTAGGAAAAGGAAATGCAAATGTTGTGGCTGATTCGGCCATATCAAGAGGTTGTGCAAAAACCTAGTTACACATAATCTTGTCCCTGTTCACACCCTGATGGCAGAAAATGAGGCTTCTTAGCCAGAACTGGAGGAACATCTGCGCGAAGACGAAGAACTTGAAGAAGTGCAGCAGGTGAAGGAAAACGGTGATGAGCACTCAGAGGAAAACGTACGTAACCAGACAATTTATGAAGAAGTGGAGGTGCCGGCCAGAAAAGGGTGTGAAAAGAAACAAAAGGGTAAGCGGAACAGGGAGGAAAGGGAAAATAAGGGAGGTGTATTAGAATATGAAGAAGATGCAGGGGTGATTGAGAATGTTCTTGAGGATCTTTCGGCTAACTGTAGGAGAAATAATAAATCCCTGCCAATTTTATCTTTATACGATTCTCTAGATGAAAGGTAAGCTTAAAAATTGTTTTATTTGCCATTTTATCAATTTTTTATCCTCATCAACTGTTGCTTAATGTAGCTTGGGCTAGCAGACTAATAAGAGGAGCAGAAAGATGCGCGCACAGTAACATCGTATGTTGAATTATATCATTAAAACTAAACTAGTCGTTTCATCTTTTTTTTTATCTGGCGCGTGCAACGTGTCTGTGATGGGGTCATGTGGACCAGATTACAATTTTTTAAATATTATTACATTAATTTTTTACCTACGTATAGATGCAGCTACTAGTTCCCATCTCCCTTGGATTCCCATCTCCATTGGATTCCCATCTCCTCTGGCGCACTCAAGAATTATGGATGTGCCATCAAGTAGCAGAGTTAGCGTATTGTCGCATCAGATGTGAACGCAATGACTTTGTTTGTTCAGAATTTAATGACTTTTGATTAGGTTGAAAGACAGAGAAACCTAAAACATGGCCAATATATGCCATAAGAAACTATTCCTCAAAAAGTATTATTACTTTGTCCGTCTAGAACTAAGTGACTTGAATTTGTGTAGATTCGTATGTATCTAGACATGTTTTGGGTATAGATACATTTAAATATCTAAAAAAAGCTAAGTTAGTTATATCTGGACAGAAGTAGTACACTATTACAACATGCTCGACCCCTTCTCCTCTAGCACACTCCAAATTATGGCTGTGCCATCAAATGCTGGGAGCAGAGTCACCATATTGTCCCATCTGATATGCCAGGAACATGCGAACTTTATTTTCAGGATCGGACGAGTTTCAACTAGTTTCAAAGACAAAGATAACTAAAACATGGCCAACATATATAGATTATGACGATAATCAACTATGACTCAAGTGACGCGGATCAAAAGAGGGCATTAAGTAGCCCTAATCAATTATGACGCTCCCGCGGTCTCCATCATCGACGATGTTGTCCGTGTCGCCGTCAGCCTCCTCCGTGTCGGAATTGATGCCGATGTTCCCGACAAAATTTCTCCTCCTCTTGGATTCTTCACGGTGCACCGCATCGATAACGGTGGAGGTCGTACACCCAGGCAGTGCCCATAAGCGCTGCCTCCCTTTGGGGTTGCGCAGATCCGGGTGGATCTCCCGCCGGTGGGTTCCACACAGCTCAATCAACGCAACCTGCTCCTTCTTGAACAGCTTTCGCTAGTATACGCTCGTGCACGAGAACCGTTCCATTGCCCTGTTCCGCTCCGGCAGCTGGCGTCGGCGCTCCTTGATCTGCCTTGCCAACGCGTTGTCGTGCAGGATCGGCACAACAGGAACCCCGGCGTAGCTGAGCTCGAAGCCGGTCGGAAGTCTCCCGAATGGCGGCGCGAGTATGTCATAGTGGGCGAACATCTGAGCCTCGTGCAAGTTGAGTTTGGGCCTCTCCCTCTCCATGGCGATGAAGGAACACAATCTGAGCTTCGGCCCTGAGGTTAAGGGGATAAGGGTAAGGACGTAGGCCCAGTCATGGTTGCCACTGCCAATCAGTTCGTAGAACGGACTTCTCGCAGATCGCCCTCACGAAGGACATCCTTATCATCCACGCACCCTGATCCAACGGCGCCTAACAATCAGGGATTGGGTCTTCTAGAAGCCCGGAGCAGTTGTTGGTTAGCTCTGCGTCCCGATTGTTTGTGGCCAACGACTATCATTGAAAACAATACATATTTCAATGACAATGGTGGATCCATATGTGGTTTGTGAAAAGAATAGACATGCAATGAACTCTGGTGGATCCATATGCAATGACACTGGTGGATACATATGTGGTCTGTGAAAAGAACACACATTTCAATGACACCGGTGGATCCATATGTGGTTTGTGAAAGGAACATACATCCAATGACTCTAGCTATGGTTAATGAAAAGAACACCCATGCAATGACACTTGTGGATCCATGTGGTATGTGAAAAGAACACACATGCAATGACTCTAGCTGTGGTTAATAAAAAGAACAGACATGCAATGAACTCTAGTGGATCCATATGTGGTGTGTGAAAATAACACACATGCAATGACACTGGTGGATCTATATGTGGTATGTGAAAAGAACACACATGCAATGACACTGGTGGATCCATGTGGTTTGTGAAAAGAACACACATGCAATGACACTAATGGATCAATATGTGGTCTGTGAAAACAACAGACATGAAATGACTCTAGATGTGGTTAATGAGAGAATATATATTTCAATGACAATGGTGGTTCCATATGTGGTTTGTGAAAAGAAGAAACATGCAATGACTCTAGTTGTGGTTAATGAAAATAACACACATGCAATGACACTAGTGGATCCATAGGTGGATTGTGAAAATAACACACATGCAATGAACTGTAGTGGATCCACATGCAATGACACTGGTGGATCCATATGTGGTATGTGAAAAGAACACACATTTCAGTGACACTGATGGATCCATATGTGGTTTGTGAAAAGAACACACATGCAATGAAAATGGTGGTTCCATATGTGGTTTGTGAAGAGAACACACATGGAAGGAACTCTGGTGGATCCATATCTGGTTTATCAAAAGAACACACATCTAGTGAACTCTGGTCGATCCATATGCAATGACACTGGTGGATCCATATGTGGCCTGTGAAAAGAACACACATTTCAATGACACTGGTGGATCCATATGTGGTTTGTGAAAATAACACACATGGAATGAACTCTGGTGGATCCATATGTGGTTTGTGAAAAGATCACACATACAATGACACTGGTGGATCCATATGTGGTCTGTGAAAAGAACACACATGCAATGAAACTGGTGGGTCCATGTGGATCTCAAAGAGCTAGTCGACTCTGCCATTCAGATGGAAGGGAAGATCAACCAGTCAAACGACAACCGCAAGCGTCGTATGATGCACCAAGCTGGATCCAACAGTCACTAGAAGTACCGTCCTAACCCTTCTGCGGGATATGCACCAAGAAACAACCGACCCCCAATGTCTCGCCCAAGCTACCCCAACCGTAGCGGAGGCAATGTGAAGTCCGGAGGAAACAACAACAACCTCGGAAACACTAGCAATTTCAACCGTGCACCCCCCAAGAGCAACAACAAAGACAACAACAACTACACTGCACCCAGAAGTGGAAGCAATGATGTGCCCATGGCAGCAAAAGATAAATCTCAGATCACTTGTTTCGTGTGTGGAGTGAAGGGTCACTACTCCAATGAGTGTCCCAAGAAGATTGCGGCCATTGGCAATGTGAATGCCCCAGCTCAACAGCAGCGTCGTGTTCAACTCGTAAGAAGATTTTCCCCAAGGAAACCTCACAACCGCAACGGCCGTCTCTTCCACATGAACGCCGAAGAAGCCCAAGAAGCACCAGATGTAGTGTTGGGTATGTTTTCTGTCAACTCAGTTTTAGCAAGAGTGTTGTTTGATTCTGGAGCATCGCACTCATTTGTCACCAAAGAATTTGCATGAACTAGAAAGATTCACCCAACCAATTTGAAGCATGTCATGATAGTTCAAATTCCAGATTCAACTACAAAAGCTAGAAAAAATGCAAAGATGTGCCTATCAGAATACATGGGATATATTTTTATGCCAATTTAATAGTACTTGGAACCAAAGGATTGGAAGTAGTACTAGGAATGGATTGGATGTCCAAGTTTTCTTGCCATCATTTCTTGGAGTCCACTGCTGCCCTCCATTTTACTGACCCTGATTACTCCCTGCTCCGGTTGATCCTGATTTACAGCAGCAACTTGTTGCGAACTATACCTGTAATCCGGTCTATCATCTCTTCTCTTACTTCGGTAGTCATTTCACCGGGATGATCCGGCTCCATCTCGTTGGTAGTACTCCTCAGTTAACTCGTTTGACACAAGCCGGGGTTCAGTTGTATCGCCTAAAGCATACGAATAAGCAATCCGGATTGTTTCTGCCAGCGTAGTTGGCATATCCATCTGTAACCTTTGCTAAAGCATGCTTGCATATCTACACCCTTGTGCAAACCAAGCTATGGCCTGTGACTCAATCACGCCTTCACATGAGGTTCGAACATTACACTAGCGAGTTAGGAAATCCTGGTCTGTCTCATTTGGTCTCTGCTTGCACATTGCTAGGGTCTGTGGCCTATTCGGCCTCTGATATGTGCTTGAGAAGTTACTGACGAACATTTCCTCAAAATCCAGCCAGCAGTTGATACTACCGAGTGGTAAATTGTTTAACCATACCCTCGCAAGCCCCTCCAACATCTGTGGTACGTATCTCACTGCCCATCTCGAATTGCATGTAGCAATTTTTACCATCGTTGCATAGTTAATCAACCAATCCTTCGGTTTAGTGCTGCCGTCATATGTTTTCGTGCCTCTAGGTAACTGGAAGTTAGGTCCTGGAGGCTCTTTCATGATTCGGGGCCCAAAACATGCTGGACCCGGAGGACCTTGCCCCTCAATTTGTCCGACCTATAGAGCCGATCCAGCTTCAGCCTCGCGTCATCTGGTAGTAAATTCCTGCTCCCCAATCTTGACCCTATCACATCATGATCTAGCCTATGGTATCCTGCATTCGCCATTTCTGAATCACCGTCGTTGTATTTGTCTTGCTCTCGTTGAGCATAGTTTTGCCGCATACCTTGGCCGGCACTTTTCTCTTGCCGAGGTATACTCCGCTGCTGCTGTTTCCGAGGTAAGTTCTGCCCTATACCCGCCGAGTTACGCTGTCTGGCATTGCCGTTTCCAGCGTTTCTCTGATCGGAAATTGCCTTGGTCGCGGTTATCTCGGCCGGCTGCTCCTCGGATGACACTTTGTCGATCCTCATTACCTTGCACCGCCTTTCCTTTCCCTGCCCTTGCCGGGTCATACGGGACTATCTATTTGTTCCTCCTTGCTGAGGTTACCACTTCCTCTCTTCTAGGACCATCATGAGTGGATGATGCAGCCCCAGCGGATTTCTCCGGGTTACCCACTGCCGAATAAACGACCTTGGAAGCCTCGGCTCTTGCTGGGTTGGCCCTGAGAAACTCCTCATTCTGTCTGTTAGCGATCCGAACCAACTCGTTGACCCTCTCCTGTTGTCTTTGCCGGGCTTCACCCGTCAAACCTTCTAATTCGGATGCAGCCGCATCCGCTGCCCTGAGGTTCTTTGCCGGGGTGCTGTACTTCGGCAACACCATGGACAAAAAGTTCTCTGATTCCTCGACTTTGGTCTCACCCTCTTTGTTTATTTCACTGATGAGGTTTTTCCCTTTTACTTTTACAGCATCTACTTTATATGCTCTTGCATACTCGCGCAGCGTCATGTTCAACGACTGCTGAGCCGCGGCTATCTTTTTCGCGCCCTCTAATATTTTCTGCCTTGTTTCCTCTAACTCGGCTTGTGCCTGTGCCAGATCTACCACAGCTTCTACGGGGCTTGCCAAGCTATCTATTGCCTGCTCCAGCACATTCTCTGGCCTCTCTAGCGGAGGACCTCTAGTTTTCCTAGGTGCCTTGGGTGTTCCCTCCGGATCTGGTGCCGGGTCTTTTCTTGCGCCAGTGTCAGGCACTATCATCATCACCTTAGTGCGGACAGGGGAACGAGTGATACGCGCACCGTGAGCCGCGCTAAGGGATAGCTCGCCTCCCTCGACGACATACTGCGGGTGAACGCAAGACACATCGATGCCGATGTAGATCTTGTGGGCGCCAAGCTTGATGAAGAGGCCATTGCACGGTGGAGGTCGCCTACCGAAGCTACTAGCATTGTCGCTGACGTAGTCCAGCGCTCCAAAGCGCTGATCGAGCCCAGAGACGATGCGCTCGCCCGTGCCGATGATGCTTCCCGTCCGGATCTTCACTCCTGCTAGCGCCGCTAGCCCCTCGGTGGGCGCCAACTGTCGTGGTGGTGTCACGGAAGATGCCATGGATAGGCTAGAGGTGGGGCCAATATGCACTAGAGGAATCCAAGGAGGGATATTGTGGTGATTCCACACACAGATGCTTTGTATTCTCCAAGTTCACTGAGTTTACAGATGCTCCTTCAGCTGTGTTGGGGAGAGGAGGAAGAAGAAGCTCTCTTACTCTCACCACTAGTTTCACCCTATGATCAGTCTACTTTCCCACGAGCCCCTTCTACAGAGGTCCTAGCGCTCCTTATAAAGGGGAGGCTAGGCTACCTGTTAGGGCATACATGGAGGCATAATCCTGGGAATATGCCTCTCCCAAAATAACAAACCGACCGAGTCACCTTTTCCCTTTGTAATACATGTAGAGGCTACGTAACCTTCTGCGGTGCCAGCGTCAGCCGACATAGGCTACGTAACCCTCTGCGGCGCCAACGTCAGCCGACATAGGCTACGTTAGCTTTGTCGACCACACCCCGCTAGTCCTTCCCTCTGTCTGCTTCTCTCACGCTCCTGCGCATAAGCCCACCTTTTGACCAGCGGGATACCTTCCTTATCTTGCAAGCCTGATGTAACCCGGCTCAGGCCTGGTTAATCCGGCCCCGTGGGTACCTGCAGACAAGTTACAAAGAGTCTGCCGACATGCGATATACGTCGGCTGGGACGCGGTGAGGCGGACATCCTTCGGGCTGGGTTACTCCGTAAGTCGGCCTGCCTTGAGGTGACCCGGCCAGCTTTCGCTTTGACCTTGCCATACCTTGGCTAACTCGGCCTCTATACCCCGGCGTGAACCTACCCGGGGGTATCCCCCCAACATAGATTGTGCTAAGAAAGCCATCAGCATGACCAGTAGCTCTAGAGTAACAGTAGAGCATGTATCTGAAACCTTACCTCGTCAATTCAAGTGCAACAAGAGTCTAGCCCTACCCACCATAGACCAAGTCAGAGTAGTCTGTGAATACCATTATGTATTCCCAGATGGATTGCCTGGTATGCCCCCAGATAGGGATATTGAGTTCATTATTGAACTAATCCCCGGAACCGGATCCATAGCCTAGAGACCCTATAGCATGAACCCCTCAGAGTTAGTAGAGTTGAAGAAGCAATTGGATGCTATGTTAGCCACAAGCTTGATTCAACCAAGCGCATCAACACGGAGATCACCAGCGTTATTCGTCGACAAGAAAGATGGAGGCAACCGGTTGTGCACAAATTACAGAAAGCTGCATGACGTCACCATAAAAAACAAGTACCCACTGCCAAAGATAGAGGATCTATTTTATCAGTTGACTGGTGCCCAAGTGTTCTCAAAGATTGATCTTAGGTCTGGTTATCACCAACTTAAGATTCGTGCAACGGATATTTCAAAGACCGCCTTTACTACTCGTTATGGATTATATGGGTATACGGTCATGTCTTTTGGATTAACCAACGCTCCTGCTTATCTCATGAATCTCATGAATAAGATCTTTATGAATTTCCTAGATAAGTTTGTCTTTGTGTTTATCGACGATATCCTTATCTACTCCAAGTTAGAATAAGAGCATGAGCAACATCTGAGAATCATCCTGGAAACCCTGAGAGAGCATCGGTTGTATGCCAAGTTCAGCAAATGTGAGTTTTGGCTGAAAGAAGTACGATTCTTCGGACATATTGTGTCTGCTGGAGGAGTCTCTATTGATCCCGCCAAAATTAAAGATGTCGAAGAATGGGAAGCCCCAACCACTCAAACCCAAATCCATGCATTTCTCGGAATAGCGGGATACTACCAGAAGTTTGTTGAAGGATTTTCGAGCATAGCAAGACCCATGACACAATCGTTGAAGAAGGAAAAGAAGTTTGAATCAACCGACAAATGTGAAGCAAGTTTCCAGGAGCTGAAGAAGCGATTGATTTCAGCCCCAATATTGATCATGCCAGATATCAAGAAGCCGTTTGATGTGTATTGTGATACATCCAAGATTGGTCTCGGATGTGTATTGATGCAAGAAGGCAAAGTCATCACGTATCTGTCTCGACAACTGAAGCAGCATGGGCAGAACTATCCGACCCATGACCTTGAATTAGCAGCCGTAGTTTTGGCATTGAAGACATGGCGTCATTATCTTATGGGAAATCGCTTTGAGATTTACTCATATCACAAGAGCATGAAGTATATTTTCACTCAGAAGGAGCTGAATATGAGGCAAAGGAGATGGATAGAGTTAATCAAGGATTATGACCTGGACATTCACTATCACCCCGGCAAAGCCAATGCGGTAGCAGATGCTCTTAGCAGATTGTTGTGTAGGCTAAACACCATGATCAAGGAGAAGCAACCAAGTTTGCATGAGGAGTTGGAGCAGTTTAGAACTGAGCTTGTTAGCAAAGGATTTTTAGCTAGCATTAAACTTCAACCCACTTTGATTAGCCAAATCAAGGAAGCCCAAAAGGGAAATGAAAGTATCGACGGAATAAAACATCGTATTGGCACATGAAAGGTACCTGGATTCACCAAAGACGAAGAAGGAGTTCTATGGTACAAAGGACGTATCTGTGTGCCCGCAGATTCGGAGCTGAAACAAGTTATCGTGCAAGAAGCTCATGATACTCTTTATTCTATCCACCCTGGAGGAACGAAGATGTATCAAGATTTGAAACAGCAATTTTGGTGGCACAAGATGAAGAGAGAAATCAGAAGCTACATCGGCAAGTGTGACATCTGTCAAAGAGTCAAAGCGGAACAACAGAGACCCGCAGGACTATTGCAACCATTGCAGATTTCGGAATGGAAATGGGATTCCGTCAGAATGGACTTTATCACCGGCTTGCCTACTTCTAGTAGGGGAAATGACTCAATCTGGGTCATCGTTGATAGACTATATAAGGTAGCTTACTTTATACCTGTCAAGACTACCTACCATAGTTCGAAGCTAGCAGAGTTGTACATTGCTAGAATTGTTAGTCTACATGGAACCCCCAAGACCATAGTATCAGATCGAGGAACCCAATTTACCTCGAGATTTTGGCAAAAAGTCCAAGAAGGATTGGGAACCAAATTGAACTTCAGCACAGCTTAACACCCACAAACTGATGGACAGACTGGAAGAGTCAACCAAATCCTAGAGGATATGTTGAGAGCTTGTGTGTTAGAGTATGGATCAAAATGGGAAGATTTCCAGCCTTTCGCAGAATTCTCATACAACAACAGTTATCGAGCCAGTTTGCAAATGGCCCCATTTGAGTTCCTATACGGAACAAAGTGTCGTACCCCTTTGAATTGGTCACAAGTATGAGAGAGTCAGATTTTTGGACCCGAAATTCTCCGAGAAGCCGAAGAAAAGGTTCACAAAGTCCGTGAGCACCTCAAGACCACCCAATCTAGACAGAAGAGTTATGCTAACAAGAGAAGGAGAGACCTGACTTTCAATGTCGGAGATTTCGTGTATCTCAAGGTTTCACCATTGAAGGGAACCGAATGTTTTAGTATGAAAGGAAAGTTAGCCCCTAGATATATTGGACCCTTCAAGATTCTGAACCGTCGAGGAGAAGTATCGTATCAACTGGAACTGCCAGAAGAGATGTCAGCCATCCACAGTGTGTTCCATATCTCGTTACTTCGCAAATGCCTAGAAGTGCTGGAGAAGACCAAAGTTTTCAAGAACATCGATCACCGAGCTGTTGATATCAACAAGGATCTGACGTATCGTGAAGTTCCCATCCGTATCTTGGAGGAAGCTTATATAACCACCAGGACGAGGAGTATCAAATTTCTCAAGATTCAATGGAGCAACCATACTGAAGAAGAAGCCAGTTGGGAGCGGGAAGATTACATTAGGACAAAGTTCCCCGATCTCTTTAGTTCCTAGTTTTCTTTCTTAAAATCTCGGGACGAGATTTTGTTTAAGGGGGAAGGTTTGTAACATCCCAAAACTTAATCCATAGTTAATCAAGATCGAATCTACCCAATTTGGGGTTAACAAAAACTTTTCTATTTAAAATATTTAAGCATTCATATGTGTGTGCATTTAAATTACAAGTTGTTTTGAATTGGCATGTTTGAGTGATCCATTGGTTGTAAAATGATTCTAAGGTGAATTACACATCATCTAGATCACTCCTAAACAAATCCCAAAGAAAAAGAAATCAAAAAGAATAAAATAAGGAAATGGTCATTTGTGCCATTTTAACTAACTAGGACACTTTGGGTGTTCCTAAGACTCAAATGCCAACAGAGATAATTGTGGTTCTTTGTAGCCCTTGCTAGTATAAGTAGTGATGTTCCAAGGCCCACTTTGTAATCTCCCAAAAACATTCAAACTCTAATTTCAAGTGACATTTGAAAATTGAATCTAGTGTATGTATCAAGATCACACTAATTCAAAAACCACTCAAATGAACTCCATTTCAAAATCCCAAGCAAACCTAGATGCTCAAGCATAAGTTACACCACTCCACCTAAATTTTTTCAAAAATTCAAAACTTTCTCTCATGCGGCCATTTGATCGAACAGGTGGCAGGCAGAGAATTTTTGGCCTAACTAATAGTGTTTTGGAGCAAATCTTGTCGAGCCAACTGGTGTGCATTGATCATCTTGGTCTCCCCCAGGCCCAACCAGACCAAAACCACCCCTATCCCTAGCCCCTGGCGCCAATGCCATGTCTCCCCAACGCCATGATCGTCGGCCGATCGTGCTCGAGCCACAGCAGACCGTCAGCCCTTCTCCGCCGCTCCAGGAAGCAAGGCACCACCTCACCGCCGCCCACGGTCCACCCCACGGCCACATATAGCCACTGGACCACCCAGAGCCTCGCCGTCCTTTCTCTCTGCATGCAACCAGAGCGCGCTAGAGCGCGATCGCTGCCAGCACGCCACAGACCACGCCTCGACACAAAATCACATGCGTCGGTCTGCCTTGAACCCAGCAACCCGCAAGACATGGTCGTGCTCCGCCGCGCGACCCACAGCTGCCGGGAGCAGCGTCGAGCACCGCCTTTGTCCCTCAGAGCGCGGGGAGCTCCCGAACGATAACCACCTCCCCTAGCCAAGCCATTGCGCCGTAGCTGACCGCCAGCAGACCACCCACCGTCTGCCTACCTCGCCCATGCCGGTAGCCCCCTGTATCATGGTCACCGACGAGCCGCGCCCATGCCTCACTGCCTCACCATCGAGACTATATAAGGAGGCCTCCCCCGCACCATCTCTTCACACCATTCCACTCCCCTCTCTCCACAGATCGTTTCCCCTCTCTCGCCGGAGCCGCTCGGGCAGCACATCGCCAGAATTCCGCCGGAGGTAGCCGCTGCAGAGGAGGAGAAGGGGTTGTCGATTTCGTCCACCTCAGCCCCTGCCGCAACTTCGATTTAGCTCGCCATCGCCGTCCAGTTCGTTTGCCCGCCTCGCCACACTAGCTGGAGCCCTGGTACGTCCCCAATAGACCCCCACCGGCCGCTTAGGGTTCGGTCTCGCCGGCGACGAGTCCATCGTCGACGACGATCATGGACCGTCGATCTGTGTTCTAATCGTGTGGTCCTGATCGCCCCGTACCGCTTTGGGTTTTATGTGCCACTGACAGGTGGACCCCCCTTGTCAGTCGCCCTCTGCGCCGCTGAGCGTTACTGGGCCGGCCCATTTAGTTTCCTGCGCTGACCCAGTTAATTCAAATTAGGTTTTTCTATTTAGACTTAAAATCATTTTGTCCCTTAGTTCAAAAATCAATTCAAAGAGTTTTACAAATCCAAATGGAGTGATTCCAATTTTGTTGGAAAGGTAATGAAAATCTCTATCCAAGCCAATTGGATTTAAATAATTTAGAGTTAGAGATCTCTCCTAGTAAAAATAACAAGACAGAAGCATTAAACATTTTTCTAAAATCAACCCTAATAGCTTTTGAGTTGATTCCAACTCTCAAAAATCACATTTAACCATACATATCTGAATATGTAATAATATTAATGATTACATGCAGTGAATTTGGACTATTACCAACATAATGCTAAATAGGCATTTCTAGTCACTTTAAATCATTGATTATTATACTTAAACTTATTAAAACATGATCCAACTTTTAAATCACATTCCCATATGTTAGAATATGTGGTGATGACATGTGTCCACATGATCCCATATTTTAATTGGAGAATATTAAATCTTAGTTATTTTCAATGAGTAGAAATTACTTTTCTCAAATAAGAAGAATGAAGCTAGTTAATTAAACCTTGTGATGCTTGTGATGATAATAGATCATCAAATGTGTGCCTTAGTGTGCTCAGTAGACTAGTTAAGTATTGTTTGGTGATTGTGTATCTCGTATGTATTTATAGACGATAGTACCGACCAAGATTTCGAGGAAGAGGAGTTCTACCAAGAGGAGGAGGAAGAAAATTTCAACCACTACACTACACAAGGCAAGCCATCATTAACAATGCAAGCTAGACCTTGCAAACTAGATAACCTAAGTAAATGCATTAGGCATGATTTGGTTATACCCTTTGACTTATACCTACTCCAAATTTTATTTACAAGCTTTACTTTCTTTAATTTACCAAAATCCTTTACTTGTTTGAATGTAGCATAAAATGTATAAAAACTTGACCTATGAAGCTAAAATTAGATGTTATTCTATGGCATGATATTGACAGTAGAATCCCACATTAGTGAACACTCTTAACTTAGTAGTTTAGGGCTAAACTAAAACTTGAGTCACTTTAGATGGGAGTACTTGGTGAAAATGAGTTGTGAAAACCTTGGAATGATGAGTCATTCTATTGATATGTTTTGACATGTGTTGAGAAACACCAATGGTTTATGATGATGAAAATGTTGAGGCATGAGCCTTAGCCCTTTTACAAAACTAATGGTTGGGTTCCGATGCGATACCATTCCAATTTTACCCTACAACCACAATAACTGAATTGGGTAAGGCTTAGCCGGAAGTATATATGCATTAGTATTAGTTCCCTCGCGGGAGAGGTTTGAGCTGAGGCTACCTCTCAATGTTGTCCACCTATGCAGTGCCCAAGATGACAGATGGTCATGGTTGGGAGGCCATGCTCATAGGAGAGGTGCTTATACTAGGGTGTGTAAAGGAAAGGTTATGTTTGGTTATCTGCATACTAAGTATGATGATTCAGGGTTATCCCTGGCAGATGTATCGAATCTTACGGTGAAAGTGTACCACCTCTGCAGAGTGTCAAACTATTCGAATAGCCGCGTCCGCGGTTATGGACAGTTGGAGTGGCCATACTGTTCCGTTGTCAAATGTTTTCAAAATGACTTATGAAATGAATGATGAATCTTGACTTGACCACAACAGGGTTGTGACTATGACACTAGCTTCCCCACTTAAGTGATTCTAGAACTTTATTTTATCTTTCTTTGTTTCTGAACTCAGCTTAGGTTTCAAACCTAACTTTACAAATAAACTTAGAGTTAGCCCTCCTACTAGAACTACATTACTTGTTAGTGATAGTTTGCGAGTACTTAATGAGTACTCATGGATTTTGTCCCTGGCTATTCCTATGGCCAAACTATGAAGGAGACTACCAAGATGAAGGACAGCAGGACGGCTATGATAACTAGGACTATCTTCCATCGTCAGCATTGCCTGTGACCTTGAAGATGGACCCCACCTCTACGCTTATTATTTTATTGTGCTGCTTGTTGTATTAAGACTAGATCATGAGATCCTTTATTCGTGTAAGACCTTATTATGGTTTGTAATGGATGATGTACTGTGATATCCAATCTGTTATGTCTCACAAAAATGGTAATCCTGGGATTGCGATGTTTGGCATAACAGGCATTGGGATTAAAAATCAGGGTGTTGACACACATGCAATGACTCTAGCTGTGGTTAATGAAAAGAACACACATACAATGACACTAGTGGATCCATAGGTGGATTATGAAAAGAACACACATTTCAATGACACTGGTGGATCCATATGTGGTCTGTGAAAAGAACACACATGCAATGAAAATAGTTGATCCATATGTGGTTTGTGAGGATAATACACATGCAATGAACTCTGGTGGATCCATATATGGTTTGTGAAAAGAACACACATCCAGTGAACTCTGGTGATCCATATGCAATGACACTGGTGGATCCATATCTGGTCTGTGAAAATAACACACATTTCAATGACACTGGTGGATCCATATGTGGTTAATGAAAAGAATAGACATGCAATGAACTCTGGTGGACCCATATGTGGTGTGTGAAAAAGAACACACATGGAATGGCACTGGTGGGTCCATATCTGGTATGTGAAAAGAACACACATGCAATGACACTGGTGGTTTCGTATGGTTTGTGTAACACCCTCGAATTGGCCCTATGCAAGTTTTAGCCCTTTCCGCCAAACCCGCATAGAAATGATTCAAGGACACCCACTAGGCACTTTTGTGCGGGTGGAAAACGAAGTAATACCATTACACAATAGTCCTCGATGGAACCCACAGAACAGATATATATACAACAACGACTCAACGAGTCAAGAATACAGATATACAGTACAAAGATCCAAATCACCTTAAAATCAATAGATCGTCCTAGTACGGACAAGATGCAAATGGGGCTAAGAGCCCTGAAGATTAACCAATGGCGTCCATAACCCCGCCCAGGCCAAGCCGGAAGGGTAACCCTGCTAACGACGTCGGTCTCAACCTGCTAAAACAAAAGGGGTGCCGACAAAGGCAAAGGAAAAAGAGGAGCGTCAGTACTGAGGCCAGTACACGGCGAGGCTAGAATTCGGCGGCTCTCGCCTACATAGGTATGGTGTACTGAAGCGGCAGCGAAGAAGCACTAAACAACCTATAGAGACTCAGAAAAACTGGCGGCTATTAGAGAGGGATAAGAAAGACCTATCCGGATCCAACCTGATACTAACACCAAACATACCCATCCTGGTATTTCCCCCCTGATACCAAAAGAGGAAGTCAAAAACGAGGAACTCACACGGTTGGCATTTTTATTCATTCCATTATAGTTGAAGCTCTTACTAATCAAATATTGATAGCATGAGTCATCCTGAAGCATAAGTAGTGCGCAGTTTTAATTAACCATTCTGTGGTAGTTGGAAAATTTACTAGCCAGATATAATGGTCCTGAGGAATCCCAAAACCCAGCAATTGTTGGCACTTTTATCACATTCCATTGGAGTTGTAATACTTACTAGGAAGGTATAGTATGACACGGATCACCACAGATCCACCAGTTGTTGGCATTTTTATTATCCATTCTATTGTAGTGAAGCTGAATTACTAGTCACATATTAAGTCAAATTTATAAGACTACTTTAGTTATGCTTGTCTATGATCAAGATACTGTGCTCCAAGTCATCCATAACCGCGGACACGGCTTTCAGAAAGTTTTACCCTGCAGGGGTGCACAAATAGCAACACACATTCGATCAACCTCGGAAAAACCAACTCAAAACCCAACAAGGCTTTCATGACAAAGAAATCACAGGATTCATAAATATTTCAGGGGGCCACCCCACTAAGCTACCCACAACGAAGTTGGCCTGCTCCGGAACGGGCCCAGGGTTTGCGACGATGGCTGTAAATGACTGGGAACCCGAAAGTGTGACTGGGCTTGTCGATACCGCGAAAACGTGGCGCGATCCAAAACAGTATAAGTGCTCCACGCACAATCTTAAATAAAGCAGTAAAGCATGGCATAGGTACAGGATAGTAATAAAACCCCAAACTAGTTTGTGGCCCCAAGAAATAGAAATGAATCAAGCTCTGGCTCAGGAGGATCCCATAGGGTCTCCCGGATGTGGATAGTGTGAATAGTCAAGGAACAGGTATCAAGTACTCGGGGCCTACGGGACACAAGTGGACATAAAAACCAAATAGCATATATTGCCCACCGGTGCCTCTTTCATTAGTTATCCTAGCAAATTAATAGTTGTATTTAAAGTCATGATCATCTCCACCATAAACATCTGCCAGCATTCCAACAACTGTGGTACTCGACATCACGAGATCGCACCTGAGCAAGCAACTATGACTCGCAAGGCCAGCTATCTACCAAAAAACAGGTATTAGGAGGTGTCCATGGCAATATAGAGGTTGCACGGGAGATAACTGGTGCACGGAAACTAAAGCATCGCGACACGGATAGCAATAGATCAACAGGAGGAAATAAAGACTATAAATGCAAAATAGGTAGAAGGGGGGTGAGATGCTCGCCTGGGAAATACTGCCGAAGGATCATATCCGGAGAACTTGTCGATACTCGCATCAACTCATCGGCCTAATCCGCGAAGAAGCAAACACTAGAAGAAACACCGGATGCAATATTTAATACTACGACAGAAGATCCGGCATGCTTATGATATGATGCATGGCATGGCACAGATGTGGTGCAATTAGGCAATATTAAGCGGAACCGGGGTCCCGATAATTAATTACATGGTTCAAGTTATTTAGAACCCCCGCAATTTAAATGTTGTATTAACAGGGCAAAACATGGCATCGGTTCGCTACACCAATTTAAATGGAGTCCAGAATAAGAAAAAAGTAGCCCGCATATTGACCCCATATTTAATTATGAGGTGAATCGGCATAATGCCCCAACCCACAGACAGGTATGCATGTATGAACAATCTATATGCATCAGTTTTATGTAAAGCATTTATAAAATAGGGGCTCGGGGAAAGGGTTCACACATCTGGGTTCCGGGGGTCCGGGGGTCCGGTTCGACGGGGGAATGGTTCGATGGGGGAACGGTTCGACGGGAATGTTCTCGGAAAAAGGAAGCAGAGCTTGGCGTTCCGGGAAGAAGGACTTGATTTGGTGTCAGGGGAGCATCGGATTCGCCCCGGTCGGTGTCGATCTTGTCGTCGCGAAGATCTTGTCAGGTCCGCGTATCGGGTCGGTCTTGGCGTCCGAGAGCAACTACATGGTGGTTCCGAGAAGGAGGTCTTGTCGCATCCGATGGATCGGTCCTCGGGGTGAAAGAACTTGGAGCGCCAGGGCTTGGTCTTTGGATCTTCGGATACGGAGAGGAGATCTTGTCGTTCCGTGTAGAGGATCTTGACGTTGTGGTGGTCGATGGCAAACTTATTAGATGTCGTGCTCTTCGGAAGATCTTGGCCAGGGAATGATTCTTGTTTGGGTCTTTTGGGTGGCATCGAGCGATCTCACACATGCGACCATCTTCTCAACACGGTCACGCAGACACGAACAAACATATAGGCAGGAACATGACCAACACCGAGAGTTGCAGAAGAAACATCTAGCATCTAGCACCACTCAACACCACTGGTCAGCAGCGGAGAACCTGCAGATACGCACCATACATCCGGTTTACATCAATAGAGAGGTGGCCGAGCTGGGCATAGGGAACAGAGGGGCTCACGTCCGGCGGGGCAGCACCCGCCTACGAGGATGAGCACGCGAGGCAATGACGCACCGCATGGTCGGGGTCGATGGGTGGGCTGCGGGGCGCACGACGCTTTGTGCGGACAACAGAGACGAAGGTCATGGCGGCAGGCGCCCGAGCCAGGAGCAGGCGAGACGGAGCTCCGGCCAGAGGCGGGTTGGTGCGTCTGTGACGCCGCGGCGGTTGCTGGCGACAACAGAGGGCTACAACATGGCGGGCTCGCAGGGCAGAGAGGGGCCGCCGCCGCAGAGGGGCCTGGGCGCGGCAGGTCGGCTCGGTGGCAAGTCGGCTCGGCGGTAGGGCCTTGACGGCGAGAAGGAAAGCGGCGGAGGTGGTGGTTGCAGGGACGACGATGGCTAGGGGCGAGATCGATGAGGAGAAGGCCAAGAGCGGCTCGCGGGCAGCTGTGAGGAGCAGAGAGGAGGCCCGACGGCGGCCAGAGCCGAGCATGGGGGGGTCGAGGACGGCGCGGCGGCCGGCGCGCAGACGGGGATGGCGGCCGACGGCGGGACCCTAGAGGAGGCCGCACGGATGGCGAAGCCCGGCGAGGCAGGGGACGCGCGGGCCGAGCGGCCCGGGCTCGAGCACCAGACGGCGGCAGCGCGGAACGGCCGGCCATGCTCCAGCGAGATGGCGCAGACGGATGGTGGCGGCGGCTGACGAAAAGGACAGGACGGAGGGAGGCCGACGGAGGCGAGGGTGGCAAGGGGCCCCTGCCACGGCGGGGAAGGCGGGGACGGAGGAGGAGAAGGTCGGGCAGGGGTGGTGCTGGTGGCGAGCAGAGGCGGCGGAACAGCGCGGTCATGAGGGAAGGAAGGAGAGAGGAAGCACGGGAGGCACCCTGGGAATCGGTGGTGGGGCCAGGACAAACGCGCGTGGGGTAAGATCGCGATGGGGTTGGTGAGAGGCGGAGAGATCGAGGCCGGGTATGAGCTGTCGGTGGGGTGGGGCCAGGCGGTTGGTGTGGGGATGTGGGCAGGAGTGCGTGCGTGTAGCGGTAGGTGGACCAGGTGGTGTGCAGGCGTGTGGGCCAGCTGCAGGTGGCAGTTAGGGGTGCGACATGGGGGTGGGGCCGGATTGGTGGGGCCATGCTGCGGGTGGCATGCAGCGGCGGGTGGAGGGAGATGGCGGGTGTGGCTGGGGAAGTTGGTGGCTGGGTAGGGTTAGGATTGAGTCCGGTTTGTCTAGTTAGAGTTAGGGTTTTGTTAGATTAGATCTAGGGTCAGGATCAACCGGGTGGTAGGTTGTTGCCAGCTGGGCCTTTTGGGCCTGGCCGGTGGCGGCCTCCCCGGAAAAAAAATAGTTTTTATTATTTTTATTTAGTTTTAAATACCCTTTTGTAAAATAGTTTAGGCAATTAAAAGATCTGGACGGACCAAAGGTTTTACATTTGAAATAGCGAGGGGGATATTTAGAGAACAAATATAGGCTTTATAAAATAGTTTGAGGCAACCATATGCATGATGATGACGATGCTCAAATGCAATGTGGCATGATGACATGAGCATGCGGTCATGACGATGCAATGCACCAAAAACACAACGATTTTCTAGTAGTGGTTTTAGCGGGGCGCCACAGTTTGTGAAAAGAACACACATGCAATGACACTGGTGGATCCATATGTGGTCTGTGAAAAAAACATACATGATATGACTCTAGACGTGGTTAATGAAAGAATACACATTTCAATGACAATGGTGGTTCCATATGTGGTTTGTGAAAAGAATATACATGCAATGAGTCTAGCTATGGTTAATGAAAATACATGCAATGACACTAGTGGATCCATAGGTGGACTGTGAAAAGAACACACATGCAATGAACTCTGGTGGATCCATATGCAATGACACTAGGGGATCCATATGTGGTATGTGGAAAGAACACACATGCAATGAAAATGGTGGATCCATATGTGGTTTATGAAGGGAACACACATGCAATGAACTCGGGTGGATCCATATGTGGTGTGTGAAAAGAACACACATCTAGTGAGCTCTGGTGGATCCATATGCAATGACACTGGTGGATCGATATGTGGTATGTGAAAATAACAAAAATTTCAATGACACTAGTGAATCCATATGTGGTTTGTGAAAATAACACACATGGAATGAACTCTGGTGGATCCATATGTAGTCTATGAAAAGAACACACATACAATGACACTGGTGGATCCATATGTGGTCTATGAAAAGAGAACACATGCAATGAAACTGGTGGATCCATGTGGTTTGTGAAAAGAACACACATGCAATGACACTGGTGGATCCATATGTGGTCTGTGAAAAGAACACACATTTCAGTGACGGTGGTGGATCCATATGTGGTTTGTGAAAAGAACAGACATCCAGTGACTCTAGATGTGGTTAATGAAAAGAACACACATGCAATGACACTGGTGGATCCATATGTGGTTAGTGAAAAGAGCACACATGTAATGACAGCGGTGGATCCATATGTGGTATGTGAAAAGAGCACACATGCAATGAAAATGGTGGATCCATATGTGGTTTGTGAAGAGAACAAACATGCAATGAACTCTGGTCGATCCATATGTGGTTTGTGAAAAGAACACACATCCAGTGAACTCTGGTGGATTCATATGTAATGACACTAGTGGATCTGTATGTGGTCTTTGAAAAGAACACACATTTCAATGACACTGGTGGATCCATATGTGGTTTGTGAAAATAACACACATGCAATGAACTCTAGTGGATCCATATGTGGTTTTTGAAAATAACACACATACAATGACACTGGTAGATCCATATGTGGTTTGTGAAAATAACACACATGCAATGAAACTGGTGGATCCATGTGGTTTTTGAAAAGAACACACGTGCAATGACATGGGTGGATCCATATGTGGTCTGTGAAAAGAACACATATTTCAGTGACACTGGTGGATCCATATGTGGTTTGTGAAAAGAACACACATGCAATGACTCTAGCTATGGTTAATGAAAAGAACACACATGCAATGAAACTAGTGGATCCATAGATGGATTGTGAAAAGAATACACATTTCAATGACACTGGTGGATCCATATGTGGTTTGTGAAGATAAGACACATGCAATGAACTCTGGTGGATCCATATATGGTTTATGAAAAGAACACACATCAGGTGAACTCTAGTGATCCATATGCAATGATACTAGTGGATCCATATGTGGTATGTGAAAAGAACACACATTTCAATGACACTGGTGAATCCATATGTGGTTAATGAAAAGAATATACATGCAATGAACTCTAGTGGATCCATATGAGGTGTGTGAAAAAGAAAACACATGCAATGGCACTGGTGGGTCCATATCTGGTCTGTGAAAAGAACACACATACAATGACACTAGTGGATCCACAAATGGATCCATATGTGGTCTGTGAAAAAACATACATGATATGACTCTCGATGTGGTTAATGAAAGAATACACATTTCAATGGCAATGGTGGTTACATATGTGGTTCTGAAAAGAACAGGCATCCAATGAGACTAGCTATGGTCAATGAAAAGACATACAATGATACTAGTGGATCTCTAGGTGGATTGTGAAAAGAACACACATGCAATGAACTCTGGTGGATCCATATGCAATGATACTGGTGGATCCAAATGTGGTCTATGAAAAGAACACGCATTTCAATGAAACTTGTGGATCCATATGTGGTTTGTGAAAAGAACATACATACAGTGACTCTAGCTGTGGTTAATGAAAAGAACACACATGCAATAACACTGGTGGATCCATATGTGGTTAGTGAAAATAACACAGATGCAATGACACTGGTGGATGCATATCTGGTATGTGAAAAGAACACACATGCAATGACAATGGTGGATCCATGTGTGGTATGTGAAGAGAACACACATGCAATGAACTCTGGTGGATCCATATGCAATGACACTGGTGGATCCATATGTTGTATGTGCAAAGAGCACACATGCAATGAAAATGGTGGATCCATATGTGGTTTGTGAAGAGAACACACATGCAATGAACTCGGGTGGATCCATATGTGGTTTGTGAAAAGAACACACATCTAGTGAGCTCTGGTGGATCCATATGCAATGACACTGGTGGATCGATATGTGGTATGTGAAAAGAACAAAAATTTCAATGACACTAGTGAATCCATATGTGGTTTGTGAAAAGAACACACATGGAATGAAATCTGGTGGATCCATATGTAGTCTGTGAAAAGAACACACATACAATGACACTGGTGGATCCATATGTGGTCTGTGAAAAGAGCACACAAGCAATGAAACTGGTGGATCCATGTGGTTTGTGAAAAGAACACACATGCAATGACACTGGTGGATCCATATGTGGTCTGTGAAAAAACACACATTTAAGTGACAGTGGTGGATCCATATGTGGTTTGTGAAAAGAAAAGACATCCAGTGACTCTAGTTGTGGTTAATGAAAAGAACACGCATGCAATGACACTGGTGGATCCATATGTGGTTAGTGAAAAGAACACAAATGTAATGACAGTGGTGGATCCATATGTGGTGTGTGAAAAGAACACACATGCAATGAAAATGGTGGATCCATATGTGGTTTGTGAAGAGAACACACATGCAATGAACTCTGGTCGATCCATATGTGGTTTGTGAAAAGAACACACATCCAGTGAACTCTGGTGGATTCATATGTAATGACACTAGTGGATCTGTATGTGGTCTTTGAAAAGAACACACATTTCAATGACACTGGTGGATCCATATGTGGTTTGTGAAAATAACACACATGCATTGAACTCTAGTGGATCCCTATGTTGTTTTTGAAAATAACAAACATACAATGACATGGGTAGATCCATATGTTGTTTGTGAAAATAACACACATGCAATGAAACTGGTGGATCCATGTGCTTTTTGAAAAGAACACACGTGCAATGACATGGGTGGATCCATATGTGGTCTGTGAACACATATTTCAGTGATACTGGTGGATCCGTATGTGGTTTGTGAAAAGAACACACATGCAATGAAACTAGTGGATCCATAGCTGGATTGTGAAGAGAATACACATTTCAATGACACTGGTGGATCCATATGTGGTCTGTGAAAGGAACACACATGCAATGAAAATGGTGGATCCATATGTGGTTTGTGAAGATAAGACACATGCAATGAACTCTGGTGGATCCATATATGGTTTGTGAAAAGAACACACATCCAGTGAACTCTAGTGATCCATATGCAATGGTACTAGTGGATCCATATGTGGTATGTGAAAAGAACACACATTTCAATGACACTGGTGAATCCATATGTGGTTAATGAAAAGAATATACATGCATGAACTCTGGTGGATCCATATGAGGTGTGTGAAAAAGAAAACACATGCAATGGCACTGGTGGGTCCATATCTGGTCTGTGAAAAGAACACACATATAATGACACTAGTGGATCCACAAATGGATCCATATGTGGTCTGTTAAAAAACATACACGATATGACTCTAGATGTGGTTAATAAAAGAATACACATTTCAATGACAATGGTGGTTACATATGTGGTTCTGAAAAGAACAGGCATCCAATGAGTCTAGCTATGGTTAATGAAAAGACATGCAATGACACTAGTGGATCTGTAGGTGGATTGTGAAAAGAACACACATGCAATGAAGTCTGGTGGATCCATATGCAATGATACTGGTGGATCCAAATGTGGTCTATGAAAAGAACACGCATTTCAATGAAACTTGTGGATCCATATGTGGTTTGTGAAAAGAACATACATACAGTGACTCTAGCTGTGGTTAATGAAAAGAACACACATGCAATAACACTGGTGGATCCATATGTGGTTAGTGAAAATAACACAGATGCAATGACACTGGTGGATGCATATCTGGTATGTGAAAAGAACACACATGCAATGACAATGGTGGATCCATGTGTGGTATGTGAAGAGAACACACATGCAATGAACTCTGGTGGATCCATATGCAATGACACTGGTGGATCCATATGTTGTATGTGCAAAGAGCACACATGCAATGAAAATGGTGGATCCATATGTGGTTTGTGAAGAGAACACACATGCAATGAACTCGGGTGGATCCATATGTGGTTTGTGAAAAGAACACACATCTAGTGAGCTCTGGTGGATCCATATGCAATGACACTGGTGGATCGATATGTGGTATGTGAAAAGAACAAAAATTTCAATGACACTAGTGAATCCATATGTGGTTTGTGAAAAGAACACACATGGAATGAAATCTGGTGGATCCATATGTAGTTTGTGAAAAGAACACACATACAATGACACTGGTGGATCCATATGTGGTCTGTGAAAAGAGCACACATGCAATGAAACTGGTGGATCTATGTGGTTTGTGAAAAGAACACACATGCAATGACACTGGTGGATCCATATGTGGTCTGTGAAAAAACACACATTTCAGTGACAGTGGTGGATCCATATGTGGTTTGTCAAAAGAATAGACATCCAGTGACTCTAGTTGTGGTTAATGAAAAGAACACACATGCAATGACACTGGTGGATCCATATGTGGTTAGTGAAAAGAACACACATGTAATGACAGTGGTGGATCCATATGTGGTCTGTGAAAAGAACACACATGCAATGAAAATGGTGGATCCATATGTGGTTTGTGAAGAGAACACACATGCAATGAACTCTGGTCGATCCATATGTGGTTTGTGAAAAGAACACACATCCAGTGAACTCTGGTGGATTCATATGTAATGACACTAGTGGATCTGCATGTGGTCTTTGAAAAGAACACATATTTCAATGACACTGGTGGATCCATATGTGGTTTGTGAAAATAACACACATGCAATGAACTCTAGTGGATCCATATGTGGTTTTCGAAAATAACACACATACAATGACACGGGTAGATCCATATGTTGTTTGGGAAAATAACACACATGCAATGAAACTGGTGGATCCATATGTAGTTTGTGAAAAGAACACACATACAATGACACTGGTGGATCCATATGTGGTCTGTGAAAAGAGCACACATGCAATGAAACTGGTGGATCCATGTGGTTTGTGAAAAGAACACACATGCAATGACACTGGTGGATTCATATGTGGTCTGTGAAAAAACACACATTTCAGTGACAGTGGTGGATCCATATGTGGTTTGTGAAAAGAACAGACATCCAGTGACTCTAGTTGTGGTTAATGAAAAGAACACACATGCAATGACACTGGTGGATCCATATGTGGTTAGTGAAAAGAACACACATGTAATGACAGTGGTGGATCCATATGTGGTCTGTGAAAAGAACACACATGCAATGAAAATGGTGGATCGATATGTGGTTTGTGAAGAGAACACACATGTAATGAACTCTGGTCGATCCATATGTGGTTTGTGAAAAGAACACACATCCAGTGAACTCTGGTGGATTCATATGTAATGACACTAGTGGATCTGCATGTGGTCTTTGAAAAGAACACATATTTCAATGACACTGGTGGATCCATATGTGGTTTGTGAAAATAACACACATGCAATGAACTCTAGTGGATCCATATGTGGTTTTTCAAAATAACACACATAGAATGACACGGGTAGATCCATATGTTGTTTGTGAAAATAACTCACATGCAATGAAACTAGTGGATCCATGTGGTTTTTGAAAAGAACACACGTGCAATGACATGGGTGGATCCATATGTGGTCTGTGAAAAGAACACATATTTCAGTGACACTGGCGGATCCATATGTGGTTTGTGAAAGGAACACACATGCAATGACTCTAGCTATGGTTAATGAAAAGAACACACATGCAATGAAACTAGTGGATCCATAGCTAGATTGTGAAAAGAATACACATTTCAATGACACAGGTGGATCCATATGTGGTCTGTGAAAGGAACACACATGCAATGAAAATGGCGGATCCATATGTGGTTTGTGAAGATAAGACACATGCAATAAACTCTGGTGGATCCATATATGGTTTGTGAAAAGAACACACATCCAGTGAACTCTAGTGATCCATATGCAATGATACTAGTGGATCCATATGTGGTATGTGAAAAGAACACACATTTCAATGACACTGGTGAATCCATATGTGGTTAATGAAAAGAATATACATGCAATGAACTCTGGTGGATCCATATGAGGTGTGTGAAAAAGAAAACACATGCAATGGCACTGGTGGGTCCATATCTGGTCTGTGAAAAGAACACACATACAATGACACTGGTGGATCCACAAATGGATCCATATGTGGTCTGTGAAAAAAACATACATGATATGACTCTAGATGTGGTTAATGAAAGAATACACATTTCAATGACAATGGTGGTTACATATGTGGTTTCTGAAAAGAACAGGCATCCAATGAGTCTAGCTATGGTTAATGAAAAGACATGCAATGACACTAGTGGATCTGTAGGTGGATTGTGAAAAGAACACACATGCAATGAACTCGAGTGGATCCATATGTGGTTTGTGAAAAGAACACACATCTAGTGAGCTCTAGTGGATCCATATGCAATGACACTGGTGGATCGATATGTGGTATGTGAAAAGAACAAAAATTTCAATGACACTAGTGAATCCATATGTGGTTTGTGAAAAGAACACACATGGAATGAACTCTGGTGGATCCATATGTAGTTTGTGAAAAGAACACACATACAATGACACTGGTGGATCCATATGTGGTCTGTGAAAAGAGCACACATGCAATGAAACTGGTGGATCCATGTGGTTTGTGAAAAGAACACACATGCAATGATACTGGTGGATCCATATGTGGTCTGTGAAAAAACACACATTTCAGTGACAGTGGTGGATCCATATGTGGTTTGTGAAAAGAACAGACATCCAGTGACTCTAGTTGTGGTTAATGAAAAGAACACACATGCAATGACACTGGTGGATCCATATGTGGTTAGTGAAAAGAACACACATGTAATGACAGTGGTGGATCCATATGAGGTGTGTGAATGAAAAGAATTTACATGCAATGAACTCTAGTGGATCCATATGAAAAGAATATACATGCAATGAACTCTGGTGGATCCATATGAAAAGAATATACATGCAATGAACTCTGGTGGATCCATATGAGGTGTGTGAAAAAGAAAACACATGCAATGGCACTGGTGGGTCCATATCTGGTCTGTGAAAAGAACACACATACAATGACACTGGTGGATCCACAAATGGATCCATATGTGGTCTGTGAAAAAAACATACATGATATGACTCTAGATGTGGTTAATGAAAGAATACACATTTCAATGACAATGGTGGTTACATATGTGGTTTCTGAAAAGAACAGGCATCCAATGAGTCTAGCTATGGTTAATGAAAAGCCATGCAATGACACTAGTGGATCTGTAGGTGGATTGTGAAAAGAACACACATGCAATGTAGCCTGGTGGATCCATATGCAATGATACTGGTGGATCCAAATGTGGTCTGTGAAAAGAACACGCATTTCAATGAAACTTGTGGATCCATATGTGGTTTGTGAAAAGAACATACATCCAGTGACTCTAGCTGTGGTTAATGAAAAGAACACACATGCAATGACACTGGTGGATCCATATGTGGTTAGTGAAAATAACACACATGCAATGACACTAGTGGATGCATATCTGGTCTGTGAAAAGAACACACATGCAATGACAATGGTGGATCCATGTGTGGTCTGTGAAGAGAACACACATGCAATGAACTCTGGTAGATCCATATGTGGTTTGTTAAAAGAACACACATCCAGTGAAAATGGTGGATCCATATGTGGTTTGTGAAGAGAACACACATGCAATGACCTCTGGTGGATCCATATGTGGTTTGTGAGAAGAACACACATCCAGTGAAATCTGGTGGATCCATATGCAATGACACTGGTGGATCCATATGTGGTCCGTGAGAAGAACACACATTTAAATGACACTTTTGGATCCATATGTGGTTTGTGAAAGAACACAGATGCAATGAACTCTGGTGGATCCATATGTGGTTTGTGAAAAGAACACACATACAATGACACTGGTGGATCCATATGTGGTCTATGAAAAGAACACACATGATATAAAACTAGTGGATCCATGTGGTTTGTGACAAGAACAGACATGCAATGACACTGGTGGATCCATACGTGGTTTGTGAAAAGAACACACATTTCAATGACTGGTGGATCCATATGTGGTTTCTGAAAAGAACATGCATCCAGTGAATCTAGTTGTGGTTAATGAAAAGAACACACATGCAATGAAATTGGTGGATCCATATGTGGTTAATGAAAAGAACACACATGCAATGAGACTGGTGGATCCATGTGGTCTGTGAAAAGAACACACATGCAATGAATCTAACTTTGGTAAATGAAAATAATAGACATGCAATGAACTCTGGTGGATCCATATGTGGTGTGTGAAAAGAACATACATGCAATGACACTGGCGGATCCATATGTGGTATGTGAAAAGAACACACATGCAATGACACTGGTGGATCCATGTGGTTTGTGAACAGAACACACATGCAATGACACTGGTGGATCCATATGTGGTATGTCAAAAGAATAGACATGAAGAGACTATAGATGTGTTTAATGAAAGAATATACTGTAAGATCGCACCATAATAGGTAAGATCCCTGTGATTGCAGTGCTAGTCCCTGGATCGAAATGCTAGCACCCATAGTTTAAGATGAAGTACATAGAAACAAAGGTCATTATTACATCGCACATCCAGGAGTATAATGGTTCTTACAACTCTCTTAGCCCAAGGCTAAGACACAAGTTCACATTACATAGCATAATAATAATAGAGTCTTAAGTCTTCATCTGCCACAGGCAAGCATGTCGAGTGTAGACCCACAACCCTACTCATCATTAGAGTATCCTGCAACATAATAAGTTACAGCCACAAGGGTAAATACACTTGGAATTGTATTGGCAAGTGATACCATAGATACTTAGTATAATCCAACAACTACATGAATATATGGATAAGTGGGGTTATAGCTAGCTTTGCTAAAATTAGTTTAACTTATAATTTTTGAAGAAGTTTTTCATTCAAGCTATAAGGTACCAATGATAGACATCACTGAACCTCCCATGTTCACCCACAAGTTTTATCTTAGAGAAATTTGTATGAGGAGATTATTGAACTACTTCACTGTCTTGAGGCTCAGAAGTTGTCCATAACCGGGGACACGGCTAAGTACTTAGTTTTACCCTCTCGAGAGGTGGTGCACTTTCCCCACAAGACTCGACATGCATCGAGACAAGACTTTTCAGAAGCAATCCCTCAGACCACCACGGACGCGTTCCATCCTATCATATCATATCTACCACCTTCTGTCTGTCTGGCTGAGTTCTTGCAACTTAGTTGGTCAAGGCAGAGCCCATATGCCATGTGGTTGCATTGGAAGCTTCATGACAAGAATGTCTCCAATCTCTTTGTTCCTGGGTGGCCATTCACAAGTGTGATACACCAGCTCACCATAGACATGGCCCCTGAGTAACCACTCAACATAATCCAAGCAAGTCCCAATCCACCTAGGTGTTTCATTAATAATAGTTGTTTTCTTAGTCAAACAAAAATAATATCTTTTCATACTATCTTGATATGTATTTTCCACCCACGAATTCTCCTAGCATAGCTAAGCATTCTAGCATACAATGTCTTTTAACTAGGGAATACTACCAAGATATAGTCTATAGGATAATATAGCATAGTATAGTAACATATGAATAATTCTATCATGCTAAGATCTACCAAAATATCACTAGTGCAATAGTGAAAATAATAGTACATGGGATGAAATATCACTTGCCTTGGTAGCTAGGGGAATAGGTACAATCCTCACAACAACAAACTTCACAATCGACACAATCTACACAAGATCAATACAACAACAATAATTCAATCAATAAAACATTAAAAAATCATGAATGTATGCAAAATGCAATGATATGATCACAACTCTAAAATTTACAGAGTCTACAGTACTGAGGATAGAATATCTCATCTAAATGCATAAGAAATACTCAAAAATAATTTATAGAACAATTTTTGTGAGCAAAATACTCCTAAAAAGGTTCTGCCTATAATTCAAGTTTTTCAGAGGCAAAAGGGTGAAACAAGGCCTCCATAATAAAGGTCTCATTTTTCTGAATCCATAGACACCAAATTTGTATTTTTCTGATTTGTGGAACAAAAGTTATTGAATTTCTAATTTAAATACCAAATCTGTCTATTTTTCTATTTAAACGAAATAGCCTGGCGACGTGGCGCTTTCTTATTGGCTGGTACCGGTTCGGTCGGATCGATCGCTGTGGGCCGTCAGATCTTAAGTGACTACAGACGGATCTGATTAGCCCGTACCCTATCGTTTAGTGATCTAATCCTATCCGCTAAAATATGATCGAACTGCTCCTAATCTCCTGGCTGGGGACCGGCGGCGCTAGCGATGGTGCGCGGCGGCGGCACGTCAGGTGAGTAACGTTCCGGTGATTCTAGAGGGGTAGGGGAAAAGGCAGTCTTACCGAGGGTTTGTGGTGGTCTCGGCGATCTGGTTGGTGGTCGCGATGGAGAGAGGGGAGCTCTGCTGCGCTCGGTATTCCTCGCCGGAGTTGCGTCGACGGCGGAGGTGTCGGCTCATTGTCGGAGACAACGGCCTGGGGCTCAAACAAAAGAATTAAGGGGTCAGTGTGATGCGCCTTGACGAGCACAGCACAAGCAGCCTGTGGCCAAAAATGAGCGGCAGGAACCTTGTCCTTACCGGAAAACCGTCGGACGGTGGCGGCAGAGGGAGTTCGCCGGACTTGGTCCGTGTCGTCGACCTGGAGAAAGAGGGACCACGTGGCTTGGTTAGTAGGTGCGCTAGGATATGGTGAAACAGATGGGACAGAGGGGAGGGCGCCGGGCGGCCTGGGTTCACCGGAATTGTCGCCGGAATACCATCAGTGAGCGGCGTCCGAGCTCAAAATTTGGGGAGCCTGGGGGCTCTCCGAGGGTGGCGACTAGGGGAATGATGAGGAGGGTTAAGGGGATTAAGTAGAGGTAATCACCGGGGGATTTACTACGAGAAACGGCCGAAATCGAATCGATTCGAAACGACAGAGAAGGGGGGGCTGTTCGTCGCCGAGGGTTGAAGACGACGGGGTGGTGGGGTGACGTGGCATGGGGTCGGTCTGTCAGCGGGAGGGGGTAGTCAGGGGCGCGGTAAGAATAACAGGGGAGAGGGGAAAAGCCGGGTGGGCTGGTGGGCTGGTTTTGGGCCGAAAGGCCAGAAGCTGTCTGCTGCTTATTTTTTTTCCTTTACTCTTTTTCTTTTTCTAATTCTGTTTTCTCCAAAACTTTGATTTAAAGATTCAAATTGATTCAAACCAAATTTTGAAAATTTGTAAAAACTCAAACTAGGTTTTTAGGGTATTCTAAAACATATTTATCTTCTATTTTAATCCAAAGTATTTACTTGGACTTAATAGGTAATATAGCATTTTCTTTGATTCTATTTTCAAAGTAATTCATAACTTTTTATTCATGGCTCAAAATTGCACCAAATTTTTGGAAGACATTCTAAATGCAATGCAATTACATGCCATGATGATATGAGTGCAATGATGATGATTTCAGATGAAATTTTGGGATGTTACAAATCTAATCCCCTTAAGATGAATCTCGCCCTCGAGATTCGGGTTGGCTAGCAAATAGGTGAGGGTGATCTCTCCGAAGTTCATCCTCCCGCTCCCATGTTGCTTCTGATTCAGTGTGATGGTTCCATTGTACTTTACAGAATCGGATGGTCTTGGTACGGGTAATTCTTTCTGTTGTCTCTAGAATCTTAATAGGTTTCTCTTCATAAGTGAGGTCATTATCTAGCTGAACCTCCTCCAAGGGTATAGTGTCTTTCAACGAAGTTTCTTCCATCTCTGGGTGACACCTTTTCAGCTGACTGACATGGAATACATTATGAACCGCTGATAGAGATTCTGGTGATTCTATCTCATATGCCACTTCTCCTTTGCGGCTCAAAATCTTGAAAGGTCCTACATAGCGTGGTGCTAATTTTCCTTTGATTCCAAATCTTTTCACCCCACGAAGTGGTGATACCCTGAGATAAGCTCTATCACCAACCTCATAGATAACCTCTCTACGCTTTGGATTAGCATAGCTCTTTTGCCGAGATTGGGTTATCTTTAGCCTATCCCTTACCATCTTGACCTTCTCTTCAGCCTCCTTGATTAGGTCAGGTCCGAAAAAATTTCTTTCTCCTACTCCATTCCATAGCAATGGTGTAGTACACTTCCTTCCATAAAGGAATTCAAATGGAGCCATTTCTATTCTTGACTGATAACTGTTATTGTAAGAAAACTCTGCATACGGTAGACTTTCATCCCAACTGGATCCATAATCTAGCGCACATGCTCTCAGCATATCCTCTAATATTTGATTGGTCCTTTCTGTCTGCCCATCTGTCTGCGGATGGAATGCAGTGCTGAATTCTAACCGAGTTCCTAGTGACTCGTGAAGTTGTCGCCAAAAGTGCGAAGTGAATTGAGTCCCTCTGTCAGATACGATACTTTTAGGTACCCCATGCAAACATACAATTCTGTTCATGTAAATCTTGGCTAACTTTGCACTTGTATAAGTGGTCTTTACTGGTTGGAAATGGGCCACTTTTGTGAAGCGATCAACGATAACCCATATGGAATCGTATCCAGATTTGGTCCTGGGCAGTCCAGTGATAAAATCCATACCGATTTTATCCCATTTCCAATCAGGTATTGGTAGTGGTTGTAATAATCCTGCCGGTTTCTGATGTTCTGCCTTTACACGACTACACACGTCGCATAGAGCAATGTGTTTTGCTATATCTTTCTTTAGATTATTCCACCAAAATCTTCCCTTAACATCCATATACATCTTAGTGTTGCCAGGGTGAATTGAATATGGTGAATTGTGAGCTTCTTGTAAGATCAACTTCTTAAGTTCCAGATCCTGTGGAACACAGATACGTTTTTCGTACCATAAGATTCCTTGTTCATCTACATGGAATCCTTTTGCCTTTCCTTCACTAACTTTACTTTTGATTTCATCTATTTCTTTGTCCAACTTTTGGGCTTCTTGAATTCTATCCATTAGTGTGGGCTGCACCTCCAAGGATGCAAGGTACCCTTCAGGCACAATTTCGAGTCTCAGCTCTCTAAATTAGGCACACAACTCCTCCGGCAACTCTCCTTTGTTGAGGCCATTCACATAAACCTTGCAGCTTAATGCATCGGCTACAACATTTGCCTTTCCAGGATGGTATTGCAAACTTAAGTCATAGTCCTTGATAAGTTCTAGCCATCTTCTTTGCCTCATGTTGAGCTCTTTCTGTGTAAAAATATATTTCAAACTCTTGTGATCGGTAAACATTTCACAACGTTTTCCCATAAGATAATGCCTCCATGTTTTTAGTGCATGCACAACTGATGCCAACTCTAGATCATGAGTAGGATAATTTACTTCATGATTTTTGAGTTGTCTTGATGCATAGGCTACAACTTTACCTTGTTGCATTAGTACACCTCCTAGTCTTTGGTGAGATGCATCTTAATAGACCTGAAAGTCTTTCTCAAGATCTGGCAAACATAACGCTGGTGCTGACACAAGTATCTTTTTCAATTCCTAAAAGCTGTTTTCACAAGCTTCTGTCCAATTAAACTTCTTCTCCTTCTTTAGCAGATCAGTCATGGGCTTTGCTATCTTAGAGAAGTTTTCAATGAACCTCTGATAGTACCCTGCAAGACCAAGGAAACTACGGATTTCCTTAATAGATTTAGGAGGTTCCCATTCTGTCACAGCTGCCAATTTTGCTGGATCAACAGCTATACCATTTCCAGATACTATGTGCCCAAGAAAACCCACTTCATTCAGCCATAATTCACATTTACTAAACTTGGCATAAAGTTTATGTTCCCTGAGTTTCTCTAGAATCAGGCGTAGATGTTCCTCATGTTCTTTCTTGCTTTTGGAATATACCAATATATCATCGATGAATACCACTATGAACTTGTCAAGGAATTCCATGAATACTTTATTCATCATGTTCATGAAATAGGCTAGTGCATTAGTCAATCCAAACGGCATCACTGTATATTCATACAACCCATATCTAGTGGTGAATGCAGTCTTGGGTATGTCATGTTCTCTAATCTTTAGTTGAAAGTATCCTGATCGGAGATCAATTTTTGAGAATACACATGCTCCCTCTAGCTGATCGAAGAGATCATTTATTCTAGGAAGGGGATACTTATTCTTTATGGTCACTTCATTAAGTGAACGATAATCTATGCATAGCCTCTAACTCGGTCCTTCTTTTCAACAAACAAGACTGGTGCTCCCCAAGACGATGAACTTGGTTGCATAAATCCCTTTTCCAGTTGTTCTCCTAATTGTTTCTTGAGTTCTTTTAACTCGTCAACTGACATCTTATAAGGTCTCTTTGCTATAGGCCCTGTTCTCGGCAGTAGGTCTATTAGAAACTCCACATCCCTATCTGGTGGCATGCCAGGTAATTCTTCGGGGAACACATCTGGGTATTCCTTCACTATTGGCACACTGTCTAGGCTAACCCCCTTAAGAGAATTAACCTTGCTCCCCTTGGGTTCAAAGTTAGACTTGAACCTGGTCCTCTTCTTTTCTGGGGTGGTAAGCATAACAGTCCGCTTAGCACAATTAATCACCCCTTCATAACTAGTCAACCAGTCCATCCCTAATATGACATCTAATCCTTGGGACTCTAGGATTATTAAACTAATCTGAAACTTGTGTTTTCCAATTTCTAGGATGATATGTCGGCACCCTGAATTTACTATCATTTCTCCACCCGGAGAACTTACCTTTATAGGACATCCAATAGTTTCAGTGGAGAGTTCGTTTTTGATTACAAATTCTCTTGAAATGAATGAATGTGATGCGCCAGTATCGAAAAGGATAAGTGCAGGAAAGGAATTTATCTTGAACTTACCGATCACGGCATCAGATCCTTCTTGGATTTCCTCCATATTAATGTGATTCACATGACCCTTTTGGAATGGGTTTGGCTTAGCCCCATCAGTCTTCTTCTTTGGGCATTCATTGGCATAGTGCCCCGTCTTCTTACACTTGAAGCATTCCACCTCACTGATGTCTTTCTTTGCTGGCTGATTGTGACGATTCTGTCCATTTTGGTTTCCATGGCCATGACCATTGTGGTTGTTCCTGAATCCACCTTTGTTGTGCCTACGATGATTGTTTCCATCATGGTTGTGGTTGTTGTTACGATGGTTATTATGATTCCCATTTTTGTGGAATCCTGAACTCCCACTTCCTTCACCATGAGAGCGCTTCTGAGGAGATCCTGATCCATACTTATCAAAATGGTGCTTCCTATTTCTACCCTCCACTTGTTTCATCTTGTTTTCCAGAATGGTAGCTTTGTCACACAAGGATTGATAAGTTGGAACATATGCAACAGATAGTTGCATAGAAATTTCATCATTCAGCCCATCTAGGAACTTCTCCTTTCTCTTTGCATTAGTGTCAACATCGCCGGGTGCATAACGTGACAAATTATTGAACTCTTCGATGCATTCAGAGATACTACGGTGGCGTTGCTTGAGGTTATGAAACTCCTTTTTCTTCAACCCCATTATTCCAGCAGAGATGTGAGTGGTGCGAAACCCATCTTCAAACATTGCCCAAGTCACTTCCTCAATAGGGTGGGTAATTTGGAAATTATCCCACCAAGCAGCTGCATGACCTTCCAACAAGTGTGCTGCAAATCTGACCTTTTCTGCACCCGTGCATCCAACCGTGACTAGGTCCTTATTCACAGAGCGTAGCCAATCATTTGCTACCATAGGGTCAGTGGTACCCGAAAACTTAGCAGGTCTCAGCCTTAGAAATCTAGTCAGCATATCCAGGGGCAGTGGATTATTCTGGTTGTTGCTATTTTTATTATTGTTGTTGTTCTGATTCTGGGTTGCCATGAATTGAGTCATCATTTGCATCAACTGGGTCTGCGCAGCCATCATCTGCTGCATTCCATTGCCATTGTCATCCTCGTTGTTGCGGGGGAGGCATCTGTGGGTTTAATAAGGGTAAGTGACAATAGATAACCCCAAATAAAACAACAATCAATCAAACAAGCACATGCAAGTTCAACATCACAGCAATGACATAGTTTGTAAAAATAACATACTAGCATAGTCACCCACAAGTCGGTATGACCTATGCCACTCAATAATAATAGAACGATAGGTAGATGGAATAGCATCACTACTCCTCCATGTCGACTTCCTCCTCCACTAATGCAAGTCCTGCTACTGCAAATCCTGCCTTGTATTCCTCCAAGCTTGTAGTCAAGGCATCGATCTTTGTCTGTAACTCTCTCTTTTGAGTGCGCAGCCTCTCTATCACCTCGTGATCCGCTTCCAGCTCAATGTCCTCAAGCTCTAACTCGGTCTCCAAGTCTCTAATCTTCTTGTTCTTCTCCTGAAGTCTCTTCTCTTCGCTCTTGAATTTCTTATCTTGGTCTTCAAACTTCTTCTCCATTACCTTGATTCGATTTTCCTGCTCCAGGAAGGCCTTGTCCTTCTCTTTAAATTGGACTCGTAGTTCATCGTTGCTAAGCATCACATTAGTCCTATCAATATCAAGGTGTCTGATGAGGCTCTCTAAGTCCTGGAGGTAGTGACGCACGGGCTTGATAGACTCCTTAGTGGCCTCGTCCAACACAATAGGCTCTCCATCCTCGTCGCTCCTCCCAAAGAAATGGAAGTAGTGGCTCCTGATCTCAGAAGAGTGACGTCCACATAGGCATCCCAACAGCTCCTGCATAGCAACGTCAAGGCCCCTCTCCATGTCATCATGGAGTATCTTGAAGGTGATCTCCCCAGTTTGGGGCTCCGTCTCACGTCCTCGCTGGGTAACTCTAAATCCCCATAAGTCCTTCCTCTGATACTTCCTCAGTTGAAGTCCCTGAATGGTAGGGATTGGAAGAGCGAGCACTTAGACTAGCTCCAATAGGCGAGTCCCAAAGCGAGTCCCCTTGAAATCCTCGGCCGTGCTGTAGACAAAATTCGGCATCTTTTGCATAGTATGGAGAAAATTAGTAACACACAATAGAGGAAGTAAACACAATTCACAAAATAAAATCAACCAACAGAACATTCCAAGTAGCAATACATTATTCAACTCAAGCACTTCAAGGTTCCAGACATAACTTATTTTTTTTCCATACCACATAAGTTGGTATGATCAAAATATTAACGTGATAAAACGCCAAGGGTGGTGCTCCAATTAATATCTCATTCCTTAACCAAGGTGGCAATCTGGGCATCCTTGGCAGCAATCTGTTTATCTTGGTCACATAGCTCCAAAGCTAGGCCTATGATATCCTTACTTAGGCGTTTCACAGTGGCCTTTGAGTCTTGGACAAGACGCTTCTCCTCCTTGAGATCTTCCTGGGTATTGAGCATTCTATACTTGAGTCTCTCCCCAAGTTCCTTAATAGCTCTCCAGGCAGCATTCCTTGTAGAGTCAAAGAATGACGGGTGCATTTCAGAGTTGGTGAACATGCAGAATCCCGTACCTTTGGAATCGTCCTCCTTGTCCTTCTACAAATGGAGTTGCACCCACCAATACTCTTGTCCTTCGTCTATCACAGGAAATCCCTTGTACACGGCTTCACCATTCATTCCCAAGCCAAGCATGAGGTTCTTGAGTACATTGGGAAATTCTGTCTCACACTCTAGGGTCATAGTCATCAGTGGTCCCTTCTTGACAGATTCATTGATGGTGGACATCTACAAAAATAGATGAGAAGGATGATTAGGGAAAGTTTTAAGAGATGAAAAGACAAGTGTAAGGTTGGAATATAGAGTTATTTTTTTCCTAAGGGTTTTCCTTAGTCTAATCCATTCTTGGGTCACGAACCTACAGGCAACATAGTGCTCTGATACCATCTGTAAGATCTCACCATAATAGGTAAGATCCCCGTGATTGCGGTGCTAGTCCCTGGATCGAAATGCTAGCACCCACAGTTTAAGATGAAGTACACAGAAACAAAGGTCATTATTACATCGCACATCCAGGAGTATACTGGTTCTTACAACTCACTTAGCCCAAGGCTAAGACACAAGTTCACATTACATAGCATAATAATAATAGAGTCTTAAGTCTTCATGTGCCACAGGCAAGCATGTCGAGTGTAGACCCGCAACCCTACTCTGATGTGAGTAGGGTTGCGGGTCTACACTCGACATGCTTGCCTGTGGCACATGAAGACTTAAGACTCTATTAATATTATGCTATCAGAGTAGGGTTGCGGGTCTACACTCGACATGCTTGCCTGTGGCACATGAAGACTTAAGACTCTATTATTATTATGCTATGTAATGTGAACTTGTGTCTTAGCCTTGGGCTAAGTGAGTTGTAAGAACCATTATATTCTTGGATTGCGATGTAATAATGACCTTTGTTTCTGTGTACTTCATCTTAAACTGTGGGTGCTAGCATTTCGATCCAGGGACTAGCACTGCAATCACAGGGATCTTACCTATTATGGTGAGATCTTACATATACATTTCAATGACAATGGTGGTTCCATATGTGGTTTGTGAAAAGAATAGACATGCAATGACTCTAGCTGTGGTTAATGAAAATACATGCAATGACACTAGTGGATCCCTAGGTGGATTGTGAAAAGAACACACATGCAATGAACTCTGGTGGACCATATGCAATGACACTGGTGGATCCAAATGCGGTATGTGCAAAGACCACACATGCAATGAAACTGGTGGATCCATATGTGGTTTGTGAAGAGAACACACATGCAATGAACTCTGGTGGATCCATATGTGGTTTGTGAAAAGAACATACATCCAGTGACTCTAGCTGTGGTTAATGAAAAGAACACACATGCAATGACACTGGTGTATCCATATGTGGTTAGTGAAAATATAACACATGCAATGACACTGGTGGATCCATATCTGGTCTGTGAAAAGAACACACATGCAATGATAATAGTGGATCCATGTGTGGTATGTGAAGAGAACACACATGTAATGAACTCTGGTGGATCCATATGTGGTTTGTGAAAGGAACACACATCAAGTGAAATGGTGGATCCATATGTAGTTTGTGAAGAGAACACACATGCAATGAACTTTTGTGGATCCATATGGGGTTTGTGAAAAGAACACACATCCAGTGAACTCTGATGGATCCATATGCAATGACACTGGTGGATCCATATGTGGTATGTGAAAAGAACACGCATTTAAATGACACTGGGGGATCCGTATGTGGTTTGAAAAAGAACACACATGCAATGAACTCTGGTGGATCCATATGTGGTTTCTGAAAAGAACACACATACAATGACATTGGTGGATCCATATGTGGTATGTGAAAAGAACACACATGCAATGAAACTGGTGGATACATGTGGTTTGTGAAAGGAACACACATGCAATGACACTGGTGGATCCATATGTGGTTTGTGAAAATAACACACATTTCAATGACACTGGTGGATCCATATGTGGTTTCTGAAAAGAACATACATCCAATGAATCTAGTTGTGGTTAATGAAAAGAACACACATGGAATGAAATTGGTGGATCCATATTTGGTTAATGAAAAGAACACACATGCAATGAGACTGGTGGATCCATGTGGTCTGTGAAAAGAACACACATGCAATGAATCAAACTTTGGTTAATGAAAAGAATAGACATGCAATGAATTCTGGTGGATCCATATGTGGTGTGTGAAAAGAACACACATGCTATGACACTGGTACATCCATATGTGGTCTGTGACAAGAACACACATGTAATGACACTGGTGGATCCATGTGGTTTGTGAAAAGAACACACATGCAATGACACTGGTGGATCCATATGTTATATGTGAAAAGAACATACATGAAAAGACTCTAGCTGTGGTTAATGAAAAGAACACACATGCAATGACACTGGTGGATCCATATGTGGTTAGTGAAAATAACACACATGCAACGACACTAGTGGATGCATATCTGGTCTGTGAAAAGAACACACATGCAATGACAATGGTGGATGCATGTCTGGTCTGTGAAGAGAACACAGATGCAATGAACTCTGGTGGATCCATATGTGGTTTGTGAAAAGAACACACATCAAGTGAAAATGGTGGATCCATATGTGGTTTGTGAAGAGAACACACATGCAATGAACTCTGGTGGATCCATATGTGGTTTGTGAGAAGAACACACATCTAGTGAAATCTGGTGGATCCATATGCAATGACACTGGTGGATCCATATGTGGTCCGTGAAAAGAACACACATTTAAATGACACTGCTGGACCCATATGTGGTTTGTGAAAAGAACACACATGCAATGAACTCTGGTGGATCCATATGTGGTTTGTGAAAAGAACACACATACAATGACACTGGTGGATACATATGTGGTCTGTGACAAGAACACACATGCAATAAAACTAGTGGATCCATGTGGTTTGTGAAAAGAACACACATGCAATGACACTGGTGGATCCATACGTGGTTTGTGAAAAGAACACACATTTCAATGACTGGTGGATCAATATGTGGTTGCTGAAAAGAACATACATCCTGTGAATCTAGTTGTGGTTAATGAAAAGAACACACATGCAATGAAATTGGTGGATCCATATGTGGTTAATGAAAAGAACACACATGCAATGAGACTGGTGGATCCATGTGGTCTGTGAAAAGAACACACATGCAATGAATCTAACTTTGGTTAATGAAAACAATAGACATGCAATGAACTCTGGTGGATCCATATGTGGTGTGTGAAAAGAACACACATGCAATGACACTGGCGGATCCATATGTGGTATGTGAAAAGAACACACATGCAATGACACTGGTGGATCCATGTGGTTTGTGAAAAGAACACACATGCAATGACACTGGTGGATCCATATGTGGTATGTCAAAAGAATAGACATGAAAAGACTATAGATGTGGTTAATGAAAGAATATACATTTCAATGACAATGGTGGTTCCATATGTAGTTTGTGAAAAGAACAGACATGCAATGACTCTAGCTGTGGTTAATGAAAAGACATGCAATGACACTAGTGGATCCCTAGGTGGATTGTGAAAAGAACACACATGCAATGAACTCTGGTGGACCATATGCAATGACACTGGTGGATCCAAATGTGGTCTGTGCAAAGACCACACATGCAATGAAAATGGTGGATCCATATGTGGTTTGTGAAGAGAACACACATGCAATGAACTCTGGTGGATCCATATGTGGTTTGTGAAAAGAACATACATCCAGTGACTCTAGCTGTGGTTAATGAAAAGAACACACATGCAATGACACTGGTGGATCCATATGTGGTTAGTGAAAATATAACACTTGCAATGACACTGGTGGATCCATATCTGGTCTGTGAAAAGAACACACATGCAATGACAATGGTGGATCCATGTGTGGTCTGTGAAGAGAACACACATGTAATGAACTCTGGTGGATCCATATGTGGTTTGTGAAAGGAACACACATCAAGTGAAATGGTGGATCCATATGTAGTTTGTGAAGAGAACACACATGCAATGAACTTTTGTGGAACCATATGTGGTTTGTGAAAAGAACACACATCCAGTGAACTCTGGTGGATCCATATGCAATGACACTGGTGGATCCATATGTGGTATGTGAAAAGAACACGCATTTAAATGACACTGGTGGATCCATATGTGGTTTGAAAAAGAACACACATGCAATGAACTCTGGTGGATCCATATGTGGTTTGTGAAAAGAACACACATACAATGAGATTGGTGGATCCATATGTGGTATGTGAAAAGAACACACATGCAATGAAACTGGTGGATACATGTGGTTTGTGAAAGGAACACACATGCAATGACACTGGTGGATCCATATGTGGTCTGTGAAAAGAACACACATTTCAATGACACTGGTGGATCCATATGTGGTTTCTGAAAAGAACATACATCCAATGAATCTAGTTGTGGTTAATGAAAAGAACACACATGCAATGAAATTGGTGGATCCATATTTGGTTAATGAAAAGAACACACATGCAATGAGACTGGTGGATCCATGTGGTCTGTGAAAAGAACATACATGCAATGAATCAAACTTTGGTTAATGAAAAGAATAGACATGCAATGAATTCTGGTGGATCCATATGTGGTGTGTGAAAAGAACACACATGCTATGACACTGGTGCATCCATATGTGGTCTGTGAAAAGAACACACATGTATTGACACTGGTGGATCCATGTGGTTTGTGAAAAGAACACACATGCAATGACACTGGTGGATCCATATGTGGTCTGTGAAAAAACACACATTTCAGTGACAGTGGTGGATCCATATGTGGTTTGTGAAAAGAACATACATCCAGTAACTCTAGTTGTGGTTAATGAAAAGAACACACATGCAATGACACTAGTAGATCCATATGTGGTTAATGAAAAGAACACACATGCAATGACACTGGTGGATCCATATGTGGTCTATGAAAAGAACATACATGCAATGAACATGGTGGATCCATGATAGCTCATTTCTGAGAAGGTTTTTTCGAGATGCAATCAATACACCAAGTTCGATATTTTTCCTTGGAACTGTGTCAAATAAAATGACGCAATGCGAAGGTTTTACATTGTTCAGACCGTTTTTGAAATTTTTATGCTCGTTTCAAACTTTGGTCAAAACGGCGGGAATGAAGGTTCTTAGCTAGGGGATGGGCCTTGCTAAACTTGCACTGGATCTATGAAGAAACATCATATTGTGAACCTAAAAATCATTTTTGCAAAAAATCACGAGCACTAGATCATGTACATGTAGTTCAAACCGGGCCTACTTCCTGCTGATTCGGCAGGAATTTGTCTTTTTCACGAGGGTTGGATGGAAAGGTTTCAGATACCACGGTTAGGAAATTGTCCATGTAAGGTGCTTCAGTATGTTTTAAAAAATTGTTTGGTTCCATTCTGAAACTGTCACTCGGTGGTTGCTTCACAGAACACCCCGGTTTTGGCAGTCGGAAAATGGAAAATGCATTTTTATGCGACGAAAAGGATGGGCCTCGCTAAATGTGTCTTCAATGATTTTCAATGGAAAATGGTAAAATAGAAAAATTTATTTAGAATGTGTTTTCAATGATTTCCAATGGCTAAAATGATTTTCAATGGCTAAAATCATTTTTTAGGAACACAGTAACTCCCGAATGCTGTGACTAATCTGCTACCCACTCCTTACCCCTCCTTGAGCTATTCACCTTCCTCCCTCCTCGAGCACCGCCGATGCCGATCTGGAGCCTGGAACTCCGCCGATTTGCCTAGCTCCACCCGCTCCTTGAGCACTGCCAACAAGCACTGTCTGGTAAGCCCCTCTCGCTCCCTTCCCCGCAAGCCCCTTTCCCCCTCCCCACTTAAGCTTCCCCGTATGCCCCTGTCCCTCCCCATCTTGCTCGAAATCTCGGCCAGCGTCGGCGCTTCCCGTTTGGCGAGGCACGACTTGCCGCACGACCTTCCCCTTCCCCGTAGCCCCTCTCACTCCCCTTCCTCGCAAGCCCCTGTCCCCCTCCCCGGTAAGCCTCCCCGTAAGCCCTTGTCCCTCCCCATCTTGCTCAAAATCTCAGCCAGCGTCGGCGCTTCCCTTCCGGCGAGCCGCGACCTGCCCCTCCCCCGTAGCCCCTCTCGCTCCCCATCCCTGCAAGCCCCTACCCACCCTTACATTTGTTTCGGATCTAGTTTCTTTGATACACCTATTTGTTCCATAGAAGAATATGAGTTACTGGACCATGATAGTTCTCTAGATTATAGAAGATTGATTGGATCATTGGACTGACTATTGTAACACAAGTATGAACCATTTGTTTCTCTGTGGGGAGTAGTCTGCATGTTACAGGGATTTTGGTGGTTCGAATCTCCTTCCAGTTCCTTGAAACAGATAAATATAAGATAAGCCACATTGCAAAGCAAGCAACATTCATCAAATGCCTGGCCTGAAGTGCATATATGATTTTGAGGCCACATTGATTCACTTGATAAGCCTAAATTTTTGTTTAGCATGCTACTCCCCACATTGTCAAACTTCGGTGTCAATCTTCAGGGTACACACCATGGTGCCCTTCTCTTTTAGCTTCATTGATTTTGTGCATTCTGTATGTTAACATTGTTGTCATGCTTGTACGTTATTCTATATGTTAACATTGCTGTCATGCTTGTACGTTCTATTCCTACATCAAAACCCTGCCCTCAGTAATCACCCTGCGACTGCTATTTGTTGCATGTAAAACTGGAGCATGAGTATGTTAACATTGTTGTCATGCTTTTCTTGGTAGTTGACCATGGACTATCCTGGGGCCATCGAGCTTAGCTCGGATGATGAAGTTGCCATTGTTGCAGAGGCTGCTGCTAAGAAAGAAGCTGCTAAGAAAGCTAGGCTAAGTGGCGCGCTAAGAAAGCTGCTGCGGAAGACGCTGCTGCGGCAGCTGCCGCTGCCAACAAGATCGTCATGCGTCGAGGTAAAAATCCTTTTCTGCTATTGTTCCTTTACTTTATATTTTACTCATGCTATTTGCATTGCTGATTTGAAAATGTGGCTTTTCCTTGCATGTAGGTCCCAAGACAAAGGAATCTACCAGTTTTGATAAGTGGTGTGTGTATGGCAACAAGGTTGCTCTGAAACAGACACAAGTGATGTCCCTGATGAAGCTTGCAAGGAAGAAACCCACATTAAAAGTTTATGCATGCACCATGCAGCCATCGAACACCAAAGAGCCAAGTGCTAAAATGGTAAACAAATTGTCCCTTGGTGATCATTCTTTGATTACTGAAGTATTTCCCAATTGTTTCTACCATTGATTGATTGGTTCAATTAATTTGTAGTATTTACCAAGGGCCTGCACCAATGCCTACATCAAGTGGTACAAGGACTTCCCAGCAAAGTCGAGGGTCTTCTGTAGCGGCCATAAGCCCATAGTAGTCACTATGATTATGGGTAAAGGGAAGTGTCAAGGAGCACAGCTTACGACCAACTGGTCCCATGTGGTGGAGGCGACCGAGATGCCACAAGGCGATATCTTCATGTTTCGCTTCCGCCTCAGTCTTACGGATGGACTTAAGCTGCGCATTAAGAAGGTCAAGTAATCAGCTGGTTGTGTTGGTTGTAAATATGGTCCTGTAGGTTTCTATCGGATTTCTACAGGTTGTGTTGGTTGAACTATGGTCATGTTGCTGTCAGGTGCTATTAGGTTGTTGTTAGTGATACAGGTTGAACTATGGTCCTGTAGCTAGCAGGTTGCTTTTGGAATGCCCAGACTAGTGGTGAACTATGGTCTGTACTTATATCTATGAAATGCTAGTACTTATATCTATGAAACGGTCCTATGCTACTACTGTGATCTATGAAATGATGATGTGCTACTACTGTGATATATGAAATGATGTTGTGCTACTACTGTGATCTATCAAATGATCCAGGGCTATTATTTGTATCTAGTTGTGATTCCTGTGAGAAGTATAAAAAAGTTTGGGCTCTTGTATCTGACAAGATTACTAGTATGGCGCAATGGCAATTCACATAGAAGAGTAGTAGGAGGTCCTATGCTCGAGTCCTAGGCCCCTCACTATTTTTCCTCTTTTCTCTGATAGATTCAGAACTCACACAATCTGATCAGGAGAAGCCCAGGTTGGTCACAGAAGAACATCAGAAATCATAGAACAGTGATACATTGCAAATGTATCTATATTTTTTGATGTTCCATGCTTGGTTTTATCCACTTTCTTGTGTTTTGTTCCAACTTTGGAGTACTTTTCATATGATTTCTTGGACTAACCTATTAACAAGATGCCATAGTGCCAGTTGCCTGTTTTCTGCTGTTTTTGGTTCCAGGAAGTCAGAAAATGAATATTCTTGGAATTGGACGGGACAAAAGCCAAAGTTACTATTTTCACGGAAGACTCACGGAGCCAGAAGGAGAGTCGGAGAGGGGCCATAGGGTGGCCACACCACCCCTAGGCACGGGTCCACCTAGGCCGCGCCAGGGCATGGTGTGGGCCCCCTGGCCGCCCACCGACCTTGCCCTCTGGCCTGTAAGAAGCCTCCCGAAGCCAAAACCCTAAATCGTCAATCATAAATCCACGAAAAGTTCCACAGTGCCACCGCCACCGAAGGGGATATTCGGGGGACATAAAGTCTCTGTTTCGGCACTCTGCCAAGTCGGGGAAGTGCCCCCGGAGCCATCTCCATTGATCTCCACCACCATCAAGCTATCTTCTATCACCATCACCACTTATAATTATCTTTACCACTTGTATTTCACTATCTCTTCGCCGAACTAGTGCACCTATACACCTGACAAGTGTATTGGGTGTGTTGGGGACACAAGAGACTTCTTGTATCTTGATTGCAGGATTTCTTGAGAGGGGATACCTTTGACCACTTCCTTCCTGAGTTCGATAAACCTTGGGTGATCCACTTAAGGGAAAACTTGCTGCTGTTCTACAAACCTCTGCACTTGGAGGCCCAACAACTGTTTACAAGAATAGAAGTGTGTAGACATCAAGCTATTTTCTGGCGCCGTTGCCGGGGAGGTAAGGTAAAAGGTATTCACACCGAAGGATTAAAGAACAATAATCTCCCATGGCAAACGCCTATTTTCTGGCGCCATTGCCGGGGAGGTAAGGTAAAAGGTACTCACATCCTCCGGTGTGAGTGCTCGAAGTTATTTCCTTTAGATTCTGCAATTTTGTCTTTTTGTTACTTGTTTTCACTAGTTAGGCTTAATGGAAAACAACAACAAAATTAGAGAGCTTTATAGTATTTATCTTGAGTTAGGACATGAAGTGTTTGAAGAAAAGATTAAAAAACCTATGGAACTTTATTTGCATGCTAATAGCAATGTTGTTAGTATGAATTCTTTGGACACCATTATTGCTAATGCTATGGAAAAGTCTAAGCTTGGGGAAGTTGGTTCTTATGAAAATGATCTCTGTAGTTCCCCAGTTTTAAGGAAGAAAATTTGCTTTGATGATACTTTATCTCCCATATGTGGTAATTCTAATGATACTTGTGATATTTTAAATCCACATACTGAAAGCATCCCTTTTAAAATACCTATAAAAATTATTGATCGTGTTATGGATAACTACTATTTTGGAGATGGAACTGTCCATCCCAGTGATCATTTGCTCTTTATACACGAATTATGCGGGTTGTTCAAGTGTGCAGGTATTACAACAGATCACGCCAAGAAGAAGTTATTCTCTTTTTCACATAAGGGCAAATCAAGGGAGTGGTATGAGCTACTAGATGATCCTCATCATTTGGAGTGGAAGGAACTTGAATCTCTCTTTTACTCTAAATTTTATCCTCCTCACAAAATTCATAAAGATAGGAATTAGATTTATAATTTTCATCCTCATGATGGAGAAAGTATCGGCCAAGCATGGGGGAGATTGAAGTCACTAATGTTCAAATGTCCCATTCATGAGCTCCCCCGTAATATTGTTATTAATAATTTCTATGCAAGGCTTTCAGGACATTACAAGGACTATCTAGATACTTGTTTAGAGGGATCCTTCACAAGTATGGAGGTCAAAGCTAAGTGGATTCTTCTTGAAACAATTCAAAGAAATACCGAAGATTGGGATAACAACAAAGGTAAAGAACCAGGTATAAATTATGAGTATGATTGCATTAAGTCTTTTGCTGAAACTGCTGATTTTCAAGAGCTTAGTGCTAAATATGGTCTTGATCCTCAAATTCTTATTGATAGTTTTAAAACCTTTGCTTCTCATATTAATGCTCCTAAAGAAAAGTGGGACATGTATCATGAGCCTTTTAAAGACACTTGCATGGAAAATGAAATTGTTGTTAATGATAGCAATAAACATGCTCAAACCTCTCAAAGCACTATTTCTTATAAGCATGTTAATTTTTGTGGGATACATAGACCTTGTTAGAGTAATCAAGTTGAAGAAGAATATTGTATCACCCACAGGAATGAAAAAACTAGAATGTGGTATAGGGCTCTAAATGATCTTGGTAAAAAAGTTTGTGCCCTCTATCCTTTTATTTGTGAACTTTGCTTTGAAGTGGGTCATTTCAATTTCCAATGCTCAGACCATAATAATAGCCCTTCTAATCCAATGAGTACTGCAAGTTTGTATTGTGATGACATGATCACTCCTAATCAGCATGATGAACTTACATTATTTTTGGGGTGTGAAGAGTTATCAAGAAAAACCTCTTTGGTAGATATGGGTGCTTTTGATATGAATAGTTTCATGCATGGTTCTCATATTTATTGTGTTGATAATTGCCACACAAATACATACATACAAAATATTATAGAAGATGATATTTTACCAAAATATGATAGGACTAATGTGTGTTTTGATCTTATTAATGAAAAGAAGGAATCCTCCAAAGTTTGTTCTGTTGTCTCTAACAATGAACCATGGTATATGGAGAAGCTTCCTTTCAAGCCTCTCCCTCCTAAAGAGAAGAAGAGAAAGAATAAGAGGAGGAGTAAAAGGAGAGAGGAACCGGTATTTTCCCCTAAGCATGTTGCTCCTATTACAGTTTGTGATGAGTCTCAACTCGATGATGTTCCTATGCCTATTACCTATAGTAGTGATCATGATTGGGAAAAGCACACTACTTTTGATATTGAAAATCTCTTCGGTACCAATTCTGAAAATGATGATATTAATAATTGCTATACTATTAGTGTTATCCATGATCCTTCCAATGATGATATGTTTACAAATGAACACACTTTGGAAGATAACTATTTTATTGCTTATGAAGATACTATACCTCCAATTTATGATGACTACAATGATGATATTTTCAGTCCACCTACTATTGAGGAGGAAGTTAATTATGATTACAATATGCCTCCTATATTTTATGATTATGGTGATGAAAATAATAATTATAGCTATTTTGTTGAATTTGCTCCCACTACAATCAATAAGAATGACTATGTTTATGTGGGGAGTATTAATTATTTTATGCATGTGGCTCATGATAAGAATGTTTTATGTGATAGATATATTGTTAATTGTATTCATGATTCTACGGAAAGTTATTATGAGAGAGGGAAACATGGTTTTATGCATCTCAATAATATTAAGTTTCCCCTCTTTATGTTGAAAGTCTTGAAGTTGCACTTGTTTTGTTTTCCTATGATTGTTGCTTTGTGCTTTCATGACTTGTTTCTTTACAAGATTCCTATGCATAGGAAGTGAGTTAGACTTAAATGTGTTTTGAATTTGCTTCTTGATGCTCTCTTTTACTGCAATTCATATGTCTTATGTGAGCATCTTCTCAAACTATCATGCCTAACTTAAAGGCATTAAAAAAGGTACTTATTGGTAGATAACCCAAAAGTTTTAGATGAGTCTTGGAAGTTATTATCTCTTTAATAACCGCTCCTTATCATTTTTATTTGCTTTTAGTGCCAAGAGTAACCTCTAATGAGAATGAAGTAATGATTGGGAAAGTTGCAGTCCCGAAACAGATTTTTGTGCTTCACCGTAAAAATTCGTAAGAGATATCTGTATGTCGGATTGAGCTGTCATTTGTTTTTCTTCTGCCTCAGGTCGTTATCTAACTTTCGTTAGTTCAACACTTTTCGATTTGAGCAACAGAAGGTCTTCAAAAAAATTCGTCTTTACCTGCTGGTCTGTTTTGACAGATTTCTTCCATTGTCTGCATTTGCTTCTTGTTGGTTCCTTTTTGAGTTTTTTTGGGGAATTGAGCTTTTTGAGGGAATTGCTACAGTAGCTAGTGTTCTAATGGAAGTTTATTTGGTGTTACACTGAACCTTAAGACCTTTTATCTCGAGTGCACTAATGTTGCTAATAAAGATTGTGTGATGTTTTGTATGAAGAAAAATTTTAGGTGTATGGAAGGAATGAGTAATGAGATAAAGAATGGACTAAAGCTCAAGCTTGGGGATGCCACGTGTGTCACCCCAAGAAATATCCAAGAAGTACAAGCATCAAAGCTTGGGGATGCCCAAGGCATCCCCTTCTTCATCAATAAAAATCCCAGGTTTCTTCCAAACGCTTCATTTTTATTGTTTCATGCACATTTGTATTTTTCTTGGAGCGTCTTCTTTTTCGTTTTTGTTTTGGTTTTCATTTGCTTTGGTTTGCTTAGTTTTCTGAATAAATTGGTTGGACCCCCTCTTTCATACATTGTTTTTCAAATAGTTTGGTTTGGATTGGAAAAGAGTAGGAAAGTTCATGCTTAAGTGGTAAAGAGAGCTTGTTTTTGACTGTGGCCTATGATTTGTCATGCCATGCTTGATATTGTTTTGGCTTTATGCTTAGTATTGTTTGTTGTAGCATGACTTGTTATAAACAATTGAGATTGCTTAATATGCCTTGGATGAATCATGTGTTGTTTTAGCATATTAAAGCATAGTATAGTGGTATTCTCCTTTGATGCTTTATTTGGGTTGACTTGGCGCATGCTCACACCATGTTATGACTATCTCAAGTCACCATAGCCCGTATGATCCTTTAGTTTTCAACTTGTAGTATCACTTTATGCTTTGATCAATGATGTGTTGTCGCTCTGCATGATTATGGACATTATTGCTCTCTTAGTTTGTCGCTCTCAGTCTTTTGCTAGCCTCCACAAAAAAGTATGAGTTCCACTCATGCATCCAACTACCTAAACCAAGTTATTCCAAAGAGTCCACCATACCTTCCTACTAGCTTATGCTATTCCAAGTATATTCATGCTTTTGTTTAGCTTCCACTTGTTATGAGAAAACTAGTGATTAAAGCTCTCACGAACTTGATGGCACACTTTACTTTACTTGCCCTTAATAAACTTGAAACATTGTGTCTTCTATGTTGTATATGCTTGCACTTATTTGTCGGGAATTAGCAAAACCATGCTTTCATGGGGAACGCTTTCAACATTGCACTTGGTACTTGTACCTAGTTGATATCATGCTCTTTTGTATATGGATGTCGTCGGTGTGAAATGAAAGGGGAGCTTGTAAGTCCATGGAGTTATGTATATGTGTTAGAGAAACGCCTGGGCCGCTGGTCTAATCCATACTGACATCGTGGAAACCTGCAGCGTAACCATAATGAGCTGTCTATGAAGCATTCTTCTTATAAAAAAAGAGTCCTATATTGAGAAAAAAGAGAAAAAGAGAGATACTATGAAAAGAGGAAAGAGAGAAAAAAGCACCATATTCCCATGGTAAATAAGAAGAATGCTGAGATGCTCGTTGTCTGCTTGCCTTGTCATTTTGATATGGGGATTCTTCCGTATCATCGGGCAAGGGGTACCCCGTTGGCGGTTCTCTATGATACACATGTACTTACGATGACAAGAACTTACCGGTGACTAAACTTGAGTAGCATGAGGAGCGACCCTCGTATACAAGGGACATGAGATTTTTGACTTATACTTCGTCAAGCATGTACACCATAGTTTGTTCACTTTAACCTTAATCACTTCAAGATTCTTATGATAGGGGCAATGAGAGCTGAAAACTACAAGTACCGTAATTCTTGGAAGCTCTTTATGAGACTTGAATCCCTACTTCCTTTTACAAAAGGCTTTTCTTCCACCATTATATTGAGTCTCCACCTTCTATCTTTATGCACCTACTTTGAGAGCATAGTGGCCATTATTAGTTCTATGTGCATTGTCCCAAGACTAGTTGATTGATGCATAACTTGTTATTTCTTGTTTTAAACTATTGTATCTAGTCACTCTTATGAACTTTGAAGGTGTCCTATGCATTTATATTTGCTATTCTATTGAGGGACAAGCTGGATACTATTATGCTATGTTTTCTTTATGTGAAACAAACAAACGTCTTGCAAAGCATTGTTATTCATGAATCTTTTGTTTGTGCCTTTTCATGTTGCATCATAGTTTCTTTGCTTATTGCTAGAACTTTGTCTTTCATGTTATGATTGAAGTACTATGATCCCAGCTTTGAATGTTTTACAAATACTTTGATCAAGTCTTTGATGGTGCATGTCACCTCAAAAAATATTCTTTCTTTTTATCACTTACCTACTCGAGGACGAGCAGGAGTTAAGCTTGGGGATGTTGATACATTGCAAATGTATCTATAATTTTTGATGTTACATGCTTGGTTTTATCCACTTTCTTATGTTTTGTTCGAACTTTGGAGTACTTTTCATATGATTTCTTGGACTAACCTATTAACAAGATGCCACAGTGCCAGTTGCTTGTTTTCTGCTATTTTTGGTTCCAGGAAGTCATAAAATGAATATTCTCGGAATTGGACGGGACAAAAGCCAAAGTTACTATTTTCCCGGAAGACTCACGGAGCCAGAAGGAGGGTCGGAGAGGGGCCATAGGGTGGCCACACCACCCCGAGCCGCGGGTCCACCTAGGTCACGCTAGGGCATGGTGTGGGCCCCCTGGCCGCCCACCGACCTTGCCCTCTTACCTATAAGAAGCCTCCCGAAGCCAAAACCCTAAATCGTCAATCAGAAATCCACGAAAAGTTCCACAGCGCCGCCGCCACCGAAGGGGAGATTCGGGGGACAGAACGTCTCTGTTCCGGCACTCTGCCGGGACAGGGAAGTTCCCCCGGAGCCATCTACATCGATCTCCACCACCATCAAGCTATCATCTATCACCGTCACCACTTATAATTATCTTTACCACTTGTATTTCACTATCTCTTCGCCAAACTAGTGCACCTATACACCTGACAAGTGTATTGGGTGTGTTGGGGACACAAGAGACGTCTTGTATCTTGATTGCAGGATTGCTTGAGAGGGGAAACTTTTGACCACTTCCTCCCTGAGTTGAATAAACCTTGGGTGATCCACTTAAGGGAAAACTTGCTGCTGTTCTACAAACCTCTGCATTTGGAGGCCCAACAACTGTCTACAAGAATAGAAGTGCATAGACATCAAACAGTCAGTACACCATTCAAGTATTAATTTTCAACTCACACAATCTGATCTAGAGAAGCCTAGGTTGGTCATAGAAGAACATCAGAAATCATATAACAGTCAGTACACCATTCAAGTATTACTTTTCTGAAACTATGCTAAAAGCTTCTGGACTTAGAAGTCTGACAAGCTTCCATTCTTCCTTCTACAATCTATAGGCAGGGAAAGCCCTAACCCAACCCACAACTTCAGTATTTTGGAAGAAAAATATTATGGAAGAACTAAAATGTCAAGATTACAGCCGGGATAAGCACATGATCTTCCAAAGAACTAAAATGTCAAGATTACAGCCGGGATAAAAATGACATGATCTTGCTCCCTGGTCTAGCTCCTCCTCACCGCTGCAATAGAGATTAGCAATTTCCAGTGAGCCACTATCAATGAAATAAAAAAGAAAAGGTAATGGAGGATATAATTTACCTTGCATGTTGTTACTAATCACCATCGTCGAAATGCCTTTGCCTTTTATCTTCACCATCGCTATAGTACTGGTGGGCTGTGTCATCCACCATGTTTTCATCATCCTCGCGTTCATGGCCCTCCTTATTTCCTTTCATAATGTTTTCTACGAATGAAGCATCAAGTAACACTCGTTCCTGGCTCCTTCGCAATCTGGTATGCACACCGGGTTCTTTCTGTTGCACTAGAACTTCATCAGTGTTATCTTCTTGGTATGTTAGACCACCGCCACCACCATTGAGATCCTTCTCCATTTCAGTTTCTTTCACACTCCACAAATGTCTGTGCTGAAACTTTTGCACAACTTGCCAATTTCCATGCAAATAGGTGTCTGGCACATAGAACACCTTTGTTGCTTGTGTTGTTATAATATATGGATCACTCTTATACCAGCACCTTCCAGTGTTAATGCTCTTGAAGTGTCCGTCATCTTGGATCCTTGTCTTCGTGCCACCAAGATCAAACCAATCACAACGGAACAAGACGACCGATCAATGGACGCTTCTGTTGGAGTTGTACTGGAGCCTTATGATGCTTTTGAACTGACCATAGAAGTCCATGTCTTCACCATCATGGTCTCCCTCGGTAACTATTCCACTGCTCTGTGTGTTTATATTTTTCTCGTGGTCAATAGTGTGGTAGGGGACACCGTCAACAATACACGCTGAATACAGCTCACTCGCATATCTGGCTCGCATGCCAAAGCAAAAAGGTCATCACTGACCTTATTGTCCTCATGCAATTTTCCATTCTGCACAGATAAACCAGGGTTAATAACAAAAACACAAAAAATTCATGTGGCAATTGATTCCAAGACTAAAGAACTCACATGATTCTTAAACCATTTAGCAAATTCCTTCGCGAGCCATCTGTCAACATTGATGCATCTATCTTTCTTATTAAGTTCTTCTTTGCACAACCTGCAATGCCAACAAAAACATAAAGTTCATTAAATCATTGGGCTTGCACATGGGTTCCTTCCAACTCAAGAAAAAAGATAAGGGTGCATGCACAAGAGATGGCATACTCGATATATGGTAGAAACTCAGGGAAACTCCTTAGCACATACCAATGCATCTTGTCATAGTCATCACCAGCCGCTAAGTACTCCGACCCTCCAAGAAGGTTTACACCATGGTTGAAAACCGAGACATCACCGATGTGCGAATCATCCCGCTCTCTATTTTTGCCCGGCCGATTGAATCTTGTTTCCACATCTTCGAAGTACCTCGAGCAAAATGTAAGGCACTCATCAACAACATATGCCTCAGCAATTGACCCTTCAGGCCTAGCGCTGTTTCACAAATAACACTTAAATGTTAGCATCCTTCTTTCGATAGGGTACATCCAGTCGTATTGTACGGGGCCTCTAAGCATTGCCTCTTTGGGTAAATGCACAGTCAAATGAACCATCACCGTGAAGAAGGCCGGAGGAAAGATCTTTTCAATCTTGCAAAGGAGAACTACGATTTCTTGGTCGAGTCTTTCAAGAACAGATAGCTTTAGTGTTTTGGAGCACAACTCTCTGAAGAATTTCCCTAGCTCAGAAATTGCTTCATATATTTCTTTATCCAAAATTCCATGGAGTCCAGCCGGTAAAATCCTTTGGAGGAGGATGTGACAATCATGAGTTTTCAGTCCTTGGAGCTTGCATCCATCAGGAGACACACATTTTGCTAGGTTAGCGGCATACCCATCTAGAAATCTCACCGCTCTTATAAATTCACAGAATGCAAGCTTTTCTTCTTTAGTCATTGTATACCATGCTTGTGGCATCTCAAACGACTCTCCACCTTCAACAGGCTGTAAATGCAAATCTTCTCTTATGCCCATGTCTTCCAAATCAAGCCTAGAGTTAACTATATCCGTTGACTTCCCGTCGATGTTCATAAATGTGTCAAGCAGATTATAACATATGTTTTTCTCGATGTGCATTACATCAAAGTTGTGCCTCAACTTGAGATCTGCCCAGTAAGGGAGGTCCCACAAAATAGCCCTCCGGTCCCAGCATTGACCATCCTCACGCTTCCTTTTCTTTTGATGTTTTCCAGGTCTCACATCTTTCACATTGTGAAGCTGTTGCTCGAGATCTTCTTTAGTGAACTCCATCGGCTGGTCCCGGGTTTCAGTTTTTCCATTGAAATCCTTGCTTTTTCGCCAAGGATGGTTGCGAGGAAGAAAACAGCGGCCCCCGGTCCAACATATTTTGTTACTTATTCTTTCCGAGCACGGATCCTTGTCACAACACACACATGCTTGATAACCAGACCTGAGCCTCCCAGACAAAGTGTGCAGCGCCGGGAAATCATGGATATACCTTATGACCGCAGCACGGAGATCAAACTTATTAGGGCTCAGGGCATCATAGGTACTGACACCCTCCTAGAGCTTGAGCAAATCTTCTACCAAGGGCTCCATAAAGACAACAAAATCCTTTCCTGGAGATTTTGGACCCGAGATCAACAAAGCCATCATGAAGTTAGACTGATCCATACATGCCCATGGTGGAAGATTGTATGGCATGACAAATACCGGCCACATGCTATATTTCGAGCTCATTCCAAATGGATTAAAGCCATCTGTGGCAAGGCCGAGTCTAATGTTCCTCGCATCGGCGGCAAAATCTTTATGTTTATCGTCAAAATCTTTCCATGCCTTTCCGTTAGCTGGATGGCTAAGTTCATTATCCACGGGTTGCCGCTTTATCTTTTGCCATTGTACATCCTCCGACTGTTGCTTCGAAATGAACATCCTCTGTAGCCTTGGAATCACAGGAAAGTACCTCAACACCTTCTCCGGTATCTGCTTCCTCCCATCCGCATCTTTCCACCTAGAGGCATCACACTTCGAGCAACTGTCATGCTTTGCATACGTGTTCCGAAACAAGATACAGTTGTTCGGGCATACATGGATTGAATCATAACCAAGCCCCAATCTGAATCATAACCAAGCCCCAATCTACCGATTATACCCAATGCTTCTTCACAAGACTTGGGAATTGCACTTTTAGGGTATTGGATGGTCAAGGTACGGAGTATTGCGTTGAAGGCAAAATTGCTGATTCGGTAGAAGGACTTGAAGTGGAGTAACTTCACGGTAAAAGAAAATCTAGACAATGTCCCACCATCACTAGCTGCACGCTTGGCCTCCTCTATCAGCTCGGCATAGATTGTATGCTCTCCAGCACCTTGCGGTTCAGACTCGCACAAATCCCTAAACAGATCAGGGATTCTATCATCCTCATAGCCATCCTCTACCTCAAAACCATCATCCTCTTGCGGAACATCATCTTGTACAAACTCACCACCATCATCAACATGATGTGCGTCTTCACCAGTTTCAGGTTCAGCTCCAGGTTCTGGATGTAAAGGCACTCCATGATGGATCCACCAATCATACGTGGATGCCATCCCACGCATTAGCAGATGAGCCTCTACATTTGGTAGAGTTTGTTGAACACGGTTCATACAGCTGGGGCATGGGCATAAAACTTGAGCATCATCGGGAACACTTCTACAAACGAATCGTATGAACTCATCCACTCCCCTTAGATGCTCATAAGAAAGCCTTCTAACTCCTTTTGTTATCCAGCTTCTGTCCACCTGCAAAAGACCGAAAAATGTTGCAAGTTAGAATTGCACTGAAGTGTACACACAGATAGTAGCTAGCAGAAATTAAACCAAAACCTACATGGAATTAACATGATTTTGAAACCCTAATGAAACCAGCCTTTGAAATTAACAGGGAAATTAACAGGCTTGAATCGATTCTAAACGTCATATCACTGCTAATCTCAGAAATTAACTGGGGAGAGAGGAGAGGGGTGCATACCATGACAGCTTCAAGGCTCGGGCGAGGTAACAGAGCTTCAGTGCTCGCCGTGGCTGCCTACCCCACTGGTCACCACTGCTGCTGCCCCTCCTCCAGTCACCACCGCCTCAGTTTCTCCTCCTGTCACGACCGCCGCAGCACCTCCGTCGGCCACCACCCAAGACCCCTGTGTGCCGTGGCCGAGGTGAGTCACCACCGGTCCCTCCCCCTCCTCCGGTCACCACAGGTCCAAATCCCCGCCCCCTCCCCCTTCCCCTCCGTCGGTCAACACTGTTCAGCGTCGCCCCGCCGCCGTGTGTGCGTGTTCTGTTTTCTGCTAAGTGTGCTGCTCAATTGGAGCATCGTCAGTCTGTTAAGCAGACTACCAGTAATAGTATAGATAAAATATTTTCTACGTTGTATACAACAACACAACTCTAGCATACCGGTCACGACAAGTTTTTCACATCGCTAGGTCGTGGGTTCGAGTCCCCGCTCGCGCAACCTTTTTTGCTTAATACGACTTGGGCCAACGAGGCTATTGCTTAATACGACATGGGCCAACGAGGCTATTTGTAGCCCAACATGGGTGAATCGGCCCACCCGGTATACAACACAAATGGCCCAAAATGGTATACAAGTAACACAAGTGGCCCAAAAGGAAAATTAAAATTAAAAAAATAGGGTAAACAAGTCAAAATTAAAATTACCACGTAGGAGGGACACGTGGATCACATGGGTAAGGTGGCAGCACAGTCACCCTAGTGCTTAACTTACTACGATGTTGTTACTGATCATGACGATTTTATATCGTCGTAGTAAGCTCCAAACAAGGCCCCAAACAGTACATGCCAGCTTATGACGATCTCGTGTAATGAATTTAAGACGTTTTTGGGCCAAATCGTCATGCATTTGCTATCCTTTGCCCCTCCCAAACAGCACATGACCATCTGTAGCAAGATCGTCATAAATTTATGACGATTTCTTTTGAGGTCACTTTCAAAAGGTCATAGTATACCACATTTCTTGTAGTGGTGGTTTGTGAAGAGAACACACATGCAATGAAATCTAGTGGATCCATATGTGGTTTGTGAAAATAACACACATCCAGTAAACTCTGGTGAATCCATATGCAATGACACTGGTGGATCCATATGTGGTCTGTGAAAAGTAGACACATTTCAATGACACTCGTGGATCTATATGTGGTTAATGAAAAGAACATACATGCAATGAACTATGGTGGATCCATATGTGGTGTGTGAAAATAACACACATGCAATGACACTGGTGGATCCATATGTGGTATGTGAAAAGAACACACATGCAATGACATTGGTGGATCCATGTGGTTTGTGAAAATAACACACACGCAATGACACTGGTGGATCCATATGTGGTTTGTGAAAAGAACAAACATGAAATGACTCTAGATGTGGTTATTGAAAGAATATACATTTCAATGACAATGGTGGTTCCATATGTGGTTTGTGAAAAGAACAGACATGCAATGACTCTAGCTATTGTTAATGAAAAGAACAAACATGCAATAACACTAGTGGATCCATAGGTTGATTGTGAAAAGAACACAAAAGTAATGAACTCTGGTGGATCCATATGCAATGACACTGGTGGATCCATATGTGGTTTGTGAAAACAACATACATCCAGTGCCTCTAGATGTGGTTAATGAAAAGAACAAACATGCAATGGCACTCGTGGATCCATATGTGGTTAGTTAAAAGAACACACATGCAATGACACTGGTGGATCCATATGTGGTCTGTGAAAATAACACACATGTAATGAAAATGGTGGATCCAGATGTGGTTTGTGAAGAGAACACACATGCCATGAACTCTGGTGGATCCATATGTGGTTTGTGAAAATAACACACATCTAGTGAACTCTGGTAGATCCATATGCGCTGACACAGGTGGATCCATATGTGGATTGTGAAAAGAACACAAATTTCAATGACACTGGTGGATCCATATGTGGTTTGTGAAAAGAACAGACATGCAATGATCTTTGGAGGATCCATATGTGGTTTGTGAAAAGAAGACACATACAGTGACACTGGTGGATCCATATGTGGTCTATGAAAAGAACACACATGCAATGAAACTAGTGGATCCATGTGGTTTGTGAAAAGAACACACATGCAATGACACTGGTGGATCCATATGTGGTCTGTGAAAAGAATAGACATGAAATAACTCTAGATGTGGTTAATGAAATAATACACATTCCAATGACAATGGTGTTTCCATATGTGGTTTGTGAAAATAAAGACATGCAATGACTCTAGTTGTGGTTAATGAAAAGAACACACATGCAATGACACTATAGGATCCATAGGTGGATTGTGAAAAGAACACACATGCAATGAACTCTGGTGTATCCATATGCAATGATACTGGTGGATCCATATGTGTTTTGTGAAAAGAACACACATTTCAATGAAACTGGTGGCTCCGTATATTGTTTGTGAAAACAACATACATCCATTGACTCTAGTCGTGGTTAATGAAAAGAACACACATGCAATGACACTGGTGGATCCATATGTGGTTAGTGAAAAGAACACATGTGCAATGACACTGGTGAATCCATATGTGGTCTGTGCAAAGAACACACGTGCAATGAAAATGGTGGATCCATATGTGGTTTGTGAAGAGAACACACATGCAATGAACTCTGGTGGATCCATATGTGGTTTGTGAAAACAACACACATCCAGTGAACTCTGGTGGATCCATATGCAATGACACTCGTGGATCCATATGTGGTCTGTGAAAAGAACACACATTTCAATGACACTGGTGCATCCATATGTGGTTTGTGAAAAGAACACACATGCAATGACATTGGTGGATCCATGTGGTTTGTGAAAACAACACACATGCAATGACACTGGTGGATCCAAATGTGGTCTGTGAAAAGAACAGTCATGAAATGACTCTAGATGTGGTTAATGAAAGAATATACATTTCAATGACAATGGTGGTTCCATATGTGGTTTGTGAAAAGAACAGACATGCAATGACTGCAGTTGTTGTTAATGAAAAGAACAAACATGCAATGACACTAGTGGATCCATAGGTTGATTGTGAAAAGAACACAAAATCAATGAACTCTGGTGGATCCATATCGAATGACACTAGTGGATCCATATGTGGTTTGTCAAAAGAACATACATCCAGTGAGTCTAGCTGTGGTTAATGAAAAGAACACACATGCAATGACACTGGTGGATCCATATGTGGTTAGTTAAAATAACACACATGCAATGACACTGGTGGATCCATATGTGGTCTGTGAAAAGAACACACATGCAATGAAAATGGTGGATCCACATGTGGTTTGAGAAGAGAACACACATGCAATGAACTCTGGTGGATCCATATGTGGTTTGTGAAAAGAACACACATCCAGTGAACTTTGGTAGATCCATATTCAATGACACTGGTGGATCCATATGTGGTCTGTGAAAAGAACACACATTTCAATGACACTAGTGGAGCCATATGTGGTTTATGAAAAGAACAGACATGCAATGAACTCTAGAGGATCCATATGTGGTTTATGAAAAGAACACACATACAGTGACACTAGTAGATCCATATGTGGTCTATGAAAAGAACACACATGCAATGAAACTGGTGGATCCATGTGGTTTGTGAAAAGAACACACATGCAATGACACTGGTGGATCCATATGTGGTCTGTGAAAAGAACAGACATGAAATAACTCTAGATGTGGTTAATGAAAGAATATACATTTGAATGACAATGGTGGATCCATACGTGGTTTGTGAAAAGAACAGACATGCAATGACTCTAGCTGTGGCTAATGAAAAGAATACACATGCAATAACACTAGCGGATCCATAAGTGGATGGTGAATAGAACACACATTTCAATAACACCGGCGGATCCAGATGTGGTTTGTCAAAATACCATACATCCAGTGACTCTAGCTATGGTTAATGAAAAGAACACACATGCAATGCCTCTAACTGTGGTTAATAAGAAGAACACACATGCAATGACACTAGCGGATCCATATGTGGTTTGTGAGAAGAACACACATGCAATGAAACTAGTAGATCCATATGTTGTCTGGGAAAAGAACACACATGCAATGACTCTAGCTGTGGTTAATGAGAAGAATACACATGCAATTACACTGGTGGATCCATGTGGTTTGTGAAAAGAATACAGATGCAATGCCTCTAGATGTGGTTAATGAAAAGAATAGACATGCAATGAACGCTGGTGGATCCATATGTGGTTTGTGAAAAGAACACACATGCAATGAACTCTGGTGGATCCATATGTGGTTTGTGAAAAGAACACACATGCAATGACACTGGTGGATCCATATGTGGTCTGCGAAAAGAACACACATGCAATGAAACTGGTGGATCCATGTAGTTTTTCAAAATAACACACATGCAATGACACTGCTGGATCCATATGTGGTCTATGAAAAGAACATACATGAAATGACTCTAGATGTGGTTAATGAAATAATACACATTTCAATGACAATGGCGGTTCCATATGTGGTTTGTGAAAATAACAGACATGCAATGACTCTAGCTGTGGCTAATGAAAAGAATACACATGCAATAACACTAGCGGATCCATAAGTGGATGGTGAATAGAACACACATTTCAATAACACCGGCGGATCCAGATGTGGTTTGTCAAAATACCATACATCCAGTGACTCTAGCTATGGTTAATGAAAAGAACACACATGCAATGCCTCTAACTGTGGTTAATAAGAAGAACACACATGCAATGACACTAGCGGATCCATATGTGGTTTGTGAGAAGAACACACATGCAATGAAACTAGTAGATCCATATGTGGTCTGGGAAAAGAACACACATGCAATGACTCTAGCTGTGGTTAATGAGAAGAATACACATGCAATTACACTGGTGGATCCATGTGGTTTGTGAAAAGAATACAGATGCAATGCCTCTAGATGTGGTTAATGAAAAGAATAGACATGCAATGAACTCTGGTGGATCCATATGTGGTTTGTGAAAAGAACACACATGCAATGAACTCTGGTGGATCCATATGTGGTTTGTGAAAAGAACACACATGCAATGACACTGGTGGATCCATATGTGGTCTGCGAAAAGAACACACATGCAATGAAACTGGTGGATCCATGTAGTTTTTCAAAATAACACACATGCAATGACACTGCTGGATCCATATGTGGTCTATGAAAAGAACATACATGAAATGACTCTAGATGTGGTTAATGAAATAATACACATTTCAATGACAATGGTGGTTCTGTATGTGGTTTTTTAAAAGAACACACATGCAATGACTCTAGCCGTGTTTAATGAAAAGAACGCACAATCAATGACACTAGTGGATCCGTAAGTGGATTGTTAAAAGAACACACATGCAATGAACTATGCTGGATCCATATGCAATGACACTGGTGGATCCATATGTGGTCTGTGAAAAGAACACACATTTAAATGACATTGGTGGATCCATATGTGGTTTGTGAAAAAAACATAGATCCAGTGACTCTAGCTGTGGTTAATGAAAAGAACACACATTTCAATGAGACTAGTGGATCCATCTGTGGTTTGTGAAAAGAACATAGATCAAGTGACTCTAGCTGTGGTTAATGAAAAGAACAAACATGCAATGACACTGTTGGATCCATATCTGGTTAATGAAAAGAACACACATGCAATGACACTAGGTGTTGTTAATAAAAAGAACACATATGCAATGACACTGGTGGATCCATATATGGTTTGTGAAAAGAACACACATGCAATGACACTGGTGGATCCATATGTGGTATGTGAAAAGAACACACATGCAATTAAAATGGTGGATCCATCTGTGGTTTGTGAAGAGAACACACATGCAATGAACTCTGGTGGATCCAAATGTGGTTTGTGAAAACACCACACATCTAGTGAACTCTAGTGGATCCATATGCAATGACACTGGTAGATCCATATGTGGTCTGTGAAAAGAACACACATTTGTATGACACTAGTGCATCCATATGTGGTTTGTGAAAAGAACAGACATGCAATGACCTCTAGTGGATCGATATGTGGTGTGTGAAAAGAACACACATGCAATGACACTGGTGGATCCATATGTATTCTATGAGAAGAACGCACATGCAATGAAACTGGTGGATCCAGGTGGTTTGCGAAAAGAACACACATGCAATGACACTGGTGGATCCATAAGTGGTCTGCGAAAAGAACACACATTTCAATGACACTAGTGCATCCATGTGTGGTTTGTGAAAAGAACATACATCGAGTGACTCTAGTTGTGGTTAATGAAAAGAACACACATGCAATGACACTGGTAGATCCATATGTGGTTAATGAAAATAACACACATGCAATGACTATAGCTGTTGTTAATAAAAAGAACACACATGGAATGACACTAGTGGATCCATATGTGGTTTGCGAAAAGAATAGACATGCAATGACACTGGTAGATCCATGTGTGGTTTGTGAAAAGAACACACATTTTAATGACACTGGTGGATCCATATGTGGTTTGTTAAAAGAACATACATCCAATGACTCTAGTTGTGGTTAATGAGAAGAACACACATGCAATGACACTGGTGGATCCATGTGATTTGTGAAAAGAACCCACATGTAATGACTCTAGTTGTGTTTAATGAAAAGAACAGACATGCAATGAACTTTGGTGGATCCATATGTGGTTTGTCAAAAGAACACACTTGCAATGAACTCTGGTGGATCCATATGTGGTTTGTAAAAAGAACACACATGCAATGACACTGGTGGATCCATATGTGGTCTATGAAAAGAACAGACATGAAATGACTCTAGATGTGGTTAATTAAAGAATACACATTTCAATGAAAATGGTGGTTCCATATGTGGTACGTGAAAATAACAGACATGCAATGACTCTAGTTGTGGTTAATGAAAAGAACACACATTCAATGAGAATAGTGGATCCATAGGTGGATTGTGAAAAGAACACACATGCAGTGAACTCTGGTGGATCCATATGCAATGACACTAGTGGATCCATATGTGGTCTGTGAAAAGAACACACATTTCCATGACACTGGTGGATCCATATATTGTTTGTGAAAAGAACCTACATCCAGTGACTCTAGTTGTGGTTAATGAAAAGAACACACAAGCAATGACACTGGTGGATCCATATGTGGTTAGTGAAAAAAACACACGTGCAATGACACTGGTGAATCCATTTGTGGTCTGTGCAAAGAACACACATGCAATGAAAATGGTGGATCCATATGTGGTTTGTGAAGAGAACACACATGCAATGAACTCTGGTGGATCCATATGTGGTTTGTGAAAACAACACACATCCAGTGAACTCTGGTGGATCCATATGCAATGACACTGGTGGATCCATATGTGGTCTGTGAAAAGAACACACATTTCAATGACATTGGTGGATCCATATGTGGTTTGTGAAATGAACACACATGCAATTAACTCTACTAGATCCATATGTGGTTTGTGAAAATAACACACATACAATGACATTGGTGGATCCATATGTGGTCTATGAAAAGAACACACATGCAATGAAACTGGTGGATCCATGTGGTTTGTGAAAAGAACACACATGCAATGACACAAGTGGATCCATATGTGGTCTATCAAAATAACACATATTTCAATGAAACTAGTGGATCCATGTGTGGTTTGTGAAAAGAACAGACATGCAATGACTCTAGCTATGGTTAATGAAAATAACACACGTGCAATGACACTAGTGGATCCATAGGTGGATTTTGAAAATAACACACAATTCAATAACACCGGTGGATCCATATGTGGTTTGTCAAAATAACATACATCCAGTGACTCTAGCTGTGGTTAATGAAAAGAACACACATGCAATGAAACTGGTGGATCCATGTGGTCTATGAAAAGAACACACATGCAATGACTCTAGCTATGGTTAATGAAAAGAACACACATGCAATGACACTGGTGGATCCATATGTGGTCTGTGAAAAGAATACACATGCAATGAAACTGGTGGATCCATATGTGGTCTGTGAAAAGAACACACATGCAGTGACTCTAGCAGTGGTTGATACATTGCAAATGTATCTATAATTTTTGATGTTCCATGCTTGGTTTGATCTACTTTCTTGTGTTTTGTCCACACTTTGGAGTACTTTTCATATGATTTCTTGGACTAACCTATTAACAAAGAGCCATAGTGCCAACTGCCTATTTTCTGCTGTTTTTGCTTCCAGGAAATCAGAAAATGAATATTCTCAGAATTGGACGGGACAAAAGCCAAAGTCACTATTTTATTGAGGGACACACGGGGCCAGAGTACGAGACGGAGAGGGGCCAGGGGGCCACCATACCACCAGGCCACGCGGCCAAGCCAGGCCCATGCAAGGGTGTGGTGTGGCCGCCTCCAGCACCCCCTCGGCCTCTCCTTCCGCCTATAAGATGCCTCCGATACCAAAACCCTAAGGACCCGATTAGAAAATCCACGAAAGAGTCGGTAGCCGCCGTCGTCTCTGTCCCTAGACAGGGAGGGATCTGAAGCTCGTCCCGGCACCCTGCCGGAGAGGGGAATTCACCCTGGAGGCCTTCTTCATCATCATGAAACCTCCGGTGTGATGCGTGAGTAGTTCATCTCTGGACTACGGGTCCATGTAGTAGCTAGAGAGCTGGTTCTACTCCTTTGTGCTTTCATGTGTAGATCTTGTGAGCTCCGTTCATGATCAAGATCATCTATTTGTAAATCTGCATGTTGTGTTTGCGGGGATCCGATGGATATTGAGATGCTATTTCAGATTGGTTATTGATTCTATCATGTCTTTGTTATTTGTGATCTTGCATGCTTTCCGTTGTTAGTAGCTATCTTGGGCAAGTAGATGCTAGCAACTCTAGGAGTTAGTATTTATGCTTGATAGTGGGTTCATGCCTCTGGTAATCTGGGGAAGTGATAGAAATCTCTAAGGTACTAGATGTGATGTTGCTACTAGGGAGAAGACAACAATATTTTGTTCATAGAACAATCGTATTGTTTACTTTACACGCAATTCGTAATGCAATAATCTGTTGCTTGCAACCTAATACTAGAGGGGGTTTGGATGATAACGTGAAGGTGGATTATTAGTCATAGATGCAGTTGGATGGCGGTCTATGTATAATGTTGTAATGCCCAATCAAATCTCAAAGGAGTCAAGATGATTAGTATATGCTTGTATGCTTTCTCGATGTTTGTCAATTGCCCCGATGTAATTTGTTCACCCAACATGTTATCTATCTTAAGGAGAGCCACCTCTAGTGAACTATGGACCCGGGTCCTTTCTTTCACATACAATCTACAAACTGTTTACTGCTTTGTGTTTACTTTCTGCAAACTATTACTTCTTTCCATTCGATACGTTTTATCCTTTGTTTTCAGCAAAACTAGTGAGATTGACAACCTCATCGCAAGTTGGGGGAAAAGTTTTGTGGTTGTGTTGTGCAGGTCTCCACGTTGCTGTTGGCACTGGTAGTGCGCCCTGCCAACGTTCAGCTAGCTACACATTTGGGGTGTTTCCTTGCTCCTACTGGATTGATAACCTTGGTTTCTTACTGAGGGAAAACTTTTTGCTGTGCTCATCATACCTTCCTCTTGGGGTTCCCCAACGAGCTCGATATATTTGGGCCATCAACAACTTTTTCTAGCACCGTTGCCGGGGAGACAAGGACATCCTCACAAGGGGAGTCCCTCATAACCAATCTCTTTACTTTGTTATTTTTGTTTTGCTTAGTTTCTTTTTGTTTTGTTTGCTTGTTTCTTTATCAAAAATACAAAAAACTTAGTTCCTACTATAGTGGCTATTTTCGTTGGTCTATTATTGTCTTGCTTTATCATTCTTTCTATCAATGACGTGTTTCTTTGAAACTGAATCTTATTGGCAAGGTGGGTTCACGGAAGAACAAAAATATTATTATAAGGAACACCGCCTGTCACAAAAAGGGAAACACTTATGGGAACAAATTAATAAATTGGATACTATTGCTAGAAACGTGTGCTCTACTTATAATGTTACTTATTGCTTTGATAAATCTTGTTGCTGTAGGAGGTATAAACACCTCCCTTTTCAATGTGAGTATAATGATAATGTTACCATATCTTCTTATGTTAGGGGAAATTATGACTTTTATGATGTGGAACAAATTGAAGAATTTATTGCTTGGATAGATGCATTTGAACTAGCTTATTTGCTTGAAAATACTGATGATGCACCTTATAAATATGAAGTTTATGATATACTTAAATTTTTCTTTGATAATTACAAGGAAGAAAATGGCTATATTCTTGAATATCTTAATATATGCTCTCCACCAATGGAAGAGACTAATGCCTTGCAGGAGACTATGGAAGAACAAATTGCTAAAACTGGAAGCTCATTGGATGAAAAAGAGGAGGAGAGTGATGATCTAGAGGAGGAAGAATGGATCTACCCATGCCTACCTTCTAATGAGAGTAACTCTTGACCCCTTACATTATTTGATTGTCCTCCATGCTTACCAAAGGGGGATGAAAGTTATGTTCCTGAGGATTCTTTTGAAAATGTTTATAATAAATCTCTAGTGATTGTCCTCCATGCTTACCAAAGGGGGATGAAAATCATGCTTTATGTGATAGTTATATTTTTTAGTTTATTCATGAGGCTACTGAAAATTATTATGAGAGAGGAAAATATGGTTGTAGAAGTTTTCATGGTACTGAAACACCTCTCTATGTGCTGAAGGTTTTGAAGTTACTCTTGTTTTATCTTCCAATGCCTATCACTTTGTTCTTTGTGAATTTATTTTCATACAAGATTCTTATGCATAGGAAGTGGGTTAGACTTAAATGTGTTTTGAATTTGCTTCTTGATGCTCTGTTTTACTTCAATTCATATTTCTTATGTGAGCATCTTCTCAATGTATCATGCCTAACTTAAAGGCGTTAGAGAAAAGTACTTATTGGGAGATAACCCAAAAGTTTTAGATGAGTCTTGGAAGTTATTACCTCTGTAATAATAACTCCTTATACTTTTTGTTTGCTTTTTGTGCCAAGAGTAACCTCTAGTGAGAGAGAAGTAATGATTGGGAAAGTTGCTGTCCAGAAATAGATTTCTGTGCTTCACCGTGAAAATTCGTGTAAACTCTATGTACGTAGTTTTGAGGCTTGAATTTTTGTGCTTCTGCCCCATGTTGTTATCTAACTTCCGTTAGTTCAACACTTTTTTATTTGAGCAACATAAGGTCTTCGAAAAAATTCGTCTTTACCTGCTGGTCTGTTTTGATAAATTTCTGCCATTTTCTGCATTTGCTTCTTGTCGGTTCATTTTTGAGTTCTTTTGGGGAATTTAGCTTTTTGAGGGAAGTGTTACAGTAGCTAGTGTTTTAATGGAAGTTTATTGGTGTTAGAACTGAACCTAAATACTTATTATCTTGAGTGCACTAATGTTGCTAATAAAGATTGTGTGAAGTTTTGTATGAAGGAAAAATTTCAGGTGTATGGAAGGAATGAGTAATGAGATGAAAGATGGACTAAATCTCAAGCTTGGGGATGCCACGCGTGTCACCCCAAGAAATATTCAAGAAGTACAAACGTCAAATCTTGGGGATGCCCAAGGCATCCCCCTCTTCATCAATAAAAATCCCAGGTTTCTTCCAAACACTTCATTTTTATTGTTTCATGCACAGTTGTGTTGTTCTTGGAGTGTCTTCTTTTTCATTTTCGTTTTGGTTTTTCGTTTGCTTTGTTTTCCTAGTTTTCTGAATAAATTGGTTGGACCCCCTCTTTCATACATTTGTTTTCAAATAGTTTGGTTTGGTTTGGAAAAGAGTAGGAAAGTTCATGCTTAAGTGGTAAAGAGAGCTTGTTTTTTACTGTGGCCTATGCTTTGTCATGCCATGCTTGATATTGTTTTGGCTTCATGCTTAGTATTCTCTGTTGTAGCATTACTTGTTATAAACAATTGAGATTGTTCAATGTGCCTTGTATGAATCATGCGTTGTTTTAGCATATTAAAGCATAGTATAGTGGTATTCTCCTTTGATGCTTTATTTGGGTTGACTTAGCTTTATTTGGGTTGAGTTGGCGCATGCTCACACCATGTTATGAATATCCAAGTCACCATAGCCTTGATTATCCTTTAGTTTTCAACTTGTAGTATCACTTTATGCTTTGATCAATGATGTTTTGTTGCTCTGCATGATTATGGCCATTATGGCTCTCTTAGTTTGTCGCTCCCAGTCTTTTGCTAGCCTCCACAACCAAGTATGAGTTCCACTCATGCATCCAACCCCTTAAACCAAGTTATTCCAAAGAGTCCACCATACCAAATACTTGGATCAAGTTTATGATGGTGCATGTCACCTCAAAAATTATTCTTTCTTTTTATCACTTACCTACTCAAGGACGAGCAGGAGTTAAGCTTGGGGATGTTGATACATTGCAAATGTATCTATAATTTTTGATGTTCCATGCTTGGTTTTATCTACTTTCTTGTGTTTTGTCCACACTTTGGAGTACATTTCATATAATTTCTTGGACTAACCTATTAACAAAGAGCCATAGTGCTAGCTGCCTATTTTCTGCTGTTCTTGGTTCCAAGAAGTCAGAAAATGAATATTCTTGGAATTGGACGGGACAAAAGCCAAAGTCACTATTTTACCAAGGGACACACGGACCTAGAGTACGACACGGAGAGGGGTCAGGGGGGCGCCACACCACCTGGCCGCGTGGCCAGGCCTGGCCCGCGCAAGGGGGGTGGTGTGGCCGCCTCCAGCACCCCCTCGGCCCCTCCTTCCGCCTATAAGATGCCTCCGATACCAAAACCCTAAGGACCCGATCAAAAAATGCTCGAAAGAGTCTGTAGCCGCCGTCGTCTCTGTCCCTAGACAGGGAGGGATCTGAAGCTCGTCCCGGCACCCTGCCGGAGAGGGGAATTCACCCTGGAGGCCTTCTTCATCATCATGAAACCTCCGGTGTGATGCATGAGTAGTTCATCTCTGGACTACGGGTCCATGTAGTAGCTAGAGAGCTGGTTCTACTCCTTTGTGCTTTCATGTGTAGATCTTGTGAGCTCCGTTCATGATCAAGATCATCTATTTGTAAATCTGCATGTTGTGTTTGCGGGGATCCGATGGATATTGAGATGCTATTTCAGATTGGTTATTGATTCTATCATGTCTTTGTTATTTGTGATCTTGCATGCTTTCCGTTGTTAGTAGCTATCTTGGGCAAGTAGATGCTAGCAACTCTAGGAGTTAGTATTTATGCTTGATAGTGGGTTCATGCCTCTGGTAATCTGAGGAAGTGATAGAAATCTCTAAGGTACTAGATGTGATGTTGCTACTAGGGAGAAGACAACAATATTTTGTTCATAGAACAATCGTATTGTTTACTTTACACGCAATTCGTAATGCAATAATCTGTTGCTTGCAACCTAATACTAGAGGGGGTTTGGATGATAACGTGAAGGTGGATTATTAGTCATAGATGCAGTTGGATGGCGGTCTATGTATAATGTTGTAATGCCCAATCAAATCTCAAAGGAGTCAAGATGATTAGTATATGCTTGTATGCTTTCTCGATGTTTGTCAATTGCCCCGATGTAATTTGTTCACCCAACATGTTATCTATCTTAAGGAGAGCCACCTCTAGTGAACTATGGACCCGGGTCCTTTCTTTCACATACAATCTACAAACTGTTTACTGCTTTGTGTTTACTTTCTGCAAACTATTACTTCTTTCCATTCGATACGTTTTATCCTTTGTTTTCAGCAAAACTAGTGAGATTGACAACCTCATCGCAAGTTGGGGGCAAAGTTTTGTGGTTGTGTTGTGCAGGTCTCCACGTTGCTGTTGGCACTGGTAGTGCGCCCTGCCAACGTTCAGCTCGCTACGCCTTTGGGGTGTTTCCTTGCTCCTACTGGATTGATAACCTTGGTTTCTTATTGAGGGAAAACATACTGTTGTGCTCATCATACCTTCCTCTTGGGGTTCCCCAACGAGCTCGATATATTTGGGACATTAGTGGTTAATGAGAAGAACACACATTCAATGACACTGGTGGATCCATGTGGTTTGTCTAAAGAACACACATGCAATGACTCTAGATGTGGTTAATGAAAAGAACAGACATGCAATGAACTCTGGTGGATCCATATGTGGTTTGTGAAAAGAACACACATGCAATGACACTGGTGGATCCATATGTGGTATGCGAAAAGAACACACATGCAATGAAACTGGTGGACCAATGTGGTTTTTGAAAAGAACACACAAGCAATGACACTGGTGGATCCATGTGGTTTGTGAAAAGAACACACAAGAAATGACACTGGTGGATCCATATGTGGTTTGTGAAAAGAACACACATGCAATGACACTGGTGGATCCATATGTGGTATGCGAGAAGAACACACATGCAATGAAACTGGTGGATCCATGTGGTTTGTGAAAAGAACACACAAGCAATGACACTGGTGGATCCATATGTGGTCTGTGAAAAGAACAGACATGAAATGACTCTAGATGTGGTTAATGAAAGAATATACATTTCAATGACAATGGTGGTTCCATATGTGGTTTTTGAAATCAACAGACATGCAATGACTCTAGCTGTGGTTAATGAAAAGAACACACACAAGCAATGATACTAGTGGATCCATAGGTGGATTGTTAAAATGACACACATGCAATAAACTCTCTTGGATCCATATGTAATGACACTGGTGGATCCATATGTGATATGTGAAAAGAACACACATTTCAATGACACTGGTGGATCCATAAGTGGTTTGTGAAAAGAACATAGATCCAGTGACTCTAGCTGTGGTTATTGAAAAGAACACACATTTCAATGACACTGGTGGATCCATATGTGGTTTGTGAAAAGAACATAGATCCAGTGCCTCTATCTATGGTTAATGAAAAGAACACACATGCAATGACACTAGTGGATCCATATGTGGTTAATGAAAAGAACACACATGCAATGACTCTAACTATTGTTTATAAAAAGAACACATATGCAATGACACTGGTGGATCCATATATGGTTCGTAAAAAGAACAGACATGCAATGACACTGGTGGATCCATATGTGGTCTGTGAAAAGAACACACATCCAATGAAAATGGTGGATCCATATGTGGTTTGTGAAGAGAACACAAATGCAATGAACTCTGGTGGATCCATATGTGGTTTGTGAAAATACCACACATTCAGTGAACTCTGGTGTATCCATATGCAATGACACTAGGGGATCCATATGTGGTGTGTGAAAAAACAAACATTTCAATGACACTAGTGGATCCATATGTGGTTTGTGAAAAGAACAGACAAGCAATGAACTCTTGTGGATCCATATGTGGTGTGTGAAAACAACACACATGCAATGACACTGGTGGATCCATATGTGGTCTTTGAAAATAACACACATGCAATGAAACTGGTGGATCCATGTGGTTTGCGAAAAGAACACACATGCAATGACACTGGTGGATCCATATGTGGTATGTGAAAAGAACACACATTTCAATGACACTGGTGGATCCATATGTGGTTTGTGAAAATAACATACATCCTGGTTAATGAAAAGAACACACAAGCAATGACACTGGTAGATCCATATGTGGTTAATGAAAACAAAACACATGCAATGACTCTAGCTGTTGTTAATAAAAAGAACACGCATGCAATGACACTAGTGGATCCATATGTGGTTTGTGAAAACAATATGCATGCAATGACACTGGTGGATCCATATGTAGTTTGTGAAAAGAGCACACATTTCAATGACATAGGTAGATCCATATGTGGTTTGTTAAAATAAGATACATCTAGTGACTCTAGCTTTGGTTAATGGGAAGAACACACATGCAATGACACTGGTGGATCCATGTGGTTTGTGAAAAGAACACACATGTAATGACTCTAGGTGTGATTAATGAAAAGAACATACATGCAATGAACTCTAGTGGATCCATATGTGGTTTGTGAAAAGAACACACTTGCAATGAACTCTAGTGGATCCATATGTGGTTTGTTAAAAGAACACACATGCAATGACACCGGTGGATCCATATGTGGTATGTGAAAATAACATACATGAAATGAATCTACATGTGGTTAATGAAAGAATACACATTTCAATGACAATGGCGGTTCCATATGTGGTTTGTGAAAATAACAGACATGCAATGACTCTAGTTGTGGTTAATGAAAAGAACACACATGCAATGACACTGGTGGATCCATGAGGTTTGTGAAAAGCACAGACATGTAATGACTCTAGCTGTGGTTAATGAAAAGAACAGACATGCAATGAACTCTGGTGGATCCATATGTGGTTTGTGAAAAGAACACACTTGCAATGAACTCTGGTGGATCCATATGTGGTTTGTGAAAAGAACACACATGCAATGACACTAGTGGATCCATATGTGGTCCCTGAAAAGAACACACATACAATGAAATTGGTGGATCCATATGTGGTTAATGAAAAGAACACACATGCAATGACTCTAACAGTGATTAATGAAACGAACACACATCCAATGACACAGGTGGATCCATATGTGGTTAATGAAAAGAACACTCATGCAATCAAACTGGTGGATCCATATGTGGTGTATGAAAAGAACAGACATGCAATGAACTCTGGTGGATCCATATGTGGTTTTTGATAAGAACAGACATGCAATGACTCTGGCTGTTGTTAATGAAAAGAACACACATGCAATGAAACTAGTGGATCCATATGTGGTTTGTGAAAATAACACACATGGAATGAACTCTGGTGGATCCATATGTGGTTTGTGAAAAGAACACACATGCAATGAACTCTGGTGGATGGATATGCAATGACACTAGTGGATCCATATGTGGTCTGTGAAAAGAACACACATTTCAATGACACCGGTGGATCCATATGTGGTTTGTGAAAAGAACATACATCCAGTGACTCTAGCTATGGTTAATGAAAAGAACACACATGCAATGAAACTGGTGGATCCATATGTGGTTTTTGAAAAGAACACACATGCAATCACACTTGTGGCTCCATATGTGGTATGTGAAAAGAACAACCATGAAATGACTCTAGATGTGGTTAATGAAAGAATACACATTTCAATGACAACTGTGGATCCATATGTGGTTTTTGAAAAGAACAGGCATGCAATGCCTACTCTTTCTATTTTCTATTTGAATCCCTTATTCTGTCTTGCCCTTGGTTTTTTCATACTACTCAGATTTGCCCTCTCTCTTGGTCACAAATCTCACGAAAGCCTAAACGTGTGCTCACTCTGGGTGCTACACCCTGATTTCCTGACACAGATGTCACGCGGATCGTCTCCACCAACCGTTGATCCTCTGTGATCCAACGGGCAGGATAACCCCTCCCTTCTCCACTTTTTTATGCATGGTCTATCCGTGCGACCTCTCTATCCGTGCCACCGATACTTTACCTCCATAAAGAAGTGAAAATCGATCTATCTAAATAAAAAATATAAAATAAATGATCATATTTCAAAGAAGCTACCACCTTCGTCTTCCGATTCATCCTTGTCTTTGTCAATGCCATGGTCCTTGCCATCGCCGCCCTCGGTGTCCTCCTCTGATGACTCGACACCGCCCCCTTCCTCGTATAAGCACGCTATCTCCTCGTCAGAGTCCTCCTCCTCCTCTTCATAGTCCCACGGGTCCACATCACTCTCCTCCGCTTATGCCTCCAATTGATCTATGAACGCCTCCTCGTTGGCCGAGTCGGACTCATCCAAATAGCTGTCTCCACTCTTCTTCCAGATCTTCTTCTTGTTCCTATTCTTGTCCATACTCGTCGGTGCAACATGCGCCCTATCCTAGTTGCTGCTTTGCGCTCATCCGTCGCTGCAGGTACCTGACGCTCCTCCTGTGCGGGTGGTACAAGCTTCGATGTTGTGGTATCCTCGAGTGCCGATGTCGATGGATCCTAGCATAGTAGAACATGAAGTGCTGCCTCATTAGGCAACCCGCGAGCGTGAACGATGCAGCGAAGAGCCGGGGACGCAGGACGGTCAGTGGATGGCTTGGACCTGCCATTGCCACGGCGAGGGGGCATCGTGCTCAAGGAAGTTGTTTGGAATGGTCGATGGCGGGTACACAGAGTGGGGTGCCGATCTGATCAAGGATGAGGAGCAGTTTCGTGCATCGTGTTCATGCATGCATTTGTTGATTATCAAAAGTAAAGTAATATCTCGCGTACTAAACATAATTTGATCACAACAAAAGTGGCACAACGTATTCTAGACTCGTAAATATCATGTGCGTGCCTGTCGACGTGGAGTTCAACGTGCCGACATGATCATGCAGAAGTTGCGCAGTCATTGCCCCATCAACATGTGACACACACACGCGGGACGTGCGTGCCGAATCCCGTGATGACCACCCGACTCACACTCCTCTTATTATATACTAGATTTTAGGCGGCGCCGAAGACCATTGAACTTTCCATCGCAATAAAGACAAGTCCCATCGATTCCCTATCCCTGCCTCCCTGGATTCTTTGAGAAGGTAGACCGTACACGGTGGTCTTGTATAATATTAGTAGTACTACTAGACCACAGCCTGTACTCTTTGACTCTTCTCCCACACTAATCACTATCTTCTTCCTCCTGCCGCCGCCAGCCTCACCCTACAAGCCATGGCTCCCCTGAGGAGAGGCCAGTCGACGATCCTCCCGGAGAAAAAGGAGAGAGCTCGTTGCGAGGCACTTCTTGCTCTACTAGCCCCTCAATCCCCCTCTCAGCGAGGCCCAATCTCCCCCGACAATGGCGCCGAATGTTCTAGCAGGCGAGGGCTCCTCCCGGTATGGTCTTCTTGTTCTACTTCTTCTCCATCTCCTTCTCCATTATGATCTTATTCGGCTTCTTCTTGTTTTTTCTACTTCTTCTTCTTCTTCCTCTTCCTCTTCTACGTATTACAGGTCGACCATGGAGCCAAAATCCACCATGATGGAGGTGTTGCAGGACCCGTTCGGTCCCGTTCCACGTCTCAGCGAGGTAGCAAATCTCCACATTGTTATTTATCCGAGTTGTGATGTGGATTTCTTAGATTGTGTCCGCCCTGCATTGGTTTTTCTTCTTCTTTTGCGAGTTGTATTAGTTTTCATGAATATGACTGGATCTCTTGGTCTTTCCTTAATACCGTTGTTCATAAATTCACTATGGATTTTTTTTGATTAGGATTAGTTTATTGTGGTTATGAATAGATCCCTATGTCCATGTTTAACACTGATGTCCATAGATTCAACGGGATTTTTTTGATCTATATTAGTATTCACCTAGAACCTAGAGTATAATTATAGAATTTCTATTTCAATTAACATGAACAATGCAGCGATCGAAGGCCGAGTACGGTGACAGGGCAGCCACGATCAGTGCCATGATTGACAACCAACATGAGCTTGCACGCTCCCTCACCCAAGCTAATTAGAGCCTACACAAGAAATTATCTGTGCAGAAGGAGATCTCGCTAGATTTTGCACGTGACGTCGTGAGGTTGCAGAAAGTGCTCGACCGTAACTTGAACAGACAAGAACAGGCCATCAAGATAATCAACCATCTCATGGAGGACAAGAACAATCTCGTGGAAAGGTGCACTCTCCTGCAGGACGAAGTCACCGAGGCACTTAGAGGACGCGTCAAGGAAACCAAGGCTACCATCTGAGCCTACCATGATAGGAACCGTTGCCTGGATGAAGTGAAAGAGATGAAGGAGGACATGAGCAAAGGGATCACCGTACTCGAGGGTGTTTGGAAAGAGAACGAGGCGCTAAGGGCTTGTCTGGAGGCGTATCGGAGCAATGCCTAAGTCTGATTCTCGTTAGAGGGGGCACAAATATTAGTTCATGCTCCACTCCTTTTGTAATGTTTAGGGTTCAGGGAGCAATGCCCAAGTCTTCTTCCCATTATAGGGTGCAAGAAGAAGCCTAGGGCACCTCCTTATCTATATGGCCATGTGTTGGTGTTCATGTTCATGAATGGACACCATGTGCTCTTTCCATTATGTATGTGGACATGGGTTTCTGCATTATGAGTTTGCCACTAGCCCACTACTATTTGGTGATATTGGAAAAAAACCCACAACACACTAAACTACAGATAAACCTTATTTGTCTTTGAAATTGAAATTATGACAGTGCCACTAGTTGATTCATAAAATTTTGATTAGTCCTAGATTGCTTCTTCCTTGAAATTATGACAGTGCCACTAGTTGATTCAGTTAATTATGGAAACTAACCAGCTTGTCCTGGTGAACTGAACAAACCATACTATGCATTTTTGTTGCAGGGAAAGAGGCGAAAGCTCGACCAGGGCCTGGCGACCTGGCTAAATGACAAGATAGCCATCTAAAGGGAGAAATAGAATTCCCAGAAACTGGCCTTTGACCACCTACGCGCTGAACTCGCGGTCCTTTCTAACAAGTGCCAGAAACTGAAAGAGGTAAACACCGGCTAGGCGAAGCTTCACAGGGAAGGTCGCACCTCGGCTAGGAAGCAGACGGAGATAAGGAAAGGGATCTTGAAGGAAAATCGTATGGCTATGGACCAACTTCTCGAATCCGTGACGGACCGATGGAACCTACGGCTGGGACACGACAAAGTATTGAAGGCGCTGGCCGATCTTAGGGAGAAAAACAAGCAGCTCTGGGCTAGGCCCCCTTGAACCCAACATATGTCTATTTAGTACTAAACTTCCTGGTTTATCCTCTATAGTGCTGACTTTGTAAGCGTGAACTTAACTCTATGCACGATATGTCTGTTCATCTGAAATTAATTTGCTCGAGGATTGAGTTTGGCTTAGTTAAGAAAGCATTGGCACATCATAAATTATTCATATTGAATTTCCTTTATCCTCGGTAGTCTGTCCTTGGTCACCCTCGCGCGCCTTATTTAGTTCCTTCAACAGATCCGCAATGCAGTACTCTAGCTTCTTCTTGTCTTCCTTGAGATGATCCCTCTCCTTTTCTGCATTATGAATTAGCAACCTGTGACTATCCTTAAGCTTCTTTGCAGTTGCAACTACCAAACTCCCATTGATTCTGTCACTTAGCTCTGACTGCTAATTCTTGATTTCTTGTTCTAGCTCCTTATTTCGTACCGACAGCTTGTAATTTTTTAGCTGCATCACAAGCATCAGTAAATATCCCCGGCCTTTCAAACCCATACATCTCCCATAACTGTGACAAACATTTCTTAATTGCATCTGGCTACTCAAGATCCACCCACTCTACTGCTTTACACACTAGGCCAACCTAAAAAACACACACTATAGTGTTATGAACATACACGATACATTTTTCTTCATGTCACCCGAGATCTTGGTTCTTAAGATGCTCATCCTCTCATAACTCCCGAGGTTAGTAGGGTTCTCATTACAGATAACAAACAGGGGTGTCGGAGGTACTAGGTGGGTATCGATCCTTGAGTCACATTTGACTAGGGTCAAAACAAGCCAGAACAAACATACAAAGTGAACAGAGTGAGGGGGTCTCAATGTCTTCTGCAAACAACACACAATCAAGAAACACATTATGCACTTAGGCAAGCAAACACGGTCAACGTTAGGGACCAAGGAGTTAACTACTCGCGATATAGGGGAATCCTATCTTAGGGCTATTCATCCTAGATATCATGTTATTATGGTCTGGGTCACTATCTTTCGATGGAAGCCCTTGCCGTATCTTTGGACGCTTATTAGCACTTGATCTCTTCATATTATGAGGATTCCGCTGGTAGGGCGATATTGTTGTCTCCTGGTGTTTGCTGCTAGTTGCTTCTCTTCATCTCATTATCACCGTATTCTCCTAGTTCTAGGTCCTATTTGATTGAAATCCATAGGTTTGAAATTTGGAAGAGAGTTAGAGGAAACCATTTTCTAAATCATTTTTAAGTTAGTGGGAGATAAGGAGTAGAATCTTTCGAAAAGCTTTTGAGGAAATTATTTTTCAAAAGCCGATGTTTCCAAAATAGTTTTTCTATCTAAAGACCATGCTAACTAAGGTTCACCTGCAGTCAGCTCTGATACCAAGTTTGTGGGCCCCCAGATTAATCCTCCAAGAATCCCTATTATGCATCCACCACGATCCCATGATCAGTTAGTCGTGGCACATAACCGACAAGTATCAAAGTGAACATCCATTACTTAAGATGAGAGATGTCATACCTTACATGCTATTATGGCTACATCACTTGTGGGCCCCCCGGATTAACCTCCGAGAATCCCTGTTATGCATAGAACCACGATCCCATGATCAGTTAGTCGTGGCACATAACAGACAAGTATCAAAGTAAACATCTAATACATAACGAATACTTGTCATACCTTATTTGCCATGGCTACATCGATCAACCATCAGCGGAACTTCATTAAGCGAAGAGCCCGTGCCATGCCTTTACCTATACGCAACTGACTAGGAGAACGTCCTAGCCCGCTTAGCCGTCAACTTCATCCTCTTCTTGATATCTAACCAAGTTAATAGCCAGGGACAATGCTAGTGAGTACTTTGAATGTACTCGCAAACCACCTTAAATAACAATAATAACAAGAGCATATGTAGTATGGCTGTGGCAGTAGGAGGGCTCCAAGAGGGGTTCTTTTCTCAATTAGCTTCTCTTGTATATATAACATCTACATATCTTTGTTGAAAACCTTTGTAAAAAATTTGGAAACATGTTGAAAAGTTTTGTAAACATTAGGGTTGGGGTACCCATTTATTCCCGTCTTTAGGTCGTCCCACGACCAAACTCCTTTCTCCTCCTTCCAAAGATCCCATGGTTAAAACCTTTCTCGTTTACGAGCATCCCATGGTCAAAACATTTCCAAAGCCATTTTTTTTCCAATATCCTTTTTGAAAACAAAACCAGCACCGCTCGAATAGATTTACACTCTGCAGAGGTTGCACACTTTACCCACACCATCCGGGTACACTACCCTGATCTGCATCGATCGTGGGTCGAGTAACCAATCAAGACTCTCTGGATGCCCACCCTAATATAAGTGCCTACCCTATGAGTGTTGTTCCCCTCAACACCGGGACGTCGGGTACCGAGGACCAACCGAAGCGCATTTTACACTTCACACAGTGGGCGTTTTCAATGAGGGGCTCATAGTAACGCGTGGAGGCTCGCAGACCCTTTGTTCCTTCTCCAGGTCGATGTCCCACATGGACCCTTACGTGAGAAGGCCCACCCTCCAGGGAGTTTCATCCCCTGTAGTAGTTGCGAGGCAGCTTATACCAGAATAGACAAACATCAAATCCAGCCCTGTCCCATTCTAGAGTAATGTGGTTGCACAGGGTTAATTGTTCAGCAAAACTGTAAAGAATCGGGTGCGTTTTCATAAAACTTTTTCTTTCTCAACATCTCTTGGGAGGTCCCACCTCACCAAGGTTTTATCATAAAACATTTGGTAAAACTTTTTCCGGGGTCTTCCCATCCTCTAGCTTTTCTTTGGCTGAAACAATGTCTCCAAAAAGGGGTATGGTGTATTACACCATCTACCATACTAGGGACAAGTAGGTATCGTCAAGGGGGTTATACTTAGTAGTACCAAAGTGTAATAGTTCGGAAGAGCCAAACCACTACTATATATATATATATACATCAACATATAGTAAACAATGCAGTTTTGATAAACAGCAGATAAAACATGCATAAGTAAAACAGTAGGACAAGGCTTATGAGCAAGAAGGTGGGTTGCCTGAGTTCAGTAATCTAGCAATATATATCCCTAGACTTCTCCTTCTAATACCCAATAATACCAATAATAATAACCAACTTCTCTGGTCTCCGATATAATCACATCTACCGTCGATACGTATCACATCCAAGAAAACAAATGACATAATCAACACCAGGCATACATACATCAATACATATAGCAAGCAATGAACATTACAAGTTTACAAATCAGTAGGTTTTGATGATTGAGTTGGTTGTAATTGGAATTACTTTAATTGCCCTTGTGGTGTTTGTTTTATGATTTATTTGTCCAAACACCACCTAAGGGGATTTAGAACTAGGCTTGGGTCTGTATGATATCAATATTCAAAGATGATACCTTCCGGTAGGTATTGACAAAATAAGACCAGCAAAAGTGGTTTCACTATTTTATCACTTTTCTTTAAGTAGCTATGATTTTCCTAGTGATAAACGCTATAGTTTTAGGAAATAATTTACCAGAAAAGTTTCGGAGCTCCAAAAATTATTTCCTTGGATGGTTGGGTATATTTTGATGTACTGATTCACTGAGAGTTGGAATTATGTCAAAATAATTACCGGAATGCCCTCAGGAAATTCCCAAAGATAGTTCTGGAGCTATTTTGATCTATAGTAGATTTTGATTTGATTCCAAAGACACATTGTAGGTATTTAGAATACCTTTCAGTACAAATTGGAATCAACCTTTTTTGATTTACAGAAATACTGACGTGGTTTTATTAGAGAATTAACCCTACACAGAATAGTTTAAATCCTAATAAATCAACCATGGATCATAAAATTTTGGGCTCCTGGGGTTCGATAGATATTAGTATGGATGTGTTCTGGGAGTTAGAATTAGGTCAATACATTTCATATATTGGCCTAGAGAATTTCGTAAAGTCAGAGATGCCCTGTTTTTTTTATTTTTACTAATGCCAAACCATAGCTCACCTTGACCTGAGGTAAAATCTAATTGGTAGGTATAGTAAAATACTTTCAGGGGAAATTTATTTCATCCCATTTTCTTATGTATGGCTTACTGAGGGATTTATTTAGTGTAAAAGACACATTTTAGTAGATGTAATTCCAGCAAATGACTACGATAAATATTGGTATGAGACTAGCTCTGAATGGTAGATAAAACTTCATAGAGCATGTCAAAATTTAGATCTAGCCATTTGTTGGTATTTTCCATTTTAAAAAAGATTTAAAACTAACTACTGTAGAATAGATCTTGAAAAAGGAATTAAGAAAAGAAGAGGGGCAGAGAACAACCGGGCTGAATTCTAGCGGGAACTGGGTCGCACGGGGTCCAGTCTGCCCACTCCACCCTCCAGCATGCGGGAAGCCTGGTTCAAACCCGCCAGGTGGGGCTAGATGGTCAGCCTCAGGGGTGACAAAGAGGTACGGGGTGATGACAGCCATTGGATTAGAAGGGCCATCACGGCTCCCACTTATCTCCCTCCTCACGATGGTGTGAGAGAGAGCAAACCCTAGCGCGGCTCAGGGGAGCAAGGGGCTGCTCACCTGGGGGCGGAGAGGAGCCGATGCGAGTGTAGGGCGAAGTGGTAGACGCCAGGGAGCTCGGGGATGGGCGGCTTCTCGGGTTTCCGCGTCTGGAGACGCCTCACGCGGCCGCGACCAGAGAGCCTCGTCGGAGCTCGGCGGCGCTGCATGGGGAGCAGTCCCTAGGCAGATGAAGAGTCGGATTAGAAGCAGTATGTACAGGGGATCTCGGACAACTTGCATGCAGAGAGAGAAAAGAAAGGAGGAGACCTCATGGGTAGATTTCTAAAAACAGCCGAAAAGGAGATTCTTCCTTCTCTAGCGAGCTGTGGAGCTTGAGGAGGGACTGGGGATCATGGGGAGGCTCTCTGAGGGCCAGGGAGGGAAGCGAGGGAGCTGGGGGTGGTCTGGTACGACTAAAAGCTTGCAAAAGAGGTTGAGCCCGAGAGGACTTCCTCATCTTCTCCATGGCGATGGGGAGCCAGGGATCTGGATATGGAGCTCGGGAATAGGTAGGTGGGAGAGGGTGGAGTGTACTGGGAACTAGTTGATTGGATGGGGTGGCCTCTGGTTGTTTTAAGAAGAGTGGTGTTGGTCCATGATGGATTTGGTCCAAGGAGAGGATGGGGGGAGCTGGTCTCCCATTGGGCAGCAGGGGTGGTGGAGAGGTCCTCGGAGGGGGCTCTAGTCGAGAGAAGGCACAAAGAGGGAGGTGCTGCAGCAGGAGTAATAAATGGCAAAGATTTTCTTGTCCCTCTCTTTATATTCTCCCCAAGCATAAAGGACATAGGGGTATAGCTGCTACTGGGTAGGGCTACAGTTTCACACGTCCTGAGGAGTGTCATGGTTGGTGCGGTGAGTGTTGGACAAGGTGGGATGAGGATTGGAAGGGATTTGATTAGTGTTTTTGTGTCATGATCTAAATTGTAATGATGGGTATTTATGAAGAAAGTCCTCATTTGTGATCCTGGAAAAATGGAGAAATGGTTCTAGTGGAAGGGTATAGTCCATATATACCTCCTCTAATAATTTGGGATTTTTAAGATGATTTTTAGTTCACTAAAAATCATTTATTCAAAAAGTGCAGAAATGGTGTTTAGAATCTCATTTGATAAATTTACGTTGGACAAAGTTGGTTTTTGATGGGAGATGATTCTAAATATGAATCCATACTTTGAGGAATTTTCCCATGATTTATTGGGGATTAAAAGTATTTAAAACTATTAATATTCCATTTCTGCCATTTAAGAAAAAGGGCAAAGAGAAATAATAAAGGATCTCAAAAATATTTATTTTTGAGATGGGAATGTAGGGTAGGATATATGGACCTCAAATGAGCAAAACTTTTGAGAAGTGCTTTGGCAAAAACAAAACTTTCCATTGCAGGAGTTTGGAGATTTTGACTATTAAAGAGATTAATTAGATTTGGAGCCATAATACTTATGGATAATTTTTGATAAATTTTGATGATCACGCTAGATGATGTAGAAAAGGTGTAACAAGCATTTGCAACCTTGGGATTGGAGAATGCAAGTTGATTTTTGTGAAAACTAGAGATTTAAGGATCTTGGGTAAGATTGTTTTCATGCCACCAAAACCTTGTTGGAACTTGGAGCTCAGATCTCCCCTTGGGGCATTGCATAGATGGATGGATAGACCTAGTGATGTACATCAACATGTTATAGAGGTTTGAGCTTTATCTTGCATTAGTTCACCAAGAATTGATTTCAAACTTTGAATAAAATAAGCTTGCCAAAGCAGATTATCAACTAGCCTTCAAAAACCTTGTGGGTTTAAGAAGCAAAAAGATCCACTTGGAACAAGTGAAGTAGATATTGATAGACCTATATGAGTGGAACACAACCATGCAAATAGTTGGTCCATACAGGGTTGGATGATGGTGTGAGCTTCTATCAAAGTAGGCATGTTGACTCGATGCAGGAAGAGTTATTTTCTTGCCTGCAAAACCATCAAGAACAAGTAGGTTGGAGGATGATCTATCCAAGGGAAAGAGTGGGCCTTGGTAATCCTTAGGATGGTTAACAAGATGGTTCATATGCATTTTCAAAAATACACAAGGGTTGAGAAAGGCAGGCATTCAAAAAGGTGATGTTGGAAATAGTTTTCCAGACTTCCAAATTTGGTAGATTTAGGGTTTTTGACTAGAGCATGAGAGGGGATGTTTTTAATGGGTTGCAAGGTACCCAAGCATCATCAAGTGGATGATGTTGAAGTGTATATTGAGTAGAAAGGATCCATGCTTGATATTGGTCTTCATTGACTTGGAAGCTTTTGGGATTATATCACTTCAGAGCTGATCTGGTTAAGGGTTTTAGATGATTACTTAGTAGCTAGGGATCAGATCTAGATTGTATTCTTGCTTAGGGTTTGGTGAGTTTAAGGTATATTGATCACAGGGATGAGCTCCTAGAGTGGATCATACTACTTCCTAAGGAATCAAGTCAAACAGCAGATCAAGGTAATTCATCAGACAACAGATCAAGGCAACTCATCTTACAAACAAATCTACTACTACTAGGGTTACCATCAAGCTAAGCTTGAGGTAAGGATGGGTATTTTGAAAAGGTTGTGGTTTGTATAAGATGAGAGTCCTTAGTATCTCTACCAAGAGTAGAATTCAAAATCTTTAAAAAGGAGGTTTTAGGAAACCTAGAGATAAGAATGGTTGAAGGTTCTGTCTATAAAACATAAGGAGATTATAATAGGTTGCTCTGGTCTTCCGCAGTTTTCTCAATAGAAGCTACTAAAATAGTTTTGGTTACATAAGCATCTTGGCTCATGTTTTGAAATGCCAGAACATTTGAGAATATGTAAAATGAGCCATGATAGTTTTGTTAAATAGCTTTTTGACAACTGATGTTGAGGTAAGGAGTATATCATAAGATGTACAATCAGAAGTATAAATATAGACAACAACAAACAAGCACTGCACAATTAAATAAGAAAAAGGTTTTGTTCCCCCTGATTTTTGAGTTTTGGACAACTAATCAGGGTTGCTGAAATTGGGGTGTTATAAACCTTTCCCCCTTAAAAGAATCTCGTTCCGAGATTCAGGAGAGTAGGGTTAGGGGATTTTAAGTCAGGGTTAGCGCTACTGGTTTCAAGCGTGATATCTTACGGACTCCGTCTTTGAAAGTGGTTACTACATTGATGAAGTTGAGCTTCAGTCTTCCGGGATGCACGGAGAGTTGAGCAGAGTCTAGTCCCTATTTGCGAGGGATGACCTTCCTTTCCTTCCAGACTCTATATCTCGAGGGCTTAGACTGGGCAGACTACCTCGATGCTGAACTTCACGGACTACTCGTTAGAGGATAGAATCTACAGCTGGGAGTACCTCTGTTTAAGGATTCACAGCTCTTCCTTAGGGTCGTAGCGTATTCTAATTAACGATTTTACGGTTGCTACTCCTAGGTTTGCTTCTATGGAAGGGTTACTCTATTTTGGTGGGAATACGTAGTTTTCCCCCTTAAGATTAAACTGGGGTAGATCTGAGAGTTGACATAGTCCTTCCTTCTTGGAGTCGTGGATTGATGTTAGGTGGATATCGCAGTCTTCTGCCCAGAGTTGAAACCTTCCGACGACGTCCGTGAAGGTAGGTCCTATGGGGCTTATATATTATGATTATTCGTACTTAGTCTGTTCGAGTCGTTGGAGTCTCACGTCTTCTAAGCGATTGGAACTGAGCGGTTAGCGATCCTGTGGTCCTTCGGAAGAGTTTTCAGCTGACATAGCGAAGGGATTTCGTAGGATCTTCGATTTGTTTCTCCTCTAATGAACCGCGAGTTGCTACTTGGCGAAAAGACGTCGAATCTGGGGATCTTTTCTGAAGTATCCTCCGGTAGACAGTCTCCTGGAGATTGAGTGGAAAGGCTTAGTCTTTCCACCTTAGAGCTTCACTAAGGTTCATCGAGAAGGGTCTGGATCTTCTGTCTTGGAAGGCTGACTTGATCTTAGTGGAAGGATATATCTTACCTGAATCTTGAGCTGAGATCTTCGAGCGACACCCTACTTTATCAATCTTGGCGGGATGGTTTCCTAATGCAGCCTTTAAGGGGTTAGCTCAAGGTAATTTAGCAGTTTACGACTCTTTTTGCTAGTAGTTAGTCAGGGTTGAAGCAGTCAGCATCGGGTAAGCGGTCACCATTTGCATTTCTTGCGTTGCTTCTGCTTGATGGTGGAGTGGACTCGTTATGTTCACACTTCCTTAGCATCTGACTTCAGGGGTAGTTTTGACCTTCTAGGGAGGATCATTCCGTTAGTTTGGGATAGTGTCGACTAGATTAGTTAGTCTCTTGAGGCGGTCAGAAGCTCTAATACACTAAAGGTTAGTGTGATTAGGTCTTCCTTCTTGTCTTGGTTGACTTATCGGGTGGTTCCTTGTGGATATTGAGGACCCTTCAGTGGTCGACTTCCGGCTTCAACGGGATTTTTGCTATAATATATCGAGGAATAAGGGAGGGTGGTGCTATTGACAAGTCTTGCAAGGTGAGTTTGACGAGGTATGTCGTCCTGCTGAGGTGAAATCTTCGAGTTGATTCTGACTTGACGATATCAAACTCCTGGTTCTTGTGATGGTTTTCCTCTCATATACTCTCGAGGTTAGTCTAGGTCTCATTACTGACAGCTAACAAAGGGGTTTCCTGAGTTACTAGGTGGGTTATCGCTCCTCGAGTCACATTTTTAAGGAGGCCAAAGCAAACCAGAACATACAAACAAGGCGAACAGAGCGAGGGGATCACAATTCCTCGGCAAGCAACACATGATGCACTTAGGCAAGCAAACATGGTCAACGCTAGGGACCAAGGAGTTAACTACTCGCGATGTAGGGGAATCCTATTCTTAGGACTATTGACCCTAGATACCGTCCTTCTTCAGGTCGGAGTCACTATCTTGCAGATGAAGCCTTCGTCGTATCTTGGACACTTCTTTATAGTGCAACACTTGATGTCTTCTGATTAGGAGGATTCCACTAGTAGAGCGATATTGTAGTCACCTTGTGTTTGCTGGTAGTTGCTTGTCTTCATCTGGTTCTCATTGTCTTCACCGGGTTCTAGATCCTAGTTATTTAAAATCCGTAGGTTTGAAGTTTAAACGAGAGTTAGAGGAAACCATTTTCGAAAGCATTTACTTAGAGTAAGAGAAGTAGTAGAACTTTTTGAAACTCATTGGGAAACTAGTTTTCGAAAGCCGGGTTTTTCAAAATAAGGTTCCTGTCTAGCAACCATGCTAACTAAAGTTCTGCTACAGTCAGGATGGCTCTGATACCAAGTCTGTGGGGTCCCCGATTTAACCTCCGAGAATCCCTGTTATGCATACAACCACGATCCCATGATCAGTTAGTCGTGGCACATAACAGACAAGTATCAAAGTAAACATCCAATACATAACGAATACTTGTCATACCTTATTTGCCATTATGGCTACATCGATCAACCATCAGTGGAAGTTCATTAAGCGTAGAGCCCGAGCCATACCTTAACCTATAGGCAATTGACTGGTAGAACTTCCTAGCCCGCTTAGCCATCAACTTCATCCTCTTCTTGATATCTGACCAAGTTAATAGCCAGGGACAATGCCAGTGAGTACTTTGAATGTACTCGCAAACCACCTTAAGATAACAATAATAACAAGAGGATATGCAGTATGGCTGTGGTAGTAGGAGGGCTCCAAGAGGGGTTCTTTTCTCAATTAGTTTCTCTTGTAGATATAGCATCTACATATCTTTGTTGAAAACCTTTGTAAACATTTTGGAAACCTGTTGAAAAGTTTTCTAAACATTAGGATTGGGGTACCCATTTATTCCCGTCTTCAGGTCGTCCCAAGACCAAACTCCTTTCTCCTCCTAACGACCATCCCATGGTCAAAACCTTTATCGTTTACGACCATCCCATGGTCAAAACATTTCCAAAGCCATTTCTTTTCCGAAATCCTTTTTGAAAACAAAACCAGCATTGCTCTACAGCAACCTTCCCAACTGTCCATGACCGCGAACATGGCTATTTGAATAGATTTATACTCTGCAGAGGTTGCACACTTTACCCACACCATCCGGGTACACAACCCTGATCTACACCGATCGTGGGTCAAGTAAATGATCAAGACTCTCCAGATGCCCACTCCAATATAAGTGCCTACCCTATGGGTGTTGTTCCCCTCAACACCGGGACGTCGGGTACCGAGGACCAACCAGAGCGCATTTTACACTTCACACAGTGGGCGCTTTCAATGAGGGGCTCATAGTAACGCGTGGAGGCTCACGGACCCTTCGTTCCTTCTCCAGGTTGATGTCCCACATGGACCCTTACGTGAGAAGGCCCACCCTCCAGGGAGTTTCATCCCCTGTAGTAGTTGCGAGGCAGCTTATACCAAAATAGACAAACATCAAATCCAGCCCTGTCCCATTCTAGAGTAATGTGGTTGCACATGGTTAATTGTTCTAGCAAAACTGCAAAGAACCAGGTGCATTTTTGTAAAACTTTTTCCTCCATCTTTCCTTCAGCATTTTGTAAAACAAAACCTTTTTCTTTCTCAACATCTCTTGGGAGGTCCCACCTCACCAAGGTTTTATCATAAAAAATTTGGCAAAACTTTTTCCGGGGTCTTCAGATCCTCTAGCTTTTCTTTTGATGAAACAGGGTCTCCAAAAAGGGGTATGGTGTATTACACCATCTACCATACTAGGGACAAGTAGGTATCGTCAAGGGGGTTGTACTTAGTAGTACCAACGTGTAATAGTTTGGAGGAGCCAAACCACTACCATATATACATCAACATATAGTAAACAATGCAGTTTTCATAAACAGTAGATAAAACATGCATAAGTAAAACAGTAGGACAAGGCTTCTAAGCAATAAGGTGGCTTGCCTGAGTTAAGCAATCTGGAAATATATGTCCCTGGACTTCTCCTTATAATACCCAATAATACCAATAATAATAACCAACTTCTCTGGTCTCCGATATAATCGCATCTACCATCGATACGGATCACATGCAAGCAAACAAATGACATAATCAACACCAGGCATACAAACCTCAATACATACAGCAAGCAATGAACATTACAAGTTTACAAATCAGTAGGTTTTGATAGATTGAGTTGGTTGTAATTGGAATTACTTTAATTGCCCTTACGGTCTTTGTTTTATGATTTATCTATCCAAATACCACCTATTCCGGGGATTTAGAACTAGCTTGGGTCTGTATGATATCAATATGAAAAGATGATACCTTCAGGTAGGTATTGACAAAATAAGACTAGCAAAAGTGGTTGCACTATTTTATCACTTTTCTTTAAGTAGTTATGGTTTCCTAGTGATAAAAGCTATAGTTTTAGGAAATAATTTACCAGAAAAGTTCCGGAGCTCCAAAAATTATTTCCTTGGACGGCTGGGTAGAGTTTGATGTAATGATTCACTGAGAGTTGAAATTATGTCAAAATATTACCAGAATGCCCTCAGGAAATTCCCAAAGGCAGTTCTCGAGCTGTTTTGTCTTTTTCACCAAATTTAAACTATAGTAGCTTTTGATTTGATTCCAAATACACATTGTAGGTATTTGGAATACCTTTCTGTAGAAATTGGAATCAACCGTTTTTGAGTTACAAAAATACTGAGGTGGTTTTATTAGAGAATTAACCCTACACAGAATAGTTTAAATCCTAATAAGTCAACCCTGGATCATAAAATTTTGGGCTCCTGGGGTTCGATAGATGTTTGTATGGATGTGTTATGGGAGTTGGAATAAGGTCAACACATTTCATATATTGGCCTAGAGAATTTCCTAAAGTCAGATATGCCCTGTTTTTGTTATTTTTACTAATGCCAAACCATAGCTCACCTTAACCTGAGGTAAAATCTAATTGGTAGGTATAGTAAAATACTTTCAGGGGAACTTTGTTTCATCCCATTTGGTTATGTATGGCTTACTGAGGGATTTATTTAGTCTAAAAGACACATTTTAGTAGATTTAATTCCAGCAAATGACTAAGATAAATATTGGTATGAGACTAGCTCTAAATGGAAGATAAAACTTCATAGAGCATGTCAATATTTAGATCTATCCATTTGTTGGTATTTTCCATTTTAAAAAACATGTAAAACTAACTGATGTAGAACAGATCGGAAAAGGCAGAAAACAACCGGGCTGAATTCTAGCGTGAACTGGGTCGCACGGGGTCCAGTCGGCCCACTCCACCCTCCAGCGCGAGGGAAGCCTGGTTCAAACCCGCCAGGTGGGGCTGGATGGTTAGCCTCAGGGGGCGACAAAGAGGTACGGGACGATGACAGCCGTTGGATTAGACGGGCCATCGACGGCTCTCACTTGTCTCCCTCCTCACGATGGTGTGAGAGAGGGCAAACCCTAGCGTGGCTCAGGGGAGCTCAGGGCTGCTCACCTAGGGCGGAGAGGAGCCGATGCGAGTGCAGGGCGAAGAGGTAGACGCCGGGGAGCTTGGGGATGGGCGGCTTCTCGGGTTTCCGCGTCTGGAGACACCTCACACGACCGTGACCAGAGAGCCTCGTCGGAGATCAGTGGCGCTGCGTGGGGAGCAGTCCCTGGGCAGATGAAGAGTGGGATTAGAAGTAGTATGTACAGGGGATCTCGGACAACTTGCATGAAGAGAGAGAAGAAAGGAGGAGACCTCACAGGTAGATTTCTGAAAACAACCGAAAAGGAGATTCTTCCTTCTCCAACGAGTTGTGGAGCTTGAGGAGGGGCTAGGGCTCGTGCGGAGGCTCTCTGAGGGCCAGGGAGGGAAGTGAGGGAGCTAGGGGTGGTCGGGTACGACTAGAAGCCTGCAAATGAGGTTGAACCCGAGAGCACTTCCTCTTCTTCTCCATGGCGATGGGGAGCCAGGGATCTGGATGTGGAACTCGGGAAGAGGTAGGTGGGAGAGGGTGGAGTGGCCTCTGGTTGCTTTAAGCCGAGTACTGTTGGTCCATGATGGATTTGGTCCAAGGAGAGGATGGGGGGAGCTGGTCTTCCATTGGGAAGCTATCATGGTGGTGGCACGGCAGATGCCATGGATAGGCTAAAGATGGGGCCAATGAGTGCTAGGGGAATCCAGGGAGGGAGAGCGTGGTGATTCCACACACAGAAGTTCTTGTATTCTCTGTATCGATGTTGCTTACAAGTGCTCTTGAGTCCCGTAGCAAGAAGGAGACAATGTTTCTTACCCCCCGCTAACTAGCATTGGAGCTCTACCTTAGACAGAGAATGATTCCTCTATTTGCCGTCCTCCTCTCTATGGAGGCCTTGGTGCTCCTTATATAGGGGAGCCCGGGTTACAATTCTAGGGCACATGTGGCAGCATATTCTACGAATATGCACCTTTCCTAAAGCAGATGCAGCTTTATTCTTATTTAACGGCTCGTCCGGGCTTTGGACGTAACCCACATCATCATCCTTGTCTTTTGGTGTCACGGGCTACGTCATCCGGCTTTCCCTGCGTCACCTTGGTCATCACTGACCCGCTGGTCCTATCCTTTGCTTTAATTTCCACAGGTTCCAGCTAATAAAGCCACCTTTTGACCAGCGGGGGATTCCTTCTCTTTGAATCTAAGATAGTCCGGATAGCATATAGCTAATCCGGTCTACCCTTTTACCTGCAAAACAGATAGTCATGGCCGACATAGATCTTATGACGGTTGGACCCTTGTCAACGAAGCGCCCCATGGGCTGGGCAACAACGTGATTCGGCCTGCCTTGAGGTGATCAGGTCAGCACTTTGCTTTGACCGCGCCATACCCTGGCTAACTCGGCCCTTATAACCCGGTGTTTCCCTATCCGGGGGTATCCCCCAACATTAGTCCCCGAAGCTGGTGCGGTCTTAGCAACTTTTACTTGTTAAGGCCATGGCAGGTTCCCATATCTGGATCTTTCGCTCCTTTGGCCGAGTTACCTCGTTGCCCGGAGTTTCTTTTCTTTTGACCCTTTCGCTCTATCCAAGTCATTCCTCGTTGGCTCTTGCTTGCTTATCCGGGTTGTTTTTCCTTCTCTCGTACGCTTCCCCACATCCTACGTGGATGGTAATCATCATTTGCCTCAAATTAAGGGCCATGCGCATTTACCGCGTCAGTTACTGTCGCTGCGTCAGGCATAACTGTTGTGAACATCCCATCACTACAGCGCGTCGTTAACCGTAAGGCCATGTCCCATCATGGGATCGCTTGCTCCCATGGCCCCTTTTGTGGCCTTGCTCCGATTGGTTGCTTGGGCCGCATACACGCTCGCTACGTGTAGCATGCAACCCGCAAAGGATCCCACGACATGCGTGGCACGTTAAGTAGGGGATGCGGCGCACTCCCAGGGGAAGTTCCCCCATTCGTGTCGTGCTCCATTGCTCTCTCTCTTTCACTGCAACTCCGCCGCTGCCGGTTTTCTTCTCCACGAGCGCCCCTGCGACCGTGCTCCGGCGATATTTCACGCTAGCGCCACCGTTTCCAGTGCCAGTCTCCACCACGGGGCCTTGCGCTTCCCGTTTCCCCTCTTCTGGCTACCATTATTCCGCTTATCCCCTCGAAGACTTCGATCTCACAATGACAGAGGCTGAAGCTTTGATGATGGTGCAGCCAGGGAAGGGGCCGAGGGCCGTGAGCGTGGATGCTGGGATGGCTCCATCGTCCGCGAGGAAGATTTGGATTGGCTCCACGCCTCTCGTTGATACATTGCAAATGTATCTATAATTTGTGTTGTTCCATGCTTAGTTTTATCCACTTTCTTGTGTTTTGTTCCAACTTTGGAGTAATTTTCATATGATTTCTAGGACTAACCTATTAACAAGAGCCACAGTGCCAGCTGCCTGTTTTCTGCTGTTTTTGGTTCCAAGAAAGTCAGAAAATGAATAATCTCGGAATTGGACGGGACAAAAGCCAAAGTGCTTATTTTTCCGGATGTCATCAAGTGCCAGAATACGAGACGGAGACGGGCCAGGGGGCCACCACACCACCTAGCCGCGCGGCCAGGCTTGGACGAAAACCCTAAGTACCCGATCAAAAATCCACGAAAGAGTCTGTAGCCACCGTCATCTCCATACCTAGATCGAGAGGCATCTGAAGCTCTTCCCGGCACCCTGCCGGAGAGGGGAATTCACCCTCGAGGCCTTCTTCATCACCATGCAAGCCTTCGGTGTGATGCGTGAGTAGTTCATCCTTGGAATACGGATCGATGTAGTAGCTAGATGGCTGGTTCTCCTCCTTTGTGCTTTCATGTTTAGATCTTGTGAGCTCCGTTCATGATCAAGATCATCTATTTGTAATTCTGCATGTTTTGTTTGCGGGGATCCGATGGATATTGAGATGCTATTTCAGATTGATTATTGATTCTATCATGTCTTTGTTATTTGAGATCTTGCATGCTTTCCATTGTTAGTAGCTATCTTGGCCAAGTAGATGCTAGCAACTCCAAGAGTTAGTATTTATGCTCAATAGTGGGTTCATGCCTCTAGTAATCTGGGGAAGTGACAAAAATATCTAAGGTACTAGATGTGATGTTGCTACTAGGGAGAAAACAACAATCCTTTGTTCATAGAACAATCGTATCGTTTACTTTACACGCAGTTCATAAAGCAGTAATCTGTTGCTTGCAACTTAATACTGGAGGGGGTTCGGATGATAACCTGAAGATGGATTATTAGGCATAGATGCAGTTGGATGGCGGTCTATGTATAATGTTGTAATGCCCAATCAAGTCTCAAAGGAGTCAAGATGATTAGTATATGCATGTATTGCTTTCTCGGTGTTTGTCAATTGCCCCGCTGTAATTTGTTCACCCATCATGTTATCTATCATAAGGAGAGCCACCTCCAGTGAACTATGGATCCCGGTCCTTTCTCTTTACATACAATCTACAATCTTTTACTGCTTTGTGTTTACTTTCTGCAAACTTTTACTTCTTTCCATTCGATACGTTTAATCCTTTGTTTTCCGCAAAACACGGTGAGATTGACAACCTCATCGCAAGTTGGGGACAAAGTTCTGTGGTTGTGTTGTGCAGGTCTCCACGTTGCTACTAGCACTGGTAGTGCGCCCTGCCAAAGCTCATGTAGTAACACCTTTGGGGTGTTTCCTTGCTCCTACTGGTTCGATTAAACCTTGGTTTCATAACTGAGGGAAACTTGTTGCTGTGCTCATCATACCTTCCTCTTGGGGTTCCCAACGAGCTCTACATCAACACCGCCTTCAAGCATTTTTCTGGGAGCCGTGCATTGAGCCAACAAGCGATTTTCTAGCGCCGTTGCTGGGGAGTGAAGGACATCTTCACAAGGGGAGTCCCTCATAACCAATCTCTTTACTTTGTTGTTTTTGTTTTGCTTAGTTTTTTCTTTTTTGCTTTGTTTGCTTTTTTTGTTCTTCAAAAACACAAAAAAATTAGTTTTACTAGTTTGCTTTCCTTTCAAAAACACAAAAAAATTAGTTTTACTAGTTTGCTTTCTTATTTGAAAACCCCAAAAAATTACTACTCTTGAAAACACTAAGTTGTGTGACTTCACTAGCACCAACAACAATGATTTTATGAGCACACCTATTGCTCCACCTGTGGCTGAAAATATTTTCTTTGAGATAAAACCTACTTTGCTCAATCTTGTTATGAAAGAACAATTTTCTAGTATTGGTAATGAAGATGCTGCTTCCCATCTAAATAACTTTGTTGAACTTTGTGAGATGCAAAAGCATAGGGATATAGATGGAGATATTATTAAGCTGAAATTGTTTCCTTTCTCTTTGAGAGGAAAAGCGAAAGAATGGTTGAATTCCTTAACTAGGAATAGTATTGATTCTTGGACTAAGTGCAAAGATGCTTTTATTGGAAAATACTATCCTCCAGCTAAGATTATATCCATGAGAAGTGAAATAATGAAGTTTAAACAACTTGATAATGAGCATGTTGCTCAAGCTTTGGAAAGAATGAAATCTTTGGTTAAGAATTGTCCCACTCATGGACTGACTGCTTGGATGATCATCCAAACTTTTTATGCAGGATTGAACTATTCTTCAAGAAACCTATTGGATTCTACTGCTGGAGGTATCTTTATGACCATCACTTTGGGTGCTGCAACAAAACTTCTGGACAATATGATGTTTAATTATTCTGAATGGCATACTGAGAGAGCTCCACAAGGTAAGAAGGTAAATTCTATTGAGGAAACCTCCTCGTTGAGTGATAAGATTGATATTATTATGTCTATGCTTGTTAATGGAAAAGCCCATATTGATCCAAATAATGTTCCTTTAGCCTCTTTGGTTGCTCAAGAAGAGCAAGTTGATGTGAACTTCATAAGAAATAATAACTTTGGTTATAAAAATTTTGGTAACAACAATTATAAGCCATATCCTCCCAACAATGGTAATGCTTATGGAAATTCTTATAACAATAATAGGAGTGCTCCCTATGAACTTGAAGTTATGCTCAAAGACTTTATTAGTAAACAAACTGCTTTCAATAAAACTATTGAGGAAAAACTCTCTAATGCTGAAAGAAATATAGCATCTTTGGCTGAAGCTCAATCTTCTTTGAATAAAATGGCTGCTAAACCTGAAACTAATGAGAATCCCTTTGCAGCCACTAATGCTATACATGTAAGAATTGATGAAAATGTTAGATTATTAGCTGAATTGCATGCTAAGTGGGAAAGAGAAGATGAAATTGCTAGAAACATTAGTGTTTCTACTATTACCACCACTAGTGTTGAGGCTAGTAATAGTTCTACTACTTTAGATGATAAATTTGATTTTGATCTTGATGGTTGAAATATCTCTGAAGTTCTTAAGTTCCTACAAAAGCTTGCTAGAAGTCCTAATGCTAGTGCTATGAACATGGCCTTTACAAAACACATTACTGATGCTCTCATAAAGATTAAAGAAGAAAAGATGAAACATAAAGCTTCTATTCCTATAAAACAAGAGGATGGTTGGGAACCAATCATTAATATGAAAGTGAATGACTTTGATTTCAAAGCTTTGTGTGATCTTGATAGTAGTGTTTCTATTATGCCTAGAAGAATTTATGATATGCTTGATTTCCCTCCTCTTGAAGATTGCTATTTGAATGTCCCACTTGATGATAATGTTAAAAAACTCATGGGGAGTCTTAATGATGTTCTTATTATGGTTAACAATTCCTATGTCCCCGTTGATTTCTATGTTTTGGATCTTGAATACAATGCTTCTTGTCCTATTACTTTGGGAAGACCTTTTCTTAGAACTGTTGGTGCCACCATTGATATGAAAGAAGGCACCATTAAATATCAACTCCCACTCAAGAAAGGTATAGAACACTTCCCTAAAAAGAGAGAAAAGATTTCTTTTTATTCTCCTATGAAAACAAAATTTGGTCTTAATGCTTCTTCATTTGAGAACACTTGATTCTTTCTTTGCTTCTTATGCCAAACTTAAAGGCGTTAAAGAAAAGTACTTATTGGGAGATAACCCAAAAGTTTTAGATGATTCTTGGAAGTTATTCCCTCTGTAATAACCTCTCCTTATACTTTTTATTTGCTTTTTGTGCCAAGAGTAACCTCTAATGAGAGAGAAGTAATGATTGGGAAAGTTGCTGTCCCGAAACAGATTTCTGTACTTCACCGTAAAATTCGTTAGAGAGCTCTGTATGTCGGATTGAGCTGTAATTTTTTTTGCTTCTATCCCAGGTTGTTATCTAACATTCGTTAGTTCAACACTTTTCGATTTGCGCAACAGAAGGTCTTCGAACAAATTCGTCTTTACCTGCTGGTCTGTTTTGACAGATTTCTGCCATTTTCTGCATTTGCTTCTTGTTGGTTCCTTCTTGAGTTCTTTTGGGGAATTGAGCTTTTTTAGGGAAGTGCTACAGTATCTAGTGTTCTAATGGAAGTTTATTTAGTGTTATAACTGAACCTTAAGAGTTATTTATCTTAAGTGCACTAATGTTGCTAATAAAGATTGTGTGAAGTTTTGTATGAAGAAAATTTTCAGGTGTATGGAAGGAATGAGTAATGAGATGAAGAATGGACTAAAGCTCAAGCTTTGGGATGCCATGCGTGTCACCCCAAGAAATATCCAAGAAGTACAAGCATCAAAGCTTGGGGATGCCCAAGGCATCCCCTTCTTCATCAATAAAAATCCCAGGTTTCTTCCAAACGCTTCATTTTTATTGTTTCATGCACATTTGTGTTTTTCTTGGAGCGTCTTCTTTTTTGTTTTCGTTTTGGTTTTCGTTTATTTTGGTTTGCTTAGTTTTCTGAATAAATTGGTTGGACCCCCTCTTTCATACATTGGTTTGCAAATAGTTTGGTTTGGTTTGGAAAAGAGTAGGAAAGTCCATGCTTATGTGGTAAAAAGAGCTCGTTTTTTACTGTGGCCTATGCTTTATCATGCCATGCTTGATATTGTTTTGGCTTTATGCTTAGTATTATTTGCTGTAGCATGACTTGTTACAAACAATTGAGATTGCTTAATGTGCCTTGGATGAATCATGCATTGTTTTGGCATATTAAAGCATATATAGTGGTATTCTCCTTTGATGCTTTATTTGGGTTGACTTGGCACATGCTCACACCATGTTATGACTATCCCAAGTCACCAGAGCCTTTATGATCCTTTAGTTGTAGTATCACTTTATGCTTTGATCAATGATGTTTTGTCGCTCTACGTGATTATGGCCATTATTGCTCTCTTAGTTTGTCGCTCCCAGTCTTTTGCTAGCCTCCACAACCAAGTATGATTTCCACTCATGCATCCAACTCCCTAAACCAAGTTATTCCAAAGTCCACCATACCTACCTACTAGCTTATGCTATTCCAAAGTATATTCATGCTTTTGTTTACCTTCCAAATAAAACTTGTATGAGAAAACTAGTGATTAAAGCTCTCACGAACTTGATGGCACACTTTACTTTACTTGCCTCTAATAAACTTGAACCATTGGGTCCTTCTTTGTTGCGTATATGCTTGCGCTTTATAAGTTGAAATTAGCAGAACCATGTTTCATGGGGAACGCTTTCAACATTTCACTTGTACTTTGTACCCCGTTGATATCATGTTCTTTTGCTTACGGATCCCGGCGGTGTGAAATAAAAGTGGAACTTGTAAGATCATGGAGTTTGTATGTGTGTTAGAGAAATGCCTCATGCCTAATCATGGTGGAAACTTGCAGCATCACCATAATTAGCACTCTATGAAGCATCCTCAGTAAAAACCTATGCAAATAGCAAATAAAAAGATTGCTGAGATGGTCATTGTCTGCTTGCCTTGTCATTTTGATTATGGGAAAGCTCCCGTATCATGTGCAAGGGGTACCCCGTTGGCGGTTCTTAATGATACACATGTACTTACAATGACAAGAGCTTACTCGTGACTGAAGTTGAGTAGCATGAGGATCGGTCTTCGTAAGTAAGGGGCATGAGATTTCGGTTTATAACTTGTCAAGCATATCCTCTTAGTTGTGTCACTTTAACCTTAACCACTTCAAGATGCTATGATAGGGGCAATGAGAGCTGAAAGCTATAAGTACCATAATTTTTGGAAGCTCTTTATGAGACTTGAATCCCTGCTTCCTTTTACAAAAGGCGTTTCTTCCACCATTATATTGTGTCTCCACCTTCTACCTTTATGCACCTACTTTGAGAGCATAGTGGCCATTCTTAGTTCTATGTGCATTGTCCCAAGACTAGTTGATTGATGCATAACTTGATATGATTGAAGTACTATGATCCCAGCTTTGAATGTTTTACAAATACTTTGATCAAGTCTTTGAGGGTGCATGTCACCTCAAAAATTATTCTTTCTTTTTATCACTTACCTACTCGAGGACGAGCAGGAGTTAAGCTTGGCGATGTTGATACATTGCAAATGTATCTATAATTTTTGATATTCCATGCTTAGTTTTATCCACTTTCTTGTGTTTTGTTCCAACTTTGGAGTACTTTTCATATGATTTCTTGGACTAACCTATTAACAAGAGCCACAGTGCCAGCTGCCTGTTTTCTGCTGTTTTTGGTTCCAGGAAAGTCAGAAAATGAATATTCTCGGAATTGGACGGGACAAAAGCCAAAGTGCCTATTTTCCGGATGTCATCAAGTGCCAGAATACGAGACGGAGAGGGGCCAGAGGGCCACCACACCACCTGGCCGCGCGGCCAGGCCTGGTCCGCGCCAGGGGGTGGTGTGGCCGCTCCCGGCACCCCCTCGGCCTCCCCTTCCGACAATAAGATGCCCTCGGGACGAAAACCATAAGTACCCGATCAAAAATCCACGAAAGAGTCTGTAGCCGCCGTCATCTCCATACCTAGATCGGGAGGGATCTGAAGCTCTTCCCGGCACCCTGCCGGAGAGGGAAATTCACCCTGGAGGCCGTCTTCATCCTCCTTTGTGCTTTCATGTTTAGATCTTGTGAGCTCCATTCATGATCAAGATCATCTATTTGTAATTCTGCATGTTGTGTTTGCGGGAATCCGATGGATATTGAGATGCTATTTCAGATTGATTATTGATTCTATCATGTCTTTGTTATTTGAGATCTTGCATGCTTTCCGTTGTTAGTAGCTATCTTGGCCAAGTAGATGCTAGCAACTCCAAGGGTTAGTATTTATGCTCGATAGTGGGTTCAAGCCTCTAGTAATCTAGGGAAGTGACAGAAATCTCTAAGGTACTAGATGTGATGTTGCTACTAGGGATAAATCAACAATCATTTGTTCATAGAACAATCTTATTGTTTACTTTACACGCAGTTCATAAAGCAATAATCTGTTGCTTGCAACTTAATACTTGAGGGGGTTCGGATGATAACCTGAAGGTGGATTATTAGTCATAGATGCAGTTGGATGGCGATCTATGTATAATGTTATAATGCCCAATCAAGTCTCAAAGGAGTCAAGATGATTAGTATATGCATGTATTGCTTTCTCGGTGTTTGTCAATTGCCCCGCTGTAATTTGTTCACCCAGCATGTTATCTATCCTAAGGAGAGCCACCTCTAGTGAACTATGGATCCCGCTCCTTTCTCTTTACATACAATCTACAATCTTTTACTTCTTTGTGTTTACTTTCTGCAAACTTTTACTTCTTTCCATTCGATACGTTTAATCCTTTGTTTTCCGCAAAACACGGTGAGATTGACAACCTCATCGCAAGTTGGGGACAAAGTTTTGTGGTTGTGTTGTGCAGGTCTCCACGTTGCTACTAGCACCGGTAGTGCGCCCTGCCAAAGCTCAGCTAGTAACACCTTTGGGGTGTTTCCTTGCTCCTACTGGTTCGATTAAACCATGGTTTCATAACTGAGGGAAACTTGCTGATGTGCTCATCATACCTTCCTCTTGGGGTTCCCAACGAGCTCTACATCAACACCGCCTTCAAGCATTTTTCTGGGCGCCATGCATTGAGCCATCACTCGTCGCATCCCCACCGACGTCGCCTGCCGCCTCCCCACCGGTGAGATTACTCCCACCCTCAAATTTGGGTAATACGTGGTTTTCTTGTCGCATTTCCAACGCGGCTTCAGCCTTCCCACCTCTGATTTCTTCTTTGATATCATCTCTACCTACCAATTGCAACCGCATCATCTTCCCGCAAATGCTATCACCTCTTTGTCCTCTTTTGCCTTCGCCATTGAGGGATACATTGGCCTCTGGCCAACCAAAGAACTTTGGATCAAGTTCTTTGGTCTGCGGAGGAATGTGGTTCCGGATAAGGAGCTTGCCCCGGAGGACAAGCACCTAACCCAATGTGGCACCGCCTCCATCTCGCCCCGGAAACAGTCCGTTTTCCCCCGGGTCACGGGGCTCGAATCTTGCAAGGGCTGGGCTCGGACCTTCTTTTATGTCCGGAACACCACCAAGCAGGACCCGATTCGGCTGCTCCCCTTCAGACTTGGTCCTCCAGACACCTCGCTTTGGGAAAGCATTCCCAAGCGCGCCACGGCCCTGGCGAATCTAGTGGCTCGCCGGTTCACGGAGCTGCTTAAGGAGCACCTCCGGGGGGAGGATATCATGCTCACTTTCCTCCAAAGTCGGTTCTCCCCCCTCCAGAAGCGAGCCCACAAGATCTGTTATCTTAGCGGTCCTCTTGACCCTCGCCGGACCTCCTCTTTTGAGCTGGATAACTCGGCGGTTTTCCGCCGGGTGAAGTCCATCTTCAACATGGAGAAGGAGTTCTCCGAGGCCTGGGAGTGGGGAATTGAGCCCTTCACTCGCGCCAACCCTCCTCCAAAGGTAAATTAACCTTCTCTTGTTATCCGGATTTCCATTGTATGTTGATTTCCCTTTGTAACTTGGCGATTATTCTTTTAGAAACTTCTCCAGCAACCGCTGGAGGATGGGGAGGTTCCAGCCAGCAAGTGGTTGGAGGACCACCCTGAGGGAGACGAGGTGGAGACTAACCCAGAGCCCTTCTTGCCTGCACCGGACATCGTCAAACATAGCGCTGGTAAGCCCTCTTCTCTAAGGGATTGGCCAGACGATGATGATTCGGACATTGAGGTCCTTGAGGTACTTGATCCGGTTCTTATTTCTTATTTTCATCTGGCTTATGTTTGAATGTTCAGCTAACCCGAACGCTCCGGTCCATGATGTTCCTCCGCTTACCACCGGTGGCCCGGCCCTGGCCCCTTCCCAAAAGCGCGCAGCTACCCCGGCCGCAGCTTCGGAGGCGCCGCCGCCCAAGAAGAGGGAAAAGAAGTCCGGGGTTAAACCCTCGGCCAAGCCTGCCGCCAAGAGCACAGTCCGGAGGGCACCCAAACCTCGGGCTGCTCCTACCATTGACGAGTAAGTCTTTGTAGCATTGCTACTTCAGATTCTTCCATTACTTGCCTTAGCCTCTGGTTGGTTCTTTCTTTTTGACTAGTTGTCCTTCCTTTTTTCCAAAGCTCCTATGGACATCTCCCAGAGCGGTTCCGGCATAGCCTCCCCACTCCGGAGCGATCCCTCTCCCCCTGCAATGATGATCATCGTGCGCTTAGCCCTATTCATGAGGGTTCTGCGGCCGTGCTTGACCAGAGTCCACCTCGTTAGGAGGAGGGCAACGTCGAGACGGGGGGTAGTGGGCCAGATCTAGATATGGCAAAGCCGGATCTGCCCAGCTCCTCGGCCTCTATGCCCAACATTGAGGCGCCAGCTTTATCGGCGCTGCCCCTAGTATCCCCAGTACCAGCAACAGCACCAGCAACCCCAGCACCAGCACCAGCAGCACCAGCAGCAACAACAACACCAGCACCAGCAGCAACAGCACCAGCACCAACAGCAACAACAGCCGCAACAAGAGCCTCCAAGCCTCCTAAGGGGAAAGCTCCTTCGGCCCCCACCAGGTCTGCCCCTTCCATCATTGACTTCTTTCAACATGCTCCTCAACCCTCATCCGACAGAGCTAAGAAGACTTCTGGGTCAGCTTCGTCCGGGCCAGCTTCCGGGTCAGAGGGCAGCAAACAGCTGGTTTTGCACACCAGCCCTGCTGCGGCTCAATCCGCTAGGCGCGAGGCCCATGTGAAGGGCCTAGTGACGAGCCATTCTGCGAGCAGCGAGAGTTACATTCCACATCTCCTTGAGTATGTGAAAAACTGGAACAACGCCGAATTCGTCGACCCTCAGGGCGATCTCCCAGAAAGGTTTGGCCCTGCTGAGTTCAGCGCGCAGATGAACTCCGCTACTCAGGCTATCTCCCTGGCTGGCCGGATGATTGAGGTAATCCTTTTTCTCTGTTGTTGATGTTTTTCATAACTTAGAATTTGTAGGTATATCCCAGTCCTCGAGCCTCCGAGGGAATAACTTGTTATTCGGTTGGATGCTCCCTAGTTTTTGTTTATATTGTCATTAATTTGCAATAAATTTTGGGCTGGGTCTAGTTCACTTGGCCCGGATCATGTAGTCTTCAAATATCCACACACCTAGAGACGGGTTAAGTTCCACTTGGCCCGGATCTTGTAGATTTCGAATATCCACACACCTAGAGTCGGGTTAAGTTCCACTTGGCCTGGATCTTGTAGACTTCAAATATCCACACACACCTAGAGCCGGGTTAAGTTCCACTTGGCCCGGATCTTGTAGATTTCGAATATCCACACACCTAGAGCCGGGTTAAGTTCCACTTGGCCCGCATCTTGTATATTTCAAATATCCACACACCTAGAGCCGGGTTAAGTTCCACTTGGCCCGGATCTTGTAGATTTCGAATATCCACACACCTAGAGCCGGGTTAAGTTCCACTTGGCCCGGATCTTGTACATTTCAAATATCTACACACCTAGAGCCGGGTTAAGTTCCACTTGGCCCGGATCTTGAAGATTTCGAATATCCACACACCTAGAGCCAGATTAAGTTCCACTTGACCTGGATCTTGTAGATTTAAAATATCCACACACCTAGAGCCGGGTTGTTCCACTTGGCCCGGATCTTGTAGACTTCAAATATCCACACACCTAGAGCCGAGTTATGTTCCACTTGGCCTGGATCTTGTAACCTTCGAATAATTTCCACTGCCTCTGAACTTTTGTCTTTTTCTTGTTTCACATTACCACTAACCGCCGAACCGCTGAGTTCCAGCGCCTGCTGGACTCCTACAAAGAAATACGCGGGTGTTATGGTAACCTCTTGGAGAAGTACCAGAAGAGGGGTTAGTTTCCATTTTTCTCCCTTCCTTGTTCATTCAAACTCTTTAGAACTTATATGAATGTTTTGTTTGGATTATGCAGCCGAGGTTGAGGCTGAGAATATAATCATGAGGAAGAATCTTGCAGAGATCAAAGGTAATTTCATCCCCTTTAAATGATCATTGTAACCTCCGTGCTTTATCCGGTGGACACTCATATTTTGGGTCCTCCGGATCATGTTGCAGTTGCTCTTGGGGACAGTGTCCCTATGCCTGAACTGACGACCCACTGCCTGGAACAATCAGGAAAGTATGAAGCGGAACTGAAGAAGAAGGAGGCTGAGATAGCTCGGCTCCAGCAGCAGGACTCGGTGATTACTCGGCTAAATGCCGAAATCCAGAGGCTCAAGAGCTCTCATCAGTACGCGCTGGAGAAGGCCGATCAGGAGTTTTCCGAAGAGAAGGTGCATTTAGTTACGCAAATCTCTAAGGACAAGGGCCTACTGGAGGAAGCCGACATCAAACTTACGTCGGCAATCACTGAGTATGAAAAACTCCGGGTCCACAACGCCAACACTGATTCCGAGATTCAGCGGCTTCTCTTCCAGATTGCACGTAAATTCTCCGATCTTGCTTGATCTGTTACAATTCGGATTTGGTCTAGCCGCTCAACGTTGCTCCTCTTATCCTTAGGCAAATTTCCAGAGAGCAACACATTTGCCGCCTCCGCCGTACGCGAGTCCCGCAAGCAGCGTGGAGTTCCTGCTAGCCTTGACGCCGAGCGAATTCCCTATACCACAGAGGATCTCCTGGCAAGTCACACCGCTCGTCTTGAGATAGTAAAGAATTTCGGTGCGGCCATTATCCCAGCTGCAACACGGATGTTCGGCTGCCTCTGGCCCGGTGAGACCATTCCCAAGAAAACCTCAGACTTGATAGCCAAGCTCATGGAATGTGACACACAACTGCACCTATGGCGCGAATCTGTGGCACGGGCTGGAGCCGACATTGCTCTGAAGTTTGCGCTAACATGGTATGAAGGGATTGACTTGGCCTTGCTCAAGCATATGTGCACTAGGTCTAAGTGGTGCGAGGATCCGGAGTGGATCGTGCGTCGCCAGGCCTGTCCGAACAATCTTATCCAGTATTCCTTCTGCCATGCCTGGAATGAGGGGCCAAGCTTCCTTGATGTTGCTGATGATGATATTGTCTCTGGAGCTTAAGAAGAAGGGAGTGAGATCGAGGGCTCCGAGTTAGGCGACGAGGCTGAAGACCCGGAGAACAACAAAGTTGATCCGGAGGATGATGCCGAAGCTAGCGCTCCTCCTGCAAACTCCGGAGTACCTCCCTCAATAGATGATTCTCCTACTGCTTCTGCCCCTTGAAAAACACTCATCATATTTATCAGATCCCCGGAATGCCGGGCGCAGATGTAATTAAACACTTTGGTTTTTTTGTGCTACAATTTTATGTTTTGAACTAAGTTTTCATTTCCAGATTATCGTGGGTGAAGTCCCCGAGTTTCATTTTCTTGTTCCACCAATTTTTGACTCGGCTCGCGTCTACCTTGATTCGGTTTTTTGACTTACGAGTCCGAGATTCAAAAAATTGACTTAACAATACTTGAAACCTTTAGATTAGCTCAAAATGATTTGGCACCTTAGTGAAGAAAATAAACTAAGGGTTAGCCAAAAAACCAATGTCGGCCCGCTTAAGCTCTTTTTCCTTAGTTGTTTTCCATGTGCTTCGCCATTCCAAACTTGGTTCTCTTGCTTGCCATGAAGCCAATTCTTGTTGGACAGCAGAAAAGTCGAAGAGTTAGGTTTTTGGTGCTAACACATTACTAAACCAACTAAGACAAAAAATACGAAAACAAGACAAGTGTTATAACAGTCCCCGAGTCTCTGCTCGAGATGGTAAACTTTTTATTGATAAGCTCACTGCCGACATACATATCGACATATGAGTAGTTTGGATACATTCACCTCTTAGGTGTAGAAAGGACGCAACAGTGCTACGTTCCATGGTCTTTTGGATTCCTCACCTGACCTGTCCACCTTGTTCTTTTATTGGGGCTGTGCATCAATAAGATAGTAGGAATCATTGAGCAAAGCTTTGGTCACAATGAAGGGCCCTTCCCATGGGGGGGATAGCTTGTGCATGCCAGCGGTGCGCTGTATTAGCCTCAACACCAAATCACCTTCCAGAAAAACTCGGGGGGTTTACTTTCTGGCTATGATAGCGTCGGAGATTTTGCTGGTATATGGCGGATCTGGACAAGCCCAGTTCTCTCGCTTCTTCCAGTATATCAACATCATTCTGCCGGGCTTCACGCACTTTGGCTTCTGTGTATTGGGTGACCCTAGGTGAATCATGCTCTATGTCGGCTGGTAATACAACGTCTACCCCATATAACAGAAAGAATGGCGTATAGCCCGTTGATCGACTCGGAGTTGTTCTTAAACTCCACAATACTGCTGGTAGTTCTTCTATCCAGCACCCCGCTGATCTTTGCAGCGGTTCTATGAGCCGGGGTTTTATCCCGGCCAATACCAGTCCGTTGGATCTTTCCACTTGCTCGTTCGACGCGGGGTGGGTGACTGAGGCGACATCTAACCGGATCTTATTTTCCTGGCAGAACCTCGTAAATGCTCCTTAGGCAAAATTCGTCCCGTTATTAGTTATGATGTTATGGGGGTAGCCGTACCTTAAGATTATATCCTTAAGGAATCTTACTGTTGTTGCCCCATCATATTTCTGCATTGGTTTCAGTTCAATCCACTTGGTGAACTTGTCAACCAAGACCAGCATGTGGGTCATCCCTCCTTTAGCTGGCTTAAATGGTCCTACCATGTCTAGGCACCATACAACAAATGGCCACGTAATGGGGATAGTTTTCAGCTCCGACATTGGCAGGTGAGTTTTCGTGGCGTATCTTTGACAGCCGTTACATTTTCTCACCAAGTCCTCTACTTGCTCCAAAGCACTAGGCCAATAAAATCCATGCCGGAAAGTTTTGCTACTAATTCCCTTGAGGAGGCATGGTGGCCACATTCCCCTTGGTGAATATCCCAGAGTATGTCAAGTCCTTCTTCTGGTTCAACGCACCGTTGTAGTACCGCTATCACACTCCTTTTGTACAATTCGGCGTTGATTATGGTATAAGCCTTTGCCCTTCTTTGAACTTGCCTCGAACTTATTTCATCATCCGGCAAGATTCCCTCTTTCAGGAAATCAAAAATTGGCTTGGCCTAAGATGGTATAGGTCGGATAGGAAATGGTTCCTCCTCTACTTCCATTGCATCCACCGACATAACTCCCGCCGGATCAAACTGCACAGTCCCTGGGTTTGCTGGGGTGCTTCCCCATTCTATCTCCATAGGTGCAGCTCCTGATCTAGTGAGCGCAGGGATATAAATTGAACCTGATTCGGGTGACGGTGTGATAAACGGTTTTCTCAAGTGCTCCAGAGCCACATTTGGTGGAATGGGTTGCCGGGATGAGCCTAGCTTGGATAGTGTATCTGCTGCCTCGTTTTCGCTTCGAGGTACGTGATGGAACTCACACCCTTCGAAAAACCCACTTATCTTCTGGACATGGAACCTATATAAGGCCATGTTAGCATCCAGGGCATCCAAATTTCCAGACACTTGCTGTACAACTAGATCCGAATCTCCAAAGCACTATATCCGACGTATCCCCACTTCCTTTGCCACTTTGAGACCATGTACCAATGCTTCGTACTCCGCCACATTATTCGAGGCACTGAAATGGATCTATAGGACATACTTCAGTTGATCCTTCTTCGGCAAGGTAAGCACTACCCCAGCGCCTAATCCATCTTTCAGTTTGCATCCGTCGAAGTGCATTTGCTAGTAATTGGAGTCTGGCAGGGGTGGCTCGTATTGCATTTCAGCCCAGTCCACAAAGAAATCTGCCACTGCTTGTGATTTGATCGCATCTCTTCTGTCGAACTATGGCGCGTATGGAGCTAATTCGATAGCCCACTTTGCTATTCTGCCGCTTGCGTCCTCGTTACTCATGATCTCTGAGATAGGCACCTCACATATCACCTTGATGGGGTGTTCCTCGAAATAGTGCTTGAGCTTCTTGGCCGACCTATATACGCCGTACACCATCTTATGATAATGAGGATAGTTCTATTTTGATGCTGACAATACTTCACTCAGATAATACACCGTCCTTTGCACTGACTTTCCTTCTTCCTCGCACTCCACTAGGATCACTACACTTACGACACGGTTGGTCGCAGCTACATAAATCAACATTGGTTCCTTTGGTAGTGGTGCAGCTAGGATTAGCACGATAGATAGCATCTTTTTCAATTCTCGAAATGCAAGATCCACCTGTGGTGTCCATGTGAACTTGTATGCCTTATTCATTAGCTGATAGAGGGGCAAAGCCTTCTCTCCCAGCCGACATACGAACCGACTTAACAATGCCAGGCAACCAGTGATTTTCTGGACATCATTAAGACACTTTGGTAACTCCATTTTTTCTATGGCCCGGATTTTCGTTGGATTAGCTTCAATGCCTCTGCTAGATACCAAGAAACCGAGTAACTTTCCGGCTGGTACATCGAAGTTGCATTTCTCCGGGTTCAGTTGCATTTGGAACCTTCTTAGATTCACGAACGTCTACCGGATATCCTCAATGAGCGTATTGCTTTCCTTGGTTTTGATCACCACATCATCCACATACACCTACACATTCCGACCTATCTGGTCATGCAAGCATTTTTGCATACACCGTTGGTACGTTGCTCATGCATTACGTAATCCAAATGGCATAGTTCGATAGCAATAATCCCCGTATGGGGTAATAAATGCAGTCTTTATTTGATCATCTGGGTTCAGGGGTATCTGATGGAAACCAGAATACGCGTCAATGAATGACTGTAGCTCACATCCGGCAATTGAGTCTATGACCTGATCTATTCTAGGGAGTGGAAATAGATCTTTTGGACACGCCTTATTCAGGTTCGTGTAGTCAATACACATGCGCCATACCACTGCCACGTTCGGATCATCTTTCTTTTTCTCCACTAGCACCGGATAGAGTACCTCCATGATAAATCTGGCCGCTAGTAATCTTGCTATCTCATCTCCAATTACTTTTCTTCTATCTTCTGCGAAACGCCTGAGAGGCTGCTTCACCGGCTTAACCCCGGGTCTTACATTCAATGAGTGCTCAGCCAACTCCCTCGGTACACCTTGCAGATCTTGTGTAGACCAAGCAAAGATATCCTGATTCTCACGGAGGAAGTTGACGAGCTCGCTTTCCTATTTGCTTCTTAACCCAACACCTATGGTGACGGTGTGCTCTGGGGACAGATCATCATTGGCATTTTCTTCGTATCCTTAGTCGCTTGGAACGATACGCTTCTGTGCGGGTTGGTCAGGGCCGGCATATGTTGTTGCACGGATTGAGCCAATGCCGCTACCTCTAGTATCTTCCTTTTCTCTTGAGCTATGACGAGTGACTTGGCTAAATTAGATCCGGCTGATGCGCACTCGATCGAATGCCGGAAGTCCCCTGATATAGTTATCACGCCCCTTGGTCCAGGAAATTTCATTTTAAGGTAGCTGATGTGGGTTGTTGCCATGAATTTGTTCAACGCTGGCCTGCCGAGTAACGCGTGATAAGCACTTTCCAGATTCACTACCTCGAATTCCAAGTTCTCAATGCGGAAATTGTCTGTTGTGCCAAATAACACATCAACCGGACCTTACCAATTGGTTCACAAGAGATTCCTGGCACAATACCGTGAAAAGTGGTCCTTGTCGCTTGCAACATGTTCTCTGTTATCCCCAAGTTGTGCATGGTATCCTTGTACATGATGTTGATACTGCTGCCATTGTCAATCAGTACCTTGGAAAATCTCACGTTGAGATTTGGCCCGATGAACGTCGGATCCAAGACCAAAGCATAGGTTCCTAGGCTTGGCATGATCTTTGGGTGATCCTTTACACTGCATGTGATCTCTTGATCCGCCCATGGCATATATCTCGGCACAGCCGGCATTACTGCGTTTACCTCCATATGCCGGCGCTGTAAGCTTTTCCGGTCATTCTCTTCCGTGGTGAACATGCAATAGCTCTAATGATGCTCTCTATACTCATTTCATCCCTTATTCTCGTTGTAGCCTTGGCCTTGTTGCTGGTTATTTCCCACTTTATGTACATCTTCCCTTCTTTCTGGATTTTCGTATCTTGGCGGAGGTGGTGGCAGCATCAGTTGGTGTCCATCTCCCCCTGTTAGTAAAGGTGGCTGGGGTGTTTCATTTCTAGGTGCTTCGTTCCGAGGTGCATGAGCATTCCTCGGACCCACCTGTTCAAATTTCCTCATCCATTCACACTGTCGGGTCGTATGATTCGCTGGACTGTTTGGACTTGGGGTATGAAACTTGCAAGGTTGATCTAGCATAGACTCAAATGTATACCTCGGCCTATCCTTTCGTTCTTGCCATTGCTTTTTCTGCTCCGGGGTCCAAGGCTTTCTCCCTTGGCTTTTCTGCTGCCAGCTTTGCCCTCTAGTTTTCTGGCGTTGGCTCGCTCCGGCACTGGGCTGATCCCGGTCTACTACTGCATCCTGCTACGAGTTATACCGATAATCCAGATGCTCGTCCCTTCTTTTTCCTCGGAAATCATTCCTCCTTGATGACCCAGAGATATCTCGGTTGTAATATTCCTCATTTGCTTCGCTAGACATTAGCCGGGGTTGAGTTGGATCTCCCAAGGCATATGAATCTACAATCCAGATTGTCTCGGACAGGGTGGTTGGCATATCTCGCTGCAACCTTTGCCACAACATACTTCCATATATGCATCCCTGAGCGAACCACGCAATTTCTTGTGATTCTATCACCCCTTCGCACGAGTTTCGCACATTGCACCACCGAGTCAGAAAATCTCTATCTATCTCATTCGGTCTCTGCCGACATAATGCAACGGTCTGTGGTCTGTTGGGTCTCTTGTAAGTGCTTGAAAAGTTACTAACAAACAGTTCCTGGAAATCCAACCAACAGTTGACACTCCCTGGTGGCAAATTGTTCAGCCAAACGCATGCTGGTCCTTCCAGCATCTGTGGTACATATCTTACTGCCCACCTCAAATTTCCTGTCACGATCTTGATGGCTGTGGCATAATCAATCAACCAATCCTCTGGCCTGGTACTTCCATCATAAGTTCGAGCTCCCCTGGCCAGCTGAATGTTCGGCACTGGTGGCTCATTCATGATCCGGGGACTGAAACATGTTGGACCCGGTGGACCTTGTAACTCGATTTGCTCCGACCTATAAATCCTATCCAACTTCAACCTCGCATCATCTGGCTACAAGTTCCTGATTCCCAACTGTGATCCAATTACATGGTGATCCGGTCTGGAGTATCCATCATTAACCATAGCCAAATAACCATCATTGTATCTTTCTTGATCCGGATGTGCAGGACGCTGTTGTGCTGCTTGTCCCGCAATTCCTCCTTGCCGAGGTTTGCGCTGTTGCGCATGAGGCACATTTTGCCCTGCTCCCACAGGATTACGCTATCCAGCATTGCCGTTGGCAGCATTTCTTTGATCGGCATTGCCTTGGTCATGGTTACCCCGGGCAGCCACACCCCAGCTGGTACTGTGGCGATCCTCCTTGACTTGCACTGCTTTTCCCTTTCCATCTCTTACCGGGTCATAAGGGACCATTTGATTGTTTCTTCTCCTGGAGTCCACCACCTCTTCTCTCCTGGGATCGTGACCCGGAGACGATGCGTCTCCTCTGGATCTTGTCGGGTTATTTCTGGTTGAATGTACCACCTGTGAGGCCCCTAGTGGTGCCGGGTTAGCTTTATTTATTTCTTCATTTTGCTGGTATGCGACCCTCAACAAGTGATTCACTCTCTCTTATTGCATCTTCTGAGCCTCACCGGTCAAGCCTTCTAACTCGGATGCGGCCGCGTTTGCTGCTCTAAGGTTCTTTGCCAGGGTACTGTACCGATCCAGCCCTCCTGTTACTATAGTAGCTGTCTGACCCGGCCTAGGCTCGTACTCCTTGTCAATGTCAGTGATCAGGTTTCTGCCTCGGATTTTCACTCCATCGATACGATTTTCCTTAGCGTACTCCCTCAATGTGATGTTCAGCGATTGATGCAGCTCTTCTACCTTCTTTGCTCCTACTAACATTTTCTACCTAGTTTCCTCTAACTCAACTTGCGCCTGAGCCGGATCTACCACAGGTGCTATTGGTGTTGCTAGGCTATCTATCGCTTGCTGGAGCACATTCTCTGGCTTTTCTAGCCGAGGAAACCTAGATCTGGTCTGTTTGGGTGTTACCTGTGGCTTTGGCGCCGGATCTTTGCTTGGTCCCGCATCTGGCGCGGTCATCAGGACTTCAACGCCGCTAGTGGGGTGAGTGATATGTACTCCACGAGTGGTGCTGAGAGATGGTTCGCCTCCTTCGACGATGTGTCGCGGATGGACGCAGGATTCGTCCACGCCGACGTAGATCTTGTGTGCACCAAGCATGATGAAGACGCCGTTGCATGGTGGAGGATTCCTGCCGAAGCTTCCCGCGTTGTCACTGACGTAGTCCAGCTCTCCAAAGCGCTGAACCAAGCCTGAGACGATACGCTCGCCGGTGCTCGAGAAGTTTCCCGTCTGGATTTTCACCCCTGCTAGCACCGCTAGCCCCACGGTGGGCGCCAACTGTCGTGGTGGTGGCAGGACAGATGCCTTGGATAGGCTAAAGATGGGGCCAATGAGTGCTAGGGGAATTCAGGAAGGGAGAGCGTGGTGATTCCACACACAGAAGTTCTTGTATTTTTTGTATCGATGTTGCTTACAAGTGCTCTTGAGGCCCGTAGCAAGAAGGAGACAATGTCTCTTACCCAACTAACTAGCCTTGGAGCTCTACCTTAGACAGAGAATGATTCCTCTATTTGCCGTCCTCCTCTCTATGGAGGCCCTGGTGCTCCTTATAGAGGGGAGCCCGGGTTACAATTCTAGGGCACAAGTGGTAGCATATTCTACGAATATGCTCCTTTCCTAAAGCAGATGCATCTTTATTATTCTTTAACGGCTCGTCCGGGCTTTGGACATAACCCGCAGCATCATCCTTGTCTTTTGGTGTCACGGGCTACGTCATCCGGCTTTGCCCGCGTCACCTTGGTCATCACTGACCCGCTGGTCCTCTCCTTTGCTTTACATTCCACAGGTTCCAGCTAATAAAGCCACCTTTTGACCAGCGGGGGATTTTTTCTCTTTGAATCTAAGATAGTCTGGATAGCATATTGCGAATCCGGTCTACCCTTTTACCTGCAAAACAGATAGTCATGGCCGGCATAGATCTTATGCCGGCCGGACCCTTGTCAAGGAAGCGCCCCATGGGCCGGGCCACACCGTGATTCATCCTTCCTTGAGGTGACCTGGTCAGCACTTTTCTTTGACCGCACCGTACCCTGGCTAACTCGGCCCTTATACCCCAGTGTTGCCCTACCTAGGGGTATCCCCCCAACAGCAGCAGGGGTCGTGGAGAGGTCCTGGGAGGGGGGCTCTGGTCGAGAGAGGCCTTAGAGAGGGAGGTGCTGTAGCAGGAGTAATAAATGGAAAATATTTGCTTGTGTCTCTCTTTATCTTCTCCCCAAGCATAAAGGACGAAGAGGTATAGCTGCTACAGGGGTAGGGCTATAGTATCACATGTCCAGAGGAGTGTCGTGGTTGCTGGGGTGAGTGTTGGACAAGGTGGGATGAGGTTTGGAAGGGATTTGATTAGAGTTTTTGTGTCATGATCTCAATTGTCATGATGGGTGGTTATGAAGAAAGTCCTCATTTGTGATCTTGGAAATATGGAGAAATGGTTCTGGTGGAAGGGTATAGTCCATATATACCTCCTGTAATAATTTGGGATTTTTAAGATGATTTTTAGTTCACTAAAATCATTTATTCAAAAAGTGCAGAAATGGTTTTTAGAAGCTCATTTGATAAATTTACATTGGACAAAGTTGGTTTTTGATGGGTTATGATTCTAAATATGAATCCATACTTTGAGGAATTTTCCCATGATTTATTGGGGATTAAAAGTATTTAAAACTATTATGATACCATTTCTGCCATTTAAGAAAAAGGGCAAAAAGAAATAATAAAGGATCTCAAAAATATTTATTTTTGGGATGGGAATGTAGGGTAGGATATATGGACCTCAAATGAGCAAAAAGTTGGAGATGTGCTTTGTCAAAAACCAAACTTTCCATTGGAGAGGAGTTTGGAGATTTTGACTATTAAAGAGAGTAATTAGATTTGGAGCCATAATACTTATGGATAATATTTTATCAATTTTGATGATCAAGGTAGATAATGTATAGAAGGGGTAACAAGCATTTGCAACCTTGGGATTGCAGAATCCAAGTTGATTTTGGTGAAAACTAGAGATTTAAGGATCTTGGGTAAGACTGTTTTCATGCCAGAAAAACCTTGTTGGATCTTGGAGCTCATATCTACCCTTAGGGCATGGGATAGATGGATGGATATACCTAGTGATGTACATCAACATGGTATAGAGGTTTGAGCTTGATCTTGCTTGAGTTCACCAAGAATTGATTTCAAACTTTGAATAAAATAAGCTTGCCAAAGCAGATTATCAACTAGCCTTCAAAACCTTGTGGGTTTAAGAAGCACAAAGAACCACTTGGAACAAGTGAAGTAGATATTGATAGACCTGTATGAGTGGAACACAACCATGCAAAGAGTTGGTCCATAGAGGGTTGGATGAGGGTGTGAGCTTTTGTCAAAGTAGGCATGTTGACTAGATTTGCAGGAATAGTTATTTTCTTGCCTGCAAAACCATCAAGAACAAGTTGGTTGGAGGATGATCTATCCAAGGTAAAGAGTGGGCCTTGGTATAGGATTTTTAGCAAGATAGTTCAGATGCATTTTCAAAAATTCACAAGGGTTGAGAAAGGGAGGCATTCAAAAAGGTGATGTTGGAAATAGTTTTCCAGACTTAGCCAAATTTGGCAGATATAGGGTTTTTGACTAGAGCATTAGAGGGGATGTTTTTAATGGGTTGCAAGGTACCCAAGCATCATCAAGTGGATGATGTTGAATTGTATATTGAGTAGAAAGGATCCACGCTTGATATTGGTCTTCATTGACTTGGAAGCTTCTGGGATTAGATCACTTCAGAGCTGATCTGTTTAAGGGTTTTAGATGATTACTTAGTAGCTAGGGATCTAATCCAGATTGTATTCTTGCTTAGGGTTTGGTGAGTTTAAATTATATTGATCCCAGGGATGACATCCTAGAGTGGCTCATACTACTTCCTAAGCAATCAAATCAAACAGCAAATCAAGGCAATTCATCAGACAGCAGATCAAGGCAACTCATCTTACAAACAAATCTACTACTACTAGGGTTACCATCAAGCTTAGCTTGAGGTAAGGATGGGTATTTTGAAAAGGTTGTGGTTTGGATAAGATGATAGTCCTTAGTATCTCTACCAAGAGTAGAATTCAAAAGCTTTAAAAAGGAGGTTTTGGGAAACCTAGAGATAAGAATGGTTGAAGGTTCTGTCTATAAAACATAAGGAGATTATAATAGGTTACTCTGGTCTTCCATAGTTTTTTCAATAGAAGCTACTAAAATAGTTTTGGTTACATAAGCATCTTGGATCATGTTATGAAATGCCAAAACATTTGAGAATATGTGAAATGAGCCAGGATAGTTTTGTTAAATAGCTTTTTGACAACTGATGTTGAGGTAAGGAGTATATCATAAGTTGTACAATCAGAAGTATAAATACAGACAGCAACAAACAAGCACTGTACAATTAAATAAGAAAAAGTTTTTTTCCCCCTGATTTTTGCGTTCTGGACAACTAATCAGGGTTGCTGAAATTGGGATGTTACATCACTATTCCTCTGTGGAACTTCATCAAGCGTAGAGCCCGAGCCATGCCATAACCTATAGGCAACTGACTGGGAGAACGTCCTAGCTCGCATAGTCATCAACTTCACCTTCTTCTCGATATCTGACCATGTTAATAGCCAGGGACAATGCTAGTGAGTACTTTGAATGTACTCGCAAACCACCTTAACAGAATAGTAATAACAAGAGGATATGCAATATGGCTGTGTAGGAGGGCTCCAAGAGAGGGTTTTTTCTCAAATAGTTTCTCTTGTAGATATAACATCTACATATATTTGTTGAAAACTTTTGAAAAACCTTTGAAAAGTTTTGCAAACCACTAGGATTGGGTCACCCTTTTGTTTCTTCCTTCCGGTCATTCCATGACCAAACTCCTTTCCTTCCTTTTCTACCATCCCATGGTCAAAACATGTATTCCTTCTGACCATCCCATAGTCAAAACATTTCAAAAGCCATTGCTTTTCTGAAATCCTTTTTGAATTAAAAACCTACACCGCTCTACAGTAGTTTGTCCAACCCATCCATAACCGCGGACACGGCCATTCGAATATATTTACACTCTGCAGAGGTTGTACACTTTACCCACACCATCCGGGTACCCTACCCTGATCTACACCGATCGTGGGTCGAGTAACCGATCAATACTTTCTGGATGCCCACTCCAATATAAGTGCCTACCGTATGAGGGTTGTTCCCCTCAACACCGGGACGCCCTATATAGTTCCCAAGCCAACCAGAGCGCTTTTTGCACTGTACAAAGTGTGCGCTTTCAATGAGGGGCTCATAGTAATGCATGGAGGCCTGTAGACCCTTCGTTCCTTCTCCAGGTCGATGTCCCACATGGACCTTTACAGGAGAAGGCTCACCCTCTAGCGATTTTTAAATCCCCTGTATTAGTTGTAGGCAGCTTATACCAGAGTAAACAAACATCAAGCCCGGCCATGTCTTATTCCAGAGTAATGTGGTTGCGCGGATTAAATTGTTATAGCTAAAGCTACAAAGAACCGGGTGCATTTTCGTAAACATTTTACCTCCTCTTTCCTTCAACATCTTTTGTAAAACATAAACCTTTTTCTTTCTAAAACTTCTCTTGGTAGATCAAACCTCACCAAGATTTCATCATAAAACATTTTGTAAACTTTTGTGGGGTCTTCCCATCTTATAGCTTTGCTTCGGCTAAATCAGGGTCTCCAAAGGGTATGGTCTATTACATCATCTACCATAGTAGGGACAAGTAGGTATCATCGAGAGGGTCGTACTTAGTAGTACCATTGAGTAATGGTTTGGAGGAGCCAAGCCACTACCAGATATACAACATCATATAGTAAAATAGTGCAGTTTTCATAAAACAGTAGATAAAACATGCATAAGTAAAACAGTAGGACAAGACTTATGAGCAAGAAGGTGGCTTGCCGGAGATCAGCAATCTGGCAATATATGTCCTTGGACTTATTCTTAGAATACCAAAAGATAAAAATAATAAGATGCTTCCTCCTTCTCAGCGTCACGCAATCGCAACTATCACCATCATCAAGCATACATGCATACAAACAATGCCACAATTAAGACAAGGCATACAAGTATCCACACAATACAGTAAGAAAAGATAATCACAAGCTATAAAATAGTAAGGTGCTGGAAGATTGGCTTGATGAGATTGGTAAATGACTTGGAACAGTTGTAGAGATTTTAATAAGACTTAAAGTCTAGAAACTACTAGGAGAGGGGTTTTAGACAAAGGCCAGATTATATATGGGACCATTGTATAAAAATGATACCATCTGATAGGTACGGATAAAATGAATCCAACAAAAGTGGTTTCACTATTTTACCAATTTCCATTGATTTCTAAACGGTTTTGTAGTGAGAAAGGCGCTAGTTTTAGGAAATATATCACCGTAAAAGTTTTGTGGTTCCAAAAATTAATTCCTCTTAGGATTAAGTTGGTATTGATGGACTAGTTCAATTAGAGTTGGAATCACTTCAACATATTTACCATAATGCCCTTACGAAAATCCCAAAGCCAGTTCTGGAGGGTATTTTTCTTTTTCACCAGATTTAATCTACAGACGATTTTGGTGTTAATCCAAGGGAACATGCTAGGTATTTGTAATAACTTTCTGTAGAATTTCGATTTACTAAATTAGGTGACACAGAACTACTAGAATGATTTTATTAGTGATATAGGCATACGGAGAATAGTTTATTTCACCATAATTTATTAAGGTCTTAATAAATATTCGGCCTCTAGGGTTTGATAGATATGATGGTGGATGAGTTCTTAGAGTTGGAATTAGTCCAATAACAGTTTTAGTTTGACCTGGAGAAATTACGGTAGGCGTATTTTCCCTGATTTTGTCAATTTTGCTACAGGCGAACTTCAAAAAACTGACTATAGGGCCAGGGTGAATTTTAAGGTATGACTCCTACCTTGCAACACAAAAAGGATTCAATCAATTGGATTTGTAAATCATACAGAAAGATTTATTTTCTGGAAAGGATACATCTAGGGGCTGGGATTACTCTATTTATTTTAGACCACAACTTGACCAAACAAGGGTACTCCATGTTGGATAAGTCATGCATGCATATGGGAAAAAATAGATTTGGGCTTAGAAAGTCAGATTCCATTTTTATTTGGAATTAAACCTAGTAGTCAAAGGAGGGAGCGTGGCTACTGGGCTGGATCTGGATGGGAAAATGGGCCACAAGGGCGGATTCCAGCCCATCTGGCACTGGATCGCGTGGGAGGGAAATTTGAAGGCCTACCAGGTGGGCCCCAACGATCAATGACAGCAGCCAGCCGAAGGGGTAAGGGCAAGTGTGGGCCATCCGATCTAGTCGCATCCAACGGCGAGGGGTTGTCTCCTTCCTCTGTCTTAGCCGCAATGGGAGGAAACCCTAGGGGCGATGGGATATCGGGGGCGGCTTACTGGGGCTACTGGAGAGGTCGGCGATGGCACAAGGCGACGGAGGAATCCAGGGCATGTCTGGGGAGGGGCGACAGTGGCGGGTTTGACGAAGGGGTGATGCTCACGCGAGGACTGCAGCGGTGCAGCTTCGGGGCTCGTCGGAGGTTCTTCCAGGGCGCTTGCATTCGGGAGAAAAGGGACAGGGAAGTTAGAGCTGGTAGGAAGGGAGACATACATGCCAAAGAGAGAAGAAGGGCAGGGAGGCGACCACCAAGTCTAGTTCTTGAGGAGGTCCGAGGGAGAAATCTTTCCTTCTCCAGGGCAAGGCAGGTGGTGGGGGGATCCCCGGAGCTCAAGGAAGGTAGATCAGGGATAGGGGATCTCAAAAATACCACATGCAAGTGGAGGGGAGCAAGGGTGAGGTGACCTCGGGCACGAGTTTGACAATGGCCGAAGCACCTTCTTCTCCTTCACTCTGGAAGGACATAGCAGGGGGAAGGAGTGGCTCTCCGAGGAGCGTAGGTGGTAGGGAAGGAAGTAAATGAGGCCGGGAGGGGGTTGTTGTGCTGCCCCTTTTCCTTATAAACTGAAGAGAGATGGCTCATTGTGGAACATGTCTGTTTGAGCTGAGGGGAGGGGTGCTGCTCAAGTATTGGTCGAGGGAGGAGGTGGCTGGAGGGTGAGGTAGGGCCTGGTACACGACCCGAGAGGGAGGGGTGGTTACTGCCTAGCTTTTGATTTGAAGAGGGATACACCAATAAATGACATATCTTTCCCTCCTTCCAAGGTGTAAAGGACATGGGGTGGGTACATGCTACAGTGGCATGTCGATCATAGGTGAGTGCATGTGCTGGTGGAGGTTGATGGAGATATTTTGATGAGGTTTTGATTTGATTTTGGCTCATGGATTTGATTGATGTCAAATTGGATCATGATGATTCTCATGCGTCATAAAATATTCTATTGCTATTCGGGAAGGAAGTCTACTAATTTGACTTGGATAGGATGAGGCAAGAGTGCTGGTAGATAGATAAGGTCAAGAGACCCTTCTAGGAATTGTTTAGGATTTTTCCAAAGATTATTAGTCCACTTAAGAACCATCATCCAAAAAGTGTTGTATTGGTTTTTAGAAGATTATTTGATATTTTTGTATTGGACAAGGTTGGTTTTTGATGTGAACTGGTCATAAATACCATCTCACTCATTTGAGAATTTTCGTAGAATTTATTGAAATGGAAAAGTATTTTTTGAGCATTTATTTCTTGTTTCTACCATTTAAGAAAATAGGCAAAAAGTATTATTAAAATTCTTTAAAAATATTTATTTTTGAAGTGGGGAGATAAGGTATTATATTTAGTCCTCAATTTTGCTTAAATTTGGGCAAGTGTTTTGGAGAAAAACAAACTTGCCTTTATAGAGTGAGTTTTGGAGAGACTAAATAGGTTTTGCTCCAAGATAATTATAGATAATATTTGGTAAATATTTATTAGCAAAGTATATGATGTACACAAGGTGTATATAGAGTTGTAAACCTTGAGATTTGAGAATCCCACTTGATTTTGGTGAAAAACAAGGAAGAAATGATCTAGGGTGATGTTGTTTTCATACCAACAAAACCTTGTTGGAGCTTGGAGATCAAAGATCCCCTTGGGTCATGGAATATATGAATGGATATGCCAAGTGATATAGATTACCAAGGTACAAGAAGTTGAGCTTGATCTGGCTTGAGTTCTCCAAGAACTGATTTTAGACTTTGAATAAAATAAGGCTGCCAAAAGAGATTATTAAGTAGCCTTCAAAACCTTGTGAATTTTTGAAGGACAAGGATCCATTTGGGACAAGTTAAGTGGGTATTGCTAGAAATTTATGAGTAGAACACATGCATGCAAGAAGTTGGTCCAAAGAAGGTAGAATAAAGGTGTGAGCTTCTCACAAAGTAGGCTAGTTGATAAGATTTGCAGAAAAACTTATTTTCTTGACTGCAAAACCATGAAGAACAAGTGGTCTAAAAGATGATCTATCCAAGGGAAAGAGTGGTCCTTGGTAGTCCTTAGGATGGTTTAAAAGATGGTTCAAGTTGATTACCAAAGTTGCACAAGGGTTGAGAAATAGAGGCATTCAAAGAAGTGATGTTGAAATTTAGGGTTTTTAACTAGGATATGAGTGGGAATATTTTTGATGGATTTCAAGGTATCAAAGCATCATCAAGTGGATGATGTTGAAGTGTAGATTGAGTAGAATAGATCCATGCTTAATATTGGTCTTCAGTGACATGGAAACTTCTAGAATGGATCACTTCAGAATTGATATGGTTAAAGGTTTCAGATGATCACCTAGTGGCTAGAGATCAGATCCAGCTTGGTTAACTTGCTTAGGGCTAAGACTGTTTTGTTAAATAGCTTTTGTCAACTGATGGTGAGGTAAGGAGTATATCATATGGTATACACTCAGATGCACAAGCACAAACAAACAACAAGCGAACACTGCATCATTGAACAAGAAAAAGTTTTTGTTTCCCCTGATTTTTGCATTCTTGATAACTAATCGGGGTTGCTGAAATTGGGATTTTACATTAAGTATCCAAAACATCTATGAATTGCTACTTCTTATGATGCCACCACCGGATTTGTGTCATATGCTTAGGGCCAATACTGATTTCCTTACTAATCATCTCTCTCATTTTATCAAGAGTTATGTTTTTGGAATCGACAGTGATCTCCATAGTACATGACGAAACTGGCTTATTAACTCCCTCATCAAGTTTTGCAATGTATGAATCCACCTCTATGCATATACTGAACTTATCTAGATCAGCATCTATTGGTCTGTATTCTCTAGGAGCCGAAGCTCTGGCCGCAAGATCTCCAGCATTTGCATACATATCATCAATCATCGCTTCAACTTTCACCTTACCATCAGCTGCACAACACTCCCAAAACATCTGAAGCTCATGGGAGTGCTCAATTTGTTGATAGGTATCATTCATGTTGCGCCACACTAATTTTGTCCTCTGTCTACAACCCCAGGGAATCCTAGCGGCAAGCATATCTACCAGCTGTGAAACAGACACAACCTCTTTGCAATTCACAAGCAGATGCACATCTTGCCTGAAAACAACCCTCTCACAACCAAAATCAAGTTTTGTAGTGTACTTGCGAACATGAACTGTGAACTCATATAGGTCCCTTGTATCAAACCTATGCCTAATTTGATTCAAAGGGGAACTTCTCAGTTCATTCGATTGTATTATGCTAAAACTAATCTACTTGGAAGATAAGGCACAGATAAGAAAAAAATCACCTCTCGCTCTTCTCCCGGGTTTTTTTCTTCGAGATCTGGGTGACGCATCCGCCCACCGGAGCCGAAAAATCCGCCGCCGGCCTTGCTTTTCTCTTCAACCTGCGGCTAGTAGGTACCTTAGGAGAAGAATACTTGTTGACCTCCTCGCTAACTGGGGTTGAAGACGTCGCCGCTGCTTCGCATTGAGCCCCAGACTCTGGCCTCGACAGACCCAAATCAGTCGGCGACGTAGCTACAACCTTTGCCTTGCAAGACATGCTAGGCCTCCGCCATCGGATTCACTATCGGGGGAGGGAGAAAAAAGGTCCTCTGTCGCCGGCGAATTCGGGGTCAGGGAAGCGAAGAAAAGGGACCGCCGCCGCCTCATCCAGATTCAGTGTCGAGAGTTAGGAAAGTACAGTAATGGATTTGGCCCTACGACACGTGTAGGGTGTCTAAGAAGAGTGACCGGCGAAGAAGGGGCACATCGGGAACTATTGGGTTTAGCCATCATTCACTCGAAACACCCCTCTCAGCAATTGGCGCCCCAACCTTTTAAATCGCGGTGATTAAAATCAACTCGGGTACCGTGGTGCACTGGCGTCTCAACTTTCGAGCCGCAAAATGATATTCTCCTACTAAAGATGATCTAGCTATTGCAAAGAAGGATCCGTCCAATGAGATTAGAATTGGACCCATTACAAGAGGTCGTGCTAAGCTACTCGAACAATAGGTGGATTCACTCCTAAACGAATCTGGTACTTTAATTGATGCGAACTTTATACTGCCTAATTCTATGCATTTATGTATGATCAGGTTCATTGGAGAAACAAGCATCGCGCGAGGAGAAGGGCTACAAAAGAGGCCCAGCATGAGATCGCCCAAGGATGCGCGAGGGAGGAGCGGGAGGTAGGCACAAGAGGAGATCATCAAGATGGAGGCAAAAAGATCTGCCACGACCAGAGTGTCTGGCCGAGTCCACCCAGATTACCCGGCCTGCCCGAGAGATGAACTAGCATGGACATTCTATGTAACAGATCACACACTACCCGGACACCACCCAGAAACTTTGAAGTTTCCGGCCAGGCCGGACTATCTGGCACACTCCACCCGGAGTGTCCAGCCTGACCGGACTGTCCGGCCGATATCGACCGGAGTGTTCGCCTGCCGACCGAATCTAGTCCGAGTGAGTTTGTATCAGTTTGAGTCTTATGTGTTTAGGTTCGGTTTCTGGCTGCCCCAGACACCCTTATAAGCCTTGGGATGACCCCTATTTAGGTTTTATACCACGTTTAAACTATTTTCGAGTTATTTTTTTCAAAGAACCTCTAGAATTACCCTGTGATCGAATTATACTACTGCAATTGAGTGTGATCTGGGAATTAGTAGATTGCAAACTACCGTTCATGGTTGACGGCTGCGTGCGCAAGAGCATGGTGTTGTGAATATCCCACAGGGTTCGAGAGCTATTGCATTGGCATCAGGGTTCGAGCAGGAGAGTTCATAGCTACAATCTAGTTATCTATCCACCATTATCATCATCAAAAAGTGCATGCTGAGAAGATCGGGCCACCCCATATCATCTTGGTATGAGATTTCCTTGTTTACTCGGTGAGCATCCACAAATCCATCCATAGATTAGTTTTGTTTCGTCCTATATAGAAAAAGCCTTACAAAAAGATTTGCCTTAGACTAGATTCCGCGTTTTCGATTTTTATTTGTTGATTGTATCTTTTCGTAGATCCGATCTGCAGGGTTTTCCTCGTAGGAGTCTAGTTTTCGTTTGAGTCTAGGTTTAGGGTTTGATCTTTTTTTACCATGTCCACCATCACCGTTTTCCGCAAGTTTTCATTGTTTGTCCTAGTCAACATAGAGTACCTTTGTTTACATACCATAGACACAGCCTATCTATAGCATCCGTGCCTAGGAATGTTTTTCCGCTATGTCCACCATCACCGTTTTCCGCAAGATTTCATCGTTTGTCCGAGTCCACATAGTGTACCTTTGTTTTCATACCATAGACATAGCCTATCTACAGCCTATCTGTGTCAAACGTACCCACGAGACTAGTTTCTTTGCTCTGACAGGTTGCTCATTAGGGTTTCGAAGTACAGAAATTTTTCGACAAGCAAGACCGGAGTCTCCGGCGTATATATCAACCGGACTATCCGGCCCAGTTTTGTTATAAGTTGCTGCACTCGTTTGTATTGAGTCATATAGTTGAAAAAACAAGAATCAGTTAAAAAGAGAAGAAAAGAGCTACAAGCGTGACAAATAGAGATATCAAAGTGTGCATTGTCGGAGGGCTAGTTGATCATAGCACTTGTAGATTGAGAAATATTGTGCATGTTTACTTTGAGCTTTTACTAGCATCTCTCTTGTGCATTGCAATATTCCTTTTCATAAGTTGCTTTGCCATGTTTATCTCCACCGTGTGTGTTTCTTGGGTTTTTATACGATCAGCACTAGGACTTGTTTGCGGTGTAGTTAGGATACCACACCTAGAGCTCCACCATAAATAACCTATGTGTCCTGTGATCGTTCTCTATACCCTTGATATTCACTTCATCACACGAGTGCATCAGTCTTTGATTTTGTTTTGGCAAAGCATCTCTATTCACTTTGGAACGGTAAGATCCGCTTTCTTGTCAGTTGTGAGTGAGTTGTGAGTGTGCCACCAAACAGATTTTGATTTTTGCACTAACCTACTAATCATGTCTTTTAGTGATGATGATGTTGTGTCACAGAAAAAGAAGGATGAGGAACTTGTTACTTGGGGCGAATATGAGGCGTTGAAATCTCACTTGACGCGTGTGTTTTACTCACACAACAAATGCCATTGACAAGAACATCTAGGAAGTGCAAGTGACTATGGACCAGAATGTCGGTGCAGTCACTAACATTCAAACACAAGTGACCGCACTCAATACCAATGCCACAACTTTGCAGCGTTCCATTGATGCCTTAACAATAGCAATTCAGCAACGGCAGGAACAGCCACATGATGATGTTTTTGATGTCGAGGATGAAGGTAGTACGGCTGGAGCTGCACCACATCATGGCAGGGGACGTGCCAATCCCCCTGCGCCTGTGCCTGCTGCTGCACCTGCTTATGCTTGCATTTTTGATCCTCTTGGACGTGCTCAACGTGTTCCAAACCAAGCTGCTGATGATGGTTTAGGCAAGCAAAAATTCTCGATTCCCAAGTTTGATGGTTCACTTGATCCTGAAGATTACCTAAGATGGGAGTTTAAGATTTAGAAGCTCTAGCAATTGTTTGACTATCTAGAAGACAAGAAGGTCAAGCTTGCTGCATCATAATTTGATGGATATGCTTTGCGCTGGTGGGATGCTATTGTGCAGAATAGAAGGGAGGACAATGAACTTCATGTGATGGATTGGCGCAAGATGAAGCGCATTATGAAGGATTGCTTTGTACCCACCAACTACTTGCGATCAGTTTTTGACAAGTTGACACAATTGAGGCAAGGAACCATGTTAGTTGATGAGTACTACATGGACATGGAGATGCTTATGCAACGTGCTAGAGTTTGTTAATCCCTTGAGATGACCATGCAGCAATTTATCAACAATTTGAAGCTACTAATCAAGAGCATTGTTTGTCATCACAAGTACGAGACTATGAATGAGCTATTGCACCATGCTAGAGAGGCCGAATCACAGTTAGCTGAAGAAGCAAAGTCACATGCGAGGTTCCCGTCTAAGAGTCATTTTGCAGCGAGGTCTACACCGCCACCTCCTACGGCGCCACCTGCAGCGGCTGTTAGCCACCCTTCACCATCGGCCAAGCCTGCTCCCACGTCTTCTTATGGTTCCAATGCTCAGAAGCCCACTGCTCCTCCTGCTAGATCGGGTTCCAATATTTCAACTGCGCGTACGCGCGATGTGGAGTGGCATACTTGTGGAGGAAGAGGACACTAGAAGAGAGATTGTCCAAACTACAAGGTGATGTTTATCAATGAACAAGGAGAGGATGAGAGTGGAGATGATGTTGATACTCATGGCAATGATGGTTATGACAATGACGACGGTGTGGATGTCTTCCCTAAGCATGCACCTACCATAGTGGTCTCTCCACGTATACTTAGTGTGCAGCCTATTGTTGACTCCCAGCGCTGCAACTTGTTCCAAACCAAAGCACTCGTTGGACCTAACAAAGCTTCCGAGGTAATCATTGATGGAGGTAGCTGCAGAAATCTTGCAAGTAAGGAGTTATGTGCCAAGCTGAATTTGACATATTTACCTCATCCCAAGCCATACTACATACAATGGTTGAGTGACAATGGTGAGATGAAGGTAAACCATATGGTACGTGTGAATTTTGAAATAGGGCAATAGAAGGATTCTATTGATTTTGATGTGGTTCCTATGACTGTTTGCCATCTATTATTGGGTCGGCCTTGGCTTTATGATCGACATGTGCAACACAATGGCCATGCCAATACATATCACTTGGATTTCAAGGGCAAGAAGATTAATTTGTAGCCAATGACACCACGGTAGATTGTGAATGAGTCTCGTCAAAAGATCAAAGTGAACTTGAAGGTTGAGTCTATAGATAGGCGAGATAGTGTTGCAGATCTACATGATGTAATAGAGCCCAAAAAGAGTGATATAACGAAAAGTGAGAGAGCGCCTAGTCTAATGATATTAGCCAGCAAGGAAGATATGAGAGAATTTCATAAGGATCCTACAGCAATGCCACTTGTGCTCATGTATAAGGGCGAGGTATTGGTTTCTAACGACATGATCCCTATTTCTCTTGGTGTATCTACTGTTTTGCAGGATTTTGGCGATGTGTTTTCAGAAGATGTACCAGCAGGATTGCCTCCATTGCGTGGCATTGAGCATCAAATCGACTTGATTCCTGGCGTCACATTACCAAATCGTGAACCCTACATGACCAACCCCGAAGAAACAAAGGAGATACATAAACAAGTACATCTGTTGCTGGATAGAGGGTACATTCGTGTTTCTCTTAGCCCTTGTGTTGTTCCTGTTATTTTAGTGCCTAAGAAAGATGGTACATGGCGCATGTGTGTAGATTGTAGAGCTATTAATAACATCACTATTCGATACCGTCATCCTATTCCACACTTAGAGGATATGCTAGATGAATTGAGTGGTGCTGCTATTTTCTCTAAGATTGATTTGCATAGTGGTTATCATCAAATTTGGATGAAAGAAGGGGATGAATGGAAAACTTCTTTCAAACCAAAATTTGGTTTTTATGAGTGGTGAGTTATGACTTTTGGTCTTACTAATTCACCTAGTACATTCATGAGATTAATGAATCATGTTTTGAGAGAATTTATTGGTCATTTTGTGGTTGCTTATTTTCATGATATACTTATCTATAGCCACAACAAAACTGAACATTGTAATCATATCCGACAAGTTTTGCAAGTGTTGCGTGATAATAAATTGTATGCTAATCTTAAGAAGTGCACATTTGCAAAAGATAAGGTCATATTTCTTGGATTTGTTGTATCGAAGCATGGGGTAGAAGTAGATCAATCTAAAATTGAATAAATTTAGAATTGGCCTATTCCCATGATGTGAGTCAAGTGCGTAGTTTTCATGGCTTATCTAGTTTCTATAGGCTCTTTGTGAAGGATTTTAGCACTATTTTTGCACCATTGAATGACTTGACTAAGAAAGGTGTGCCAATTCTATGGGGCGCAGCCCAAGATATTGCATTCGATACATTGAAACGTTTGCTTACTTCTACACCATTACTTGCATTACTGATTTTTCAAAGCAATTTGAAGTTGAATGTGATGCTAGTGGTATAGGTATTGCTGGTGTTTCGATGCAAGAGGGTCTCCCTATAGCATATTTTTCTAAGAAACTTACTGGTGCTAGAATGAAGTACCCTATTTATGATAAAGAATTGTATGCATTTGTTACAGTTCTTGAAGTTTGGCAACATTATTTGTGGCCAAAAGAATTTAACATTCATTCTTATCATGAAGCATTGAAGTATTTGAAAGCTCAATCAAACTTGCATAAAAGATTAGCTAAATGGGTTGAGTTTATTGAATCTTTTCCTTACATCATTAAATATAAGAAGGGAAGGGAGAATGTAGTTGCTGATGCTTTGTCTAGGAAAAACATGCTATTAACCAATCTTGATGTTAAAATTCCTAGATTAGAAAGTATTTGTGCACTTTACGCAACTGACAATGATTTTGCTAAACCATATCGTTTGTGTGCTCTTAGAAATGCATGGGATAAGTATCATATACATGATGGATATTTGTTTAGAGCTAACTAACTATGTATTCCAGAATCATCGTTGTGTTTATTTTTAGTGCAGGATTCACATGGTGGTGGTTTGATTGCTCACTTTGGGCATGAGAAGACATTGCTCACGCTATATGATCATTTTTATTTTCCCAAGATGAGGTGTGATGTGTACAGATTTGTGAGTCGTTGCATTACATGCCACAAGTCCAAATCAAAATTGAACCCTCATGGTTTGTATACACCTCGCTCTGCACCTACTACACCATGGGAAGACATTAGTATGGATTTTGTGCTAGGTCTACCTAAAATACAGAGAGGTGATGATTCTATATTTGTGGTAGTGGATAGTTTCCCTAAGATGGCTCATTTTATTGCCTGCCACAAAAGCGACGATGCGTCGCATGTTGCTAACCTGTTTTTTAGGGACATCGTGAGATTACACGGAGTACCCAAGACGATTGTTTCTGACCGTCATGTGAAGTTCATGAGCTACTTTTGGAAGACCTTATGGGGGAAGCTGGGAACAAAGTTGATGGTCAGTATTGCATGTCATCCCCAAACAGATGGTCAAACGGAGGTGGTGAATCAAACATTGTCATAGCTGCTGAGGACCATGATTAAGAAGAATCTGCGGGAGTGGGAAGAGTGTTTGCCACATGTTGAGTTTGCATACAACAGGGTTGTGCATTCGACTACTCAGCTTTTTCCTTTTGAGGTGGTGTATGGCTTCAAGCCATTGATGCCACTTGATTTGTTTCCTTTGCCATTACATGAGAGAGTTGATATGGAGGCATCAAAACATGCTAAATATGTGAAGAAGATTCATGAGAAGACTCGAGAGGCTATTGAGAAGAAAGGCAAGAACATTGTTGCTACAAGGAATCAAGCAAGGAAGTAAGTGTTGTTCAAGCCTGGTGACATGGTATGGGTGCATCTATGCAAGGATAGGTTTCCACTACTTTGAAAGTCAAAATTGAAGCCATGTGGTGCTGGTCCTTACAAGGTGTTAGCCAAGATTAATGATAATGCCTACTCGATTGATATACCTATTAAGGAGTTTGGTGGAGTTAGAAACAGCTTCAACGTTGTTGATTTATCACCATACGATGGACAAGACCTTGGAGCATCAAGGTCGACGCCTTTTGAAGGGGGGATATGATGAGGACATCCCTACAATTACACCTACCCCAATGACTACTGAAGATGATCCAGCTGTTGCAAAGAAGCATCAGTCCACTAAGATTAGAATTGGACCCATTACAAGAGGTCGTGCTAAGCTGCTTGAACAACAGGTGAATTCACTCCTAAATGAATCTGGTAGTTTAATTGATGAGAACTTTATACTGCCTAAGTCTATGCATTCATGTATGATCAGGTTCGTTGCAGAAACAAGCATGGCGCGAGGAGGAGAAGGGCTACAAGAGAGGCCCATCATGATGATCGTGCAAGGTTGCGCGAGGGAGGATCGGGAAGTAGGCGCAAGAGGAGATCATCAATATGGAGGCAAAAAGATCTGCCATGACCGAACTGTCCGGCCAAGTCCACCCGGACTATCCGGCTTACCCGAGAGACGAACTGGCACGGACATTTTGTGTGCCAGATCGGACACTACCCGGACATGACCCGGAAACTTTGAAGTTTCCGGCCAGACCGGACTATCCGACACACTCCACCCGGAGTGTCCGGCCAGACTATACTGTCCGGCTGATACCGAAGTGTCCGCCCACCGACCGAATCTGGTCTGAGTTGGTTTGTATTAGTTTGAGTCATATGCCTTTAGTTTTTGTTTCTGGCTTCCCTAGCCGCCCTTATAAGCCCTGAGATGACCCCTAGTTAGGTTTTAGACCACATTTAAACTATTTTGGAGTTGTTTCTTTCAAAGAACCTCTAGAATTACCCTGTGATCGAATTATACTACTACAATTCAGTGTGATATATTGTTTCATAGGTAATTAGTAGATTGCAAACTACTATTCGTGGTCGACGGCTACTTGCGAAAGAGCGCGGTGTTATGAATATCCCACATGGTTCGAGAGTTGTTGCATTGGCATCAGGGTTCGAGCGGGAGAGTTCATAGCTACAGGCTAGAATCTATCCACCATTATCATCATCAACAAGTGCTTGGTGAGAAGATCAGGCCACCCCATACTAGATGTTGTTTTGGATATTCTTCTGCATGTGTTTTTGCCGAATTCTCCTATTCTTGCATCAAAGATGATTATCAATATTTTATTCCATTGCTTTGAGTGCCACACTAAGATGTTATATGGAGTTTTTTAGTTATGACATTTGGTTGATCTTCAAACGATTTCCATGCACTTTGACCTTGCATATGCATTCCATTTGCTATACTTGAGTTGTGCTAATAGTGTTGTGAACAAGAATGGACATGCAACAATTGATATGCTCTTCTATAACACAATCATATGTTTATTGGTTTTTGTTGTGTGAAGGTACAATGTCTTATGTGTCAACCTCTATGGACAAAGAGTTGACAAGACGAACCGGCGAGAGTTACCTATGGCTACCCTTCAATGAGTTATCTCAACATCATAAGGTGACTTCACTCTGCTTGAGGACTCATGCTATTATCCTCATGAATTGGCTACACTTTTAGTGTTGCTTCGCTTTTATTATGAGCTTTGTAGGCTTCATGGAAAGTGAGGGAACATTGAGGTGTTGTCAATTCAATCTTCCGGAGGATGACTATATGGTGAACCTCAGGATCAAGAAGGTCTCTCGACATCTTCTACTTTGTGATGAGCGTGTAGAGTCGAGGACGACTCTTTTTGAAGGGGGGGTGATGTAGCCTGACCTTCGGTCGTTACCCCATTATGGTATCCAACTTACGCCAAGTCGCCATGGACTCCAAAGGTGAATCCGTTCCTCTATATGAGCCTACTTCCTACCCTTTTGAATGGTATCCTACTTCATACTCCATCCCATATTTATGATAGGTTCATACGGACAAGTACGGAGGCAAGGGAGGAAGCTCGGAGAACCAAGCCCGACAAGGCGGAAGCTTGGAAGAGAAGACGGAAGAAGCAATAGCTGGAGAACCGGAGTGTCTGGCCCAACCACGCCGGAGTGTCCGGCCCGACCACGCCGGAGTGTCCGGCCTGCCCTAGCCCCAGCTCGGCGCGGACAGTCAGTAGGTCACATCGGACCCTACCCGGAGTGTCCAGCCACTCCAGACTATCTGCCCAACTCCACCTAGACTTTCCAGCCTAAGTGATGGGTCTGCGCGCCAACATCTGGGCCATTAGCCCATGTACCCCTCTTTTTCGTACCAAACCCTAGTTTCATGCCCAAACTACCCCCATTCTAGTGGCTAGCCTATATATAGATCCCCCACCCCTCATTGTATCCCTTAGGCATAGATGATAGAGTAAGGACACCCCTTATGGAATCTCTAGTTTTGCCTCATCCCCTTCAACCAAAGGGGATCGACTATCGTCACCACCTCATTGGAGTTTGCATCACGCCTCCCTCGTTGTACAAGGCCTTGGCATCGGTGTCCCTTTGCCAAGACGTCAAGACCATCTCCAAGGTGTTCTTCCCTCTCTGCGTGGGATCGAGGGAGCACGTTGACCGATCTTTTCTTGCGAGGATTCAGTCAGACCGGTGGCCACCGGCGAGAGCAATCAACCTTGTATCGTGTGAGTTTGCCTTTGTTCATCGTGTTCTTCGCGAGGTGTGCATCCGCTTCCGCTACCTTCTCCCTTTCCCCTCGCTGTCCCATCGATTTGACCACAAGATCCGTGAAGATCGGTCCACCCAGGGGGTTACCCCTTAACAGTAGTGGTTATCATCAAATTAGGATGAAAGAAGGGGATGAATGAAAAACTGCTTTCAAAACAAAAATTGGTTTGTATGAGTGGTTGGTTATGCCGTTTGGTCTTACTAATGCACCTAGTACATTCATGAGATTAATGAATCATGTTTTGAGAGAATTTATTGGTCATTTTGTGGTTGTTTATTTTGATGATATACCTATAGCCACAATGAAACTGAATGTTGTACTCATATTCGACAAGTTTTGCAAGTGTTGCGTGATAATAAATTGTATGCTAATCTAGAGAAGTGCACATTTGGAAAAGATAAGGTCATATTTCTGGGATAAGTTGTATCTAAGCATGGGGTAGAAGTAGATCAATCTAAAACTGAATCAATTCAGAATTAGCCTATTCCCATGAATGTGAGGCAAGTGCATAGTTTCCATGGTTTAGCTGGTTTCTATAGGTGCTTTGCGAATGATTTTAGCACTATTGCTACACCATTGAATGACTTGACTAAGAAAGGTGTGCCATTTGTATGGGGCGCGGCCCAAGATATTGCTTTTGATACATTGGAACGTTTGCTTACTTCTGCACCATTACTTGCATTACCTAATTTTTCAAAGCAATTTGAAGTTGAATGTGATGCTAGTGGTATAAGTATTGGTGGCATTTTAATGCAAGAGGGTCGCCCTATAACATACTTTTCTGACAAACTTACTAGTGCTAGATTGAATTATCCTATTTATGATAAAGAATTGTATGCACTTGTTAGAGTACTTGAAGTTTGGCAACATTATTTATGCTAATTTATCATACATTCTGATCATGAAGCATTGAAGTATTTAAAAGCTCAATCAAACTTGTATAGAAGATTAGCTAAATGGGTTTAGTTTATTGAATCTTTTCCTTACATCATTAAGTATAAGAAGGGAAAAGAGAATGTAGTTGCTGATGCTTTGTCTAGGAAAAACATGCTATTAACCAATCTTGATGTTAAAATTCTTGGATTAGAAAGTATTTGTGGACTTTATGTAACTGACCATGATTTTGCTGAACCATATCATTTTTGTGCTCTTAAAAACGCATGGGAGAAGTATCATATACATGATGGATATTTGTTTCGTGCTAATAAACTATGTATTCTAGAATCGTCGTTGCGTTTATTCTTAGTGCAGGAATCACATGCTGGTGGTTTGATGGGTCACTTTGGGCATGAGAAGACATTTCTCATGCTCGCTAATCATTTTTATTGGCCCAAGATGAGGTGTGATGTCTACATATTTGTTAGCGTTGTGTTACATGCCAGAAGTCAAAATCCAAGCTGCATCCTCATGGTTTGTATACACCTCTCTCTGCACCTACTACACAATGGGAAGACATTAGTATGGATTTTGTGCTAGGTCTACCTAAAACTTAGAGAGTTCATGATTCTATATTTGCAGTAGTGGATAGGTTCTCTAAGAAGGCTCATTTTATTGCCTACCACAAAAGCGACAATGCATCGCATGTTGCTAAACTTTTTTTCATGGACATCGTGAGAATACATGGAGTACCCAAGACGATTGTTTCTGACCGTGATGTGAAGTTCATGGGCTACTTTTGTAAGACCTTATGGGGGAAGCTAGGAACGAAGCTGCTATTTAGTACTACATGTCATCCCCAAATAGATGGGGTCAAACGGAGGTGGTGAATCAAACATTGTAACAGTTGCTAAGGACTATGATAAAGAAGAATATGTGGGAGTGGGAAGAGTGTTTTCCGCATGTTGAGTCTACATACAATAGGGCTGTGCATTCGACTACTCGGCTCTGTCCTCTTGAGGTGGTGTATGGTTTCAAGCCATTGACGCCAATTGATTTGTTGCCTTTGCCATTGCATGAGAGAGTTGATATGGAGGCATCAAAACGTGCTGAATATGTGAAGAAGATTCATGAAAAGACATGAGAGGCTATTGAGAAGAAAGGCAAGAACATTGCTGCTGCAACGAATCAAGCAAGCAAGGAAGTGTTGTTCAAGCCTAGCTACATGGTATGGGTGCATCTGCGCAAGGTTAGGTTTCCACTACTTCGAAAATCCAAATTGACGCCACGTGGTTCTAGTCCTTACAAGGTGTTAGCCAAGATTAATGATAATGCCTACTCGATTGATATACCTATTGAGGGTTTGGTGGAGTTAGCAACAGCTTCAACGTTGCTGATTTGTCACCATATGATGGAGAAGACCTTGGAGCATCGAGGTCGATGCCTTTTGAAGGGGGGAGATGATGAGGACATCCCTAAAATTACACCTACCACAATTGCTACTGATGATGTTCCAGCTACTGCAAAGAAAGATCAATCCAATGAGATAAGGATTGGACCAGTTACAAGAGCTCGTGCTAAGATACTAGAACAACAGGTGAACTTGGTTCTTAATGAACATGATGTTTTAGTTAATGAGAATTTTATACTTCTTGAGTCTTTGAATTATTGTATGATCGGGTACATGGGAGAAGGAGGCGTAGCACGGAGCGAGAAGCTGAAGCATATGGAGCATGGCGTGTTGATCAATGAAGAATGCGCGAGGCAGGAGAGGGAGGAAGCGCAAGGAGCACACAAGGTAGAAGATCAACACATGGTGGAAGACCTCTGCCGCGGTAGAGAAATTCCACCTTTCTCTGCCATGATAGGCTACCGTGACACAGAATCGGCATGTTTGGCTGCCACGGCAGGTTGCTGCGGTAACCAAACCGCCCCAAAGTTTGCCACTGCAGAGACCTAGGCCGAACCCCTTGGTGGGTCGGTTCGTATCTAGTTGGGTGGGACCAACTCGGTTTCCACCCTAGGCCGCTGCACCCCAGACTCTTAAATAGATGGGGCGCCACACTAGTTAGGGTTTATACCACGTTTAAATTATTTTGGAGTTGTTTCTTTCATAGAACCTCTAGAATTACTTGTGATCAATTTTACCAACTGCAATTGAGTGTGATATGTTGTTCCACGGGAATTAGTTACTTGCAAACTACCGTTCATGATTGACGGCTATGTGCGCAAGAGTGTGGTGTTGTGAATATCCCACAGGGTTCGAGAGCTATTGCATTGGCATCAGGGTTTGAGCCGGAGAGATCATAGATACATGCTGATTATCGATCATCTACCATCATCATCAACAAGTGCTTGCTCAGAAGATCAGGCCACCCCATATCACCACCCAGGGGCCAGGCGGTGTGAGACTAATGCCCACACCCACCGGCCACCTAGGGGCAGCCGCCAGCCCTAGGTGGGCCCCACTTTGGTAGCCCACTAAGCCTAGGCTGGCTGCCCTATATTTAATTTTAATTCTCCAATTAACAATCCAATACACATATAATTATATTCCTTTACTCCGGAACTCCTTCCAGACCCCTCTGATCACCATCGGATGTTACTCGGAACTATTTCGGTCTCTCTCTATATATTTCTCCTATGGTACATCATCTATCCCTAAGCGCCCCCACCCTTAAGCATGACATACTTCGGTTCGGGAACACTCGGGACATGATTGAGAATCCTCTCATATCAATGATCACCAGCGGGACCTGGATGCCCATGATGACCCCCGTGCATTCCATGAATCTTATTGCTCGAACCATGAATAGTCGTTTCCCGCTCCCTTTGCCACTTGATACCTAGTTCATCCGAGACTTGATCTTTGGTATCTCCATACCTTAGTTCGATCTCATTACTTATGAACGTGTTTACTTGTTCCAATGTCGTTGCATTTCATGACCCAGTCACACGCTTAGAAGCTTTGTTAATGCAACATCACCAAGATGGCCACATATGTATCTATTTGTTACATGGAATGGCAAATCCTGGTCTTGATATGTACTCCTCTATGTGCCCCTTTGGGAAACTTGAGTGGCTCCTTTTTGATCACCCAGTCATGGTATGATACTTGATAACCATCTAACCTCCCTCCAGGACGATGATTTGCATTATCTCACAATCTAAGGATCAGGTTGCGAGGTTTCATGCGTTTATCATCAATGGTGAACTTTGCAACTAGATCTCATTGAGATACAACTATCAGGTGTTTTTCTATCACGTCATTCAACCAATGAAGTGACCTCATTGTCAATTGGCATAAAAGCCCATTATCTTGAAACCCAAATCATCCTCATGACCATTGAACTAGTTCGCTAGAGGTAACTAGAGACACAGTTTGTTTACATACCACATGTGTATTAATGTTTCATATTAATATAGTTATAGCATAATATGAAACATATTATGAACATATAGGAGATATATCAAACAATACACTTTATTATTTACCTCTAGGGAATAACTTCTTCAGTCTCCCACGTGCACTAGAGTACAAATTAATCTAGTTTACAATAGTCAGGAACCTAACACCAATCGCATCCCGGTGTTGTTCGTGATTCGCTTGTATAAGAGCTTTAGTCAACAGATCTACCACATTCAGATCCGTGTGCACTTTCCAAATCTTGATTTCACCTTCGTCAACGTTCTTCCGGATGACGTGAAACCGTAGCTTGATGTGTTTGGTTGTCGAATGAGTTCTTGGTTCCTTCGCGTTTGTATTAGCGCCCGTGTTGTCACAATAGATCGTCACAGGGTCTTGCGCACTTGGAACAACTCCCAGTTCAATGACGAAATTCCTTAGCCAAATAGCCTCATTCGCCGCATCAGCAACAACGATGTATTCCGACTCCATTGTAGATTGTGCAACTACCGGTTGCTTCTTGCTCTTCCGGCTTACTGCCCCACCATTCACCAAAAACCCAAATCCCGTCTAAGACTTCGAGTCATTTGGATTTGAGTGCCATCTCGCATCCACGTAACCAGTTATGTTTAGAGCATCATCATTACCTCCATAGACTAGGACCATATCCTTTGTTCTCTTGAGATACCTTAGGATGTTTTTCACAACTATTTAGTGATCCATTCCTAGATTACTTTGGTATCGGCTCACCAAACTAAGAGCCAACGCAACATCAGGTCGAGTACTTAGCATTGCATACACCAGTTCGATGTACAAGAGTGAACAGTAAGAGTCGGGTAGGGTAATCAGTCCAGCCCATACCCAAACTATTAACTCCGTACATGAATAAGAAAATCGTGCAACGCAACTCTCAAAATTAGACTGAAGATCTCGACAAGCGATGTCCGGAGAGAAAAGGAGTGATGCATGCTCTTCATAGATGGTGTCGTCATGTTGGAAAACGCCGGAAAATACAAAGAAAATTGTATGAAAAGACACAATGATTAGGTTCCGTGATGGTTACATTGGCATGAACAACACATGCTCAAGGTATACTCCAACTTAACCAATGCTCATCCTTCTCATAATGTTTTTCAATTTATACGGATACACGTCAAGGTGTAGATACAGATAAAGAGTTCAAGGACCCAAAAAGATTGGATGAAGGGTACAACAAACGAGATGCAGATTAGATGATTGTAGCTCCACCGTTATAAAAGAGAGGAAGCGAAACCCTGAAGCTATGACAGAAAACCCAACCACGAGAATTCCTAGACTCGAAGAAAAGGTAAGAGAGCAGATTCAAAACACGCAGAGGTAAGAGGAGAATAGCATAGGTGTAAGGAGTAAAAATAGAGCTAATCAAATCTATCCAATCGATTTTGCAAAATACTTTGACACTCTACATCGGCCGTTAGCTCGGTTATCCTATAGGCTGGACCAGTGGGGTATTGCAACTGCTGAGCTCTGATACCACTTTGTAACACCCTCAAATCGGCCCTATGCAGATCACAGCGGTTCCCGCCAAACCCGCATAGAAACGATTCAAAGATGCCCACCAGGCACTTGCGTGCGGGTGGAAAATGAAGTAATACCATCACACAATAGTTCACGATAGAACCCATAGAACATATATATATATACAATAATGACTCAATGAGTCACGAATATAGATATACAATACAAAGATCCAAATCATCTTAGAAATGATACAACATCCGAGTATGGATAAGAAGCAAATTGAGCTAAGAGCCCTGAAGAATAACCAATGGTGTCCATAACCCTGCCAAGGCCAAGCTGGAAGGGTAACCCTTCTAACGTTGTCGAACTTATACCTGTCAAACAGAAGGGGCGCCGACAAAGGGCAAAGGAAAAAGGGAGCGGTCAGTACTAAGGCCAGTACACGGCGAGTCTAGAATTTGGTGGCTGTCGCCTACATAGGTATGGTGGACTGAAGCGGCAGCAAAGCATGCACTACACAACCTATAGAGACTCGGTACAACTGTCGGCTATTGGAGAGGGATAAGAAAGACCTATTCGGAACCAACCTGGTAGTAACACCAAAACATACTAACGGGGGTTTAACTCATCAATGCCCATTGTTATGGACTTGGGTTTTGGAGAAGGAGGGAGCGCTGGAGACATCTATCGGCTAGCAAACCAGCACACAGGGGACAAAGATTTACCCAGGTTCAATCCTCGTAGAGGTCCCTACTCCTGCTTATCTGCTCGTGGAATTATCGAAGGAGTCGAAAGTTACAATGGTGCGCAGATGTAATCTAGCGAGGGTTGTGGAAGCTAGGGTTGCATGTGTCCTCCTCGCCGCCCCCTCCTAGCCTTTATATGGATAGGCTAGGTCTTGGGTGGCAGGTCGAGTCGGTTACAAGTTAGGGTTTTTCCCCTTCAAACTTTCTATCTTTAACTTCTTCTTGTTCTTCAAGCAATCGAGAGTCCGTAGGTTACTCGAGTTCCTTGTTTGGGCCTTGGCGACACCATGGGCCTGTACGTATTTGAACCGTATATACCAAGGTCGAGTACCTGTAGGGTATACCCATGTCAGTAGCCCCCGAGTGTCTAGTGGAATCGCAGATTCGACTGGGGACTTTTTGAAGTCTTCGAGTGCCTGAACGAGTGCATTTTGACTGCTTTTATTTGTGTCATAGGGATTGTTGATATACGTGCCTGATATAACCGAAGTATCGGTATCATTTAACCACCTTAGGGTGAAACAATGCAATCTACTCGAACTCGACTCCCTGGACTCGAATCCGCAAAAGTGTTGGCGTAATTTGACTCAAGCCATGGAGGTCTTACAGGAGTCGAATTCCAATTATATGGGTGTGAGCACTCAACGCGTCTGTCAAGGCATGTTCATCGTACTTGTAGGCACGGATACATTTATGGTAGTGCGCTGCTAAATGCGTTGCCAGGCGTTATTCAGGTCTTACCTTCACGCTGTAAGCGCGGCATCCAAATTTTATCATCGCAGAGACGATTCGGGTGACCTAGGAGACGCAGTCTCTTTGTAGGGAAAATTATGAGGCGGTGTCGCCATGAGCTTCGAGTGTAGATTTTCTGTATAAATAACCATACGGTGCGCAACCAGCTCCCGAGTGCCTGGTTGAGTCGAAGACTCAGGCAGGGACTAAATAACTTTTGCAACTGCTGTCGTCTTTTGGTTGCTTATTTCAGTCGAATTTTTCTAGCGCTCCCTATGGGAGTAACTCATGTCCATAGTCGAATCGTATTTCGAATGGCCTAGGTTTGCTTCTGATTGTCCTTGTTCCTACAAAAAGAAAAGAAAATCGTAGGGTGCGCGGCCAACGCTCCCTATGGGAGTAGCCCCCGAGTGCTTGGTGGAGTCGAAGACTCCAGCAAGGACTAAATTAGTCGAAGTTTTTCGCTGCGTAGCTTTGATGACATTAGTGCTGACGCTTGTATGACCTGAGTTGCCCACGTGAGCTAGTTTGACGGGACGTGACGAGCAGTGGGTCCCACTTTCTGACTTTGATTTGACTGGGCGTGCATAATCTTTATTTTAACTGCGCCTCCTCGATTTCCGTGCGTAATGGGAGTAGTGGAGGGACGGTTCACGCTTCCCCTTCTCCACGTGTCCAACACGATGTGTGCCACGCGTCCAATAGGGTTTTTCTGAGCCGTTGGATTGCATCTTCAAGGGGTTAAGTAGCGGCGCTACGGCGGTAATATTTCCCATATATTCTCATTCATCCTCGCTGCCATCGCCATTGCTGCTGCTCCTCTGCTTTTCTCTGCGCCCGTTTCCTCCACAACATTGGACCAGCTCCACTCGTTTCCGAGCTACTTTCTTCGCTCGCATCGTCGTCGTGCAATGGGGAAGAAGAAGGGAGGTGTTGTCGCTGATTCCGTGGCCACTGTTGCCGCGGTGAAGAAGAAGGGCGGCTCCTCCGCTGCGGGCACCAGCATCGCCGCCGGCGGAACGAAGAAGGTCGCGGGCACCCGCGTCACGAATGGTGCGTGGCACCCCATCATCAAGGCGTCTGATCTCCGTCTTATTCGCCAGGACGGAGTGCTATCCGCTGCAGTCGTCGACGCGCGCGTCCCCAGCGCTGAGACCATTCCTGCTCCTCCTGCTGGTTTTCGGGTGATGTTTCTTGCATTCATCATCCGCGGTCTTTCCTTGCCTCTTCACCCCTTTTTTAGGGGTCTTCTTTGTTTCTACGGGCTCTAGCTCCATCAGCTGTCCCCAAATTCGATCCTCGACATCTCTTGCTTCATCACACTTTGCGAGTGTTGGCTTGGAATCGAGCCACACTTCGGCCTTTTTAAGCGCATCTTCAAATTGAAGCGCCAGTCTGCATCTGGCTCTTTAGTTTATGATGTAGGTGGTTGCGGAATCCACGTCGACCCATCCGCCACCTACTTCGACATCAAGCTCACGAACTCTGTCCAAGGGTTGAGGGATAAATGGTTCTACATCCGTGATCAGAAGGCCAAGGGTGAGCACTTTGGACTCGCGCCCTTCGATCCCCCGACACCGTGCAGGAGGATGCGCTCCTAGAAGAACGTAGTTATACCTAGCGAGCTCGCGGAGACAGACGTGTTGTATCAACGCACCTGCGACCTCGAGAGTCACATAGGAAAAGAGGAGGGAGGCTGCGCTCTCATCCGAACTTGGCTGCGCTGATGATGCCACTCGCGTGTCTGCTGATGGCATGTCTGCGAGTGAGGTGGACAAGAGGGTTCGACTGGTCACGAAGTACACTGGCAAGGATGTGCTTCCTAGTGAGCCAGTTGTTCCTCCCTTTGATGCTTCGAATCCTCCTCCTGAGGTAAGTTGAACGCAGTAGCTTATTTTGTCGATTGCTTTTCTATTCTTACTTGTTTTTTGCTGATTTTTGTTGTCTGTATGCAGGATTGGGTGGTGTCGCCTTGTATGCCCCCTCTCCCTGAGGGGATTATTCCTCGAGAAGCCTTGGAAGAGGATGAGTCTGGGTCGATTGTCCCTTATGATGTGGAGGAGGAAGCCCCCAAGTCCGATAGTCCGGATACTCGCAAACATTCGCGCAGGGAGGATTCCGATGCGTCGTCTCCTTTGACTCCGGAAGGCACGGGCGTTGGTGCGGATTCGCCAATTCCTGCCGTTCCTGTGAGGGCTGTGGCACCATCTTCTCGCAAGAAGATGCGATTGCCCAAGGAGTCGTCGTCGGAGTCAGTGGAGGCCACAATTGACTTCGACAAGTTTGACTGGTAAGTTTTCTAGTTCATTTGTTTTTCTCTATTTTCTTCTTGTTGGCTTGTCCCGGAGTTTGCCCTTTCTCAATGTGGGTTTTGTCTTGTAGTCAAGAGGCGTCGTCATCTTCTAGCGACGTCGAATTTTTGAAGGAATCAGGAGTCACGACCTCAAGGGCCAAGAAAGAGGTCGAGCGCGCTCCTTCCCCTCCATTGGCGGCCCACTCTGGGCACAACTCTTCCAGTTCTCCTCGTGTAGGAGAGCATCGAATTGTTGCCCAGGTGACGGTACAACAGACATCATTGGAGTCACTAGAGGACCATGTAAGTATAGCTTTTCTTCTTTTTAGTGTTGGAGTCGACGTTATCTGTTGCCTCTACTGATTCCTTGTTTGTGCTCCAGCTCCTTGTGAAGGAAGCCGCGCACTTGGCAGAACAAGTGATGGCGATGGGCCGCCATCATGCAATGCTGGAGACGCGTCACCGCGTGGTTGAAAGTGAGTGTTCTATTTTTATTCTTCTTTGTCTTCTCCTTTTGATATAGTCGACTGATAATCAACTTTTGCTTGTCATGTAGCTGAACATAATGCCTTATTGCGCAACGCCGCCACCTTGGAGAAGACACTTGCCGCGGCTGTGAAGGGTCGTGACGAGGCAATCGCAACGCGTGACGAGGCGCGGAAGCGTGAAGAGGATTTGCGTGCCTCCTTTGAGGCTAGGGAAAAGTTGTTCGAAGAACAACTGTTCTCAATCGCCAAGGCTCTCTCAGGTAATTTTGCTTGTGGGTATTGTTATCCATCTCTGCTTCTAATGTTTTTGCCGGTGGCGCTGATGTTTTTGGTCCATGTGTGGGTTTATGTACAGATGCTGGCGATTTGAGCTTTGACCCGCAGGCCCTTTGTCGCGATGAAGCTCTGGCGGGTGCGCTGGCTGCAGTCGAGGACCACAGCGCCGCCATCCAGGATACACCTTCCAAGGCCAAGGGCGCCCTCAGTCGCCTCCGGGAGGAGTTGATGCCTAAGGCGGAGCTGGTCGATAATATGGATGAGCTGGTGGAGTCACTCGCCGGGCGTGTGCCTTCCAGCTACAAGAACTCACTCCGCGCGGCTGGCGCGTCCATGTCACTCGCCATGGTGCAGGTCCATGGCATCGAGATCGATCCTTCCGCGGTGTCGAAGGCAATGCCAGTTGGCGTGGACGGTCAACAGGTAGTCTTTGCTCCTTTCGCGACTGCCTGTGGCAAATATGGGCACCACTTGATAAATACTGTTGCGAAGTACTCTGAGGAGCTCCAACGTGCCAAGAAGGCGGCGAAAGCTTCGGCCTTAGGGGCCGGCGGAAAGTCAGTGGCGTCTGATACTGCCACGGACTTGATGAAGCCCCTGAAGCCGTCAAAGTCGAAGAAGCCTGCTGTTCCTTAGTTAGCTTTGTAATAGTTGATTAGTATATGTCATTTTGTTTAAGAACATGCCTGCTAGCGATTGTATCTGCTAATACTTATGCTGGTCTTGAATGCATCTGACCCTTTTGTCTTTGTTTTGATTTGGTCGTCTTATTTGCTTCTATCTTGACTTGTGGTAGGGTACATCAAGTGATCCTATGAGGGGGATCCAGGACTCGCCAACTCTTGATGATACCGTGGCACCATTGCGCTCCAGGGTAGATGAGCTATCCTTGCTTTCGCGACTGCGTGATCGCGTGAAGCAGCTGGAGCGTGAGTTGCCCGTGCTCCGCGGTAACGCGGACGTGTGGAAGTCGAAGGCGGAAAAAGGCGCCGCCCGAGAGCAGTATCTTCTTGGCGAGGTGACGTAGCTGGGCGACCAATTCAAGTGTTAGTTTGCTTGTTCTCATCTTTTCCTTGTAGTCACTCGCAGTGGTACGTTGTACTCATGCTGCTGGTGTTGCTTCGTGTAGTTGTTAGCGCGCGTCATCCGCAGGAGGAGAAGGATAGAGTTGCTATTCGCCTGCATGATCTCACCCAGGAGCAACTTCAAGAGAGTGGATACTTCTGGGTAGATCATGATCGTGCGACTGCGCTGGCGACCCTGCAGGATCGTGCATCGCGAGTGCTGCTCTTTCTAAAGAAGTCGCAGTCATGCTTGAAGAACATTTATCGGGCGATGTTCCCACTTGATAATACTCCATCAAGCTTGCTGGCCCTCCTTGCTAAGTTTCAAGATCTTTCTACGGTTCGCGAATGCGTGAGGCAACAGTTGGTGGCTGGTGCCAAGGCTGCTCTCTCAATGGTGCGATTGCACAGGCCTGACGTAGATATTGCCGCCATTGCGTCTGGGCCACCTGCACCGCCAGCAGGTTCTGCTTGGAATATGGTGTCGCACTATCAGGCGGTGGACCGCCCAGTAGAAGAGATCGTCGACTTATTTGCGGAACAAACCAACGTTCTTCTGCTGCAATAGTAGCCTAGTTTTCATCCTGCACATAAGTGTACTTGTGTTGTAAAGCTCGTATAGGTCTTGTAAATAATTTATTTGTCGAATGTGCATAAAGAGCTTTGTTAGCTTGAAGTGCGTTGCACTATGTGAGTCCTTTTCGTTAGCCTGGCCATGTTTTATCTCAGTCCCTTGTCAACCTGCCAGGTGCGTTGCAGCTGGATTGAGGTTGTGTTTAAGGTTTCGATTGATGTACCAGCTACTCAGGATATCGCGTCTCGGTTCGAAGAACAGATGTGTATGGGATGGCGCAGCCCCCGAGTATATAAATTGAAAAACTAAAGGAGAACACAGAGTCTTGGGGCACTTAGCTTTTATTTATTCGAAGAACAGTGCGAGGTACAATGTGTGGCTAAGTAGCCTTCGCTGAGTAGCCTTATTTGCAATGTAAAAGAAAAAGAATGACTAAGGGTAGAAGCGTCACAGCTGTGCGACGTTCCAAGGGTTAGAGTATGCGACTCCTGTCTCTAAATCTTGAAGGCGATAGGCGCCACCTGGGATTACTTCTGTAATCGCGTACGGTCCTTCCGAGGGGGACTCGAGCTTGAGATGCCCCTGCTGCTTCAGTCGCAGGACCAGGTCACCTTCGACGAAGGATCTGGGGCGAAGCCTTCTACTGTGTTAGTTGCGCAGGTTCTGCTGGTAGATCGTGGATCTTTCTGCGACGATTTCTCTTCCTTCGTCAAGGAGGTCGACGGAGTCTTCGAGTGCAAGGGATGACTCTTGTTCGTTGTAAGCGACCACGCGTGGCGCCTTGTATCGTACTTCGGCGGGTAGCACTGCCTCTGCTCCGTGCACCATAAAGAATGGCGTGTAGCCCGTGGAGCTGTTTGGAGTTGTACGTAGGCTCCAGAGTACGGATTGTAGTTCATCTGGCCAGCAACCCGCGGCCGGTTCGAGTGGTCGTAGGAGTCGCTTCTTGATGCCGCTGAAGACGAGCCCGTTTGCTTTTTCCACCTGACCGTTGGTCTGTGGATGCGCTACTGAGGCGTAGCTGATGTTGATCCCCAGGTTCTCGCAGAATTCTTGGAACTCCTTGGATGTGAAGTCCGTCCTGTTGTCGGTGATGATGTTGTGTGGCACGCCAAAGTGGTAGACAATGGACTCGAAGAACTTGACTGCGTTGGGCCCTGATTGGTTGGTCATTGGCATGGCCTCGATCCACTTGGTGAATTTGTCGAATGCGACCAAGAGGTAGACGTAGCCTCCTGGCGAGGACCTTGGAAGCTTGTCGACCATGTCGAGCCCCCACTATGCGAAGAGCTAGGACAATGGGATTCGCCGTAGCTCTGCGCCTGGTGCGTGTGGCTTATCCGCGAATCTCTGGCAAGCATTGCATTTTTGGACTATGTCCTTGGCGTCACGCATGGCCATAGGCCAGTAAAATCCAGCTCGTAGAGCTTTGGCAACGAGGGCGCGACTTCCGGCGTGGTGCCCGCAGGTCCCTTCATGGATGTCGAGGAGGACTGCTCTTCCGTAGGCCATGGAGACGCATCATTGTAGCACTCCTGTGATGCTGCATTTATACAGTTCGTCGTTGATAATGACGAATGCCTTGGATCGCCGCGCGATGTGCCGTGCATCTGTCGGATCGTCCGGTAGCCTCTTGCTGACGAGGTACGTAATGTACGGCTACGTCCAGGATTGCTCGATCATCATGACGCTCATTGGTCTCTCGAGTCCTGTGTCGAGCTCCAAGTCATCGAGTGCCATTGGCTCCTTGGGTGGTGTAGCCCCCGAGTCCATTGCTGCGCTTGTTTTCTTCTCTGCGGCCTTTGGCTTGATGGAGCATTCGCATATGCGCTCGAGAAATACCCCAGGTGGTATGGGGGCGCAGGTAGAGCCTATGTTGGCGAGTGCATCCGCCTCTTCGTTGCTTTCACTCGCCATGGTGCAGGCCCACGGAGTCGAGATCGATCCTTCCGCGGTGTTGAAGGCGATGCCAGTTGGCGCGGACGGTCAGCAGGTAGTCTTCGCTCCTTTCGTGAATGCCTGTGGCAAATATGGGCACCACTTGATAAATACGATTGCGAAGTACTCTGAGGAGCTCCAACGTGCCAAGAAGGCGGTGAAAGCTTCGGCCTTAGGGGCCGGCGGAAAGTCAGTGGCGTCTGATACTGCCAGGGACTTGATGAAGCCCCTGAAGCCGTCAAAGTCGAAGAATCCTACTGCTCCTTAGTTAGCTTTGTAATAGTTGATTAGTATATGTCATTTTGTTTAAGAACATGCCTGCTGGCGATTGTATCTGCTAATACTTATGCTGGTCTTGAATGCATCTGACCCTTTTGTCTTTGTTTTGATTTGGTCGTCTTATTTGCTTCTATCTTGACTTGTGGTAGGGTACATCAAGTGATCCTATGAGGGGGATCCAGGACTCGCCAACTCTTGATGATACCGTGGCACCATCGCGCTCCCGGGTAGATGAGCAGTCCTTGCTTTCGCGACTGCGTCATCACGTGAAGCAGCTGGAGCGTGAGTTGCCCGTGCTCCGCGGTAATGCGGACGTGTGGAAGTCGAAGGCGGAAAAAGGCGCCGCCCGAGAGCAATATCTGCTTGGCGAGGTGACGCAGCTGGGCGACCAATTCAACTGTTAGTTTGCTTGTTCTCATCATTTCCTTGTAGTCACTCGTAGTGGTACGTTGTACTCATGATGCTGGTGTTGCTTCGTGTAGTTGTTAGCGTGTGTCATCCACAGGAGGAGAAGGATAGAGTTGCTATTCGCCTGCATTGATCTCACCCAGGAGCAACTTCAAGAGAGTGGATACTTCTGGGTAGATCATGATCGTGCGACTGCGCTGGCGACCCTGCAGGATCGTGCATCGCGAGTGCTGCTCTTTCTAAAGAAGTCGCAGTCATGCTTGAAGAACATTTATCGGGCGATGTTCCCACTGGATAATACTCCATCAAGCTTGCTGGCCCTCCTTGCTAAGTTTCAAGATCTGTCTACGGTTCGCGAATGCGTGAGGCAACAGTTGGTGGCTGGTGCCAAGGCTGCTCTCTCAATGGTGCGACTGCACAGGCCTGACGTAGATATTGCCGCCATTGCGTCTGGGCCACCTGCACCGCCAGCAGGTTCTGCTTGGAATATGGTGTCGCACTATCAGGCGGTGGACCGCCCAGTAGAAGAGATCGTCGACTTATTTGCGGAACAAACCAACGTTCTTCTGCTACAATAGTAGCCTAGTTTTCATCCTGCACATAAGTGTACTTGTGTTGTGAAGCTCGTATAGGTCTTGTAAATAATTTATTTGTTGAATGTGCATAAAGAGCTTTGTTAGCATGAAGTGCGTTGCACTATGCGAGTCCTTTTCGTTAGCCTGGCCATGTTTTATCTCAGTCCCTTGTCAACCTGCCAGGTGCGTTGCAGCTGGATTGAGGTTGTTTTAAGGGTTTCGATTGATGTACCAGCTACTCAGGATATCGCGTCTCGGTTCGAAGAACAGATGTGTATGGGATGGCGCAGCCCCCGAGTATATAAATTGAAAAAGTAAAGGAGAACACAGAGTTTTGGGGCACTTAGCTTTTATTTATTCGAAGAACAGTGCGAGGTACAATGTGTGGCTAAGTAGCCTTGGCTGAGTAGCCTTATTTGCAATGTAAAAGAAAAAGAATGACTAAGGGTAGAAGCGTCGCAGCTGTGCGACGTTCCAAGGGTTAGAGTATGCGACTCCTGTCTCTAAATATTGAAGGCGATAGGTGCCACCTGGGATTACTTCTGTAATCACGTACGGTCCTTCCCAGGGGGACTCGAGCTTGAGATGCCCCTGCTGCTTCAGTCGCAGGACCAGGTCACCTTCGATGAAGGATCTGGGGCAAAGCCTTCTACTGTGGTAGTTGCGCAGGTTCTGCTGGTAGATCGTGGATCTTTCTGCGACGATTTCTCTTCCTTCGTCAAGGAGGTCGACGGAGTCTTCGAGTGCAAGGGATGACTCTTGTTCGTTGTAAGCGACCACGCGCGGCGCCTTGTATCGTACTTCGGCGGGTAGCACTGCCTCTGCTCCGTGCACCATAAAGAATGGCGTGTAGCCCGTGGCGCTGTTTGGAGTTCTACGTAGGCTCCAGAGTACGGATTGTAGTTCATCTGGCCAGCAACCCGCGGCCGGTTCGAGTGGTTGTAGGAGTCGCTTCTTGATGCCGCTGCAGACGAGCCCGTTTGCTTTTTCCACCTGACCGTTGGTCTGTGGATGCGCTACTGAGGCGTAGCTGATGTTGATCCCCAGGTTCTCGCAGAATTCTTGGAACTCCTTGGATGTGAAGTTCGTCCCGTTGTCGGTGATGATGCTGTGTGGCATGCCAAAGCGGTAGACAATGGACTCGAAGAACTTGACTGCGTTGGGCCCTGATTGGTTGGTCATTGGCATGGCCTCGATCCACTTGGTGAATTTGTCGAATGCGACCAAGAGGTAGACGTAGCCTCCTGGCGAGGACCTTGGAAGCTTGTCGACCATGTCGAGCCCCCACTATGCGAAGAGCTAGGATAATGGGATTGGCCGTAGCTCTGCGCCTGGTGCGTGTGGCTTATCCGCGAATCTCTGGCAAGCATTGCATTTTTGGACTATGTCCTTGGCGTCGCGCATGGCCGTAGGGCAGTAAAATCCAGCTCGTAGAGCTTTGGCAACGAGGGCGCGACTGCCGGCGTGGTGCCCGCAGGTCCCTTCATGGATGTCGAGGAGGACTGCTCTTCCGTCGACCATGGAGACGCATCGTTGTAGCACTCCTGTGATGCTGCATTTATACAGTTCGCCGTTGATAACAGCGAATGCCTTCGATCGCCGCGCGATGTGCCGTGCATCTGTCGGATTGTCCGGTAGCCTCTTGCTGAGGAGGTACGTAATGTACGGCTGCGTCCAGGATTGCTCGATCATCATGACGCTCATTGGTCTCTCGTGTCCTGTGTCTAACTCCAAGTCATCAAGTGTCATTGGCTCATTGGGTGGCGTAGCCCCCGAGTCCATTGCTGCACTTGTTTTCTTCTCTGCGGCCTTTGGCTTGATGGAGCATTCGCATATGCGCTCGAGAAATACCCTAGGTGGTATGGGGGCGCAGGTAGAGCCTATGTTGGCAAGTGCGTCCGCCTCTTCGTTGCTTTCGCGACCTACGTGTCGCAGCTCGCAACCATCGAAGTCTCCTTCGAGTGTATCGTAGAGATCGCGGTACGCGATCATGTTGTCGTTCAGTGCGTCGCACTCATGCATTGTTTGGTTGACGACCAACTTGGAGTCACCATATATGATGAGCCTCTTGACGCCGCAAGCTTTTGCCATCCTCATCCCGTGCAACAGGGCCTCGTATTCAGCCTCGTTGTTTGAGGCGGTGAACTGCATTCGCAGGATATACTTCAGCTTGTCCCCTTGAGGTGATGTCAGTATGACACCTGCGCCTGCTCCGTCTTTCCGCTTGGACCCATCAAAGTGCATTGCCCAGAGGTAGGACATATCTGGCTTGTCCGGGAGTTGGTTCTCCATCCAGTGCACGAGGAAGTCAGGGAGAACGTGCGACTTGAATGCGTCGCGCTTTTTGTATGTGATGTCTCGTGGAGACAGCTCTATTCCCCAAAGCGTGACTCGCCCCGTGGCATCGGGGTTATTGAGGATATGTCCCAACGGGGCGTCGTTGACTACCACGATTGGGTGTTCCTAGAAGTAGTGGTGCAATCGTCGGGCGGTTATGAAGACGTCGTACGCCAGCTTCTGGTAGTGCGGGTACTGCTGTTTTGTTGGCGTGAGGACCTCGCTGAGGTAGTATACCGGGCGTTGTACGCCGTGGACCTTGTTTTCCTCAGCTCGCTCGACGACGAGCACTGTGCTGACCACCTGGTTGGTGGAGGAGATGTACAGCAACTGTGGTTCCCTTTCTCGTGGAGTCACCAGCACTAGCGAAGTGGATAGCAGGCGCTTGAGATCTTTGAATGCTTCTTGCGCTTCATTGGTCCACTCGAATTTTTTAGCTTTGCGGACGAGCTGGTAGAAGGGCAGTGCCTTTTCACCCATCTGACTGATAAATCGACGGAGGGCCGCGATTCGTCCGGCCAGTTGCCTGATGCCTCTTATGTTCTTCGGCTTCTCCATGGACAGTATGGCTTTTATCTTCTTCGGGTTCGCCTCGATTCCCCTCGCGGAGATGAGATACCCGAGTAGCTGCCCATATGGTACGCTGAAGGCGGATTTGTCCGGATTGAGCTTGATCCGGTAGCGGTCGAGGTTGGCGAAGGTTTCGCGCAAATCGTCGATTAGAGAGGCTTCCTCCTTGGTCTTGATTACTATGTCGTTGACATAGACTTGGATGTTGCGACCCAGTTGTTCCTTGAGGCAAGCCTGCATGCACCGCTGGTAGGTGGCTCCCGTGTTTTTTAGCCCGAAGGGCATTGTGTTGTAGCATAACACACCAAAGGGCATTGTAAACGCTGTTTTCTCCTGATCTTCCTCCTTCATTCGAATTTGATTATAGCCTGAGTAGGCGTCGAGGAAGCAGAGGTGCTCGCATCCTGCGGTGGAGTCGATGATCTGGTCGATCCGTGGCAGCGGGAAGTGATCCTTTGGGCAGTGCTTGTTCAGAGAAGTGAAGTCCACGCACATCCGCAGGATATCCGTGTCCTTTTTTGGTACCAGCACCGTGTTGGCGAGCCAAGTGCTTTCCTTGATCTCGCGTATGAACTTGGCCTCAAGGAGTCTGTTGATCTCCATTCCAACTGCTTGTGCTCGTGGCTCAGACAATCGCCTAATTGTTTGCTTGACTGGCCTTGCGTCGGGGTTGACATTGAGTGCGTGCTTGGCGAATTCCCTGGGAACTCCTGGCATGTCCGCAGGACACCAGGCAAAAATTTCCCAGTGCTCACGGAGGAATTCGAAGAGTGTGAGTTCCTATACGGGACTCAAGTTGTTGGCGATGAGGGCCATCTTGGCGGGATCCGATGGATGGACCTGCACTTTCTTTGTGTGCACAGATGAGTCGAAGGAGAGATCAGGTGAGCTTGGTCTGCTCACGGGAGGCAGACTGTTGTCTGTCGTCTCCTTCAATCTCGCGAGTTCCCCCTGCATGCCGAAGGACTGGGAGATTCTCTTGAATTCCCTATCGCAACCGTCAGATCGCTCGAAGCTCCCGTTGATCGTGATGACGCCGTTGGGACCTGGCATTTTCATCTGCAGGTAGGCGTAGTGGGGCACTTCCATGAACCTAGCAAACGCGACGCGCCCGAGGATGCAGTGCTACTGTGAGGGCCAGTCGACGACTTCAAAGTCGATGCGCTCGCGCCGGAAGTTCTTCAGAGTGCCGAAGATGACGTCGAAATTGATTTTGCCCAGGGGGTATACGCCTTTCCCTGGGACGATGTCGTGGAACGTTGTGTCCGATGCCTCCAGGCAGGTTAGGGGGTTCTCATTGCTCGCAAGGTACTCACGAATATGAGGTTGATGCCGCTCCTGCCATCCATGAAGATGCGGCTCATGTCGAAGCCTCCAATTTGCGCCTCGAGTACGAGGGGGCAATGACCTGGACGGGGTATCTGAGGCGGGTGGTCGCGCTTGTTGAAGGTAATGCATGACTCGCTTCCACTGAGGTACTCAGTGGTGGATGGTGGCGAGTGCGTGGCCAAGTTGACTTGGCCAGTGATGGCCTTCTGCACCCTGTTGGAGGGGCGTCCCTTTTGGATCATCATGGTGCCCATGGCCCGTGGGTACGGTTCACCTCCATGGTGCTGGTCCGGTGCGGCTCTGTTCGGGGGTGGCCCAGGTGGTGGTGGCGGTGTGCCATGTGCCACGGCGCCTGGAGCGGCTCCGTAGCCTCTTTCGACTGCATTGCGGTTCATCCGAACCAATCCCTTGTGTAGCTTGAGGAACTCGCGGTAGTCCTTGAGGAGGTGGCTGGACTTTCTCTTGCCATCATGCTTGTCGATGTAGAAATGCACTGTGCATGGCCCGGACAGTTTTTCCTCGATGCAGGTCGTGGGTGCCTCATCCCGAGTGCGGCGTTGCCAACCTTGCGTGGTTTTCCCAGAGTCGCGGTATCCGCCGCTACGGTATCCGTTGTTGCGGTTATCGCCGCGTCTATCGGCGTAGCCGGCCGCGACCATGTTGACGTCATCGCGGTCATCGTAGATGCGCATGCGACGCTTGCCTCGGCGGTCGCGTCTGCGTTCGAGTTCTGCCTCCTCGTCGGAGTGAGCGCGATTCTTCACTGAATCTTCTCCATCGGCCCACCGATTCGCGATTTCCATCAGGTGGCCGATGGTTTGGGGCTTTGAGCGGCCCAGCTCCTCCATGAGTTCTAGGCGGCGGACACCACCATTGAATGCATCAATCGCGCGGTCTTACGAGATGTTCTCCGCGGAGTTCTTGATGATGGACCACCTTTGGATGTAGGAGCGCAGCGATTCGCCAGATCTTTGCTGGCAGCATCTCAGCTCTTCGATTGATGCGGGCCGCTTATACGTGCGCTTAAAGTTGCGCACGAATCTGTAGACCATCTCATCCCAAGTGCGAATGGATCCGCGTAGGAGGTTATTGAGCCATGCTCGGGTGGCGCCCTGCAGCTATAGCTGCAACCATTGCATGGCAGTGCTTCGACTGCCTCCGTGGAGTCTGACGGAGGAGATGTGGTCCTCCAGCCAGATCTTGGGGTCATGTAGGCCGTCGAATTTCGGGTTCTCTGACGGGAGTTTAAACCCTTTAGGCATTTGCTTCTGCCTAATGGATCTGCTGAAGCGTCTGGCGCCGCAGAGCTCCCCATCTTCTTCTTCCGTGACAGTCGATCAAGCACGTCGTGCCCTTGATTTGTCGATCTTGCACTGCGTGAGGTCATCGTGTGCATCGTAGTCACGGTCGTGTCTCCATGAGCGGCGGCGCCGAGACAGGTCGTGAATGTCATCGCTGGATGAGGGCGAGGAGTGGCGCTTTGCTAGCGCCTTGCCCTTTTTTCTGTCTGGTGTTGGCTCCTTGTCGAGGGCGGCCTCGATTAATCCCAAGCCCACGATCGTAGATCGGTGCATGGCAGTTCAGGGATCTCCAGCTGGCGGCTGGTTATTGAGGAGGTACATGGTGGCTGCGGTCACCGCAGCCTGCGGCGTCCTGGGGACCACATTGCCTCTCGTGTCGACTGTCATAGAGCCGAAGTCGAGGACTTTCGCGGCTTCTATGTGTTCTTGTTTGGTAAGATGGGCCATCCGCGACTGACTCTTCTTGGCGAGGTATTCGTTACCCCTTGAGGAGGATCCTCCGTAGGAGGAGACTCCAGCACGGCGAAGGCTTGATTCGTCCACTGCCGTTTTACGCGCCTCAAGTTGTGCGATTGTCTGCAGTTGGCGCTTGAATTCTTCCTTCAGGAGCCAGTGATAGCCCATCAGCAGTTCTTGCGGGGACCCGAAGGGTAGAGGAGTGCCTCGTAATGCCTCGCGGCAACGATCCCACTCTTGCTCGTTGAGCTTGATTACGACGTGTTCGCCGGTTTGTTCATTGATTATGCTGGGAGGTTCGACCGCTCCTCCGTTGTTGACGGGGGCGCGATTGCCACCGTTACCGCCGTTGCCACCATTGCTACCGTTACCGCCGTTGGGTGGATCGGTGCCATTGCCAGGGTTGCCACCGTTGTCGTGATTGGCAGAGGTGTCACCTGCATTGATGACGGCCCACATGAAGTGATTGGGGAAGCTGTTGCTTCCACAACTCTCGGATCTGGAACCGTAGGTTCCATCTTGAGTGGCCAGATCGCGACTGCTGTCGCTGACCATGTTTTCGACTGCCACTGGGGCGTTGAGCTTGCTGAGGATGTCGATCGATGGAGGGAACCATGATGCTGGGGCAATCGCCGGTGGTGTCGGCTGGTCAGGCATGCGAAGCGTGCCCATCTGACCAACTTGGAAGCGGAAGCTCCCAATCGCCAGGCTAATTTCGTCGCCCACGGACTCTAAGGCCGGGCGGGTGGCCGACGGGTGGACGGTGAATTCGAACACGCCAAAGAGCTGGCGAATTTCCGCTGTTGTGGAGTTGTAGATCGCAGTTGATGGGGCTGAATAAGCCACAACATCAACACTCCCAGTTCCCACAAACAGTGCCAATTGACGAGGGTTTTACTCATCAATGCCCATTGTTATGGACTTGGGTTTTGGAGAAGGAGGGAGCGCTGGAGGCATCTATCCGCTAGCAAACAAGCACACATGGGACAAAGATTTACCTAGGTTCAGGCCTCGTAGAGGTCCCTACTCCTGCTTGTCTGCTCATGGAATTATCGAAGGAGTCGAAAGTTACAATAGTGCGCAGATGTAATCTGGCGAGGGTTGTGGAAGCTAGGGTTGCGTGTGTCCTCCTCGCCGCCCCCTCCTAGCCTTTATATAGATAGGCTAGGTCTCGGGTGGCAGGTCGAGTCGGTTACAAGTTAGGGTTTTTCCCCTTCAAACTTTCTATCTTTAACTTCTTGTTCTTCAAGCAATCGAGAGTCCGTAGGTTACTCGAGTCCCTTGTTTAGGCCTTGGCGACACCGTGGGCCTGTACGTATTTGAACCGTATATACCAAGCTCGAGTACCTGTAGGGTATACCCATGTCACATACCCATCCAGATATTTCTCCCTCGAGACCAAATGAGGAAGTCAAACTGAGGAACTCACCCAGTTGGTAATTTTATTCATTCCATTATAGTTGTAGAACGTATTAGTTAGATATAGATAGCATGAGTCATCCTGATATCATAAGTAGTGGGATTTTAGTTAACCATTTTGTTGTATTTGCGATACTTACTAGTCGGATACAATTAGCATGAGACATCGCAAATCTAGAAGTTGTTGGCACTTTTATTTAGTCATTCTGTTTTAGTGAAACTGATTACTAGACATGTCAAAGTCAAATTTATAGCACTACTTCAGTTATAGTTGTCTATGATCGAGATATTGTTCTCCAAGTCGTCCATAACTGCGGACACGACTTTCAGAAAGTTTTAACCTACATGGGTGCACAAATAGCAACACACACACGATCAACCTCAGGAAGAACCAAATAAAAAGCAACAAGGCCTCATGATAATGCATTCACAGGATTCATAAATTATTTTAGGGGCCATCCCACTAAGCTACCTGCAACGAAGTTGGCCATCCCCAAGACAGACCCATGGTTTGCGTCAATGGCTATAAACAACTGGGAACCCGAAAGTGTGACTGGGCTTGTCTATACCACGAAAACACTATGCAATCCAAAACAGTACAGGTACTCCACGCACAATCATAAATAAAGTAGTAAAGCATGACATAAGTACAAGATAGTAATAAAGCCCCAAACTAGTTTGTGGCCCAAGAAATAAAGTGTGAATCAAGCTCAGGCAAAGGCGGATCCATAGAGTCTCCCGTATGTGGATAGTGCGAATAATCAAGTACTCAGGGCCTACGGGACACGTGAGCTTGGAAGAACCAAATAACATCTATTGCCCACTAGTGCCTCTACATTAGTTATATCTATTCCCAGCATTTTAAAGCCATAATCATCTCCACCATTAAACATGTGCCAACCTTCCAACAACGGTGGAATGATAACGTTGCAAAGCCGCACCTGAGCAAGCAACTATGACTCGCAAGGCCGACTATCTATCAAACAATAGGCAATAGGATGTGTCCAAGGCAATATAGAGGCTGCAAGGAATATAAATGGTGCACGGAAACTAAAGCATCACAACATGGATAGCAATAGATCAATAGGAGGAAGTAAAGATTATAAAGACAAAATAGGTAGAAAGGGGGAGAATGCTCGCCTGGGAAATACTACTGAAGGTTCATCCAAAAATCGGGTCGACACTCGCATCAACTCAACGACCTAATTTGTGAAGAACCAAAGCACTAAAAACACCGGATGCACTATTTAATACTACAGAAGAAGATTGACATGATGCATGTATGATGTATGACATGGCAAGGTGCGATAGAATTAGGCAATATTAAGCGAAATCGGGGTCCCAACAATTAATTAGAAGGTTTAAGTTGTCTAGATACCCCGCAATTTAAATGTTGGCTTAACAAGGAGAAACATGCCATCGGTTCGCTACACAAATTTAAATGGAGCCAATATATGACAAGAACATCCCACATATAATGTCCATATTTAATTTACATGAATCGTATAAATACCCCCAAACAACCACAATATGTATGGGAGCATAAAAAATTATATGCAACAGGTAGATATCATATTATAAAATAGGGGTCTCGGAAAGAGGATCACACATTGGTGGGGTTCGGAGATCTTTCGGGTTCGACGGGATTCGGATTCGGCTTCAGACTCCGGGAAGAAGAACTTGGCATCCCGAGGGGTTCGGTTCGGTCTTCGGGGTTCCGTGATCGGGGTCTTCGGGGTCTCAGATACAGGATCAGTCTTCGGGTGCGGGGTCTCGGTTCCATGCCGATTATCTTGTCATCCGCGTCCGGGGATTCTCTAGATCTGTGAAGGTGATCCGGCCAGTTCCGTGAGAGCGCTCTTCGGCCATCGGGTCCGTGGCGGAGGACTTGGCGTGCGGCATCGTCAACTTCGCGTTATGGCTTTGTCAAGAGGAGCCAGGAACATGTGACGTTTGTCTTGAACCTGAGCTTCCGTACGAAGCCATCATGGCCAGTGAATAACAAGTATAAATTGTCGAAACTAACTAGAGTGGCTGGAGCACTTCAACCACACAAAGAAGATGTTGTGACCAACATTAGAAGGAACAACGTGGCCGAGAGGTTCCTACCGGTTTCCAAAGGCACAACACACAGCCTCACCATGGCTTGAGCATATACCGTAGGCAACAACTCGAACAGGACCTGGGCACGGTAACAAACTACGGGGAGAGCTAGGAAGCCAGGAGGCGGCGGCCGGTGCCGGCGAGGATGTGGAGGGGCATATGCGACGTTGTAGAGGGGGCCATGGCGGTGAGTTTGCGGGCCTGGCGAAGAGTGGTCCGCGAGACGGTGCAGAGGAGGCGAGGTCAACAGCCAGAACAGAGAGGCGCAGCCGGTGGACGACGGTGACACGCGGCGAGAGACGAGGTCAAGGTGACGACGGTGGTCGGCGCAATGGCGCGCAGAGGCTCGGCAACATCCGCGGCTTAGGGCGGCGTTGGGGATGGTAGGGTAGAGCAGCTCCAGAAGGAAGTCGAGGACGAGCGCGGGACTATGGTCGATGTGGAGCAGAGGAGGTCGCATCCCTAGCGGTGGACATGGCGGCGGGCCGGTCATCGTTAGGAGAGATGGGGGCTGAGGCAGGCGTGGCAGAGGCCAATGCCAGCTGGACAAGCTTGCAAGGGTGAAGGCGCAACCCGACGGTGATTGGTGGCGAAGGGGATGGAGGCGAGGAAAGGAGGACGACGCGAGGGGAGAGGGGTTCGATCGAGAGAGGCGCGTCACGCATGGGGTGGGTCCGTGTGAGCATGTCACGCGTGATGTGTTCGTGGCCACGGTTCTCCCGTGCGGGTTGCGGGGTTATGAGAGAGGGAGACGTGACAGGGGGTGCGGACACGAGCTGGTGTGGGTCGTGACAGCTGCGGTCACAGGAGCGTGTATCGCACCAAGGTGGGCCAGGCGGGGTGGAGGCGGGTAGGAGCGGGCATCAGGGCAGTAACGCGACGCGGCTACGAGCGAGTCGCACGCGCGGGCGCTGGTGCGGGGCAGAAACAGGTGGAGAGTGAGCTAGGGTTAGGGTTAGGTTAGGGGTTAGGGTTTGGGTAGCTAGGGTTTAAGACTAGAGGGGTGGTAGGTGGCTTGGCCGGTTGGGCCTTGGGCCTAGCTGGCTGAGCTACCTCCCCTGATTTTATAAAATATGTTTATTATAAAAGATTACGATTTTATTTTAAAAGACCTTTGTAATTAGTTTGTAGACAAAACAAAATATCTATAAGACTGGGTTTTGATTTCAAATAAAGACGGTGAATATTTAGAAAACAAAAATAGGCCTTTGGGAAATAGTTTTGGACAAACATATGCATGATGACATGACGATGCTCAAATGCAATGAGGCATGATGACATGAGCATGCGGTCATGATGATGCACAAAGGCAAAACACAATGATTTTCTAGTAGTGGTTTTACCGGGGTGCTACAATTCATAATTGTCACGTCGCTGCCGCACTGTTTTCGCCACCACAGCTGCCAAATTACCTCCACTATACCACCATCTCCGCTTTTGCCGTCCTAATCCATCCCCATAGATTAGTTTTAATTTTGTTCTCTACAGAAAATCCTTTGTCCATGTCGTTCTGTTCATGAGTTCGTCGGAGTCCTGTTCTAGATCGCGTGGTAGTATCAAAAGTGGGTTGTCCTGCTGTTTTCCGTACGGAACTTCTAGAGAACCCACTCCCTCTTGACCCTGTGCGGCACCGTCGCCACCGCACCGGGTCGCCACCCTCGCCCTCGATAGCCACCCCCCCGCAAGCCTCCTCCTCTCCACCGCCGCCGGATCCGTCGCCGGACAAAGCTCCAGCGACACGGTGGCGGTGGGGACCCAGCCCTTGCGTGCGTTGCTTCCATGGAGACAACGGCTCGAGATCCAGGCAACGGCGGTGGCGCTTTAGCCGATCTCCAACAATGATGGCGGGTGGGCGGCGACCGGTGAGCTCTGTCTGCAGCTGTCCCTGGGCGTCGGGACGGCGGGTGTGGCAAGATCTAGGGTTCCTAGATCGGTCCTCTTCATCTCCTCGATGCCAGCTGGTGTCATCCGGAGGTCTTCTACGGTCTACTTTGCATCATGATGGCGCCCGGGGCGGAGGCCCTGGGTTTGGTGGAGGTGGACATCTTCTTCGTCGAAGGTGGCCGGCCCGCGGCTAGACTGGCAGATCTGGTGATCCGTCTTCTAGTCCCAGCAGCGAGACGGGGAGACCTAGGTGCCGGTGAAAACCGAGCCATTGACAGGCGATGGCGGCGTTACCACGACGTTACCTTGATGAAGGCATTGCCAGTGCACCTTGTGTTGACCTCAATCATGCTACTCCAGGGGAAACCCTAAGATCTTCGGGTCGGGTGATGGCGGTGCCGTGGTGTCGGTATCGCGTTCTCTCCTCGGAGCATCGCATGTGGAGCAGCGTTGGATGTAAGCGGCATGAGGGGTGGAGCGGCTAGCACGCGGGGGTGGTGATGCTTGGCAACGAGTTGGTGTCGGTGGTTGGTGTGACTAGAGTCTGCGCATCGATCTACATGCTGACGACGGGTTGGCAGAAGATTATGAAGGCGGCGACATCCGGAGAGTGCGCGTGGGCGCTGATCCGTGGATATGCTATGCGGGTCTAGGACTCCTTTTGCTTGAGTTCGAACCGCCGCGTCAAGTCACTCTAGCTTCTCTTGACGAGTGCCAACAGTGTGGGTGATAATAGGGCGGGGTCCAAACTGGTAGATAGGTGTTTGATAGATCTCGTTGGAAAGCTGGCGATACGGTTATTATTTTGTGCTCAGTGTTTTGTTTTAGCGGTTCCGGTTTGTATGCTCTTTATAATAGGATTTGTTAAATAATATGGTTTTGATAATAAATAAAGGCTGTATGTATCGATTGATGCAGAGGCCGGGGCTTCCCATTTCAAAAAAAGCGTGGCCCCTTCTAGACTGAAACATTATCAAATGAGAATCTCTATCAAATTGGGCTGTACATGTTGGGCACCCTGCTGCCACGTGAGTCCTTGTTTATTTGTTGTGTTCATTTGAGTAGACTGAAACATTATCAAATGAGAATCTCTATCAAATTGGGCTGTACATGTTGGGCAACCTGCTGCCACGTGAGTCCTTGTTTATTTGTTGTGTTCATTTGAGTCCTTGCCTTGGTCGAGTGCTCTCAGAGTTGGCTGGTCTTTGTTTTCTCGTACTAAACAAAAGGAAGCACCAATCCGAGTTGAGTTCCAGGTGGTATCGCTATTCTGAGAAAAAAAAGGGGGAATCGAGCAGGCGCGCGCCGAACCTCAGCTCGCAGCGCCCAACAAAGACATTCCACGCGTGAGGATTATTCAGGCTCCCGTCGCTTGACCTCAGACAATATTTGTCCTCCGGCAAGAATTTGAGTTGAAAGAAGAATACGAGTTTGACAGAATATGATAAATATATTATCCCAAATGCTAAAAAACATCCGGATGCTTTCTGTCACGTTTGAGCATCCGATTTGTGGCCGTTCGATGATGTTGATCCTGCTCGATTAGGCCTGGTCGGGCGAGGCCTTCCGACAGCCCATATAGATGCGGTGAGCTGAAATTCCCCACACACGAACACACTCGACACCCTATCCCCGCCGACGATTCCCACATCGCACCTCCACCTTCCCAGCACCGGCGGCAACCTACACCACCCGACAACCCTCCCGGCAGATCGCACCTCCGGCGCCCCCTCCGAAACCTCCTGCTCCCACCTGGGAAGGGCCTGGAACCAGAGACGCTGGAGCCGTCGCCGGCGAAAGAGCAGACTCCCGGCATGCGGACGTGGGGCTGGGAGCCTTTACATAGATGGTGTTCGGGCTGGCTACCAGCTGCTGGACGTGATGCAGTGGATCTGGCAGGCAGTAGGGCTCACCGACGCCTACGGCGTACTTTCGGGATCCGTCCTGCTCGTCGGCGCCGTCTGGATCAGTCTGTGAGTGCCTGTACGTTTTTCTCTCTTTTCGTTTGTGGAACTGATCTATGTAGTGCATTGATTATTCCTGAATTGAATTTGCATCTCGTGTGAGGAAGTTCGTGAGATCCTTGACTGAATCCTTGTACCGGTTTAAAGACAACCACACTTGTTCTCTTGCAGTCTAGTATTATTTCAGTTGGATATAGCAATAATTACTAGATCTTTTCAATTTGTGACACGATCAAGGTTTTTTTTAGCAAATTGACATTGAATGTAGCTGCCATGAGGCACATTGACCTATTACGAACGAAAGATCTTGTTTACTGTCATTATCTAGGAGTTTTGATGTTTATGCCGTGTGATTATTGGTAGGTTCTTGGCTAATTCCACTAGTATAGTTTACTTGTACTATATATACCTATTGAAGTTCGACGAGAAAAAACTTAGAAGCCATGGCGTGCCACTTTAAGGATTCAGGGCTAGAGGAGTGGCACTGCTTATACTCTCAACGACCATGAGGTCACCTCGAGTGCCACCCGGGAGATCTTGAGCTCTATGCCACTTTAGAAATTCTTTGATGAACATGTTGTGTTCGAGAGAGTGATTTGAAGTACTAAGAAATCAATAAAATGTCGGTGAGAGTAATTTACTGAGTGAAACTATTTTAGGTGGTGGGGTGCACCGAAAATTGATGACTGAGACTTGGCGCTTGGTACTCACTTGATAACTCTATGAGTGTGATTTGGTGACTGATTCGGAGGTAATCTTGTCATATTTCTAGGTTATTATGTCATGCATCGAGCCCTCGGCCTAATAAGAGTAGTTGACGAGGGCCGTGCCTACAAGGGCTACATGGTTTTTTGTATGTATCCATGTGCAACATCTATAAGTTGACTACTGTGGGTTAAGTAAGTTGTATTATCAATATGTGCAAGTTGCATACTACAATGAATTAAGTTGGTTCCACCACAACTTGTTTAAGTTGTGTTTTATAATCTAGTTAGTTTCTTTTCCTTTTCTTTTTTGGAGCAACATGCATAAGTTGACTACTTTGGTTAATTAAGTTGTATTTTCAAGCTGCCTAAGTTGGCTACTGAAATGAATTAATTTGGTTTTACCAACATGCTTAATTTGTGTTCTATAGTCTAGTTGATTTTCTTTCCCTTTTTAGAGCAAAATGCACAAGTTGGCTACTCGGGTTAATTAAGTTGTATTGTCTATATGCGTAAGTTGAGTACTAAAATGAATTAAGTTGGTTCTGCTGGCATGTTTAAGTTGTGTTCTATAGTCTAGTTAGTTTTATTTTCTTTGGGGAAACATGCATAATTTGGCTACTTTGGGTGAATTAAGTTGTATTTGTCAACATGTCTAAATTGGCTACTGAATTGAATTAAGTTGGTTCTAACATGGTTAGTTTGTGTTTTATAGCCTAGTTGATTTTTTTAGCAACATGCAAAAGTTGGCTTCTCAGGTTAATTAAGTTGTATTATCTATTATCTATGTGGCTAAGTTGGGTAGTGAAATGAATTAAGTTGTTTTCGCATGCTAAAGTTGCTTTCCCTAGCATCAGTCCTAGATTGGATTTACTACAACTTTTTCTTAAAGCTGCTTAAGCATATTTTTACCAAGTTGCTTAATTAACAAGCCAAAATTGTCTGATAATGGTTTCTAAAGTTGGTATTACCATTTGGAACCCAGTTGACGTTACAGTTCCAATTGGTTCACAACATCAGCTTAAGTTGCATCAGTACCTTTTTACAAAGTTGTTGTTTGCATCATAAAACACTGGTCATGTAAGAAAAATGAGAAGTAACTTATGCATTTCCCCTATACTTATGTGATCACAACTCTTTCAGATTTCTGAGACAAGAACTAGTGACTAGAGCGTCAACATGATCAGTAAGGGGAAGATGTTATCACCATACGATATTTTTATTACTTACACGATTGAAGGAGCCTGTAGATGCCCCCATGTATGCAACTATGCCCCTGTTATGTTGTCCTTGTTATGCTCCTCATGTTGTAGAACTGTACTGTTCATACTCTATGGTTTCTGAATCCACTCTAGAACTGTGTTTTTTTGTTGTGGGATGTCCGGTGGACCCAACTTTTCAACTTTAGTTGTGCCCCAGGTTTGTCTCCTTGTATCTACAATACAGCTAAGAAGTTATGGGAGATCTGTTTGGTGTTTGGTTCTAATATTCAGGATTTTTGCTGCAAAATTAACTGACCTGCGATTGCTCCTGGGATCTCTCATGATTTTCCTTGCACAATCTACTTGTTCTAGTTTAAGGTATCCACTATAAGCTACTCCCTCCGTCTCAAAATAAGTAACTTGTCTAGATTCGCATGTATCTAATCTTAAACCGTGTTTAGATACATGCAAATCTAGGAAAACTTAAGTCACTTATTTTTTGATGGAGGGAGTATTGGGGGTGGGGGTGAGGTGGTAGGCGTAGATATCTCACGCCCGCTTCCCTCACGGGGTTGTCAGAGCCTTTCCGGAAAGGAATCGGTTCCGATTTGGGCTGAGTGCTATAACGGACAAAATGGCATCCGGATGCTACCTAGCCGTGTCCATATATTATTAAGGCTCATGGACGAGTATATATAGACGTACAGAGGATTATCTTGAAGTACGAGTCAAGTTTAAACTGTACGTAAACAGATCCTAAACTACCATAACAACCGTATATACATAATACTCTAACTAAACCTGGAACTGGAGCAGTGTCGAAATCCAAATAAGAACCGTCCAACTGATATCCAGTTAAACATGCTCCCATCCATGTCCAAGTCCACGCTTCTTACCCCAAGGTCCAAATCCATCCAATCCAACGCGATTCTAAAGTATCCAAGGCACATTGGATCTCAATACTTGAGACACTGACCTTTCTACCTGTTTACGCAACGCTATAAAGCAGCCACGCACGCACCCAGAAAAAACAGCAGACATACCTGACGATATCGCGCTGGCTTTGCTCTGCTTTGCACGTACTGCCTCTGTTCGGGATTACAGGTCCGAATAGCTTTTTTATATTGTTTAACATTATAAAAACTATCTTATTTATTAGTAATGTTCTCTTTTTTCTCTCACTTCTTTCATGCATGTAAAACTATTGATGTATGTATAGATTAATGTGAAAGAGTTATGTAGTGTCTTGATATTTGTAACTTGACTCTTAGAACTAATAATCCCAAACAGAGGTAGTATGTACTAGCGAAATCCTCACACCCGTGTCGTGCACGGTCCACCTGATCGATCGATCGTTGGCCACTTACTGCTGTAAAGTGTACACCGAAGGCATGAAACGTTGACTAGCAGCAGTTTGGTGGTGTTTTTTGGGCGACGGCAGAGATGTCTTGAGCGGGAGGCGACGGCTCCTCTTCAAGAGCCGTTGGCTGTTCGGGAAGTAGGGGAAGGTATGTCCTTGCCGCCATCAACATCAAGTCGGCTGGTGAGCTGCGAGGATGGGGTGGCCACCGGTGGGCAGAGAGAGAGGGCGACAACGTTGATTTGATGCGGAAGCCTGAACATGAGGGGCTGGATCTAAGGGCATCTCCATCGGGCCACCATTCGACCACGGGATGTTTGAATCGGTCTGCGCGGACACCTGACGTTGAATACTCGCTCCAGCGGTGCGATCCAAACTCGCTTCTGGCACTTGGTTCCTCGTCGGGCCGCCGCCATCGTCATGTTACGCCACCTTCTCCGTCGTCGTTGTTGTCGCCACCAACCACGAGGGGTCCTCGTGAGCCCCTACCACCATGTCCACGCATGCAGGGGACTTCGCCGCTACGGCCGCAGCGGCCTGCGCTAGATGCGCTTCTGTTGCGCTGGACCGTGCCCATCGCGTGCCCGAGAAGGAAAGGGACTGGCGGTATGTGCCGGTCGCCGAGTTCCAGGAGCGATGGAAGGACCGCCACCCTTGCGAGCACCATGACGTGTCTCTGCCGTGGTGGCACCTGAACCAAGTGCGTGTCCCGGTGTCGCGGGTGCCGACCGAGCGGCACCTGCTTGACTGGGAGATCGAGCGCCGTCGGCGCCAGCTGCTGGCGCACCTCCGCAACGACCCTGCCTACGTGCTCCGGGATTTCTGGGTGCAATTCCTGGATTAGGAGCATGAGGCGAGGTGTCGCTCGTCCTACATGGACGACTTCCCAGTCGAGGGCGATGTCAACCTCCCCAACGTCGACTTCTTCGCCAGCGAGGACGAAGACGAAGGCTAGGGGAAGGGCCATCCCACCGGCCATGGCCATGCCGCCAGGATACGAGGAGGAGGAGGCCACTTGTGCTGCCATGGAGGCATCAAAATGATACGCCTTGGTGTGGGGGCAGGAAATGTGGGCGTCTCCACCTCACGCCCCACCCACGCCCATGATGCCGTCGCCACCACCGGCACACGAGCAGCCACCATCACCACCGGCGCACTATCTGCCGGGTCCATTGTCACCTCTAGTGTTCATCGACCTCTCTAATGAGCTCGATGACGCCACCGACTCTACCACCGCCGTCCGCCAGATGCCCTAGCCGTAGTTAGGTTTTATTTTTAGTTACGTTTTCTTTTTATTTTCTAGTATGTGTAAATTAAGACTGTTATGTAATGGAGCTACGTTTTTTTGTTTTTTGTCTTTTGTATTTTAGAAAAAAATGGATCAAGACCGCTCGGACACCCTGACCCAAACGGATAAAGACCAAAATAGTTTGTTTTTGTGTCTACGGGCCGACTCAAACGGACTCGTGTGTAAGAAGCTAACCTTACGGGTACGTCCATGTTCTCACACGATGTACGGTACCCTAAGGGGAGGAGGAGACGGCTGCGACGGTGGAGGGATTTCCTCGCGACGGATGAGGTGCAGAGCAGATGGACAGAGAGAACAGGTTCTCGTGTGAGGCGTTTTGTTGAGGTCCAATGGATAGCGGACTATCCAACTTTGATGTCCATAAGTATCCACTTTTGTTGGACCTGATGTCCAGTTCGTATCCACGTCCAACGGAGCCCAGTCCAGTCGTGTCCAATTTATTTTAGGTCCAAAGGCCGATGGATATTAGAAATCCAGTTCCAGATTTAATTCTAACACTTCCCGCGGTCGTAGCGGTAGCGTCGTAAACAACTAGAACATCGTGGACGGTCAGACTGGAGATAAACCAAAGTAGCATCCAGTAGGCTGCCATCCCTCTGCAGTCCGAGCGGAAACGTCGTGGACGGTGTCGCAGCGCGGAGCTTGGACTGTAGAGGAAGCTGATGATGCTCAAGCGAGGTGGTAGCCCTTGTGCCGATGTCGAGGGAGCCGAGAGCGTGAGGTGGTGCCATGGTCGAGGTAGCCATGCGATGGGTCGCTGTGGTAGAGGTCGTGGTCGGGAATGTTGGTGTCGAGGTAGCCACACGTGAAGCCGCATGCACATAGCACACGAGGAGGATGACGGAGACGCGTCGAGGCAGTCGTTGAGGGTGTCGATGCCGAAGTCGATGCAGTTCGAGCCGTCGAGGACGAGGTGCAGCCATAGTTTTGTTAAAACTAGGCGCACGTTGGGGACGAACGCACACTCCGGTTTCGCCAGAACTGAGTATGCAAAGAAAAACTCGTCGGTGACGCGGTCGAGGCAGTCGTAGAGGGGTCGATGCCGAAGAAGACGTTGTCAAAGCCGATGAAGACGAGGCGCCGATCCGACCTTGCTAGACTTGGGAACGCGTCGGGGACGAAGGCACTCCCGGTGTTGCCAGTACCAGGCGTGCGGGGGAAGGGACCATCATGAACTTGCCACCATGTCAGAAATACTAGCAGAGGAAGCCTCCAGAGCAGTTGCGATGCAGAGAGCGGCGAAGAGAGAGATGCCAGCGCTGTCCGCGGTTGTCGGAGTAGAGTAGCAGGTGGTGTAGTCGGGGATGAGGCGATGACGCTAGCGGAGAAGTTGTAGTGGACGAAAACGTAGAAGGCGGCAAAACCAGCGGTGACCTGGGTTAGTCATGCTGGATGCCTAGAGTGGCGATGGGGTAGTCGGTAGGACCTGTGACGGCGAGAGGGTGCCCTGCAGGTTACCTTGTGAAGCGTTGCGGCGGTGCTCAAAGTAGGCGAGGAAGACCCGACGACGTGATGAAGACCATGTGCAGACAGCGGCGATCCGGGCCGTAGGAGATGGCACGGTGAAAGCCGAGGCCGTCGATGCACGAGGACGACAAAATAGACTGTGTGCAACCACGCTATGACCCGAGAGGGCGGCATAGCTGCAGGGCGCAAGTTGGTGCAGTGGTTGGGAGACCACCAGCGACGTACATGCCAAGGAAGGAGCGTTGGAAGCCGGTAGCGTGGACCAAAGGCGGCGGCGCTGCGGCCCGACGGGCCGACACAGCGACAGCCCGTAGCTCGATAGGTGGTAGGCGCGTGCTCGAGGACGTGCTTGGCATAGACAGGTGCGGGATTGGTTGATCACACCGACGGTGTATCGTATGTGCCAGGGTGTGGACGACGCGTAGCTCGTAGTCGGTGGCGGCGTAGTCGATGAAGTCCTGGACGATGACGGCGAAGACGATCCACGGGGGGGGGGGGGGGGGGGGGGGAGGGGGAGGGAGGGGGTAGCCAGCCCTGAGGCCACAATAGCCTGCCGAGGCAGGCGCAACAGCAGAGGAGGCAGGCGCATGGGCGCGATGGAGATCCTCGATACCGATGGTCGGAGTAGAGGCGGCGATGACGACGGCGCTGGGCGACTCAATCCGATCTAAGATCAGTAAATCAAAAAAAACCGATCAAGAGATCGGAAAAAAAGGACTTACAGGGCAGCCCATCACGGATCGGTAGACGAACCCAGCGTACGGATCGCGTAGCCCCCTACGGAGATCATGGAGATCGATCCCCGGGGGCGACGCGGCGGAAGCGTGCGGCTAGGGTTTGGACCGATTAGGCTGATACCATGAAAGAGTATGAGTTTGACGGAATATGATGGATATATTATTGAGCCTCATGGGCAAGTATATATATAGGCGTACAGAGGATTACCTTGGAGTACGAGTCAAGCTAGGATTGTACGTAAACAATCCTAACTCTATCTAAACTAGCATAACAACCGTATATATATAATACACTAACAGGGTCGACTGTTTTTTGTCTTTTTTTCTGTGTCTAAGGGTCCATATAGTATACGTACTGTCGTGATCCTTATTAGCCTATCATTGTGTCTACCTCTAACAGAGACTAGCTAATCTTAGTGATCTTCGGACTGCTCAAATAGTATTTTGAGTGCACCGTCTATTGTAAAAAACATTTTTAATCCACGGTGCAAACTTTTGTAGTCAAAAGAAAGAGGAGAGAAAAAAGTGAAAATACGAAGAAAATAGGAAAAAAAGAGTGAAATAGAATCAGATAAGAGGTTGCAAGTTATTGAGCTGTTGCAGTTTTGGAGATGTTGCACTAATGGATTGAGCAATCTTGCGCCCGTATACATTGAGCCATTTGCTAGCGTCTCTTCTTGTACAAACATACCTCAAAATTTTGAGCTATTTTCAGAGTTGCATTGCCTCACTTATCTCCACCGTGTGTGTTTCTATGGGTGTTTAGTCATATGAGCAGCACTAGGATTAGTGAATTAGTGTTTTACATATCCCAGCAAAACCAAGCTCCACTATATAAATTTGCTGCTGCATATTGTTTCTCTTGCCAGGCATCATGACTACATTGGTGTTCTAGGCTCGCGTCTCTAGTACGATCTAGTCTAGGATCATCACAGTACCGTCGTTGAGCATTTATTCAACTTGCATCGCTGTTTTGATCATTGCTCATCCTTTTGTAATGCATCGCTGTTTTGATCATTGCTCAATCTTTTGTAAGCCTCCTACAATTCCACATATTTCTACACTGTGTCATGTGACGTCTCCAAGCAATCACTTTGCTAAACTTCAGAGTTAGGTCGCTGATCGCCGCCTATTGTATGGTAAGGACTTGTAAGAATTTAGTATTTGCAATCTTGTGCGCGACTTGCCACCACATCCTAGTAGTTGATAGCATATACGTGTTATCTGTCTCTTGTTTCTAGTAGTTATGGTAGGTTCTGAAGTTAGAAGTTCTTTGGCTTCGTCTATAGTTGGAGATGTGCCACCATCTAGCAAACCACGACGACCATCATGAGAGGTAAAAGTACACGACCAGGTTACCGTCTCTATGTCGCAATTTAATGGTCGCTCTAAACCTGATTTCTATATTGAATGGGAGCTTGAGTTAAATGTTATATTTGTTTCCCATAATTTTTGTGAGCATAAGAGAATATAAGCCGCAATTAGTACATTCACTGTTTTTTCTTCTATGTGGTGGAAAAATATTGTCGATTATATCCTGATTATATACCTACTACTTGGTATGATTTTAAACTTGCTATGTGATATAAATTTGCTCCATCATATTATACTCATGACATGGCTAGGAAATTGCAACATTTACACCAAGGTAGTGCCACCGTGAGAGAATATTATGATGCTTTGGAAATTACCTTGCTACATTCTTTATTAGAAGAAAGTGAAGATGGTTTTATGAATAGATTTTGGAGAGGTTTAAACCATGATATTCAGGACATACTTATGCACGGACAATACTATTCTATCAATTATATGTTTCGTCTCGCTTGCAAAGCTGAACAGAAAATTAAGAGACGTGTCCACAAAAGTATCAAGTGTAAGAAGATGGTGAATTATTATGCTTCCCCACCAGCTATGATTGAAGCCTCTTGTCATTATGATGCACCTTCACCAATAGTACCCACATCACCTAAGTTGTACATGCAAGGTAATAGTAAGGGTACTACTTCTGTTCTTTTAACTAATAAATACTTTGTTGATTTAGACATATCATGTGTTGAGATAACAAATGATTTGGTCACACCGCCTATATTAGAGGATAGTACTACTAGTTTGCATATACCATGTGATCAAACAGATGAGATAAATGCTATTTTGAGTGCAACTATAGCTAAAACTAATTCTTTTAGTGCTATGAGTTATCCTATTGATGCAATTGATTCTTCTACTTATTTGAATGCACCGATCGAAACAAATGTTGAGAATGAACTTAAAAACATGCCTACTGAATATGTTTTGAATCACATAAAATTGGTTAAACATGATGGAGTTTTAACTAAAATTTTTGTTGGCACTTCTTTGTGGTCTATTACACTGGATATGCCTTTGTCTTTGTCACCTACTAAAAATAAGATTGCTGAACTCGCATGTTTGAAGAGTGTTTATATCCCTAATTTTAAATTTAATTTGATTGGAGAATATGACGTAGACAATGAATTTTTCTGCATAAGATTTGCATCATGTGTGATGAATTTGCTAGTTTGAAAGATAATGAAATAATGCATATGTGCTTAGTAGTTTTGATATGACCTCTAGTACTGGTATTGATTGTACACAGCATATCTTGGTATGGTTTAACGACAAGCACTACAATTTAAAATATAATACTATATTCTTCACATACATGTGCAAATTAATTTGCAATACATATTGTTGGAATGTGATTAATCATCGTCATGCATGCTACGAGTGCTATTGCTGTGTAACGATAATTGTACAATGTGGATGTGGAGTTAAAATGGATGACATATACATATACATATACTATGCATACACGTTGTCTCTTTTGTTCGTCTGTTTACAGAATAAACATCGCCAAGGACGTCTTTCCTTTCAACAAAGGGAGGATGAAGCGGACATGAATAACCCAGATATAACCAAAACTATTACCTATAGCCATGATCTTCAGGTGAATTCTAGTACTAATAATTTTTTATATTATTTTAGTATTAAAGACAAAGATATAAAATATCTTGTTATTAAATGCAAAATTTGTGAGTTATACAAACCATGTGTTAAGATGGGAGAGAAAACTACCCCACTAATAAAGCTATACAATACACACTCATTATGCGGAGAGACATACTTTGGAGAAGAAGATAAGATTATGTCGAGGACGACTTTAATTAAAGAAGGGGATGATGATGATGACATCTCTACTATAAATACACTCGCTACTCCTACGATAACGTTAGAGGGACCTCTCACAAGAGCTCATGCACGACTACTCAATTATCAGGTACTTCCGTTTCTAGGAACTCTTCCTAATATAAATGAGAATATTATGCTGCCTAAATCAGACGTGTTTATGTTATTTAGGAATGGTGGACCTAGCAAGGACGGAAGGGACAAGCATTGGAGCATGGGCGTGCATGGAGAAGGCGACAAGCGTGTGAGGATTAGCGATGACGCTGCAAGTGATGATTTCAGGACTTTGAAGCCACCATAATGATACAAAGGATGCTTGGACGAATTTCACAAGATACCTACTCATATTATTCGTCCAAGACTTTATTTGGTGCTGCGTCTCCTTATTTTATGGGCCAGGCTCATGTATTTTTGAGCTAGATAATATAGGGAGTTTCTGGAGATTGTTTGAGTGGAAGAAGGCCCACCTAGAGGTGTTTTCGGGTGGCCCATTAGGGTTGACAAAAATACCATCTCTTCCTCCATATAAACCCCCTCCTAGTGGTCATTAGAACTTCGATTTTTTAAGATTAAAGGTTAGACATCATTGCAACTTCGCCAAGACTTGAGTGTCGCAGTGACCTCCTGTACTTCGCACCTATTCAGGATTCCACCTTTTCACTAAATCTTTCATCTTAATCCGCAATATCTCGATTACAATATTAGCTCTTACTTGTTCTCGATTTCAGGTAGGAATTAAGACCCTCACTGGTCAGGCTGATCGGGCTTCTGCAAGATCGGTAACCTCCAGGGGATCGGAGTATGGATTGCATTAGCGCTCGTGGTCACACATGTAGTCCGATCGTCAAGCCCGAACTCCACCGAAATCGACTATCTCCATCTCATCAAAAGATCGGACACCTTTACCCTATAAATTACTTTTTTGGTTTGCCACTGTTTGGGCTCTTTCCTGTTCCGTCCTTTTACTATTCTATCCATTTACTATTTTGGCCTTTTACTATTCAGACCTTTTACTGTTTTGGTCATTTACTGTTCTGTCCTTTTACTGTTCTGGCCATTCACTGTTTGAGCTTTTGACTATTCGGCCTTTTACAGTTTAGGCCTTTTACTGTTCGACCCATTTACTATTCTGTATTTTACTGTTCTAGCATATTGCTGTTCATGCATGTACATGTTCAGGTCTTTCGCCGCTTATGCGGCCTGCCATGATTCTGACCTGCCACTTACGTCCTTTTACTATTTATTGAGCATGTCTGTTGGTCGGCGTAATTGCGTGTTCTACAACTATGGCGCAATTCTTGTTTTAAATAGTACGTTAATATTTCGGCCCGCTAATGGCCACGCTAGGATCACCATATTACATAAACAGATTTTTTAAATTTATTACAGACCAGAATTTCAACAAAAACAAGATGAAGCATTACAGAGACATCGCCATACATGGGTGGGAACATGGTTTCTACTACAGAGCTTACATCGCCATACAAGTAATAACTGGCTTACCATGACAGCCGCAAAAGAGATTATCATGTAGACGGTCAGTCCAATCTTGTCAATCTTTCAGTTCTTGTATTTGTTCACGTGTAATCATGATTATTTCATATGTTTCCTCTATTTTTTCAATTAAATCAATTGTTTGGAGTGCAGTTATTATACCTCCTTGCGCTAGAAAAATTGGAACAGTGGGCATAGTGGGCCCATGCAAGCAATAACCACTATCACCGCTGCTTTGTGAAATGACCTCAATACTTAACGTAGGAGTTCTCCCTTCTGCCCCCATAGCTTTATGTGCAGCCTAAAACAAATCAAACAAGTCATCACAATGTACCAGCTAACTGGCAGCCATCCTATGTGTAAACTAATTCTAATGCATCATTTGTGGGGCCCCCGGATTAATCGTCCGAGAATCCATGTTATGCATATCATCACGATCCCATGATTAGTCCATCATGGCACATGAGTGACAAGTATCAAGGTAAACATCCATTACTTAAGCGGATACAAGTCATACGTCAATTGCCATTATGGCTACATCGAACATCATCAGCAGAACTTTATCAAGCATAGAGCCTGAGCCATGCCTTAACCTACGGGCTGCTGACTGGGAGAATGTCCTATCTCGCATAGTCGTCAATGTCACCTTCTTCTTCACCTTACTTCTTGAATCTGACCAAGTTAATAGCTAGGGATAATGCCAGTGAGTACTTTGAATTAAATCACAAAACACCTTAAGAGAATAATAAACAATAAGAGGATATGCAATGTGGCTGTGGTAGTAGGAAGGCTCCATAACAGGTTCTTCTCTAAAATAGTTTCTCCTGTGGATATAACATGTCTATATCTTTGTTGAAAACTTCTGTAAAACTTTTCGAAAGTCATTTGAAAATTTTTGGAAACACTAGGATTGTGTCACCCATTTCTCATCCCACAATCATCACTCGACCTTACTTTCACCTTTCGTTATCTTTCGAGATCACCTCACTTCCTCTATGGTCACCTCCGAACACCCTTTTCAGAAATCTGTTTATTTTTTTGAGAACCTTTCTAAAAGAAAACATAACCAGCACCGATCTACAATAGTTTTTCCAACCGTCCATAACCGCGAACAAGGCTATTCAAATAGATTTACACTCTGTATAGGTTGTACACTTTACCCACACCATCCGGGCACCCATCCCTAATCCCTTATGGATCATGGGCCGAGTAACCGATCAAGACTCTCTGGATGCCACTCTAGTATGGGCCCTACCCTATGAGTTGTTCCGCTCAATGCCGGAACACCTAGTACCATTCAAAAGCCAACTAGAGCGCATTTCATCATCTTGTGACCTACACTTTCAATGAGAGGCTCATAGTATCGTCCGGCTACTTCCAAGGGCAGTTCGCATCTCTTCTAGAACATGGCTCTCAACCACTAAACCTTTACCTTGAAGAAACCCAGCATTCGAGGGAGATGATCCCTTATAAATAGTCACAAGGAATCCCATACTAGAGTAGACCAACTTCAAGTCCAGCTCTGTCCCATACCAGGGTAATGTGGTTGCACAGTTTAGTTGTTATAGCTAAAGTGATGAGGACATCCCTATACTTACACCCAGCCCTACTACTGAAGATGTTCCAGCTGTTGCAAGGAAGGACTAGTCTAATGAGATTAGAATTGGACCCATTACAAGAGCTCGTGCTAAGCTACTTGAACAACATGTGAATTCACTCCTAAATGAATTTGGTACTTTAATTGATGAGAACTTTATACTACCTAAGTCTATGCATTTATGTATGATTAGGTTCGTTGGAGAAACAAGCATGATGATCGCCCAAGGATGCGCGAGGGAGGAGCGGGAGGAAGGCGCAAGACAAGATCATTAAGACAAAGGCAAGAAGCTCTACAGCAACCGGAGTGTCCGGTCGAGTCCACCCGGACTGTCCGGCCTGCCTAAGAGAAGAATTGGTGCGGACAATTAGTACACAAAATCGGACACTACCCGGACACCATCCGGAAACTTTGAACTTTCTGGCCTGACTAGACTGTCCGACTAACTCCACCCGGAGTGTCCATCCTGTTTCCACCGGACTGTTCGCCCGCGGACTGAATCTGGTCCGAGTCGGCATTTATCAGTTTGAGTTGTACGCATCTTAGTTTCGTTTTCTGGCTGCCCCAACTGCCCTTATAAGCGTTGGGACGCCCCATAGTTAGGGTTGAGACCATGTTAAAATTACTTTGGAGTTGTTTCTTTCAAAGAACCTCTAAAATTACCTATGATCGAATTATCTACTACAATTGAGTGTGATCTATTGTTCCATTAGGAATTAGTAGATTGCAAACTACCGTTCGTGGTCGACGGCTACGTGCACAAGAGCGTGGTATTGTGAATATCCCACAGGGTTCGAGAGTTGTTGCATTGGCATCAGGGTTCGAGCAGGAGAGTTCATAGCTGCAGGCTAGTTATCTATCATCCACCATCATCATTGACAAGTGCTTGCTAAGAAGACCGGGCCACCCCATATCATCTTGGTATCAGATAACCTTGTTTACTCGGTGAGCATCCATAAATCAATCAATAGATTAGTTTATTTTTAGTCCTATACATAAAAAGCCTTACAAAAAGATTTGCCATAGACTAAATTGCATCGTTTTCGAGTTTTAGTTGTTGATCGTGTCTTCTCGTAGATCCGATCTACAGGTTTTTCTCGTAGAAGTTTAGTTTTCATTTGTGTCTAGGTTTAGGGTTTGATCTAGTTTTCTGCCGAGTCCACCATCACCGTTTTCCGCAAGTTTTCATCGTTTGTCCAGGTCCACATAGCGTACCTTTGTTACATACCATATAGACAGCCTATCTACATCATCCGTGCCTAGGAACATACCCACGAGACTAGTTCCTTTGCTCCGACAGGCTGCTCATTAGGGTTTCGAAGTGCAGAAATTTTCGACAGGCAAAACCAGACTATCCGGCATATATACACCGGACTATCTGGCCCAACCGGAGTCTCCGACACGAATCATCCGAAACTATCTGGCCTAGTTTTGTTATAAGTTTTTGCACTCATGTTTGCATTGACTCATATAGTTGAAAAATCAAAAAAAGGAGAAAGAAAAGAGAACCAGTATAAAAAAAAGGAGAAAAGAGCTACAAGTGTGACAAAAATAGATATCTAAGTGTGAATTATTGGAGGCCTAGTTGATCATATCACTTGTGGATTGAGCAATCTTGTGCCTGTTTAATTTGAGCTTTTACTAGTGTCTCTCTTGTGCATTGCAATATTCCGTTTTCATAAGTTGTTGTGCCATGTTTATGTCCACCGTGTGTGTTTCTTGGGTTATACGATCAGCACTAGGATTTGTTTGCAGTGTAGTTAGGATACCATCTCCAGAGCTCCACCATAAATAACCTGTGTGCCCTATGATCGTTCTCCATACCCTTGATATTCACTTCATCACATCAGTGCATCAGTCTTTGATTTCGTTTTGGTAAAGCATCTCTATTCACTTCGGAACGGTAAGATCTGCTTTCTTGTCAGTTGTGAGTGAGTTGTGAGTATTTTGACCAAACAGATTTTGATTTTTTGCACTAACCAACTAATCATGTCTCTTAGTGATGATGATGTTGTGTCACAAGAAAAGAAGGATGATGATCTTGTTAATTAGCGGCAATATGCAGCATTGAAAACCCACTTGACACGTGTGTTCACTCAGACGATAGATGCCATTGACAAGAATATTTAGGACGTGCAAGTGGCTTTGGGAGAAAATGAAGAGGCAGTCGCTAAATACAAACACAAGTGACCGCTATCAAGACCAATGTCATAGCTTTGGAGCATTCTATTGATGCTTTGACAGTAGCACTTGAGCAAAGACATCAAGAACCACCTGAAGATGCCATTGAAGACGAAGATGAAGGAAGTGTTGTTGGTGCTGCCCCAAATCTTGGCAGGGGATGTGCTAATCCCCCTGCGCTTGCTGCTGCACCTACATATGCACACGGTTTTGCTCCTATTGGGCGTGCTCAACGTGTCCCTAACCAAGCTGCGGATGATGGTTTGGGCAAGCTAAAATTCTCAATTCCCAAGTTTGACGGTTCACTTGATCCTGAAGATTACCTCACATGGGATTTGAAGATCAAGAAGCTCTGGCGTTTGTATGATTATATAGAAGACAAGAATATAAATCTTTTAGCATCAGAATTTGATGAATATGCTTTGCGATGGTGGGATGCTATTGTGCAAAATAGAAGGGATGACAATGACCTTCCTATGATGACTTGGTGAGAGATGAAGCACATCATGAAGGACTGTTTTGTACCCACCAACTACTTGTGTTCAGTTTTTGACAAGTTGACACAATTGAGGCAAGGAACCATGTCAGTTGATGAGTACTACATGAAGATGGAGATGCTTATGCAGCATGCTAGAGTTAGTGAATCCCTTGAGATGACCATGCAGAAATTCTCAATAATCTTAAGTTACCAATCAAGAGAATTGTTCGTCATCACAAGTACGAGACTATGAATAAACTATTGCATCATGCTAGAGAGGCCGAATCACAGTTAGCTGAAGAAGCTAAGGCACGTGCGAGGTTCCTGTCTACCAGTTGTTTTTCGGCCAGATCTACACCGCCACCTATGGCGCCACCTGCAGCGTTTGCTAGCCACCCTTCACCATCTTCGGCCAGGACAACTCCCACACCATCTTATGGTTCTAATGCTAAGAAGCCCACTGCTCCTGCTGCTAGCTCGGGTTCCAATATGTCAACCGCGCGTACGCACGATGTGGAGTGCCATAATTGTGGAGGTAGAGGACACTACAAGAGAGATTGTCCAAACCGCAAGGTGATGTTTGATCATGAACAAGGAGAGTATGAGAGTGGAGATGATGTTCATCCTCATTGCGACAATGGTTATGACAGGGAGGATGGTATGGATGCCGTCCCTGAGCATGCACCTACCATTGTGGTCTCTCCACATATACTTAGTGTGCAACCTATTGTTGATTCTCAGCGCTACAACTTGTTCCAAACCAAAGCACTCATTGTCCCTAACAAGGCTTGCAAGGTAATCATTGATGGAGGTAGCTGCAGAAATCTTACAAGTAAGGAGTTATGTGCCAAGATGAATTTGACTTATTTACCTCATCCCAAGCCATATTATATACAATGGTTGAGTGACGGTGGTGATATGAAGGTAAACCATATGGTACGTGTGAATTTTGAAATAGGGCCATATAAGGATTCTATTGATTTTGATGTGGTTCCTATGACTGCTTGCCATCTATTATTGGGTCGGCCTTGGCTTTATGATCACCATGTGCAACACAATGGTCGTACAATTACCTATCTGATATGGGGTGGCCTGATCTTCTCAGCAAGCAATTGTCAATGGTGATGGTGGATGATAGATAACTAGCCTATAGCTATGAACTCTCCCGACCGAACCCTGATGCCAATGCAACATCTCACAAATCCTGTGGGATATTCACAACACCACTCTCGTGTGCACGTAGCCGTCGACCACGAACAGTAGTTTGCAATCTACTAATTCCCAATGGAACAATAGATCACACTCAATCGCAGTAGTATAGTTCGATCACAGGGTAATTCCAGAGGTTCTTTGAAAGAAACAACTCCAAAATAGTTTAAACAAGGTATAAACCCTAACTAGGGGTCGTCCTAGGGCTTATAAGGGCAGCTGGGGTGGCTAGAAACCGAAACTAAATGCGTTCGACTCAAACTGATACAAATCGACTTGGACCATATTTGGTCAGCAGGCGCACATTCCGGCTGATACGAGCCGGGCAGTCTGGTCGGGCCGAACACTTCGGGTGGAGTGTGCCGGACAGTCCGGTCTGGCCGGAAACTTTGAAGTTTCTGGGCGGTGTCTAAGTAGTGTCCGGTATGGGGTACAGATTGTCCGCGCCAAATCTTCTCGCGGGTAGGCCGGACAGTATGGGTGGACTTGGCTGGACACTCCGGTCATGGCAGATCCTTTGGCATTCGTCTTGATGATCTTCTCTTGCGCCTTCCTCCTGCTCCTCCCTCGCACATCCTTGGGCGATCATCATGCTAGGCTTCTCTTGTAGCCCTTCTCCTCCTCGGGCCATGATTGTTTCTCCAACGAACCTGATCATACATAAATGCATAGAGTTATGCAGTATAAAGTTATCATCAATTAAAGTACCAAATTTGTTTAGGAGTAAATTCACCTGTTGTTCAAGTAGCTTAGCACGAGCTCTTGTAATGGGTCCAATTCTAATAACATTGGACTGATCCTTTCTTGCAATAGTTGGAGCATCTTTAGTAGTCATTGGGGTAGGTGTAATTGTAGGGATGTCCTCATCATCTCCCACCTTCAAAAGGTGTCGACCTGGACGCTCCAATGTCTTCTCCCTCATATGGTGATAAATCAAGAACGTTGAACCTATTGCTAACTCCACCAAACTCCACAATAGGTATATCAATCGAGTAGGCATTATCATTAATTTTGGCTAACACCTTGTAAGGACCAGCACTGCGTGGCTTCAATTTTCACTTTCGAAGTAGTGGAAACCTATCCTTGCCAGATTCCTTGCAGCAGCAATGTTCTTGCCTTTCTTCTTAATAGCCTCTCGAGTCTTCTCATGAATCTTCTTCACATATTCTGCACGTTTTGATGCCTCCATATCAACTCTCTCATGCAATGGCAAAGGCGACAAATCAAGTGGCGTCAATGGCTTGAAGCCATACACCACCTCAAAAGGACAAAGTTGAGTAGTTGAGTGCACAACCCTGTTGTATGCAAACTCAACATGTGGCAAACACTCTTCCCACTCCTGCAAATTTTTCTTAATCATAGTCCTTAGTAACTGTGACAATGTTCGATTCACCACCTCCGTTTGACCATTTGTTTTGGGGATGACATGTAGTACTGAACACCAATTTCATTCCCAGATGCCCCCATAAGGTCTTCCAAAAGTATCTCATGAAATTCACATCAAGGTCATACACAATCATCTTGGGTACTCCATGTAATCTCACGATGTCCCTGAAAAACAGGTTAGCAACATGCGACGCATCGTCGCTTTTGTGGCAGGCAATAAAATGAGCCATCTTAGATAACCTATCCACTACCACAAATATAGAATCATGCTCTCTGTGTTTTAGGTGGACCTAGCACAAAATCCCTACTAATGTCGTCCCATGGTGTAGTAGGTGCACAGAGAGGTGTCTACAAACGATGCAGCTTCAACTTTGATTTGGAATGGTGGCATGTAATGCAAGGACTCACAAATTTGTACACATCATGCCTCATCTTGGGCCAATAAAAATGATCAGCTAGCGTGAGCAATGTCTTCTCACACCCAAAGTGACCCATCAAACCACCAGGATGTGATTCCTGCACTAAGAACAAACGCAACAATGATTCTAGAATAGAAAGTTTGTTAGCTCTAAACAAATATCCATCATGTATATGATACTTATCCCATGCGTTTCTAAGATCACACAAACGATATGGTTCAGCAAAATCATGGTCAGTTGCATATTGTGCACAAATACTCTCTAATCCAGGAATTTGAACATCAAGATTGGTTAATAGCATGTTTTTCCTAGACAAAGCATCAACCACTACATTCTTGTTTCCCTTATTATACTTAATGATGTAAGGAAAAGATTCAATAAACTCAACCCATTTAGCTAATCATCTATGCAAGTTTGATTGATCTTTCAAATACTTCAATGATTCATGATCAAAATGTATGATAAATTCTTCCGACCACAAATAATGTTGCCAAACTTCAAGAACTCTAACAAGTGCATACAATTCTTTATCATAAATAGGATAGTTCAGTCTAGCACCAGTAAGTTTCTCAGAAAAATATGCTATAGGGCAACCCTCTTGCATCAAAATGCCACCAATACCTATACCACTAGCATCACATTCAACTTCAAATTGCTTCGAAAAATCAGGTAATGCAAGTAATGGTGCAGAAGTAAGTAAACGTTTCAATGTATCAAATGCAATATCTTGGGCTGCACCCCACACAAATGGCACACCTTTCTTAGTCAAGTCATTCAATGGTGGAGCAACAGTGCTAAAATCCTTCGCAAAGCGCATGTAGAAACCAGCTAAGCCATGGAAACTACGCACTTGACTCAGATTCATGGAAATAGGCCAATTCTAAATTGATTCAATTTTAGATTGATCTACCTCTACCCCATGCTTAGATACAAAAAATCCCAGAAATATGACCTTATCTTTTGCAAATGTGCACTTCTTAAGATTAGCATATAGTTTATTATCACGCAACACTTGCAAAACTTGTCGGATATGATTACAATGTTCAGTTTCCCTGTGGCTATAGATAAGTATATCAACAAAATAAACAACCACAAAACGACCAATAAATTCTCTCAAAACATGATTCATTAACCGAATGAAAATACTAGGTACATTAGTAAGACCAAACGACATAACTAACCACTCATATAAACCAAATTTCGTTTTGCAAGCAGTTTTCCATTCATCCCCTTCTTTCATCCTAATTTGATGATAACGACTACGCAAATCAATCTTATAGAAAATAGCAGCACCACTCAATTCATCTAGCATATTGATGTCTATGCACTTCTATTCTTGTAGACAGTTGTTGGGCCTCCAAGTGTAGAGGCTTGTAGAACAGCAGCAAGTTTCCCTTAAGTGGATCACCTAAGGTTTATCGAACTCAGTGATGAAGTGGTCAAAGGTATCCCTCTCAAGCAATCCTGTAACCAAGATACAAGAAGTCTCTTGTGTCCCAACACACCCAATACACTTGTCAGGTGTATAGGTGCACTTGATCGGCGAAGAGATAGTAAAATACAAGTGGTATAGATATAAGACAATGGTGCTAGAAAATAGCTTGATGGCGTGGAAGAGACTAAAGGCAAACTGAAATAAAGATGGAAGCAAGCAAACATGTAATAGAGTTGAAAACGGTGTTTCAATGCTTAGAAACAAGGCCTAGGGATCATACTTTCGCTAGTGAACACTCTCATATAAATATCTTCTCTTTATTATACTACTCTGAACTACTCTTCGGTTGGACACTCTAATCCATTGTACGGCTATAACAGCACACCTCAAAGTTCGCTTTCCCCATCTAGGTAAACCCACACTGTCACCTTGAGCACTAGATGGTTCCAACAAACACCACAATTTCATAGAGACATCCAACTCCAAATATAACTCATAACAAGTATTTGTAATCTCTATCCTAAGTGTTACCATGGTGTGCATGCTGTCACTTTCACACACATGGGGAGAGCAGAGATCTATTAAAGCACTTGAGTAGCAAGGTAGATCTACTTGATTACAAAACTCATGATCACAATATGATCATGCATACAGAGAGAGACGAACACATAGCTACCGGTAGAACCCTTAGCCTCGAGGAAGAACTACTCCCTCATTATCATGGGAATCAGCAACGGCGATGGAGATGGTGGTGGGGATATGGAGATGGATCCGGGGGCAGTTCCCCGTCCTGGCAGGCTGCCGGAACAGAGACTTTCTGTCACCCGAATCTCCCCTTCGGTGGCGGCGGCGCTGCGAAACTTTTTGTGGCTGGAGGCTAGATACTTTTGGGTTTTCTCATCAGGAGGCTTCTTATAGGCGAAGGGGAGATGTCAGAGGGTGGACCAGGGGCCCACACCACCTGGTGGCGCGGCCAGGGGGACCCACGCCACCACATGGTGTGGCTAGCCCCTGGCGCCTCTCAGTCTCGTCTTTTGGCTCTATGAGTCTTCCGTTGTAATATCGACTTTTGCTTTTGTTTGGTCCAATTCCGAGAATATTCATTTTCTGGCTTTTTTGAAACCAAAAACAGAAGAAAACATGCAACTGGCACTGTGGCATCTTGTTAATAGGTTAGTTCCAGAAAATGTGTAAAAGTACTCCAAAGTGTGGACAAAACATAAGAAATTAGATATAAAACAAGCATGGAACATCAAAAATTATAGATACGTTAGCAACGTATCAACATCCCCAAGCTTAACTCCTGCTCGACCTCGAGTAGGTAAGCGATAAAAAGAAAGAATAATTTTTCAGGTGACATGCACCATCACAATCTTGATCAAGGCATATTGATAGCTGGATTATAGTACTTTAACATAGCATGAAAGATATTGTTCTAACAATAAGACATAGTAACTATGATGTAGCATGAAAAGATACAAACAAAAGATTCATGAATAACAATGCTTTGCAAGTCGTTTGTTTGTTTCACATATAGAAAACATAATAAGAATGGTATTCAGATTGTCCCTCATAGTGTAGCAAAACATAACTGCATAGGACATCTTCAAAGTTCATAAGGGTGACTAGATACAAATAGTTTAAGAACAAGCAATATCAAAGTTATGCATCAATCAACAAGTCTTGGGACAATGCACATAGAATGGCCACTATGCTCTCTCAATAGGTGCATAAAGGTAGAAGATGGAGACTCAACATAAAAGTAAAAGAAAGGCCTTCATAGAAGGAAGCATGGATTCAAGTTTCATAAAGAGCTTCCAAAAATTATGGTATTTATTAGCTTTCAGCTCTCATTGCCCCTACCATAAGAATCTTGAAGTGATTAAGGTTAAAGTGAACAAACTATGAAGTATATGCTTGAAAAAGTATAAGTTGGAAATCTCATGTCCCTTGAATACGAGGGCCGCTCCTCATGATACTCAAGTTTAGTTACCGGTAATTTCTTGTCATAGTAAGTACATGTGTATCATAGAGAACCGCCAATGGGGTACCCCTTGCCCGATGATACGTAAGAATCCCCATATCAAAATGACAAGGCAAGCAGACAACAAGCATCTCAACAATCTTCTTATTTACCATGGGAAAATGTGCCTTTTTCTCTCTTTCCTCTTTTCTCATATCTTTTTTTATTTTTATCTTTTTTCTCAATTTCTATCTTTTTTTAGAAGAAGAATGCTTCATAGATTTCTCATTATGGTTACGCTGCAGGTTTCCACCATGATTAGACATGGATTAGACTAGCAGCCCAGACGTTTCTCTAACACACATACATAACTCCATGGACTTACAAGCTCCCCTTTCATTTCACACCGATGACATCCATAGACAAAAGAGCATGATATCAACTAGGTACAATGTACAAGTGCAATGTTGAAAGTGTTCCCCATGACATCATGGTTTTGCTAATCCCCAAGGTATAAGTGCAAGCATATACAACATAGATGACACAATGGTTCAAGTTTATTAGGTGCGAGAAATGTAAAGTGCGCCATCAAGTTCGTGAGAGCTTTAATCACTAGTTTTCACATAACAAGTTTAATTCAGAAGGTAGATAAAAACATGAATATACTTGGAATAGCAAATGCTAATAGGTAGGTATGGTGGACTCTTTGGAATAACTTGGTTTTATTTAGAGTTGGATGCATGAGTGGAACTCACACTTGGTTACGGAGGCTAGCAAAAGACTGGGAGCGACCAACTTAAGAGAGCAATAATGGCCATAATCATGCAAAGCGATAAAACATCATTAATTAAAGCATAAAGTGATATTACAAGTCGAAAACTAAAGGATCATCAAGGCTATAGTGACTTGGTATAGTCATAACATGGTGTGAGCATGTGCCAAGTCGACCCAAATAAAGCATCAAAGGAGAATACCACAATACTATGCTTTAATAGGCTAAAACAACGCATGATTCTTTCAAGGCACATTAAGCAATATAAATTGTGTATAACAAGTCATGCTACAACAATAATCACTAACCATAAAGCCAAAACAATATCAAGCATGACCTAATAAAGTCTAAGCCACGGTCAAAAACAAACTGCTTTTATACCACTTAAGCATGAACTTTTCCTACTCTTTTCCAATCCAAACCAACTTATTTGAAAGAACTCACAAAGATAATAATAAATAAAGATAAGTGAGCTTGTCTCACAAATCCAAAAGGAAGAACTAATAAGTTCTAAGATGAAAGAAAAAGAAAACTAAGGCTAAACCCAGTGCTAGCAAAAGAGAACACTCACAAAACAATAAGAATGAAAACTAGAGAGTTCTAAACAATGAAAGCAGAGTGCGTCTCTCTCCAAAAGAAGTGTTGGGATCCAACCAACTTATTGCAGCAAACCAAGCAAACAAAAACTAAGAACGAAAACGAAGACGCTCCAAGAACAACACAACTGTGCATGAAACGATAAAAACGAAGTGTCTAGAAAGACCTGAGATTTTTATTGATGAAGAAGGGATGCCCTTGGCATCCCCAAGCTTTGACGCTTGTACCTCCTGAATATTTATTTGCGTGACACGGGGTGGCATTCCCAAGCTTGAGCTTTTGTCCATTCTTCATCTCATTACATCATTCTTTTCCTACACCTGAAAATTTCCTTCATACAAAACTTCACACAATGTTCATTAGCAACATTAGTGAACTCAAGATAATAAGTCTTTTGGTTCAGTTTCAACACAAGTAAAACTTCCATTAAAACACAAGATAATGTAGCACTTCCTTTGAAAAGTTCAAATGATCAAAGAGAACTCAAAGAGAAAGAGATTAAGAGACAAATGCAAATAATGGCAGAAATCTGTCAAAAACATACCACCAAGTAAAAACCATTTTTTTCGAAGACCTTTTGTTGCTCAAATCGAAAAGTTTTGAACTAACGAAAGTTGGATAACAACCTGGGCCAGAAGCACAACAAATTACAGCTCAAACCGACATACATAGATGTTTCATGAATTTTGACTGCGAAGCACAAAAATCTGTTTCGGGACAGCAACTTTCCCAAGCATTACTTCTGTGTCATTAGAGGTTACTCTTGTCACAAAAACCACACAAAAATGATAACGAGTGGTTATGACAGAGGTAATAACTTCCAAGACTCAACTAAAACTTTTGGGTTATCTCCCAAAAAGTACCTTTCTTTAACGCCTTTAAATTAGGCATGCTAGTTTGAGAAGATGCTCATATAAGAAATATGAATTGAAGTAAAAGAGAGCATCAAGAAGCAATAATGGAACTATTTTAAGTCTAACCCACTTCCTATGAAAAATAATATTATAAAGAAACAAGGCATGAAAGCACAAAGCAACAAGCATAGGAAAGCAAAACAAGTGCAACTTCAAAAATTTCAACATAAAGAGGGGAAACTTAATATTATTGAGATACATAAAACCATGTTTCCCTCTATCATAATAACTTTCAGTAGCATCATGAATAGAATTAACAATATAACTATCACATAAAATATTCTTATCATGAGCCACATGCACAAAATAATAAATACTCTCCACATAAGCATAGTCATTCTTATTAATTGTAGTAGGAGAAAATTCAAAAAAATAGCTATCATTATTATTCTCATCACCACAACCATCAAATATAGGAGGAATATTGTCATCATAATTAATTTTCTCCTCAATAGTAGGTGGACTGAAAATATCATACTCATCATTGTAATCATCATATATCGGAGGCATAATATCATCAAAGTAAATTTCTCCTCCGTGCTTGGGGGAATAAAAAGATAATTTTCATAAAAACTAGCTTCCCCAAGCTTAGACTTTTCCATAGCATTAGCAATAATGGTGTTCAAAGAATTCATACTAATAATATTGCTATGCATGCAAATAAAGTTCCATAGGTTTTTTAATTTGATCTTCAAACACTTCATGTCCTAACTCAAGATAAATACTATAAAGGTCTCTAATTTTGTTGTTGTTTTTCATTAATCCTAACTATTGAAAATAAAAACAAGAAAAAAAAGATATAATTGCAGAATCTAAAGGAAATAAATTCGAGCACTCACACACCAGCAACCGCACTAGAAGATAACTTAGTATCCAGAGGATGTGAGTACACACTTCTTGATGTCTACCTTACCTCCCCAGCAACAACGCGAGAAAATATGCTTGATGTCTACACACTTTTATTCTTGTAGACAGTTGTTGGGAATCCAAGTGCAGAGGTTTGTAGAACAGCAGCAAGTTTCTCTTAAGTGGATCACCCAAGTTTTATCGAACTTAGGGAGGAAGTGGTTGAAGGTATCCCTCTCAAGCAATCCAGCAATCAAGATACAAGAAGTCTCTTGTGTCCCCAACACACCCAATACACTTGTCAGGTGTATAGGTGGACTAGTTCGGTGAAGAGATAGTAAAATACAAGTGGTAAAGATATAAGACAATGATGCCAGAAAATAGCTTGATGGCGTGAAAGAGACTAAAGGTAAACTGAAATAAAGATGGAAGCAAGCAAACATGTAACATATCTTGTTGCAAATGGTGTTTCAATGCTTAGAAACAAGGACTAGGGATCATACTTTCACTAGTGAACACTCTCATATAAATATCTTCCCTTTATGATACTACTCTGAACTACTCTCTGGTTGTACACTATAATCCATGGTAGGGCTATAACAACACACCTCAAAGTTCGCTTTCCCCATCTAGGTAACCCCACATTGTCACCTTGAGCACTAGATGGTTCCAGCAAACACCACAATTTCATAGACATCCAACTCCAAATATAACTCATAACAAGTATTTGTAATCTCTAGACTAAGTGCCACCATGGTGTGCACACTATCACTTTCACACACATGGGGAGAGCAGAGATCTATTAAAGCACTTGAGTAGCAAGGTAGATCTACTTGATTACAAAGCTCATGATCACAATATGATCATGCATATAGAGAGAGAGATGAACACATAGCTACTGGTAGAACCCTTAGCCTCGAGGAAGAACTACTCCCTCATCATCATGGGAATCAACAACGGCGATGGGGATGGTGGTGGAGTTGCTGGACATGGATCCGGGGGCACTTCCCCATCCCGTAAGGCTACCGGAACATAGACTTTCTGTCCCCCGAATCTCCCCTTCGGTGGCGGCGGCGTTGCGGAACTTTTCGTGGCTGGAGGCTAGATACTTTTGGGAGTTCTCTTCGGGAGGCTTCTTATAGGCGAAGGGGCGATGTCAGAGGGTGGACCAGGGGCCCACACCACCTAGTGGCGCGGCCAGGGGGACCCGCGTCGCCACATGGTGTGGCTAGCCCTGGCCCCTCTTCGTCTTGTCTTCTGGCTGTGGGAGTCTTCCGGTGAAATATCGACTTTGGCTTTTGTCCGGTCCAATTCGGAGAATATTCATTTTCTGGCTTTTCTGGAACCAAAAAAAGAAAAAATAGGCAGCTGGCACTGTGGCATCTTGTTAATAGGTTAGTTCCAAAAAATATGTAAAAGTACTCCAAAGTGTGGACAAAACATAAGAAAGTAGATATAAAACAAGCATGGAACATCAACAATTATAGATACGTTAGCAACGTACAACGTATCACATATCCTAGAAATATGACCTTATCTTTTGAAAATGTGCACTTCTCAAGATTAGCATAGAATTTATTATCACGCAAACACTTGCAAAACTTATCGGATATGACTACAATGTTCAGTTTCATTGTGGGTATAGATAAGTATATCATCAAAATAAACAACCACAAAACGACCAATAAATTCTCTCAAAACATGATTCATTAATCTCATGAAAGTACTAGGTGCATTAGTAAAACCAAACGGCATAACTAACCACTCATACAAAACAAATTTCATTTTGAAAGTAGTTTTCAATTCATCCCCTTCTTTCATCCTAATATGATGGTAACCACTACGCAAATTAATCTTAGAGAAAATAGAAGCACCACTAAATTCATCTAGCATATCCTCTAAGCGTGGAATAGGATGACGATATCGAATAGTGATGTTATTAATAGATCTACAATCCACACACATACGCCATGTACCATCTTTCTTAGGCACTAAAATAACAGGAGCAACAAAAGGGCTAAGAGAAACACGAATGTACCCTTTATCCAGCAATGCCTGTACTTGTTTCTGTATCTCCTTTGTTTCTTCGGGGTTGGTCCTGTAGGGTGCACGATTTGGTAATGTGGCACCCAGGATCAAGTCGATTTGATGCTCAATGCCACACAATGGAGGCAATCCTGCTGGTACATCTTCTGGAAACACATCACCAAAATCCTGCAAAACAGTAGATACACCTAGAAAAATAGGGGTCATGTCATTAGGAACCAATACCTCGCCCTTATACATGAGCACAAGTGGCATGGCTGTAGGATCCTCACGAAACTCTCTCATATCTTCCTTGGTGGCTAATATCACTAGATTAGGCACTCTCTCACTTTTTGTTATATCACTCTTGTTGGGCTTTATTACATCATGTATAGCTGCAACACTGTCTCGCCTATCTATAGGTGTATCCTTCAAGTTTACTTCTATCTTCTGACAAGACTCATTCACGATCTACCGTGGTGTCATTGGCTGCAAATTAATCTTCTTGCCCTTGAACTCCAAGTGATATGTATTGGCACGTCCATTGTGTTGCACATGGCGATCATAAAGCCAAGGCCAACCCAATAATAGATGGCAAACAGTCATAGGAACCACATCAAAATCAATATAATCCTTGTATGGCCCTATTTCAAAATTCGCACATACCATATGGTTTACCTTTATCTCACCATTCTCGCTCAACCATTGTATGTTGTATGGTTTGGGATGAGGTAAATAAGTCAAATTCAGCTTGGCACATAACTCCTTACTTCCAAGATTTCTGTAGCTACCTCCATCAATGATTACTTTGCAAGCTTTGTTGGGTCCAACGAGTGCTTTGGTTTGAAAAAACTTGCAGCGCTGAGAGTCAACAATTGGCTGCACACTAAGTATACGTGGAGAGACCACTATGGTAGGTGCATGCTCAAGGAAGGCATCCATACCGTCCTCGCTGTCATATCCATCATAGCCATGTGGATCAACATCATCTCCACTCTCATACTCTCCTTGTTCATTGACAAACATCACCATGCGGTTTGGACAATCTCTCTTGTAATGTCCTCTACCTCCACAAGTATGGCACTCCACATCGTGCATACACATAGTTGACATATGGGAACCCGAGCTAGCAGCAGGTGCAGCGGGCTTCCTAGCATTGGAACCATAAGAAGACATGGGAGTAGGCTTGGCCGATGGTAAAGTGTGGCTAGCAGCCGCTGCAGGTGGCGTCGTAGGTGGTGGCGGTGTAGACCTTGCCGCAAAACAATTGGTAGACGGAAACCTCGCATGAGACTTAGCTTCTACAGCTAACTGTGATTCGGCCTCTCTAGCATGGTGTAATAGCTCATTCATAGTCTCATACTTGTGATGACGAACAATGCTCTTGATTGGTAACTTCAAATTGTTGAGGAATCGCTTCATGGTCATCTCAAAGGATTCATTTACTCTAGCACGCTGCATAAGCATCTCCATCTCCATGTAGTACTCATCAACTGACATGGTTCCTTGCCTCAATTGTGTCAACTTATCACAAACTGATCGCAAGTAGTTTGTGGGTACAAAACGAGCCTTCATAATGCTCTTCATCTCGTGCCAATCTATCACAGGAAGTTGATTGTCATCCCTTCTATTCTGCATAATAGCATCCCACCAACGCAAATCATATCCATCAAATTTTGACGCTGCAAGTTTGACCTTTTTGTCTTTTCGATAGTCAAACAATTGCCAGAGCTTCTCAATCTTCAACTCCCATGTGAGATAATCTTCAGGATCAAATGAGACATCAAACTTGGAAATTGATAATTTCGGCTTGCCCAAACCATCATCGGCAGCTTGGTTCGGAACATGTTGAGCACGCCCAATAGGAGCAACGCCGCGGCCATAAGCAGGTGTAGCAGCAGGCGCATGCGCAGGGGGATTGGCATGTCCCCTGCCAAGATGTGGGGCAGCATCAGCCGCACTTCCCTCATCATAGTCATCAAAAGCATCATCATGTGGGTGTTCCTGTCGTTGCTGTATTGCAACTGTTAAGGCATCAAAGTAACGCTGCAAAGTTGCAACATTGACATTGATTATTGTCATTGTGTTTGAATAGTAGTGACTGTGCCCACATTCTGGTCCAATGTCACTTGCACGTCCGTGATATTCTTGTCAATGGAATCTGTCGTGTGAGTAAACACACGCGTCAAGTGGGATTTCAAAGCCTCATATTCGCGCCAATTAACAAGTTCCTCATCCTTCTTTTTCTGCGACACAACATCATCATCACTAGAAGGCATGATTAGTGGGTTAGTGCAAAAATCAAAAACTTTTTGGTGGAAACTCTCACAACTCACTCACAACTGACAAGGAGATCTTACCGTTCCAAAGTGAATAGAGATGCTTTACCAAAACGAAAACAAAGACTCATGCACTAATGTGATGAAGTAAATATCAAGGGTATAGAGAACGATCACATTGAACACAAGTTATTTAGGGTGGAGATGTAGGTATGGTATCCTAACTACACCGCAAACAAGTCCTAGTGCTGATTGTATATAAAAAACCCAAGAAACACACACGGTGGAGATAAACATGGCAAAGCAACTTATGAAAAGGAATATTGCCATGCACAAGAGAGACAGTAGTAAAAGCTCAAAGTAAACAGGCACAAGATTGCTCAATCTACAAGTGCTATGATCAACTAGGCCTCCAATAATGCACACTTTGATATCTCTTTTTGTCACGCTTGTAGCTCTTTTCTCTTTCTTCTTTTTTATTACACTGATTCTCTTTTCTTTTATCTCTTTTTTGATTTTTTAACTATATTACTCAGTGCAAACGAGTGCAGCAACTTAGAAAAAAGCTAGGCCAGATAGTTCGGTTGATATGAACCGGAGACTCTGGTTAGGCCAGTTAGTCCGGGGAAAATGGCCGGATAGTCCGATTTTGCCTGTCGAAAATTTCTGCACTTCGAAACCTAATGAGCAGCCTGTCGGAGCAAAGCAACTAGTCTCGTGGCTATGTTCCTAGGCACGGATGCTGTAGATAGGCTGTGTCTATGGTATGCAAACAAAGGTATGCTATGTGGACTACGACAAACAATGAAAACTTGCGGAACACGGTGATGGTGGACACGGAGGAAAACAAGATCAAACCCTAAACCTAAACACAAATGAAAACTAGACTCCTACAAGAAAAACCTGTAGATTAGATCTACGAGAAGATACAATCAGCAACTAAAACTCAAAAACGATGCAATCTAGTCTATGTAAAATATTTTAAGGCTTTTTCTGCACAGGACGAAACAAAACTAATCTATGGATGGATTTGTGGATGCTCACCAAGTAAACGAGGAAATCTGATACCAAGATGATTTGGGGTGGCCCGATCTTCTCAGCAAGCACTTGTCGATGGTGATGGTGGATGATAGATCACTAGCCTATAGTTATGAACTCTCCTGCTCGAACCCTGATGCCAATGCAACAACTCTCGAACCCTGTGGGATATTCACAACATCACGCTCTTGCGCACGTAGCCATCGACCACGAACGGTAGTTTGCAATCTAGTAATTCCTAGTTGAACAATAGATCACACTCAATTGCAGAAATATAATTCGACCACAGGGTAATTCCATAGGTTCTTTGAAAGAAACAATTCCAAAATAGTTTAAACGTGGTCTAAAACCTAACTAGGGGTCGTCCCAGGGCTTATAAGAGCGGCTGGGGTGGCCAGAAACCAAAACTAAATGCGTTCGACTAAAACTGATTAAACCGACTCATACTAGATTCGGTCGGTGGGCGAACATTTAGGTTGATACCAACCGGACAGTCCGGTTGGGCCGGACACTCCGGGTGGAGTGTGCCGGACAGTCCGGTCTGGCCAAAAACTTTGAAGTTTCTGGGTGGTGTCCGGGTAGTGTCCGATATGGGGTACTGATTGTCCGCGTCAAATCTTCTCTCGGTTAGGCCGCACAGTCCGGGTGGACTCGGCCAGACACTCCGGTCGTGGTAGATCCTTTGGCCTTCGTCTTGATGATCTTCTCTTGCGCCTTCCTCCTGCTCCTCCCACGCGCATCCTTGGGCGATCATCATGCTGGGCTTCTCTTGTAGCCCTTCTCCTCCTCGCGCCACGCTTGTTTCTCCAACAAACCTAATCAAACATAAATGCATAGACTAAGGTAGTATAAAGTTCTCATCAATTAAAGCACCAGATTTGTTTAGGAGTAAATTCACCTGTTGTTCAAGTAGCTTAGCACAAGCTCTTGTAATGGGTCCAATTCTAATCTCATTGGTCTGATCCTTTCTTGCAACAGTTGGAGCATCTTGAGTAGTCATCGGGGTAGGTGTAATTGTAGGGATGTCCTCATCACTATCACTTGAAATTCAAGGGCAAGAAAATTAATATGCATCCGATGACACCACAACACATTGTGAATGAGTCTCGTCAAAATATAGAAGTGAACTTGAAGGATGCATCTGTAGATAGAAGAGATAGTGTTGCACCTATACATGATGTAATAGAGCCTAAAAAGAGTGATATAATGAAAAGTGAGAGAGTGCCTAATCTTTTGATATTAGCCACCAAGGAAGATATGAGAGAGTTTCGTGAGCATCCTACAGCCATGTCGCTTGTACTCATGTATAAGGGCGAGGTATTGGTTTCTAACGACATGACCCATATTTCTCTTGGTGTATCTACTGTTTTGCAGGATTTTGGTGATGTGTTTCCAGAAGATGTGCACACGGGATTGCGTCCATTGAGTGGCATTGAGCATCAAGTAGACTTGATACCTGATGCCACATTACCAAATCATGCAGCCTACCGGACCAACCCCGAAGAAACAAAGGAGATATAGAAATAGGTACATGCATTGCTGGATAAAGGGTACATTCGTGTTTCTCTTAGCCCTTGTGTTGTTCCTGTTATTTTAGTACCTAAGAAAGATGGTACATGGCGCATGTGTGTTGATTGTAGAGCTATTAATAACATCACTATTCGATATCGTCATCCTATTCCACGCTTAGAGGATATGCTAGATGAATTTAGTGGTGCTGCTATTTTCTCTAAGATTGATTTGCGTAGTGGTTACCATCAAATTAGGATGAAAGAAGGGGATGCATGGAAAACTTCTTTCAAAATGAAATTTGGTTTGTATGAGTGGTTAGTTATGCCGTTTGGTCTTACTAATGCACCTAGTACTTTCATGAGATTAATGAGTCATGTTTTGAGAGAATTTATTGGTTATTTTGTGGTTGTTTATTTTGATGATATACTTATCTATAGCCACAATGAAACTTAACATTGTAGTCATATCCGACAAGGTTTGCAAGTGTTTGCGTGATAATAAATTGTATGCTAATCTTGAGAAGTGCACATTTTCAAAAGATAAGGTTATATTTCTTGGATATGTTATATCTAAGCATGGGCAGAAGTAGATCAATCTAAAATTGAATCAATTCAGAATTGACCTATTCCCATGAATGTGAGTCAAGTGCTAGTTTCCATGGATTAGCTGGTTTCTATAGGCGCTTTGTGAAGGATTTTAGCATTTTTGCTGCACCAATGAATGAATTGACTAAGAAAGGTGTGCCATTTGTTTGGGGTCCAACCTAAGATATTGCATTTGATACATTGAAATGTTTGCTTACCTCTACACCATTACTTGCATTGCCTAATTTTTTGAAGCAATTTTAAGTTGAATGTGATGCTAGTGGTATAGGTATTGGTAGCGTTTTGATGCAAGAGGGTTGCCCTATAGCATATTTTTCTGAGAAACTTGCTAGTGCTAGATTGAATTATCCTATTTATGATAAATAATTGTATGCACTTGTTAGAGTCCTTGAAATTTGGCAACATTATTTGTGGCCAAAAGAATTTATCATATATTCCGATCATGAAGCATTGAAGTATTTTAAAGATCAATCAAACTTGCATAGAAGATTAGCTAAATGGGTTGAGTTTATTGAATCTTTTCCTTACATCGTTAAGTATAGTAAGGGAAAGGAGAATGTAGTTGCTAATTCTTTTTCTAGGAAAAACATGCTATTAACCAATATTGATGTAAAAATTCCTGGATTAGAGAGTATTTGTGCACTTTATGCAACTGGCCACGATTTTGCTAAACCATATAATTTGTGTGCTCTTAGAAATGCATGTGATAAGTATCATATACATGATGGATATTTTTTTAGAGCTAACAAACTATGTATCTGGTGGTTTGATGGGTCACTTTGGGCATGACAAGACATTGCTCATGCTCCCTGATCATTTTTATTGGCCCAAGATGAGGTGTGCTGTGTACCGATTTGTGAGTCGTTGCATTACATGCCACAAGTCCAAATCAAAGTTGAAGCCTCATGGTTTGTCTACACCTCTCTCTGCACCTACTACACCATGGGAAGACATTAGTATGGATCTTGTGCTAGGTCTACCTAAAACACAGAGAGGTCATGATTCTATATTTGTGGTAGTGGATAGGTTCTCTAATATGGCTCATTTTATTGCGTGCCACAAAAGCGATGATGCGTCGCATGTTGCTAACCTGTTTTTGAGGGATATTGTGAGATTACATGGATTACCCAAGATGATTTTTTCTGACCGTGATGTGAAGTTCAGGAGCTACTTTATGAAGACCTTATGGGGGAAGCTAGGAACGAAGATGATGTTCAGTACTATATGCCATCCCCAAACAGATGGTCAAACGGAAGTGGTGAATAGAACATTGTCACAATTTCTCAGGACTATGATAAAGAAGAATCTGCGGGAGTGGAAGAGTGTTTGCCACATGTTGAGTTTGCATAGAATAGGGTTGTGCATTCGACTACTCAGATTTGTTATTTTGAGGTGGTGTATGGCTTCAAGCCATTGATGCCACTTGATTTGTTGCCTTTGCCATTACATGAGAGAGTTGATATGGAGGCATCAAAGCATGCTGAATATGTGAAGAAGGTTCATGAGAATACTCCAGAGGCTATTGAGAAGAAAGGTAAGAACATTGGTGCTACAAGGAATCAAACACGAAAGGAAGTTTTGGTCAAGCCTGGCGACATGGTATGGGTGCATCCGTGCAAGGACAGGTTCCCACTACTGTGACAATCCAAATTGAAGCCACGTGGTGCTGGTCCTTACAAGGTGTTAGCCATGATCAATGATAATGCCTACTCGATTGATATAACTATTGCCAAGTTTGGTGGAGTTAGCAACAACTTCAACATTGCTGATTTATCACCATATGATGGAGAAGACCTTGGAGCATCGAGGTCGACACCTTTTGAAGGGGGAGATGATGAGGACATACGCTTACTACTGAAGAAGTTCCAGCTGTTGTAAGGAAGGATCAATCCAATGAGATTAGCATTAGACCCATTACAAGAGCTCGAGCTAAGCTACTTGAACAACAAGTGAATTTACTCCGAAACGAATCTGGTACATTAGTTGATGAGAACTTTATACTAACTAAGTCTATGCATTTATGTATGATTAGGTTCATTGGAGAAACAAGTATGATGATCGCCCAAGGATGTGCGAGGGAGGAGCGGGAGGAAGGTGCAAGAGAAGATCATCAAGACGAAGATAAGAAGCTCTGCAGCAACCGGAGTGTCCGGCCGAGTCCACCCAAGAGAATACTTGGTGCGGACAATCAGTACACCAAATTGGACACTACCCAGACACCATCCAAAAACTTTGAAGTTTCCGACTAGACTGGACTGTCCGGCCGACTCCACCCGGAGTGTCGGGCCCGACCGGAATGTCTGTCCCGTTTCCACCAGACAGTCCACGCGCGGACCGAATCTTGTCCGAGTCGGCATGTATCAGTTTAAGTCGTACGCGTCTTAGTTTTGTTTTCTGGCTGCCCCAGCCGCCCTTATAAGCCCTAGGTCGCCCCATAGTTAGGGTTGAGACCATGTTAAAATTATTTTGGAGTTGTTTCTTTCAAATAACCTCCAAAATTACCTATGATCGAATTATCTACTACAAATGAGTGTGATCTATTGTTTCATTTGGAATTAGTAGATTGCAAACTACCGTTCATGGTCGACGGCTACGTGCGTAAGAGTGTGGTGTTGTGAATATCCCACAGGGTTCGAGAGCTATTGCATTGGCATCAGGGTTCGAGTGGGAGAGGTCATAGCTACATGCTAGTTATGTATCATCCACCATCATCATCGACAAGTGCTTGCCGAGAAGATCGGGCCACCCCATATCATAAAGCTACAAAGAAATGGGTGCGTTTTTGTATGCATTTTCTCCTGCTCCTCCTCAACATCATTTGCAAGACAAAACCTTTTTCTTTCTAAAATTTCTCTTGGTAGGCCAAACCTCACCGAGGTTTTTCATAAAATATTTAGTAAACTTTTCTTGGGGTCTTCCCATCCTCATGCTTTGCCTTTGTTAAAACAGGGTCTCAAGTGGGTCATGGTGTTATACACCACTTACAATACTAGGGACAGGTAGGTGTCATCAACGGGGTTGTACTTATTAGTACATACGTGTAATGGTTTGGAGGAGTCAAGCCACTACCAGGTATAGATCAACATATAGTAAAATAATGCAGTTTTGCATAAACGAGTAGATAAAACATGCATAAGTAAAAATAGTAGGACAAGGCTTATGAGAGAGTGGGTGGCTTGCCTGTAACCAGCAATATGGAAATATGTCACTGGGCTTCTTCTTAGCAAACCATAGCAATAATAATAACCATCTTCTTCGGGTCTTCGATATAATCGCAACTATCGTCGTTAGGGATCATACATGCAAGCAAACAAGGCCACAATCAACACCGGGCATACAACCATCAATACAAAATAGCAAACAAAGATACAACACATCACTAGCTTCAGTTGGTTTTGATAGATTGAGTTCATAGCAATTCGGAATTACTTTAATTAACTTTGTGGAATTTCTGATTTATTTGTCAAATACCACTTGAATAAGTGGTTTAATGCCAAAGATTGGTTCTATATGATATAAATATACAACAATGATATCAACAGATATGTATTGAAATAACAAAGCCACCAAAAGTGGTTTCATGATTTTATCAATTTCCTTTAATTAGTTATGCATATTCTTGTGAAATAAACCCTAGTTTTAGGGAATAAATCACCAGAAATGATTTGTATTTCAAATAAATTTGTCCTCAGAGGTTATTGTAGATCTTTGTGTTTGTGATTTTTGAGAGTTGGAGACTCTAAAAAATATATAACATAATGCGTTTGGGAAATTCCCAAAGACAGTTCTTCAAACATTTTGTCTTTTTCACCAGATTTATACTACAAAATATTTTGATATGAATCCAAAGACACATGGTATGTATTTTAAATACCTTTATATAAAAGTTAGTTTCACAATTTTTGGAGTTGTGGATCTATAGAGGTGATTTATCTAGTTAAACAAGGCTCTGTTGACATGTTTAATTCACTAAAATTTACCAAAGAATCAATAAATCTTGATCTCCTGCATTTTGATAGATATTGATACAAATTAGCCATGAGAGTTTGAATTGGGTCAAAAAAAATTCATATTTTGAACCGAGGATAAAGCCAAAGACAAATCTAGATTTTTTTTTGTTAATTTTACTACAGAGAAACCGTAGCTCAACTTGGCATGAGATCAAGACCATAATATTGGTACCTAAGGGGGCTACCATAGAAAATTGGATTTACCTCATTTGTACTAGGGGATCTCAATGAGGAAATTATTAACTAAAAATGATACATTCTAGTTGATTAAATACCAGAAAAAATTAGAATCATTTTTACCTAGGGTTTGTCGTGCATGTTAGAGAAAACTCTCAGGTACCTTAAACTTTTTAGATCTGGCCAACTAGGTTCTGCATTTTTATTTTTATTTAAACTAATATGCCTGATAACTGTAACATCCCAAAGCTTAATCCAAAGTTAATCAAGATCAAATCTACCCAATTTAGGGTTAACAAAAAAATTTCAATTTCAAATAATTAAGCATTCATATGTGTGTGCATTTAAATTAGGAGTTGTTTTGAATTGCCATGTTTGACTGGTCCATTGGTTGTAAATGATTCTAAGGTGAATTAAACATCATCTAGATCATTCCCAAACAAATCCCAAAGAAAAATAAATCAAAAAGAATAAAATAAGCAAACGGTCACTTTTGCCATTTTAATCACCTAGCCTACTTTGGCTATTCCTAGAACTCAAATCTTAACAGAAACAATTGTGGGTGTTTGCACCCCTTGCTAGTAAAAGTAGTGAAGTACCAAGGCCCACTTTGTTTCATCCCAAAAACTTTCAAACACTAAATTTAAATGACAATTGAAAATTGAATGTAGTTCATATGTATAGATCCCACTTTCTCAAAAACCACTCAAATAAATTCCATTTAACAAATCCTTGCAACCATAGTCTACCAAGCATCAGATCAAAACATCCACCAAAAATCTCTCAAAAATTCAAACTTTTTCTCATGCGGCCATTGTGTCGAACAGGTGGCAAGCAGAGATCATATGGCCTAACTAACACTATTGCTAGTTAAGCCCTTGTCCCCCAATTGACCCTCTCTACTCTCCTATGTCCCTCCTGAGTCCAACGAAGCCATCAACCAGCCCCCCTTCCCCGCAGCACCAGTGCAGCGCCGACCAAATGAGGTCATCGCCGGCCAGACACGGGAAGCATGCCAGGGACCAAGCCGCGCCATTCCAGCGTGCCCGCTAGCACCGTCCAACCCTACTGCCGCCCACGGTCCACGCCTCGATCAACCCCAACCCCTGGACCACCTCAGCACCACGCCACCCTTTCTCTCTGCGCCATGTGCAGCGCATGCCAGAGCGCAATCGCCGCAAGTACGCAGTAGACCGCGCCTCGACACCATATCGCGCACACCGCTCTGCCTCGACACCCACACCCCTCCAGACACGGCCGTGCACCGCCGCGCGACCCACAATCGCCGTGATCGCCGTCGAGCACCCTCTCTGTCTCTCAGAGTGTGGGAGGCCCCCGACCAAATGCCACTGCCCCTAGCGTCGCCATTATACCATAGCTGACCTCCATCAGACCACCCATCGTCCGCCTACCTCGCCCAAGTCGATATCCCTCTGTATCATTGTCACGACGAGCTCGCCGTCGCCCCCTCGATCCCCTCCTCGCGCCTATATAAGCAAGCCACCCCAGCACGAATTCCTCACACTCTCACACTCCCCTATCACCCTAGTCCTTCCCCACCTCTCGCTGGAGCCGCTCGAGCCTCCGTTCGCCAAAATTCCACAAGAGGTAGCCGCTGCAGAGGAGGAGAAATCCCCGTCAATTTCGTCCACCTCAGCCCCTACCGTGACTTTGCCTTAGCTCGCCGTCGCCGTCCAGTTCGATGGCCCGCCTCGCCGCACTAGCTGGAGCCCTGGTACGTCCCCAGTAGACCCCCATTGGCCGTTTAGGGTTCGGTCTCGCCGGCGACGAGTCCGTCGTCGAGGACGACAGTGGACCGTTGATCTAGGTTCTAATTGTAGCGCCCAGATCGTCCCACACCGCTTCGCGTTTAAAGAGTCACTGACAGGCGGGACCCCCTGTCAGCAGCCCTCTGCACCGCGGAGCACCACTGTGCCGGCCCATTTAGTTTCCCGCGCTGTCCCTGTGATTCAAATTAGGTTTTTTCTTTTTAAACTTAGACTTAGTTCTGTGCCTTAGTTCAAAAATCAATTCAGAGAGTTTTACAGATCCAAATAGAGTGATTCCAATTTTGTTGGAAAGGTAATGAAAATATCTATCAAAGGCCGTTGGATTTAAATCATTTAGAGTAAGAGATCTCTCCTAGTAAAAATAACAAGACATAAGTTTTTGCACATTCAAACATTTTGCTAAAATCAACCATAATATATTTTGAGTTGTTTCCAACTCTCAAAAATCACATTTAACCCTACCTATCTGAATATGTAATAATACTAAGGTTTGCATGCAGTGACTTTGGACTAGTACCAAAGTAATGCTATATAGGAATTTCTAGTCACTTTAAATCATTAAATATTAAACTTAAACTGATTGAAACGTGATCCAACCTTTAAATCACATTCCCATATGTTAGAATATGTGGTGATGACATGTGTCCATATGATCCCATATTTTAATTGGAGAATATTAAATCTGAGTTAATTTGAATGAGTAGAAATTACTTTTCTCAAACAAAAAGAATGAAGCTAGTTAATTAAACCTTGTGATGCTTGTGATGATAGTAAATCATCAAATGTGTGCCTTAGTATGGTAAATAGACTAGTTAAGTATTGTTTGGTGATTGTGTATTCCGTATGTATTTATAGATGATAGTACCGACCAAGCTTTCGAGGAGGAGGAGTTCCACCAAGAGGAGGAGGAACAAAACTTCAACCACTGCATCAACCAAGGCAAGCTATTGTTAGCAAGCTAGAATTAAACTAGATAACCTAAGTAAATGCATTAGGCATGCTTTGGTTATACCCTTGGACTTATACCTACTCCAAATGCGATTTACAAGCTTTACTTTCTTTACTTTACCAAAATCCTTTACTTGTTTGAAGGTAGCATAAAAAGTATAAGACTTCATCTATCTAGATAAACTTAGATGTCATTCTATGGCATGAGATTGATCTTAGCATCCCATATTAGTGAACATGCTTAACTTAGTAGCTTAGACCTAAATCAAAACTTGAGTCCCTTAGATGAGAGTACTTGGTGAAAATGAATCGTGAAAACCTTGGAATGATGAGTCATTCTATTAAGATGTTTTGACATGTGTTGAGAAACACAAATGGTTTATGATGATGAAAATGTTGGGGAATGAGCCTTAACCCTTTCACAAAACTGATGGTTGGGTTTGGATGCGATACCATTCCAATTTTACCGTACAACCACAATACCTGAATTGGGTAAGGCTTAGCCAGAAGTTTATATGCATTAGTATTTGTTCCCTCGCGGGAGAGGTTTGAGCTGAGGCTACCTCTCAATGTTCTCCACCTATGCAGTACCCAAGATGATAGATGGTCATGGTTGGGAGGCCATACTCATAGGAGTGGTGCTTATACTAGGGTGTGTAAAGAAAACGTTATGTTTGATTATCTACATACTAAGTATGATGATTCAGGGTTATCCCTAACAGATGTATCGAATCTTGTGGTGAAAGTGTACCACCTCTACAGAGTGTCAAACTATTCGAATAGCCACGTCCGTGGTTATCGTCACATCCCAAAACTTCAATCCAAGCTTATCAAGATCCAAATCATCAAAATTAGGGTTAACAAAATCTTTTCCAAATTAAAAATGAAAGCATTCATGTGTATGAGCATTGAAATTAGGAATTGATTTGAATTGCCATGGTTCTGTGATTCTTTGGTTGTAAAATGTTTCTTAGGTTATTTAAGCATCATCTACCTCATTCCCAAACTTTTCCCAAAGAAAATCAAATAAAAAACAATTAAAAAGGAGGAATGGTCATTTTGGCCAAATTAACTCTCATGCCTACTTTGTCTATTCCTAGCACTCACTTCTCAACAGAAATAATTCTAGGTCTTTACACCCCTTGATAGTACACATAATGAGGTACCAAGGCCCACCTTTTGATCTGCTAAAAACATTCATATACTTATTTTAAATGGCATGTGAAAATTGAATTCAATGCATATGCCTAGATCACCCCTATTTCAAAAACCATCAATTTGAGCTCCACTTTCAAAACCCTTGCAACCAGAGACTACCTAGTATCAGTGGAGGACACTCAAAATTTTTGAAACAAAAATTCAAACTTTGGTCTTTTGCGGCCATTTCATCAAACAGGTGGCAGGCACAAATCTGGCCAAATTCAAAACACTATAGTGAGTAGTGATCTTGGTCACCATTTGGGCCTAACTCGGTCCCCTTGTCCCCCCAGTGCATGCCCTACCCTTTGCTAGCCCGGCCAAGCCCTGTGCACACGACCAAATGGTCATGGCCATTAAGGCCGAGCACCTTGAGCACCCTCACCAGCGACAACGCGCCACAGCACCCGCCAGCCTTGCCCACCATGTCCAGCACGTCGCCCGTGGTCCACCTCCACCGTCCAACCAGCCCTAGCCCAAGGACAACGACCAGAACGGCCAGGAACCGCCGCGCTCGGAGCCTTTCGACCATGCCGACGCCGCCCGCAGAGCGCGCCCTGTCCCCGCGTAGCCAGACCTCGCCTAGCTCCAGCCGCCCGTCTACGCGATCCCCACCGGCCTAGCAAGCTAACAGACATGCCCAATCCCCCAACCGTACCCCGTAGTCGCCGACCGCCATGAAACTCGCCGTCGGCAGAGACTTAGTGCGCGCTGCGCTCTTCACTGTCCTCGACCGCAAACCACTGCACTAGCAACACCGTCACACTCGCCAGGGCAGCGCCCACCGTCCTAGTGCACCGCCCACGCCTCTAGCTCGTTGTGCCGTCGTCACCGGCGAGCACCGCCCATGCTTCTCTGCCGCTCTGTCGACCCTATATAAAGAGGCCACCCCAACCTCATTTCTCCACACTCACTCACTCCCCACCTCTCGCTGAACCTCACCCACCTCTCGCCAACGCCGATCAAGCTCTGCCTCGCCAGAATTGGAGCCGAAGCCACCGCAGTAGGAGGAGAAGGGCGCCCGTGATTTAGGGCACCTCAAGCTCCGCCGCAACTGCGCCTCGCCTCGCTGTCATCTACCAGCCCATTTGCCCACCTCACCGACCTTGCTAGAGCCCTGGTATGCCCCCAATCGACACCCACCGCCGCGTCTAGGTCAAGTTCTCGCCGGAGTAATTTGTCGTCGACGATGACTCCCCACCGTTAGATCGTCTTTAGATCGTGTGGCCCAGAATGCCCGATACCGTTTCAGTGTTTCTGTGCCGCTGACTGGTGGAGCCCGCATGTCAGGCAGCCCGCTGCGCTCACTGTGCATAGCTGGGCCGGCCCAGTTAGTTCCCGCGTGAGTTAGAAATTCAAATTTAGCTTTTTCCATTTAGAGTTAATCTAGTTTCTGTCCACTAGTTTAAAAATCAATTCTGGGAGTTTGACAAATCCAAATTGCATGAAACCAATTTTTCCTGAAAGGTATTGAAGTTATCTATCCAAGCCCGTTGGATTTAATTCAATTAGAGTTATAGATCTCTGCTAGTAAAAATAACAAAACAGAAGTATTTGCAACTTGCAATATTTTTATAAAATCAACCAAGATAGGTTTTGAGTTGATTCCAACTCTCAAAAATCACATTTCATCATACCTATCTGACTATGTAATAATCATAATGTTTACATGCAGTGACTTTGGACTAGTACCAAAATAATGCTATATAGGCATTTCTAGTCACTTTAAATCATTAAATAATAAACTTAAACCAAAGTAATATTGATCCAACCTTTAAATCCCATTACCACATGTTAGAATATGTGGTGAGGACATGTGTCCACATGGTCCAATATTTTAAGTGGTGAATATTAAGTCTTAGTTAATTTTTCAATGAGTAGGAATTACTTTTCTAAATTAAAAGGAGTGAAACTATTAATTTAAACTTGTGATGCTTGAGACGATAATAGATCATCAAATGTGTGTGGTAGAATGCTAACTAGACTAGTTAAGTATTGTTTGGTGATTGTGTACTCCGTATGTATTTATAGACGATAGTACCGACCAAGCTTTCGAGGAGGAGGAGTTCTACCTAGAAGAAGAAAACTTCAACCACTGCACTTCACAAGGCAAGCCACCATGAACAATGCAAGCTAACACTTGCATCTATAATGCTTAGCAAGCTAGGATTAAACTAGATGGTTTAGCAAAGATGCCTTAGGCATGCTTTGGTCACACTACTTAGACTATTAGTATCCCAAGTCTTATTTACAAGCTTTACTTCCTTTACTTTACACAAAGTTCTTTACTTGTTTTGAAGGTAGCATAAAGAGTATAAAACGCGACCTATTTAGAGACCATTTAGATGTCATTCTATGGCATGAGATTGAACCCACCTTTTCAACCTTAGTGAACCCTCTTAACTTAGTAGTTTAGAGTAGATCAAAAACTTGAGTCACTTTAGATGGGAACCCTTGGTGAAAATGAATTATGAAAACCTTGGAATGATGGGTCATTCTATTGAGATGTTTTGACATGTGTTGAGAAACACAAGTGGTTTATGATGATGAAAATGACAAGGCATGAGCCTTAACCCTTTTATAAAACTGATGGTTGGGTTTGGATGCGATACCATTCCAATTTTACCGTACAACCACAATACCTGAATTGGGTAAGGCTTAGCCGGAAGTTTATATGCATTAGTATTAGTTCTCTCGCGGGAGAGGTTTGAGCTGAGGCTACCTCTCAATGTTGTCCACCTATGCAGTGCCCAAGATGACTGATGGTCATGGTTGGGAGGCCATGCTCATAGGAGAGGTGCTTATACTAGGGTGTGTAAAGGGAAGGTTATGTTTGATTATCTGCATACTAAGTATGATGATTCAGGGTTATCCCTGACAGATGTATCCAATCTTGTGGTGAAAGTGTACCACCTCTATAGAGTGTCAAACTATTCGAATAGCCGCGTCCGCGGTTATGGACAATTGGAATGGCCATACTGTTTCGTTGTCAGATGTTTTCCAAACAAATTATGAAATGAATGATGAATTTTGACTTGACCACAACAGGGTTGTGTTTATGACAATAGCTTCCCAACTTAAGTGATTCTAGAACTTTATCTTATCTTTCTTTGCTTCGGAACTCAGCTTAGGTTTCAAACTTAACTTTATAGTTAAACTTAGATTTATCACTTTAACTTAGAACTATATTAATTGTTAGAGGTAGTTTGCGAGTACTTAAAGAGTACTCATGGCTTTTGCCCCTGGCTATTCTCATGGCCAGACTATGAAGGAGACTATCAAGATGATGGCCAACATGACGTCTATGATAACTAGGACTATCTGCTGTCGTCAGCATTGCCTGTGCCCCTAAAGATGGACCCCACTGCTACGCTTATCTTTTATTTGCACTGCTTGTTGTATTAAGACTGGATCATGAGATCCTTATTTGTGTAAGACCTTATGTATGGTTTGTAATGGATGATGTACTGTGATATCCAATCCGTTTTGTCTCGCAAAAATGGTAATTCTGGGATTGGGAGGTATGGCATAACAGGGATCTGGGATTAAAAATCTGGGTGTTGACAAGTTGGTATCAGAGCCATCCTGACCATAGGAGACCCTAGTTAGAATGGACGTCTAAACAAAAACTTAGTTTCAAAACCAAAGTGAGTATTTATGAAAAACTATCTCCTCTCTTACTACTAAAAATTTGACACACTTGATCACTTCACTAACTTCTTCATCCTAAATTCTTGTAGATGGAGTCTCAGTTCAGCAAGTTATACTAGTTGGGAAACGGAGGTTAGCTGATCTTCGAGAGGGATTTGGATTCACTGTCGGAGTTACTGGGACGCCCACATCCGGAGTTTCTTGGAGCTCAACTTCTAGGACTCCCAGGAGGAGACCTACAGTGGCTAGTCACCGCAAATCTTAGAGGAAGCATCGAGGCACCAACTTCTGGGAGAATTCAGTTCTCCATGAGAGAGAACAACTGGCTAGATGGATTAGCCAGGGCAATGCATGAAGCTCTCGCACGTCTATGTTCCCTCAGCATCAACCAAATCCAAGGAACTCATTTTGCCCACTATGCAAGACGTGACTTCATGGGAATGCCGATGGAGATGCCAAGTCATCCAGCACTAAAGCGCTAGGTGGAGAACCTTGACTTACTGTTGTATGACCGTCAGAAGGAGCTAGACGATGCCAGAGAGTTAGCCAACCAGAACCATGCCATTGCCGACCAGAAGGCCCAGACCTTCGCACTGCTCGTCTAGGATCGCCAGTCTCTTTGCCGCCAGCGTGCAAAGAAGGATCGCACCATCACCCGTCTTCGCAAGAAGGTGGCCGACCTCGAGAAGACAGTCAAGGAGCAGGCAGCCCAGCTTGTAGCAAAAGAAGAAGAAGATGAGGGTAAATACATCCAGGGAGACATGGATTCTTACCTCAGCAATGATGATGACTTTCTGGCGGAGGATGTCGTGGACTTCTACACTGACGATGAGGACTCCAATTTCATGGACGATGAGTAGATGCACTAGAGCACTGTCATAGCATGAGATGTATCGGTCCCAATGTATCGTAGTTTGCAGAATGGTTCTTCAAACCATCTGTTTTCCTTTGTTTGTTATGGTGTGTGTTGTACCGTGTGCTTGTTTGCATGAATGAAATGAAGTTAGTTGAAAAACCTGAGTCTAACTCAAAGTTTTAGGTTTGAAAACCCCAAAACCATGAACCTTAGAATTTCCCGCTTGCCCCTATATCCATCTCAATCTTCAGGTGACTCATGGAAACCAAGGAGGAAGCAGCTCGTCGCAAGACCCAATGCTGCAGGTCTTGCAGAATCTCATCGCAGACCGTGAAGCAAGCAGGGCAGAACGCCAAGCCAACATAGCAACATTGCAGCAGATCTCCCAGATGGCTCTCAACAACCAAGGGCATGGAAATCATGATCATCAAGGATCCAAGCTGAAGAACTTCCAGAATACGAATCCCCCAATCTTTAGCACCTCTGAAAACCCACTAGATGCTCATGACAGGTTACAGACCATGGAAAACAACTTAGAAGCTGCAAGAGTTAATGAAAATGAGAAAGTTCTCTTCGCCACCCACTACCTGGCAGGATATGCAAGAGCTTGGTGGAATAGTATCCGCCTGATGGACCATGGTCAAGTTATGACATGGGAAGCATTCAAAGTCAAGTTCAGCAGCAGCCACGTGCCGCAAGGTCTAGTCAATAGGATGAGAGATGAATTCCGCGAATTGAAGCAAGGAAGAATGACTGTGTTGGAGTACCGTGACAAATTCCTGTCACTTGCCAGATATGCACCTGATGAGATCAACATGGAGGCCAAGAAGAAGGAGAGATTCCTGAACGGACTGCATGATGAGATGCAGACAGTCCTCGTTAACATCCGTTTCGAGGATCTCAAAGAGCTAGTCGACTCTGCCATTCCGATGGAAGGGAAGATTAACTAGGCAAATGACAACCGCAAGCGTCGTATGATGCAGCAGTCGGGATCCAGCAGTCACCAGAAGTACCGTCCCAACCCTTCATCAGGATATGCACCAAGGAACAACTGTCCCCCAACGTCTCTCCCAAGCTACCCCAACCGTAGCGGAGGCAATGGGAAGCCCGGAGGAAACAATCACAACTCTGACAATGCCAACAATTTCAACAGTGCACCTCCCAAGACCAACAACAACAACAACAACAACAACACCGCACCCAGAACTGGCAGCAATGTTGTGCCTGTCGCAGTCAAGGACAAGTCCCAGATCACTTGTTTCGAGTGTGGAGTGAAGGGTCACTACTCCAATGAGTGTCCCAAGAAGACTGCAGCCAATGCCAATGTGAATGCCCTAGCTCAGCAGCAGCGTCGTGTTCAACCAGGAAGAAGATTTGCCCCAGGGAACCCGCACAACCGCAACGGCCGTCTCTTCCACATGAATGCAGAAGAAGCCCAGGAAGCGCCAGATGTAGTGCTGGGTATGTTTTCCGTCAACTCAGTTTTAGCAAGAGTATTGTTTGATTCAGGAGCATCGCATTCATTTATCACCAAAGAATTTGCATGCACTAGTAAGATTCACCCAACCAACGTAAAGCATGTCATGATAGTTCAAATCCCCGGCTCAACAACCAAAGCTAGAAAAATTTGCAAAGTTGTGCCTATCAGAATAGATGGGATAGATTTTTATGCCAACCTAATTGTACTTGGAACCAAAGTTTTGGAAGTAGTACTAGGTATGGACTGGATGTCCAGGCATAAAGGACTGATAGACTATGCTAAGAAAGCCATGACCATGACCAGTAGCTCTGGAGTAACAGTAGAGCATATCTCGGAAACCTTACCCCGTCAATTCAAGTGCAACAAGAGTGTAGCCCTGCCCACCATTGACCAAGTCAGAGTAGTCTGTGAATACCCCGACGTATTCCCAGATGAATTGCCAGGTATGCCCCCGGATAGGGATATTGAGTTCATTATCGAACTAATCCCCGGAACCGGACCTATAGCCCAGAGACCCTATAGCATGAACCCCTCAGAGTTAGTGGAACTAAAGAAGCAGTTGGATGCCATATTAGAGAAGGGCTTGATTCAACCAAGCGCATCGCCATGGAGATCACCAGTGTTATTCGTCGACAAGAAAGATGGAGGCAACCGTCTGTGCACAGATTACAGAAAGTTGAATGACGTCACTGTCAATAACAAGTACCCCTTGCCAAAGATAGAGGATCTATTTGATCAGTTGACTGGAGCCTAGGTATTCTCAAAGATTGATCTTAGGACTGGTTATCACCAACTTAAGATTCGTGCAACGAATATTCCGAAGACTGCCTTTACTACTCGCTATGGTTTATACTAGTATATGGTTATGTCTTTTGGATTAACCAATGCCCCTGCTTATTTCATGAACCTCATGAATAAGATCTTTATGAATTTCCTAGATAAGTTTGTAGTTGTGTTTATCAACAACATCCTTATCTACTCCAAGTCAGAAGAAGAGCATTAGCAACATCTGAGAGTTATCCTAGAAACCCTGAGAGAGCATCAGTTATATGCCAAGTTCAACAAGTGTGGGTTTTGGCTGAAGGAAGTAGGATTTCTAGGACATATTGTGTCTGCCGGAGGAGTCTCTGTTGATCCCACCAAGATCAAAGATGTCGAAGAATGGGAAGCCCCAACCACTCAAACCCAAGTCCGTGCATTTCTCGGATTAGCGGGATATTACCGCAAGTTCGTAGAAGGATTCTCGAGCATAGCCCGACCAATGACCCAATTGTTGAAGAAGGACAAGAAGTTTGAATGGACAGACAAATGTGAAGCCAGTTTTCAGGAGCTGAAGAAGAGATTGATATCAACCCCAATATTAATCATGCCAGACATCAAGAAGCCGTTTGATGTATATTGTGACGCATCCAAGATTGGTCTAGGATGTGTATTGATGCGAGAAGGCAAAGTCATCGCGTACCTGTCACAACAACTGAAGCAACATGGGCAGAACTATCCGACCCATGATCTTGAGCTAGCAGCTGTGGTTCTAGCATTGAAGACATGGCGTCATTATTTGATGGCTAATCGCTGTGAGATTTACTCAAATCAGAAGAGTTTAAAATATATCTTCACTCAAAAGGAGCTGAATATGAGGCAAAGGAGATGGATAGAGGTAATCAAGGATTATGACCTTGACATTCACTATCACCCCGGCAAAGCCAATGTGGTAGCGGATGCTCTTAGCAGAATTCCATGTAGGCTAAACACCATGATCAAGGAGATGCAACCAAGTTTGTACGAAGAGTTGGAGCAGTTCAGGACTGAAATAGTTAGCAAAGGATTCTTAGCTAGCATTGAACTTCAACCCACTTTGATTAGCCAAATCAAGGAAGCCCAGAAGGGGAATGAAAGTATCGACGGAATCAAACGTCATATTGGTATAGGAAAGGTACCTGGATTCACCGGAGACGAAGAAGGTGTACTGTGGTACAAAGGACGTATCTGTGTGCCAGCAGATTCGGAACTGAAGCATGTTATCATGAAGGAAGCTCATGATACTCTTTATTCTATCCACCCCGGAGGAACGAAGATGTATCAGGATTTGAAAGAGCAATTTTGGTGGCACAAGATGTACAGAGAAATCGGAAGCTACATCGCCAAATGTGGCATCTGCCAAAGAGTCAAAGAAGAGCATCAGAGACCTGCAGGACTGTTGCAACCATTGCAGACTCCAGAATGGAAATGGGATTCCGTCGGAATGGACTTTATCACCGGTTTGCCTCCTTCTAGTAGGGGAAATGACTCAATCTGTGTCATAGTTGATAGACTGTCCAAGGTAGCCCACTTTATACCTGTCAACACTACCTACCAGAGTGCGAAGCTAGCAGAGCTGTACATCGCTAGAATTGTTAGTCTGCATGGAACCCCCAAGACCATAGTATCAGATCGAGGAACTCAGTTTACCTCAAGGTTTTAGCAGAAAGTCCAAGAAGGATTAGGAACCAAGTTGAACTTTAGCACCGCGTATCACCCGCAAACCGATGGACAGACTGAGAGAGTCAACCAGATCTTAGAGGATATGCTTAGAGCTTGTGTGTTGGAATCCGGGTCAAAATGGGAAGACTGCCTGCCTTTCGCCGAATTCTCATATAACAACAGTTATCAAGCTAGTTTGCAGATGGCACCCTTTGAATTCCTATATGGAAGAAAGTATCGTACCCCTTTGAATTGGTCGCAAGTAGGAGAGAGTCAGATCTTTGGACCCGACATTCTCAAAGAAGCTGAAGAGAAAGTTCACAAGATCTGTGAGCACCTCAAGACCGCCCAATCGAGACAGAAGAGTTGTGCTGACAAAAGAAGGAGAGACCCGACTTTCAATGTCGGAGATTTTATGTATCTCAAAGTTTCGCCATTGAAAGGAACTCAATGCTTTAGTTTGAAAGGAAAGTTAACCCCCAGATATATAGGGCCATTCAAGATTCTGAACCGTCGAGGAGAAGTATCGTATAAACTGGAACTGCCTGAAGAGATGCCAGCCATCCACAATGTGTTCCATATCTCGTTACTTCGCAAATGCTTAGAAGTGCCTGAGAAGACTGAAGTTTTCAAGAACATCGATCATAGAGTTGTTGAGATCAACAATGATCTGACGTATAGGGAAGTGCCCATCCGTATCTTAGAAGAAGCCTACAGGACCACCAGAACCAGGAGCATCAAGTTTCTCAAGATTCAGTGGAGTAACCATACCGAGGAGGAAGCCACTTGGGAGCGCGAAGATTACATTAGGACAGAGTTCCCAGATCTCTTCAGTTCCTAGTTTTCTTTGTCAATCTCGAGACGAGATTTTGTTTAAGGGGGGATGGTTTGTAACAAAAACTTTTCCAAATTAAAAATGAAAGCATTCATGTGTATGAGCATTTAAATTAGGAATTGATTTTAATTGCCATGGTTCTGTGATTCTTTGGTTGTAAAATGTTTCTTAGGTGATTTAAGCATCATCTACCTCATTCCCAAACTTTTCCCAAAGAAAATCAAATAAAAAACAATTAAAAAGGAGGAATGGTCATTTTGGCCAAATTAACTCTCATGCCTACTTTGGCTATTCCTAGCACTCACTTCTCAACAGAAATAATTCTAGGTCTTTACACCCCTTGATAGTACACATAATGAGGTACCAAGGCCCACCTTTTGATCTGCTAAAAACATTTAAATACTTATTTTAAATGGCATGTGAAAATTGAATTCAATGCATATGCCTAGATCACCCCTATTTCAAAAACCATCAATTTGATCTCCACTTTCAAAACCCTTGCAACCAGAGACTACCTAGTATCACTGGAGAACACTCAAAAAATTTGAAACCAAAATTCAAACTTTGGTCTTTTGTGGCCATTTCATCAAACAGGTGGCAGACACAAATCTGGCCAAATCCAAAACACTATAGTGAGCAGTGATCTTCGTCACCATTTGGGCCTAAGTCGGTCCCCTTGTCCCCCAGTGCACCCCCTACCCTTTACTAGCCCGACCAAGCCCTGTGGACACGACCAAATGGTCATGGCCATTAAGGCCGAGCACCTTGAGCACCCTCACCGGCGACAGCGCGCCACTGTAGCCGCCAGCCTCGCCCACCATGTCCAGCACGTCGCCCATGGTCCACCTCCACGGTCCAACTAGCCCCAGCCCAAGGACAGCGACCAGAACGGCCAGGCACCGCCGCGCCCGGAGCCTGTCGACCATGCCGATGCCGCCCACAGAGCGCGCCCTGTCCCCGCGTAGCCAGACCTTGCCTAGCTCCAGCCGCCCGTCTACGCGATCCCCACCGGCCTAGCTAGAAAACAGACATGCCCAATCCCCCGACCGTACCCCATAGTCGCCGACCGCCATGAAACTCGCCGTCGGCAGAGACTTAGTGCGCGCCGCGCTCTTCACTATCCCCGACCGCAAACCACTGCACCAGCAACACTGTGACACTCACCAGGGCACCGTCCACCGTCCTAGCGCACCGCCCACGCCACTAGCTCGCTGTGCCGTCGTCACCGGCGAGCACAACCCATGCTTCTCTGCTGCTCAGTCGACCCTATATAAAGAGGCCACCCCAGCCTCATTTCTCCACACTCACACACTCCCCACCTCTCACTAAGCCTCACCCACCTCTCGCCAATGCCGCTCGAGCTCTACCTCACCGGAATTGGAGCCAAAGCCGCCGCAGCAGGAGGAGAAGGGCGCCTGCGATTTAGGGCACCCCAAGCTCCGCCGCAACCGCGCCTCGCCTCGCCGTCGTCTACCAACCCGTTTGCCCGCCTCACCGACCTTGCTGGAGCCCTGGTATGCTCCCAATCGACCCCCACCGCCTGCGTCTAGGTCAATTTCTCGCCGAAGTAATCCGTCGTTGACGATGACTCCCCACCGTTAGATCGTCTTAAATCGTGTGGCCTAGAATGCCCGATACCGTTTTGGAGTTTCTGTGCCGCTGACTGGTGGAGCCCGCATGTCAGGCAGCCCGCTATGCTGACTGTGCGTAGCTGGGCCGGCCCAGTTAGTTCCCGCGCGAGTTAGAAATTCAAATTTATCTTTTTCCATTTAGAGTTAATCTAGTTTATGTCTACTAGTTTAGAAATCAATTCTGGGAGTTTGACAAATCCAAATTGCATGAAACCTATTTTTCTTGAAAGGTATTGAATTTATTTATCCAAGCCTGTTGGATTTAATTCAATTAGAGTTATAGATCTCTCCTAGTAAAAATAACAAAACAGAAGTATTTGCAACTTGCAACGTTTTTATAAAATCAACCAAGATAGGTTTTGAGTTGATTCCAACTCTCAAAAATCACATTTCATCATACGTATCTGAATATGTAATAATATTAATGTTTACATGCAGTGCCTTTGGACTAGTACCACAATAATGCTATATAGGCATTTCTAGTCACTTTAAATCATTAAATAATAAACTTAAACCAAAGTAATATTGATCCAACCTTTAAATCCCATTCCCACATGTTAGAATATGTGGTGAGGACATGTGTCCACATAATCCAATATTTTAAGTGGTGAATATTAAGTCTTAGTTAATTTTTTAATGAGTAGAAATTACTTTTCTAAATTAAAAGGAGTGAAACTACTAAATTAAACTTCTGATGCTTGAGATGATAATACATCATCAAATGTGTGTGGTAGAATGCTAACTAGACTAGTTAAGTATTGTTTGGTGATCGTGTACTCCATATGTATTTATAGACGATAGTACCGACCAAGCTTTTGAGGAGGAGGTGTTCTATCAAGAAGAAGAAGAAAACTTCAACCACTGCACTTCACAAGGCAAGCCACCATGAACAATGCAAGCTAACACTTGCAAGTATAATGCTTAGCAAGCTAGGATTAAACTAGATGGTTTAGCAAAGATGCCTTAGGCATGCTTTGGTCACACTACTTTGACTATTAGTGTCCCAAGTCTTATTTACAAGCTTTACTTCCTTTACTTTACACAAAGTTCTTTTCTTGTTTTGAAGGTAGCATAAAGAGTATAAAACGTGACCTATTTAGAAACCCTTTAGATGTCATTCTATGGCATGAGATTGAACCCATCTTTTCAACCTTAGTTAACCCTCTTAACTTTGTAGTTTAGAGTAGATCAAAAACTTGAGTCACTTTAGATGGGAACCCTTGGTGAAAATGAATTATGAAAAACTTGGAATGATGAGTAATTCTATTGAGATGTTTTGACATGTGTTGAGAACCAAGTGGTTTATGATGATAAAAATGATAAGGCATGAGCCTTAACCCTTTTATAAAACTGATTGTTGGATTCGGATGCGATACCATTCCAAATTTATCGTACAACCACACTACCTGAATTGGGTAAGGCTTAGCTGGAAATTTATATGCATTAGTATTAGTTCTCTCGCGGGAGAGGTTTGAGCTGAGGCTACCTCTCAATGTTGTCCACCTATGCAGTGCCCAAGATGACTGATGGTCATGGTTGGGAGGCCATGCTCATAGGAGAGGTGCTTATACTAGGGTGTGTAAAGGGAAGGTTATGTTTGATTATTTGCATACTAAGTATGATGATTCAGGGTTATCCCTGACAAATGTATCGAATCTTGTGGCGAAAGTGTACCACCTCTGTAGAGTGTCAAACTATTCGAATAGCCGCGTCCGTGGTTATGGATAGTTGGAATGGCCATACTGTTTCATTGTCAGATGTTTTCGAAACAACTTATGAAATGAATGATGAATTTTGACTTGACCACAACAGGGTTGTGTTTATGACAATAGCTTCCCAACTTAAGTGATTCTAGAACTTTATCTTATCTTTCTTTGCTTCAGAACTCAGCTTAGGTTTCAAACTTAACTTTATAGTTAAACTTAGATTTATCACTTTAACTTAGAACTATATTACTTGTTAGAGGTAGTTTGCAAGTACTTAAGGAGTACTCATGGCTTTTGTCCCTGGCTATTCTCATGGCCAGACTATGAAGGAGACTATCAAGATGATGGCCAACAGGACGGCTATGATAACTAGGACTATCTGCCTTCGTCAGCATTGCCTGTGCCCCTGAAGATGGCTCCCACTTCTACGCTTATCTTTTATTTCCGCTGCTTGTTGTATTAAGACTGGATCATGAGATCCTTATTTGTGTAAGACCTTATGTATGGTTTGTAATGGATGATGTACTGTGATATCCAATTCGTTATGTCTCGCAAAAATGGTAATCCTAGGATTGCGAGGTATGGCATAACGGGCATCTGGGATTAAAAATCCGGGTGTTGACATTAATGGACAGTTGGAGTGGCCATATTGTTCCGTTGTCAGATGTTTTCAAAATAACTTATAATATGAATGATGAATCTTGACTTGACCACAACAGGATTTTGACTATGACACTAGCTTCCCAACTTAAGTGATTCTAGAACTTTATTTTATCTTTCCTTGTTTCTAAACTCAGCTTAATTTTCAAACTTAACTTTACAAATAAACCTAGAGTTAGCTTTTCCCACTAGCATTACCTTACTTGTTAGTGATAGTTTGCGAGTAGTTAAAGAGTACTCATGGCTGTTGTCCCTGGCTATTACTATGGCCAGACTATGAAGGAGACTACCAGGAGGAAGGACAGCAGGACGGCTATGATAACTAGGACTATCTTCCATCATCAGCATTTCCTATAACCCTGAAGATGGACCCCACCGCTACGCTTATTATTAATTCCGTTGCTTGTTGTATTAAAACTAGATCATGAGATCTTTTATTCGTGTAAGACCTTGATATGGTTTGTAATGGATGATGTACTGTGATATCCAATATGTTATGTCCCGCAAAAATGGTAATCCTGGGATTGCGATGAATGGCATAACAGGCATCTGGGATTAAAAATCCGGGTGTTGACAAGTTGGTATCAGAGCCATCCTGACCATAGGAGACCCTAGTTAGAATGGACGTCCGAAAAAAAACTTAGTTTCTAAACCAAAGTGAGTATTTATGAAAAACTATTTCCTCTCTTACCCTTGGGAATTCTTTCCCTCTCAAAAAAAACTTCATGTTCCTCCAATTCTTACATTACTACATAAAATTTGACACACTTGATCACTTCACTAACTTCCTCATCCTTAATTCTTACAGATGGAGACTAAGTTCAGCAAGTTCTACCAGTTGGGCAATGGAGGCCAACTGATCTTCGAGAGGGATCTTGACGCACTATCGGAGTACTTGGGACGCCAGCAACCGGAGTTTCTTGGAGCTCAACTTCCTGGACCCCCAGGAGGAGATTTACAATGGCTAGTCATTGCTGATCTTCGAGGAAGTACAGAAGCACAAATGTCCGGGAGAATCCAGTTCTCCGTAAGAGAGAACAACTGGCTAGATGGATTAGCCAGGGCAATGCATGAAGCTCTAGCACGTCTGTGTGCCCTGAGTGTCAACAAAATCCAAGGAACCCGCTTTGTTCACTATGCAAGGTGTGACTTCATGGAAATGCCAATGGAGATGCAAAGTCACCCGGAGTTGAAGCGTCAAGTGGAGAACCTCGACTTCCTGTTGTACGACAGAAAGAAGGAGTTGGACAACGTTAGGGAGTTCGCCAACCACAACCTTGACATTGCCGCCAAGAAGGCCCAGACTTTTTCACTGCTTGTCAAGGACCGTCAGTCTCTTTACCACCAGCGCGCAAAGAAGGATCGCACCATCGACCGTCTTCGCAAGAAGGTGGCCGACCTCGAGAAGACCATCAAGGAGCAAGAAGCTCAGCTTGCAGCAAAGTAAGAAGAAGAGGAAGGTGAAGACATCCAGGGAGATATGGACTCTTACCTCAACAATGATGATGACTTTCTGGAGGATGCCGTGGACTTCCACACCGACGATGATGACTCCGACTTCATCGATGATGAGTACATGCACTAGAGCACTATCGTAGCATGAGGAGTATCGGTCCCAATGTATCGTAGCTTGCAAAATGGTTCTTAAAACCATCTGTTTTCCTTTGGTGTTGTGTGTGTGTGTTTGTATCGTGTGCTTGTTTGAATGAATGAAAAGAAGTTAGATGCAAAAACCTGAGTCAAACTCAAAGTTTTAGCTTTGAAACCAAAACCATGAACCTTAGAACTTTCCCTCTTACCCCTTTATCTACCTCAATCTTTAGATGACTCGTGGAAACCCAGAGGGAGCAGCTCATTGCAGGACCCAATGCTACAGATTATGCAACTGCTGGTTGTAGACCGTGAAGCAAGCAGGGAAAAGCGCCAGGCCAACTTAGCAACATTGTAGCAGATCACCCAGATGGCCCAAAACAACCAAGGGCATGAAATCAGGATCATCAAGGATCCAAGCTGAAAAACTTCCAGAATACCAATCCCCCAATCTTTAGCACTTCGGAGAACCCACTAGATGCTGATGACTGGTTACAAACAATGGAGAACAATTTGGATGTAGCCAGAGTAGATGACAACGAGAAAGTTCTCTTTGCCACCCACTACTTGGCATGAGACGCAAGAGCCTGGTGGAATATCATCCGCATGATGAACCATGGTCAAGTGATGACATGGGAAGCCTTCAAAATCAAGTTCAGCTGCACCCACGTGTCGCAGGGACTAGTCACTAGAATGAGGGACGAATTCAGAGAGATGAAACAAGGCAGAATGACTATAGTGGAGTACCGTGACAGATTCCTGTCCTTAGCAAGGTATGCACCTGATGAGATCAACACGGAGGCCAATAAGAAGGAGAGATTCCTGAACGGACAGCATGATGAGATGTAGACGGTTCTCGTCAACATCTTCTTCAAGGATCTCGAAGAGCTAGTTGACTCTGCCATTCAGATGGAAGGGAAGATTAACCAGGAAAATGACAACCACAAACGTCGTATGATGCACCAAGCTGGATCCAACAGCCACCAGAAGTACCGTCCCAACCCGTTTACAGGGTATGCACTGAGGAACAACTGACCCCCAATGTCTCGCCCAAGCTACCCCAACCGTAGCGGAGGCAATGTGAAGTCCAGAGGAAACGACAACAACCCCGGCAACACTAGAAATTTCAACCGTGCACCTCACAAGAGCAACAACAAAAACAACAATACTGTACCCAGAACTAGAAGAAGTGTTATGCCCATGGCAGCAAAAGACAAGTCTCAGATCACTTGTTTCGAGTGTGGAGTGAAGGGTCACTATTCCAATGAGTGCCCCAAGAAGATTGCCTCCACTGCCAATGTGAATGCCCCAGCTCAACAGCAGCACCGTGTTCAACCAGGAAGAAGATTCACCCCAGGGAACCCTCATAACCGCAACGGCCGTCTCTTCCACATGAACGCTGAAGGATCACAAGAAGCGCCAGATGTAGTGCTGGGTATGTTTTCTGTGAACTCAGTTTTAGCAAGAGTGTTGTTTGATTCTGGAGTATCGCACTCATTTGTCATGGAAGAATTTGCATGCACTAGTAAGATTCACCCAACCAACTTGAAGCATGTCATGATAGTTCAAATTCCCGGTTCAACTACAAAAGCTAGAAAATTTTGCAAAGCTGAGCCTATCCGAATACATGGGATAGATTTTTACGCCAATTTAATAGTACTTGGAACCAAAGGATTAGAAGTAGTACTAGGAATGGATTGGATGTAAAAGCATAAAGGATTGATAGACTGTGCTAAGAAAGCCATCACCATGACCAATACCTCTGGAGTAACAATAGAGCATATATCTGAAACCTTACCCCGTCAATTCAAGTGCAACAAGAGTCTAGACCTACCCACCATTGACCAAGTTAGAATAGTTTGTGAATACCCCGACGTATTCCCAGATGAATTGCCTGGTATGCCCTCGGATAAGGATATTGAGTTCATTATCGAACTAATCCCCAGAACCGGACCAATAGCCCAGAGAGCCTATAGCATGAACCCCTCAGAGTTAGTAGAGTTGAAGAACCAGTTGGATGTTATGTTAGCAACAGGAGATCACCAGTGTTATTCGTCGACAAGAAAGATGGAGGAAACCGTTTGTGTACCGATTACAGAAAGTTGAATGACGTCACCATCAAAAACAAGTACCCTTTGCCAAAGATAGAGGATCTATTTGATCTGTTGACATGTGCCAAAGTGTTCTCAAAGATCGATCTTAGGATTGGTTATCACCAACTTTAGATTCGTGCAACGGATATTCCTAAGACCGCCTTTACTAATCATTATGGTTTATACGAGTATACGGTAATGTCTTTTGGATTAACCAATTTCCCCTGCTTATTTCATGAATCTCATGAATAAGATATTTATGAATTTCTTAGATAATTTTGTTGTTGTGTTTATCGACGATATCCTTATCTACTCCAAGTCAGAAGAAGAGCATGAGCAACATCTGAGAATCATCCTAGCAACCCTGAGAGAGCATCGGTTGTATGCCAAGTTCAGCAAATGTGAGTTTTGGCTGAAAGAAGTAGGATTCCTAGGACATATAGTGTCTGCCGGAGGACTCGCTGTTGATCCCACCAAGATCAGAGATGTCGAAGCATGGGAAGCCCCAACCAGTCAAACCCAAGTCCGTGCATTTCTCGGATTAGCGGGATATTTCTGCAAGTACGTAGAAGGATTCTCGAGCATCGCTAGACCCATGACCCAATTGTTGAGGAAGGACAAGAAGTTTGAATGGACTGATAAATGTGAAGCCACTTTCCAAGAACTGAAGAAGAGATTGATTTCAGCCCCAATATTGATCATGCCAGATATCAAGAAGTCGTTTGATGTATATTGTGATGCATCCAAGATTGGCCTCGGATGTGTATTGATGCAAGAAGGAAAAGTCATTGCTTATCTGTCTCGACAACTGAAGCAGCATGAGCAGAACTATCCGACTCATGATCTTGAATTAGCAGCCATAGTCTTGGCATTGAAGACATGGCGTCACTATCTTATGGGTAATCGCTGTGAGATTTACTCATATCACAAGAGCTTGAAGTATATTTTCACTCAGAAGGAGCTGAATATGAGGCAAAGGAGATGGATAGAGTTAATCAAGTATTATGACCTTGACATTCACTATCACCCAGACAAAGCCAATGTGGTAGCGGATGCTCTTAGCAGATTGCCGTGTAGGCTAAAAACTATGATCAAAGAAACTCAACCAAGTTTGCATGAAGAGTTGGAGCAGGTTAGAACTGAGCTAGTCAGCAAAGGATTTCTAGATAGCATTGAACTTCAACCCACTTTGATTAGCCAAATCAAGGAAGCCCTAAAGGGAAATGAAAGTATCGACGGAATCAAATGTCGTATGGGTACATGAAAGTTACCTGGATTCACCGAAGATGAAGAAGGAGTTCTGTGGTACAAAGGCCGTATCTGTGTGCCAGCAGATCCAGAACTGAAGCAAGTCATCCTGTAAGAAGCTCATGATACTCTTTATTCTATCCATCCTGGAGGAACGGAGATGTATCAGGATTTAAAAGAGCAATTTTGGTGGCACAAGATGAAGAGAGAAATCGGAAGCTACATCACCAAGTGTGACATCTGTCAAAGAGTGAAAGCAGAACATCAAAGACCCGCAGGACTGTTGCAGCCATTGCGGATTCCGGAATGGAAATGGGATTCTGTTGGAATGGATTTATAACCGGTTTGCCTACTTCTAGTAGGGGAAATGAATCAATCTGGGTCATCATTGATAGATTACCCACGGTAGCTCATTTTATACCTGTCAAGACAACCTACCAGAGTTCGAAGCTAGCAGAGTTGTACATTGCTAGAATTGTTAGTCTTCATGGAACCCCCAAGACCATAGTATCAGATCGAGGAACCCAATTTACCTCGAGATTTTGGCAGAAAGTTCCAGAAGGATTGGGAACCAAATTGAACTTCAGCACATCTTATCACCCACAAACTGATGGATAGACTGAGAGAGTCAACCAGATCTTAGAAGATATGTTGAGAGCTTGTGTTTTGGAGTATGGATCAAAATGGGAAGACTGTCTGCCTTTCGTAGAATTCTCATACAACAACTGTTATCAAGCCAGTTTGCAAATGGCCCCATTTGAGTTCCTATACGGAAGAAAGTGTCGTACCCCTTTGAATTGGTCGCAAGTAGGAGAGAGTCAAATTTTTGACCCGACATTCTCCAAGAAGCTAAAGAGAAAGTTCACAAAGTCCGTGAGCACCTCAAGAGCACTCAATCCAGACAGAAGATTATGATGACAGGTGAAGGAGAGACCTGACTTTAAATGTCGGAGATTTTGTGTATCTCAAGGTTTCACCATTGAAGGGAAAACAATGCTTTATTCTAAAAGGAAAGTTAGCACCGCCCAACCCTACCGCCCCCCACGATCCACCCCTCGATCAACCCCAACCCCTGGACCACCTCAGCACCACGCCGCCCTTTCTCTCTGCGCCATGCGCAGCGCACGCCAGAGCGCGATCGCTGCCAGCACGCAGCAGACCGTGCATCGACACCATATCACGCACGCCGCTCCACCTCGACACCCACACCCCTCTAGACACGGCCGTGCACCGCCGCGCAACCCACAGTCGCCGTGATCGCCATCGAGGATCGCCTCTGTCTCCCAGAGCACGAGAAGCCCCCGACCAAATGCCACCGCCCCTAGTGTCACCATTATACCGTAGCTGACCGCCAGCAGACCGCCCACTGTCCGCCTACCTTGCCCATGTCGATAGCCCTCTGTATTGTCGTCACCGACGAGCTCAACGTCGCCCCCTCGGTCTCCTCCTCGCGCCTATATAAGCAAGCCACCCCAGCACAAATTCCTCACACTCTCACACTCCCCTCTCACCCCAGTCCTTCCCCACCTCTCACCGGAGCCGCTCGAATAGCCATTCGCCGAAATTCCACCAGAGGTAGCCACTGCAGAGGAGGAGAAGTCCCCGTCGATGTGGTCCACCTCAGCCCCTGCCGCGAGTTCGCTTGAGCTCGTCGTCGCCGTCCAGTTTGATCGCCCTCCTCGCCGCACTAGCTGGAGCCCTAGTACGTCCCCAGTAGACCCCCACCGGCCGTTTACGGTTCGGTCTCGCCGGCGTCGAGTCCGTCGTCGAGGACGACTGTGGACCATTGATCTAGGTTCTAATCGTAGCGCCCTGATCATCCCATACCGCTTCGCGTTTAAAGAGTCACTGATGACCCACAAGTATAGGGGGTGTATCGTAGTATTTTCGATAAGTAAGAGTGTCGAACCCAACGAGGAGCAGAAGGTGCTGGCTAGTGGTATGGATCAGGAATTCTCTGCAAATACTTGGCAAATGGATTTTTAGGGGTTTTCGATAAAGCAAGTAAACAAAGTACGAGTAAATAAAAGACAGTAGGAATATATGCAGCAAGTGGGCCAATCCTTTATGCAGCAAAGGACAAGCCGGTTGTATTTCTATAGATGACCAAACGTTCTCGAGGAGACATGGGAAGACTGTCAAGTGCTTTCACTTCATATAGTCGATTAATATTCTCTAGCTTGCTAAGTGTTGTGTGGGTGAACCTGTGCTAATGTACTGTCCCATCCAAGACTTAATACATACTTGTGATTAAACCCCCTTGCAAACATCCGTAAGTACACGAAAGTAATTAAGGTAGAAACCTAACCATAGCTTTAAACTCTAAGACCCTTACATCCCTTGTGCAATGGTTTCCTAATAGGGGTTCAGGTTTCTATCACTCCGGCAACCCCTACGATTAGTAGCCAAATACACAATGCATTCCCCTAGGCCCATATAGGTGAAGTATCATGTAGTCGACGTTCACATGACACCACTAGAAGAAGTACACCACAACTTAAATAACAATCTATTGAATCTTTCTCAACGCAGCTCCACTACTGACAACAAGACTTCTCCCATGTCCTCAAGAACAAAACGAACTACTCACAAGACATCATATGGATCATGATTAGATATGGAATAATGATGTATAACAACTGAACATAAACAATAATTCAATGGTTCACTCAATAGCATCAACTACAAAGAGTAATCAACACCGGGAAAGTTTCCCCTATGAACTATAGCAAGATTCAACGCAATTGTTTCAGCAATATGGAGATGGTGATTAGGGTGCTGATGGTGATGATGGTGGTGATGATGATGATGATGATCCCGATGAAGTCCAGCTTGATGGTGGTGTTGATGGCGACGATCTCCCCTCTCCGGGAAGGAATTTTTCCGGCAGAAATCGTCTGCCGGAGAGATCTTTCTCTCTCGGTGTTTTCCGCCCCGCAGAGGTGGTGGAATCTTTCTGTGGTCACTCCCCGAGTCTTAGGGTGTCGGGAGGAACATATACGCCAGAGGGGAGAGGCTGGAGTGGGCCAGGGTGGCCACACCACTCCCTGGCGCGGCCTAGGCCTGCCCGTGCCATGGGGTGGTGTGGGCCCCCTGTGGCCCACCTCCACTCCATCTTATGGCATCTCGAGTCTTCTGGAAAAATAGAATTTTCCGTATAGTTTCCCGGATTTTCTGATCTTCGCGAATTTTGCCTCCAAGCAACACCTTTTCCATCAGAATCGTGACTGCAGCGGTCCATGCTCCAAAAGTCATCAACCATGCAAAAACAGATGAAATAACATAAGTATCACCTCTCAATACGAAATATATCAATGAATATTAGTGAATTAAGACATAGAATAGTGATGCAAAATGGACGTATCAACTCCCCCAAGCTTAGACTTCGCTTGTCCCCAAGAGAAACTGAGCTCAATAAACATGACCTCAAGTTTATGGAGTGAAGAGTCGATAAAAGAATACGGACAAGAAGCATCACATTCATCAAATACATAAATCATAATAGAAGACAACTCACTATTATACAACTCAACTTGCAATGAGTAAAGGAAACACAATAAAGATACATAAAGTGAATCATAATTGGTAATGGCAAACTTAGCTCTTGGTCGAAGAATAGTTGATAATTTGCTGGAGTTAACAAATAGATGGTTTTCCAAAGATAGCTTTCAAGGTAGTAAACATCAAGATAAGAACATTGTGCAAAACAAGGAACATAAGAAACATGAATGCATAAATCATCGTATGAATGAATGAAACACATCAACTCAAAATACTTGCCGAGATAGAAGGGAATAGGTTTACTGACTCAACTACAAAGTAAAAGAAAGGGCCCTTCAAAGAGGGAAGCAGGGATTACAAGTCTCATAAAGAGCTCCCAAAAATTATGATACTTACTAGCTTTTAGCTCTCATTGCCCCTATCATAGGCATCTTTAGGTGATTAAGGTTAAAGTGACACAACTAAGAGGATATGCTTGACAAGTTATAAGTTGAAATCTCAAGCCCCTTACTTATGAGTACCGATCCTCATGCTACTCAACTTCAGTCACGAGCAAGCTCTTGTCATTGTAAATACATGCGTATCATCGAGAACCGCCAACAGGGTACCCCTTGCACATGACACAAGAGCTATCCCATAATCAAAATGACAAGGCAAGCAGACAGTGAGCATCTCAGCGATCTTTTTATTTGCTATTTGCATAGGTTTTTATTGAGGATGCTTCATAGAATGCTCACTATAGTTATGCTGCAAGTTTCCACCATGATTAGGCATAGCTTAGGCTAGCGGCCCAGGCGTTTCTCTAACACACATATAAACTCCATGATCTTACAAGTTCCACTATTATTTCACACGGCTGGGATCCATAAGCAAAAGAACATGATATCAACTAGGTACAAAGTACCAAATGAAGTGTTGAAAGTGGTCCCCATGATACATGGTTCGGCTAACTTCAACTCATAAAGCGCAAGCATATACGCAACAAAGAAGGACCCAATGGTTCAAGTTTATTAAATGCAAGTAAGTAAAGTGTGCCATCAAGTTCGTGAGAGCTTTAATCACTAAATTTCACATAACAAGTTTAATTTGGGAGGTAGATAAAACAAGAATTTACTTGGAATAGCAATAATGCTACTAGGTAGGTATGGTGGACACAAATGGCGAAGGTTTTGGTTTAAAGGAGGCAGACGCACGAGAAGAATTTCCTCTCAATACAGGTTTTTGGCTAGCAAGGCTGGGTAGCAAGTATAAGAGTTGAAGGAAACAAACAAACATACAAATGGTAAAGACAAACATGCAATCTTCCTTGGAAGCACAAAAGATCTTAACTAGAGAAAACTAGACTTATGAGCAAATCAAGAAAGAAAGATGATGAAATTATTTTCCTCTAGAGTACTTCTATCTTTTTATTTTCAACTCTCAAAAAGGGTGTTGCTACTGACCGAGCCAGGTTTGCTAAAACCAACTAAATTAACTCAATGATCCCAAAGTACTACCAATACTAACAACAAGATCAATCATATAAGCACGAATTGAAAACTATCATAAGCTATGCAAAAGAGTGAATGATAGAACTTCTCATTAGTACTCCATAATGGAAACTCACACCAAGGGATACAAATCTAACGAGAGAGGGGACACTTCCATAATGCAAACCATACTACAAAATAACTCCTCTATTCATGATATGACTCTACTAGCAAGGTAAAAAGATAGAAGATAGTGATATGATACCGCGGCACTCCCCCAAGCTTGGAACAAACCAAGGGGATGCCAAACCTGATGACGAATTACTCCATAGGTGGTGGTGGTATCTTCTCAATGAGCTCTCTGATAAGTTTCCCCAAGTCCTCAATCTCGAAGGTGAGATTACGAATCAGCTGTGAGTTTTGCTCAATGCGGCTCATGATCATGTCATGTTGAGAATCCCAGCTCTTTCTATTCTTTCCCCACTCTTCCTCCATGAAGTATTCTTTTCCTGCTTGGTTAGAACGAGGCAAATCCCAATTGGAGGGTAATTTCTCCTTGGTCATATTCTGGTATTGATGCTCATGGATAAGAGTGTGGAAAGGATTCTTGGTGCATGGAGGAAGTGACCAGGGATCTAAACGGTGATGAGGAGGCTTCCCTCCAATGGCTGGATTTGCCACCACTCCGATGCTTGCAACGGTAGTGCCGGTGTGCTTTTCCTCCTCTTCACCTTCACTCTTGATCTCCTTCTACTTCCCGGTGTCTTGGAGGTCTTCCTCCATGGGTTCCTTCCCTTTATCCTTGGCGGACACCATTGTGCTTCTAAACTTTCAAAGAGTATGTCCTGGCAGAAATAGATCGGAACAAAAACACGACGAAAACACAATATACGAACCTTGGGGGATCCGAGGGGTTATATATTACGAAGTTTCACTTCAAAAGGAAGGTACTGGGAGAAAACGGGTCGGAGACGGAGTCCTGGGCGGCCTCACCACCTGCTGGCGCGGCCAGGGGTGGGCCCGCTCCATGGGGTGGTGTGGGCCACCCTGGCTCCGGTTCCGTCCCTTTTTGGCTTCATAGCTTTCCTTATTGACTGAAAACTGCAAAAATATAGTTGGATTGTATTTTCGCGGAACTTTTCTTACCAGAACTGTTACCTAGTTGGAAACAGACTCTGCAGGTCTCTGAATTTGGTATTGAGTGGATCCTTCCGGAGTCATCACTTGAATATCGTCGATATCTTCATCTTCATATACTTATTACTCGAGTCATAAAACCTTTCTCTTCCTTGTTACACCATTATCTCCACTTCCTAGAAATTTCTTTCACACAAAACATCACACAGTTCTTATTAGCAACATTAGTATAAGTGAAGTGATAAAACCTTTTGAGTCCAACTTCGACTGAAAACCATCCAAACAAAAGTTACTGTAGCAACTCCTTTCAAAAACCCAAAAAGACTTCAAAAAGGAAATCGAATAAAGAAGCAAATGCAAGATTGGCAAAATCTGTCAAAACAGACCAACAGGTAAAGATCAACTTTTCGAAAATCTTCTGTTGCTCAAATCAAAAAGTGCAAAACTAACGAAAGTTAAATAACAACCTGGGGCAGAAGCACAAAAATTACATCTCAATCCGATATACATAGATCTCTCACTAATTTTTACGGTGAATCACAAAAATCTGTTTCGGGACAGCAACTTCCCCAAATCTTACTTCTCTCTCATTAGAGGTTGTTCTTGACACAAAAACCAAACAAAACAGATAAGGAGCGGTTATTACTGAAGTAATAACTTCCAAGACTCAAAGAAACAAAAACAAACTGAAAAGAAAAACAAATTGGGTTGTCTCCCATAAAGCTCTTTCTTTGTAGCCATTAAGATGGGCATGATAATTTTGAAGAAGCTCTCATAGGGATACGATTTGAAGTGAAAGAGAGCATTAAGAAGCAAAAACACACGCACATTTAAGTCTAACCCACTCCTATGCAAGGGAATTTTGTAAACAAACAAGTAATTGGAACCAAAGGCAACTTCATAAGAAGGTAAAAGAAGTGCAACATAAAAACTTTCAGCATAAAACGAGGAAACTTGATATTATTGAGATGCACAAGAACACTTTTACCTCTCTCATAATAGCTTTCAGTATCATGCATAAACTTAACAATATAGCTATCACAAGGACTATCATAGCAATGATCACTTATTCTAACAGAAAACACAGGAATACTAGCTCTCATAACACTACTATGCGAAACAATATTAGAGATATCCTTACAAAGGATAGTGTGTCCCTCTTTTTCATATTTAGCAACAAAGTCTTTCACATTTGCTACAATAGGTTCATCAATCATTTGTTTATCAGGTTCAACAACCCTACTCATACTTTCATTAACCATACTAGCTATCATAGAATGCTCCTTTACCTTAACTGGGAAAGGCATTTTCTCAATATAAGGTTTAGGTAAAACATGACTAGCAATATCTTTATAAGGTTCATGATACTTATTCCACTTCTTTTTAGGCACTTCAATATAAGAAGCAAAAGCCTTAAAATAAGAAGCAATAGCTGGAGATTCTAGACCATAAGCATTTTTAATATTTTGAAAGTCATCAGTTGCCATAAAAGATTTAATGCATTCATAATCATATTTTATACCTGACTTTCTACCTTTGTCTTTCTCCCAAGCTTCAGGATTGTCTTGAATACGGTCCAGAAGGTCCCATTTAACTTGTTCTTACATGCGAGTGAATGATCCAGCACAAGAAGCATCCAATAAATCCTTGTCATGTAGAGGGAGCCTTGCATAAAAGTTATTGATAATAATATTGTTGGGGAGCTCATGGATGGGACATTTGAGCATTAGTAACTTCAATCTCCCCCAACCTTGAGCAGTACTCTCTCCATCAAGAGGCCAAAAGTTGTATATTAGATTCCGATCTTTATGAATTTGACTAGGAGGATAAAACTTTGAATAAAAGAGAGGCACTATTTCCTCCCATTCCAGAGCTTGACCATTCTTCAGCAGCTTATACCATTCCTCAGCTCTTCCTTTCAGTCATAATGAGAATAACTTCTTCTTAACTTGATCTGTAGTAATACCTGCACACTTGAACAACCCGCATAATTCGTGTATAAAGAGCAAATGATCATCGGGATGGACAGTTCCATCCCCAACATAGTATTTATCCATAACACGATCAATAATTCTTGTAGGTATTTTGAAAACATCTTTCTCAGCAGGTGGTGGCTTATCTACTACCTTAGAAGTGGTAGTAGCATTACCAAATAAGAAACTCAGCGAGTTATCCATAATGAAAATAAAGCAACTAGCAGAAGTAAACAATACTCACAGTAGAAGTTTCCTTTACTAGTTCCACTCTCCAATAGCGCTTCACTCCCCGGCAACAACGCCAGAAAATGTTCTTGATGACCCACAAATATAGGGGGTGTATCGCAGTATTTTCGATAAGTAAGAGTGTCGAACCCAACGAGGAGCAGAAGGTGCTGGCTAGTGGTATGGATCAGGAATTCTCTGCAAATACTTAGCAAACGGATTTTTAGGGGTTTTCGATAAATCAAGTAAAGAAAGTACGAGTAAATAAAAGACAGTAGGAATAAATGAAGCAAGTGGCCCAATCCTTTATGCAGCAAAGGACAAGCCGGTTGTATTTCTATAGATGACCAAACGTTCTCGAGGATACATGGGAAGACTGTCAAGTGCTTTCGCTTCATATAGTCGATTAATCTTCTCTAGCTTGCTAAGTGTTGTGTGGGTGAACCTGTGCTAATGTACCGTCCCATCCAAGACTTAATACATACTTGTGATTAAACCCCTTGCAAACAGCCGTAAGTACAAGAAAGTAATTAAGGTAGAAACCTAACCACAGCTTTAAACTCTAAGACCCTTACGTCCCTTGTGCAATGGTTTCCCAACAGGGGTTCAGGTTTCTATCACTCCGGCAACCCCTACGATTAGTAGCCAAATACACAATGCATTCCCCTAGGCCCATATAGGTGAAGTATCATGTAGTCGACGTTCCCATGACACCACTAGAAGAAGTACACCACAACTTAAATAACAATCTATTGAATCTTTCTCAACGTAGCTCCACTACTAACAACAAGACTTCTCCCATGTCCTCAAGAACAAAACGAACTACTCACAAGACATCATATGGATCATGATCAGATATGGAATAATGATGTATAACAATCTGAACATAAACAATAATTCAATGGTTCACTCAATAGCATCAACTACAAAGAGTAATAAACACCGGGAAAGTTTCCCCTATGAACTATAGAAAGATTCAACGCAATTGTTACAGCAATATGGAGATGGTGATGAGGGTGCTGATGGTGATGATGGTGGTTATGATGATGATGATGATCCCGATGAAGTCCAGCTTGATGGTGGTGTTGATGGCGACGATCTCCCCTCTCCGGGAAGGAATTTTTCTGGCAGAAATTGTCTGCCGGAGAGATCTTTCTCTCTCGGTGTTTTCCGCCCCGCAGAGGCGGTGGAATCTTTCTGTGGTCACTCCCCGAGTCTTAGGGTGTCGGGAGGAAGATATACGCCAGAGGGAAGAGGCTGGAGTGGGCCAGGGTGGCCACACCACTCCCTGGCGCGGCCTAGGCCTACCCGTGCCATGGGGTGGTGTGGGCCCCCTGTGGCCCACCTCCACTCCATCGTCTGGCATCTTGAGTCTTCTAGAAAAATAGAATTTTCTGTATTTTCCCGGATTTTCTGATCTTCATGAATTTTGCCTCAAAACAACACCTTTTCATCAGAATCCTGACTGCAGCGGTTCATGCTTGAAAAGTCATCAACCATGCAAAAACAGATGAAATAACATAAGTATCACCTCTCAATACGAAATATATCAATGAATAATAGTGAATTAAGACATAGAATAGTGATGCAAAATGGACGTATCAGTCACTAACAGGCAGGACCCCCCTGTCAGCAGCCCTCTGTGCCGTGGAGCACCACTGGGCTGGCCCATTTAGTTTCCCGCGCTGACCCTGTGATTCAAATTAGGTTCAAACTTAGACTTAAACTTAGAGAGTTATGACCCTTGGTTCAAAAATCAATTCTGTCCCTTAGACTTACACTTAGACTTAAATTAGGTTCAAACTTAAACTTCGACTTAGTTCTGTCCGTTGGTTCAAAAAACAATTTAGAGATTTTTACAGATCCAAATGGAGTGATTCCAATTTTTTTAGAAAGGTAATGAAAATATTTATCCAAGCCCGTTGGATTTAAATCATTTAGAGTTAGATATCTCTCCTAGTAAAAATAACAAGACAGAAGCTTTTGCACATTCAAACTTTTTTCTAAAATCAACCATCATAGCGGTTGAGTTGTTTCCAACTCTCAAAAATCACATTTAACCCTACCTATCTGAATATGTAATAATATTAAGGTTTGCGTGCAGTGACTTTGGTCTAGTACCAAAGTAATGCTATATAGGCATTTCTAGTCACTTTAAATCATTAAATATTAAACTTAAACTTATTAAAATGTGATCCAACCTTTAAATCACATTCCCATATGTTAGAATATGTGGTGATGACATGTGTCCATATGATCCCATATTTTAATTGGAGAATATTAAATCTTAGTTAATTTCAATGAGTAGAAATTACTTTTCTCAAATGAAAAGAATGAAGCTAGTTAATTAAACCTTCTGATGCTTGTGATTATAGTAGATCATCAAATGTGTGCCTTAGTATGCTAAGTAGACTAGTTAAGTATTTTTTGGTGATTGTATATTCCGTATGGATTTATAGACGATAGTACCGACGAAGCTTTCGAGGAGGAGGAGTTCTAACAAGAGGAGGAGGAAGAAAACTTCAACCACTTCATCAACCAAGTCAAGCTATTGTTAGCAAGCTAGAATTAAACTAGATAACCTAAGTAAATGCATTAGGCATTCTTTGGTTATACCCTTGGACTTATACCTACTCCAAATGTGATTTACAAGCTTTCGTTTCTTTACTTTACCTAAATCCTTTACTTGTTTGAAGGTAGCGTAAAAAGTATAAAACTTGATCTATCTAGATAAACTTAGATGTCATTCTATGGCATGAGATTTATCTTAGCATCCCATATTAGTGAACACGCTTAACTTAGTAGCTTAGAGCTAAATCAAAACTTGAGTCACTTAGATGGGAGTACTTGGTGAAAATGAATTGTGAAAACCTTGGAATGATGAGTCATTCTATTGAGATGTTTTGACATGTGTTGAGAAACACAAATGGTTTATGATGATGAAAATGTTGGGGCATGAACCTTAATCCTTTTATAAAACTCATGGTTGGGTTCCGATGCGATACCATTCCAATTTTACTATACAACCACAATATCGGAATTAGGTAAGGCTTAGCCGGAAGTTTATATGCATTAGTATTAGTTCCCTCGTGGGAGAGGTTTGAGCTGAGGCTACCTCTCAATGCTGTCCACCTATGAAGTGCCCAAGATGACAGATGATTATGGTTGGGAGGCCATACTCATAGGAGAGGTGCTTATACTAGGGTGTGTAAAAGAAAGGTTATGTTTGATTATCTGCATACTAAGTATGATGATTCAGGGTTATCCCTGACAGATGTATCGAATCTTGTGGTGAAAGTTTACCACCCCTGCAGAGTGTCAAACTATTCGAATAGCCGCGTCCGCGGTTATGGACAGTTAGAGTGGACATACTGTTCTGTTGTGAGATGTTTTCAAAATAACTTATAATATTAATGATGAATCTTGACTTGACCACAATAGGGTTGTGACTATGACACTAGCTTCCCAACTTAAGTGATTCTAGAACTTTATTTTATCTTTCTTTGTTTCCGAACTCATCTTAGGTTTCAAACTTAACTTTACAAATAAACCTAGAGTTAGCTTTTCCCACTAGCACTACCTTACTTGTTAGTGATAGTTTGTGAGTACTTAAAGAGTACTCATGGCTGTTGTCCCTGGCTATTACTATGGACAGACTATGAAGGAGACTACCAAGATGAAGGACAGCAGGACGGCTATGATAACTAGGACTATCTTCCATCGTCAGCATTGCCTGTGACCCTGAAGATGGACTCCACCACTACGCTTATTATTTATTCCGCTGCTTGTTGTATTAAGACTAGATCATGAGATCTTTTATTGGTGTAAGACCTTGATATGGTTTGTAATGGATGATGTACTGTGATATCCAATCTATTATGTCTCACAAAAATGGTAATCCTGGGATTGCGATGAATGGCATAACCGGCATCTGGGATTAAAAATCCGGGTGTTGAAAATAACAAACCTTGGAAAGAAATACAAAGGAAGGGGGCCAAAGAAAGTCGGGCCAGATCTGGTAGGGGAATGGGTCGCTTATGTCGATTCGGTCCACCCGGGCGGGGGTAGTGCGCGGGAGTGCGACGAGTAAAAGGCGAAGTCGAGCCCGTGGGTAGTTGCTACGGCGGTCAAAGGGGTAGGGAGACACAAGCCGTCGGATCAACTGGCAATTTACGGTCGGGGTTGTCTTCAACCTCAGACCACGAGAAATACATAGGAAACCCTAGGAAGGGAATGCGGGGCTCGGGAGCTCATCTTGGGAGGTCCTTAGATGGTAGGGTGTGGCGGAAGAGAAGCATCGTGTGACGACCATCTAAACGAGGGGCGACACGACCTGGTTCTCCTCCCGAAGTGAATGGAATATGTCGACATGCAATAATAAAGTGGTTATTATAATATATTCCATACTTATAATAAATGTTTATTTCTCATGATATAATTGTGTTAACCGGAAACGATAATACATGTGTGTTTAATAAACAAATAAAAGGTTCCTAGTGATGCCTCTCTTTACACTAGCTTATTGATTAAGAGATGATCAAGGTTTCCTGATCATGACATTGGATGTTGTTAATAACAAGGTCACACAATTGATTGAATTATGTGATGAACATACTCCCAAAGTATAGTAACACGATCATGCCATTATCTTTACACTACTATAATGTCTTTCGAAGTAATCTACTCCTTAGACCATGAGATCATGTCAATCACTAACTCCGGAAGACTACCTTGATTACATAAAACATCGCACCATAATAGGGTGATTATAAATGTGTCATCAGGGCCCTCTCGGTGTTAGTTGAGGCTCGTGGATCAAGAGTTAGTTGAGGCTCGTGGATCAAGAGGAGGATTTTTCCATCCTGATGACGGAGAGATATACTAAGGGCCCTCTTAGTGATATCACATTAACATATCTTGCAAGCAAGTGATAATGATCACTAAGAATGTTATATCACGGGAGCGAGAAAAGAGTACTTGTCATTAAAGGGATCAAACTAGGTATGGATGATACCGAATGATCAGATCCTAGGTAAATAAATTATTACGAGACAAAAATAATAGGTTACTAAGAATAAAGGTTCACATGATCACTAGTTCATCGCTTGAGCTGGTGGGAGTCATTTTGGATCTCTACGCCCCGCTAATGATTATTGATTGGAGAATGGCTCGATCATGTCCACTCAGTTCATGAGCCCATAGGGAGACACACTTAAGGGTGGTCGACGCATTTGAGTGGATAGGGAATACCGGAGAAAATACTGGATAACGCAGGGATTGTTCTGATAAATCTGCCGAAATAGTATCGGTGTATCGGAATATTGCAAGGGGATAAAAAGTTAATGCATTCATTAAATGAAGTGTTTATTAAATTGAGTGGCATTAAAACAAGTGAATTAAAGTGCTTTAAGGAAAGACCTTTGATCTTTGAGTGGAAATTGATGGAATTATGGTGATCCTTTGATTTGTGTGAGTGGAGACTCCACCACCATTAAGGGGGGAGAGGTGTGGCACCACTAGGGGCTGGTGCATGCATCTTGGGCACATCCCCTATCCTATAAAAGGAGGAGGTGGGGGCCCCCTCTCCACACACCATTCCACTCCCTCATTCCCTCCTCTCATATGCCCTTTGATTGGCATCTTCCTCCCCTTCTAGCCTTGTCGATTGCCATGAGCGAGGAGCTTAGGAGAATCCCAGCTCAAGATATTCTCCACCACCATCACCACCATGTAGTAGTGTTGGCGGAGTTCCTGAGGATGCACTACTTCTGCTGCCACACTAGGGCGAGGGACGGAAGTCGTCAGCACACCATATGTGTGACCGATTACAGAGGCTCTACACGTGTGGAATTGTCATCGCGTCCTTTACGACAGTTGTGTACACTGTACAACAAACATGTTTGTTTGCGGGAATGTTATCCCGTGTTACGGTCTTTGAGGGTGAGTCCATCTGAAACCATTACATCTATCTCCTAGATATGATCTTGGTGTTTTCGACCATAGGAATTTATTTTGTTTCCCATGCAACGAACCCCATAGTGGTATCAGAGCCGTGTCTATGCGTAGATACTTTGTACGGTTAGAACACATATGAATATGTGGGTGTTGATGATCGTGTTATTACATCCTTCATGTATTTTGTATATTGGCGGCATAGTGGGATGAAGCGGCATGGACAAACTTTACATGTCCTCGCACATGAGACGTGCTCCACGCTTGACGTGCAACTATTTTTGCATAAGTGTCTAGCGGGTTTCTGTCTCTCCCACTATGGTTGATATCTGATTTACAGCGGATTTCTAATAATTTGATTTTCATTGTTGTGGTTACATGTTCGTAGGTAAGATCGATTCTATCTTCGAAAGCCCAAATCCATGTAAAATATGCAAAAGATAAATTGGAAGCATCTATTTTTATTTTTGCTAGGCATGTGTCATGATATGGTAAATGTTATAATTTTAGTGTGGTGAAATACTCTCGGGAATTATAACAAAGCGGGAGAACCATAGATCTTGGATCTAAACAAATGGAATTATAGAGATCATACCATGATGCACACGATAGTGATCAAGTGCAAGAACCATAGTATATCACTTTATGCATATGATGTTTGTTTGCATCTTATTTTTCTTATGTCTAGCTTAGAACATGGCGGTATCATTATAAGATGATCCGTCTCACTAATATCAATATAATAATATGTTCTTCTTTAGTATGTACCATTAAGAAAGTTAGTCGTTTCGAAGCACCACGTGATGATCGGATGTGATAGAATCTATGTTCGCATACAACGGGTGTAAGACAGTTTTACACACACGAGTACTAATGTTCTTACTTAGAGAGCCTAGAATGTATAGACATGGCCTCGGAACATGAACCAAAAGGTAAAGCATGAGTCATATGAATGATACGATGTCCATATGATGCTCTCTATTGGAGCTGCACCACCACTCATGATGATCGGCTGTGGTGTAGTGAATTTGGTTTGTGTAATCACCAAACAAATCGAGGGATGTTGTTTTGAGTGGGAGTTCAGTTTAGTCATTTGTATTAATTTGAACTGAATTTATCATAATCTAAATCAAAGTGAATTTGCAAAGTTCATTGTAGTCACTAACATTCGTTTACTACCTTGTATTTAGCTGTAATTGAGATAATAGAACTATAGAATTCAGGAATTTTACTTTACGAGCTCGTATTGTATTGTTTTATGAGTGTCAATCTAAAATTTTAAAGTACTATTGAAGACTTTTAGAAAAACCTCAAATACTCCGTGAAATTAAATAAATAGTATTGAATCAAGAGTAACAAATTCCAGCGTTAGTATCTAAGTATCATGCTTGCCTCCATGATCCTTGATATTGAAAATTGTTTTAATATATCTAGGATCTGAAAACTTTTTCAGTAAGCATAATTTGTAGAACATATTATGATATCTAAAACAATGCTTCATTGCAATATGATCGAGTATAATTTAATAAAATACATATTCTCGTATTTTATGAGAATTTGTAAAGGTTGGAGACGCTAGGCGTCCTGATCACCCAAAAGGTTTTGGGAATTAATATTATATTCACGATTTATCCTTTGAGCTATAGTAGCTTGATCATGAAAGTTGTCATCATAAGGATGAATAGAAGATGTAGGTAAAATGTTTACTATAGTAAAAGGATTACTAAAAGGAATGAAATTTGAAAGAACGCCAAAATATTTGATGATGGTGATCCACTTCAAAGTGCAAGTCCAAAGGTATTAGTATTTGACTATACATGCTCTGAACTATGTGCCATATGTATGGCACCACTATTGATGTTGATTGATTCTTTTAAAAAGAAAAGGAAATGCCGAAAGAGAATCTAGAAAATATTTGGCAGAAAACAAAAGACTGGAAATGTCTAGTTTAGGTATATGAATGATATAAACGTTATGGCTGTATTATTTGCTTGTTAAACAATGTGGTCCTTGGGTATTGGATACTGAATTGGTTGGTGTGAAATGTCACACGGAGCAACTGAATTCATGAACAACAATTGCCTAAGTAACTAGCAAGAGAATATCTGATGATCTTCATCGAAAACAAATAAAGTGTTATTGTGTTTTCCGTTGACATCAAAGCTTCCCTTCAAAATTTGTATTTCAATAATTATTATTTTGTTCTGGTATTATGATAATGATGGTCATTCAAATAATTACCATATTCCATTAAAGATGGATGAACTCTTACAAATCTAGTTGGATAAATCACGTCCATAAACACTGATGCTAAACTGTCATAAGACGAATGATTAGAACATCGCTTATGAGTAATATTGTAGTTCAAATCATATTGGAAACAAAACATGAAGAAACTCCATGTTGGTCGAATTTTGGAGTCTATCAATTGACACTCGTGAGAATTTCCTGGAAATGATTTAAATTTCATTCATAGGCCAAAGAGGAATGAACAACTAGCTTATTGGACATTGTGCATATTGATGTATATAGTCCATTATGTGTAGCCATATGTGGTGGATCATTCAAAATTCATATACTTTAACCGAACATTTGAGTGAATATATGTATATTTACTTAATCAGGGAGAAGTATGAAATATTTGAAAATGTTCAAATGATTTCAAGATGAAGTGGAAAATTGTTGTAACAAGAAAATAAAGAATTTATGATTGGATCATAAAAGAAAATATTTGAGTTATAAGTTTAGCAAATAACGGTTGGGTGTTCCTCCATAACACCAAAGACCAAAAATTGTTTTTCACCTAGAACGTCAAGTTTCTTGAGATGGAATTTTTTGCGAAAAGTTAAATGGAAGGACAATAGAACTTTGATAAGGTTATTGACCTTTAGCTATATGTGCAGAGTTGCACATCACCGGAAAGTGTTTCGGAGGCAGCCATAATGCTCATGGCTCCCGTGCCTCAAAGGTTGTAGTCACGGAGATCTAAGTTCCTATTGGACCAGGTAGGTCTGGTAAACAATCAAATACTAAGGTTTGAAATTAAATCATTATTGCTTGATAATGATGAACCGAATACATGCAAAGAAGCAATGATGGGCCATGACTCTGTCAAATGGCTTGAAGCCAGAAAATCCATGATAGTTCCATACATGAGAAACCAAGTTACTGTACTTTGAAGACCCTTTGAAAGGCATAAAGTCTATTAGTCATATTTGGATCTATAAAGAAACAGACATGGATGTTTCACATCTATGAAATAGTGGACATGTTGGTAAAGAGTTTACGACATTGTTTAAGGAGTTGAATACGACAAGATTCGATCTTTCGTAGCAACATTTGGTTTGAATAGATTAGTGTAGCAACCTATACTTATGTCAATTTTTGTACATGCTAGTTGAACAAACAAAACAATGTTCTTCTAATATAATGGTTACCTAGGACGTGTACATGAGACAGTCCAAAGGGTTTTGTTAAATCAAACGATGCTAAAAAGTCATGCAAACTTCAATGGTTGTAGTAAGCATAGTGGAGTTGGAATCTTCACCGTGATGAAAATGTTTAATTTCATCAGAGACGATGAAGATGCTTTGCAAGAAATTAAGTGGGAGCACGTAGACATGTTTCTAATATGTTGTGTATAAGACATATTGTTGATTGGAAATGATGTATCTTTTATTGACACAAGTTAAGGATTTCATTAATATTTTAATGAAAGATTTGGGCAAAACCAGAATATTTGGCATCAAAGTCCATTTGGATAGATTGAGACATTAATATGGTTATGCCAAATATACATAAATGAAATATTGAATGAGTTCAATATGGAAACAACGAGAAATGTTCTTGCCACATGGAAAAGGTTGAATCAAGATTCAAGTATTTTGATACTTGGTGAATGAATCAAGATTCAAGTGTTTAGAAACTTGCTGAGTAAAATCACATGAATATATTAATCAATCATACCGTGATATGTATATATCCAGATATGTCCTATGCTCTAAATGTTATGAGCATAAACCAGGGTGACTGATAAGATGATCATTAGACGATAGTAAGGATATTCTTATGATCTTTGGAAAATCTAAGAATATATTTTGTAAAGTGTTACATTGATGCTAGAAAGATAGTTCATTGTAAAATGTTACATTTGCACTATAAAAATAATGCATTGGACGTGTTACATTGGAACTAAATAGATAGTTCATTGTAAGTGTTACATTGATACTAGTTTTGTCACCAGATACAAACAAAGTTTATCTAAGTTTAGGCTATAGGTTAAGGTGGCACAATGTAATAGAAGGAAGTTCCATGATGGATTTGGATAAGTTCCAATAGGTTAAGGACATTGTGATGGATACTATAACGAAATGCTAAGTATAAGACTGCTATAGTAGCAACAAAGGAACTAGGTGTGGTTCTCCATAGGCTAGTAATACAAAGATCTATTTTATGACAATAGTATCAACATGTTTTCAGCTCAAGGAACTAAGGTCTGACCAAAAGGACCAAATTTATACAATGCCATCTCATTTGGGAATGAGTGATGCGTAGATTCGCAAAGAGATGCAAATACACACAGACCTGAAATCGTCAAATCCGGGTATTATGTTTACCACTAGCAAATGCCAATATACAACACCAGAAAGCCATAGGTGTTGAATGCACAAGTTTTTCAAACCAGATTATTGACTCTAGTGCAAGTGGGAGACTGAAAGGAATAGGCCCAAGAGGCAATAATAAAGTGGTTATTATATTATATTCCATGTTAATGATAAATGTTTATTTCTCATGCTATAATTGTGTTAACCATTAATGTTAATACATGTGTGTTTAATAAACAAATAAAAGGTTCCTAGTGATGCCTCTCTTTACAGTAGCTTATTGATTAACAGATGATCAAGGTTTCTTGATCATGACATTGGATGTTGTAAATAACAAGGTCACACCATTGAATGAATGATGTGATGAACATACTCCCAAAGTATAGTAACACAATCATGCCATTATGTTTACACTACTATAATGTCATTCGAAGTGACTCTAATCCTTAGACCATGCATCAATCACTCACTCTGGAAGAGTACCTTGATTACATCAAACATCACACCATAACAGGGTGATATAAAGGTGTCATCGGGTACTTGGAAAGTGTTAGTTGAGGCTCGTGGATCAAGAGTCAGATTTGTCCATCCTAATAACAGAGAGATATACTCAGGGCCATCTTGGTGATATCACATTAATATAGATTGCAAGCAAGTGATAATGATGAATAAGAATGTTATATCATGGGAATGAAAAAAGAGTACTTGTCAGTAACAGGATTGAACTAGGTATCGTTAATACCAAATGATCGGATTATGGACAAGTAAAATATCACGAGACAAAAGGAATAGGTTACTATGAATAAAGGTTCAAGCGATCACTAGTTCATCGTTTGAGCTGGTGGGAGTCATTATGGATCTATAGGTCCCGCTAATGATTATTAATCGAAGAATGTCTTGATCATGTCCACTCAGTTCTCGAGCTTGTAGTGTAGTCGACGCATTTGAGTGGATAGGGAACACCGATGCAAATACTGGAAAACACAGGAATTGTTCTGATAAATCTGCCAGAATAGTTTTGGTTTATCGAAAGATTTCTAGGGGATAAAATGTTATGTGTTCATTAAATGAAATGTTCATTAAATGAATTACTCATCAAATGAAGTGTTCATTAAATTGAGTGGCATTAAACCAAGCAAATTAAGTTCTTTAATGGAAAGACCTTTGATTTTTGGGGAAATTAATGGAATTATGGTGACCATTTGATTTGTTTGAGTGGAGACTCCACCACCATCAAGAGGGGAGAGGTGGGGGCACCACTAGGGGCTAGTGCATGCCTCTTGGGAGCATCCCTCCTCTCCTATAAAAGGTGGAGGTGGAGACTCCCTCTCCACACACCATTCCACTCACTCATCGCCTCCTCTCATATTCCCTTTGGCTGGCATATTCCTCCCCTTCTAGCCTTGTCCACTACCACGAGCGAGGAGCTTAGGCGAAGCCCTGCTCAATATCTTCTCCACCATCATCACCACCATGTCGTAGTGTTGGCGGAGTTCCCGAGGATCCATAACTTCCGTAGCCACGCTGGAGCGAGGGATGAAAGTCTTCAACACACCGTATATGTGACCGATTACGGAGGTGCTGCATGTGTGGTGTTGTCATCGCATCCTTGATGACGGTCATGTACAATCTACAATAGCCACATTTGTTTGCGAGAATGTAATCAAAGTTTACGGTCTTCGCGGGTGAGTCCATCTGAATCCGTTACATGTATCTCCTAGATATGATCTTGGTGTTTACAACCGTAGGGATTTTTTTATTTTCCATGCATTGAACCCCATAAGGAAGGAGCTCGCACGGAAAGGCCTGCCAGCCCAATTCGGAGATCGACGATGGCAGGGCTTGGGGCGGTCTTGAGAAGGGAGACGAATAGGGTTGGGGAGAGAGGGGTTAGTAGAGGACATGCATGCTAAAGGAGGTAGTAGATAGGCAGGGAATGACCACCATGTTGAGTTCTTGATAATGGCCAAATATGGAGAATTCTCCTTCTCTAGGAGCTTGAAGGGTAGGGGCTTGGTAGGGCGGCTTAAGTGGAGCGAAGTGGGATGGAGAGGAGTAAATGAGGTCTATGGGAGAGGCAGCACAGGGCTCTAGCCTTATAAACCGAAGTAAATGGCCTAGGGTGGACTATGTCCATGGGGAGGGAAGCATTGCTATGCAAGGTTTGGTTGCTTCCATGCGCATTCAGCCAAAGATAGGAAATGGAGAGGGATGGTTATAGGGCTAGCTAGGTGGATGTTCTAGGGTATATAAGGGTGGTGGGTGTGTCTCTGGTCACGCAGAGGGCTAGAGAGGGAGTAGAGTTGCTGCTATGAGAGTTTTTAAAGGACAAGATTTGATGTACCTTTGGTCCCTTCCATCCAATCATATGAGACAAATGGGAGAGGGTGGTGTCTACTATAGTGCTATAGTGAGTGGCAACCAGAGGGGTTTATGAGTTTTGTTGTGGTGAAGGTTTGAAGAAGTTTTAGTTCAAAAGATGTTAAATATTTAAATTGGTCATACTTAATGATCATGATGAACTTCTCCAAATTTGATCTTGGAAAGAGGGTTTTATGTTGCTTCTAGATGGGTAGGATGAATATGCACCTCCATGAATTGTTTGGGATTTTGAGATGATTTTTCGTGTACTTTATATCCATTATTCAAATAGTGTTGAATCTGCTTAACTGAATTCATTTGTTATTTTTGAATTGGACAAGTTAGGTTTTTGTGTTGAGGTGGTCCGAAATATGAATTCACACTTTGGAGAATTTTCCCAAGATTTATGGAAGAATAAAACTATTTAAAACATTTACTTTCTAATTCTTGCCATTTAAGAAAGTAGGCAAAAGAAAATAATAAAGTTCTTCAAAAATATTTAGTTCTTAAGTGGGAAGATAACGTATGATATACAGTCCTCAATTGTGTCTAAAGTTGACAAAGTGGTTTGGGGAAAGCAAAGTTTCCTTTATAGGAGGAGTTTTGAGGATTTGTAAAAGAAGGAAATTAAATAGTTTTTGGGCCAAAATAATTGTAGAAAACCTTTGATAAATATATATATATATCTCCAAGGTAAATGATGTTAACATATTGTATCTATCATTTGAAACCTTGGGTTATGAAAATCAAACTTGATTTTGGAACAAAACAATAGATAGAGGATCTTGGGCAAAGTTATTTTTATGCCAACAAATCCTTGTTGGATTTAGGAGGTAAAATATCCCCTTGGGTCATGGGTTATATGGATATATATACCAAGTTATGTAGATAACCATGGTACAAAGAGTTGAGGTTGATAATGGTTGAGATTTCTTAGAGTTGATGCCAAAGTTGGCTAAACATAAAGGTGTCAAAGCAGATTATTATTTAGCTTTAAAACAAGTGAAGTAGGGATGGATATACCTTAATGATTATAGCACAATCATGCAAAGAGTTGGTTAAAAGACTATAACATGGAGATATGAGCTTCTACCAAAGTAGGCATGTTGGTAATATTTGCAGGAAATATTATTTTCTTGCCTGCAAAACCATTAAGAACTAGTGGGTCAAAGGATAATGAAGCCAAGAGAAAGTGTGGCCCTTGGGAGTCTTTAATATCGTTTTTTAGATGGTTCAAGTTCATTTCCAAAGTTGCACAAGTGTTGAGAAAGAGGGGGGGTCTCAAAGATGTGATATTGATAACAGTTTTCTAAACTTTGTCATTTTTGGCAGGTTTAGGGTTTTTGACTAGGATATAAGAGGGGATGGTTTTGATAGGATGCTAGACTCCATACTAGTCATCAAGTGGATGAGGTTGAAGTGTAGATTTAGTATAAGTTATCCATTCTTAGATTTGGTCTTCAATGACTTGCAAACTTCTAGAAATGATTAACTCTATACTAATCTAGTTAAGGGGTTAGAGGGTCACTTTAGTGACTAGATTAATGGATAATCTTAAGAAACTTGCGTAGGGTTTCTTAGGGTTCGAACAACCAATCCAATAGAATCCTCAGCAAGAGACCTTGCTGTAGAATCACCAAAGGAGAGATCGGCAAGCAAATGATAGAATGCAAACCAAGGAGAGAGTAGAAACCAAGTATAATCCCAAAGGGGAGAGACCAAGCATTACTAGAATCCTTGGTAGGGAGAGACCAAACACTTGACGAGTGTATTGACGACTTGGAGAAGGGCACCAACTCCAAGGCCATGTACAACTCATAGATAATATACTCAGAGGGGGTTCCCATCGAGGGTTAGGCATGTCCCTCAAGTCATCATCATCTCTAGGGTTTCAAGGAGGGAGTGGGGGCATATATATAGGCCAACCACGAGATAAGGGTATTTTAGGCATAAAGGGCGAGTTTGGGGCGTTACATGGGTCATGCCCAACTCAAGGCGCGCAAGCTCGCGATGCTCAGGCCGGAGATTTTGTTGTGGATGGCCCGGAGACTCCGGTGTGGTTCGGAGACTCCGGCCTCAGCTGCTTTTCTCTGGCCTGTCTCTGGAGCGGGGTTCAGATTGTCCCTAGCGCTGGTTCGGTGGCCGGTCTAGAGATCCACCGGAGATTCCGGTGGGGTAGACCAGAGACTCCGGTGTGCTGCACCGGAGAGTCCGGTCTGGTTCCAGCCTCTTCTTGCATCTTCTCTTCCATTCCTCATTCTTGGGTGTCTTGGCTCTAGGATCATCTTTATTGTATCCTCTTGGCATCATGTTCGTGGACCTAGCCACATCATACACATTTGTTTCAAGTAGGATCCCATTCACATGGTAGCTAAATGAAGGAGAGTTATGGAAGGAATTCACCTTTGGAGTGATGGTTAGTGTAGCATGATGTGGACCAATGGTGAACGCCATTTATTGGGCTGCATCATCCCCCCCGCTTGAAAACGAGTCGACCTTGACAATGTTCTTTCATCATGCAAGGAAGGAGTTATCCCCTTGTCCTTGTTCTTGGACACAGACATATCACCGGTGTCGAAGCCATTGTCAAACATGTTGAAGAGCTTGTGGTACATCTTGTCATCATGTTGTGGTTGGAGATCTTGTGGCATGATCCTTTTAGGTGGTGGTTTATATTGGGTACCTGGCAAAACTGACAACAAAGAGAGAGAATTGTGTGGGCCCCCCGGATTAATCCTCTGAGAATCCTTGTTATGCATACACCATGATCCCATGATCAGTTAGTCATGGCACATAACCGACAAGTATCAAAGTAAACATCCATTACTTAAGCGGATACATGTCATACCTTACATGCCATTAAAGCTACATCAATAAACATTAGAGGAACTTCATCAAGCGTAGAGCCCGAGCCATGCCTTAACCTACATGCAACTGACTAGGAGAACGTCCTAGCTCGCATAGTCTCCAACATCACCTTCTTCTTGATATCTGACCAAGTTAATTCCCAGGGACAGTGCCAGTGAGTACTTTGAATGTACTCGCAAACCACATTAATATAATAAAAAAAACAAGAGGATATGCAATATGGTTGTGGTAGTAGGAGGGCTCCAAGAGAGGTTCTTATCTCAGGTAGTTTCTCTTGTAGATATAGCATCAACATATATTTGTTCAAAACTTTCATAAAACATTTTCGAAACCTTTTAACAAAGTTTAAGGGAATCACTAGGATTGGGTCACCCACTTGTTTCGTCCTTCCGGTCATCCCATGACCAAAGTCCTTTCCTTCCTTTCCGACCATCCCATGGTCAAAACATATATCCTTTCCAACCATCCCATGGTCAAGGCTTTTCCAAAGCCATTGCTTTCTAAAATCTTTTTTGAAACAAAATCAGCACCGCTCTACAACAACCTTCCCAACCGTCCATGACTGCGGACACGGCTATTCAAATAGATTTACACTCTGCAGAGGTTTTACACTTTACCCACCCCATCCGGGTACCCTACCCTGATCTACACCGATCGTGGGTCGAGTAACCGATCAAGACTCTCTGGATGACCACTCCAATATAAGTTCCTACCCTATGAGTGGTTTCCCCTCAACACTGAGACGCCCTATATAGTTCCCAAACTAACCGGAGGCTTTTTGCACTGCACAAAGTGTGCGCTTTCAATGAGGGGTTCATAGTAACACGTGGAGGCCCGTAGACCCTTCGTTCCTTCCCCAGGTCGATGTCCCACAGGGACCCTTATAGGAGAAGGCCCACCCTCCAGGATTTTAAATCCCCTGTAGTAGTTGTAGGAATCTTATACCAGATTAAACAAACATCAAGCCTAGCCATATCCCATTCCAGAGTAATGCGGTTGCACGGGTTAATTGTTCTAGCAAAACTGCAAAGAACCGGGTGCGTTTTTGTAATCCTTTTTCCTCCATCTTTCCTTTAGCATTCTGTAAAACAAAACCCTTTTTATTTTCTCAAACTTCTCTTGGTAGGTCAAACCTCACCAAGGTTTTGCCATAAACATTTTATAACACTTTTTCGCGTGTCTTCCCATCCTCTAGCTTTGCTTCGGCTAAATCGGGGTCTCCAAAGGGGTATGGTGTATTACACCATCAACCATACTAGGGACAATTAGGTCTCATCGAGGGGGGTTGTACTTGGTAGTACCATTGCGTAATGGTTTGGAGGAGCCAAGCCACTACCAGAGATGACTCATCATATAATAAAACAATGCAGTTTCGTAAACAGTAGGTAAAACATGCATAAGTAAACAATAGGACAAGGCTTATGAGCAAGAAGGTGGCTTGACTGAGATCAGTAATATGGCAATATGTCCCTGGACTTCTTCTTTAGATAACCAAGAATACCAATACCAATAATAATAATATCTCTTCTTCTCGGCGTCAATACAAGCGCAACTATCATCGTTATCGAGTATACGTGCAAACAAGCAAGAACACCATCAAAACAAGGCATACAAGTGGACATACATACAGCAAGAAAGTGTACAATACAAGTTTACAATTTAATAGGTTTTGAGAAGAGTGGATTTAGAAGATTGAAAAGGTCTTAAAGCATTTGAAGGAAATCCTATGGGATTTATAGTCTAGAAAATTATTTAGGAGAGGGCCTTTATACCAAGGACATATTCTATATGATAACATTGTATAAGAACGATATCAACAGACAGGTGTTGATAAAATAAAACCAACAAAAGTGGTTTCACTAGTTTATCAAAATCCGTTAATTTACTAAGCATTTCCTAGTGAATAAAATTCTAGTTTTAGGGAATTATTCATCAGAAAAGTTTTGTGAGTCCAAAAATTATTTCTTTGGATGGTTAAGTATAGTTTGGTAGTATGATTCACTGAGAGTTGGAGTCATGTCAAATTATTTAACATAATTCCCTCACGAAATTCCCAAAGGCAGTTCTAGAAGGTTTTTGTCTTTTTAACCATATTTAATTTACAGGGGAGTTTGATATGACTCAAAAGTCACATGTTAGGTACTTTAAATACCTTTTTGTAGAAATTGAAATCAACCTTTTTGGAGTTACATAACTACTGAAGTGATTTTATTATTTAATTAACTCTACATAGAACATTTTAATTCCTAATAAATCAACCATGGCTCATAAAATTTTGGGCTCCTGGGGTTTGATAGATATTAGTGTTCATGTCTCCTAGGAGTTTGAATTGGGTAAATAAATATATTTTTTTGACCAAGAGAAATTCTTAAAGTAAAAAATGGATGGATTTTGTTATTTTTACTAATGTCAAACCATGGATCACCTTGACATGAGGTAAATGGTAACTGGTAGCTAGAGTAAAATCCTTTCAAGGAATATTTTTTTCATCCCATTTGGATATGTATTGATCACTTAGGAATTTATTTAGTGTAAAAGACACATTTTAGTAGATTTAATTCCAGCAAATAACTAAGATAAATATTGGCACGAGACTAGATCTGCATGGTAGATAAAACTTCATATTGCATGTAAAATTTTAGATCCAGCCATTTGTTGAAATTTTCCATTTTTAGAAGGATTTAAATCTAACTGCTATAAAACAGATCTAGCAATACTAAAAGAATTTAAAGAAAAATAGAAGGGGCAGTGGGTGTCCGCGGGCCAAATCTGAGGCAAATGGGCCTCCCTGCGGGATTTCAGCCCACCCGACCGTGATCTGCGCGGGAGGAGGCAGTTTGAAACGCCGGACGCGGGTCCGCGTGTCGATGAGAGGTAGGGGCAAAGAGGTATTGGGGAGCCAGGGTTGTTGGATTAGATGGCGATGGACGGGTGTGGTTCTTCGTCCTCACTGAGATGGCTGCGGTGGTGGAGAAACCCTAACTGGGTCGGGGCGGCGGCGGGAAGCTTACCAGAGGGTGGGGAGGCGATGTGGAAGGGGACACGGTAACGCGGCGCCCCGCGGCAAGCCCAACGACGGGTAATGGCGGCGGTTTCCAAGCAGATTCAAGGTCGCGCGCATCCACGACATTGCCTAATTCGGGAGCTCGCTGGTGATGGCTCGAGGTGTTGCTGCATGTAAGCAAAAAGGGCGCCATTAGCATCAGGAGGACGAGAGGAGTGCGCGAGTGCGACAGGCGGAGAGAGGGGGCCTTGCTCGATATTTGGGAGAGGGCCGAAGCTTCTCCTCCTCCTTCTTTCAGGCACTACAGGGCAGGGAAAGGGGGAGGGAGCTCTGGGGAGGTGAGGTAGAGTGGGAGGGAGTAAATTGGAGGCCGAGAGGGGCTGTCTAGCCTCTAGCCCTTTTATCTCGAGTGGGGGAGGTCCATGATGGACAAAGTCCATGGGAAGCATGGGGGAGGGCAAGGGAAAAGGCATTGGTCGAGGAGGGCGCGTTGGGGGTATGTGGGGCCAGTAGCTCGATCAGAGAGAGAGGGGAGTGGTGGCTGCTACTGCAAGATATTTTTCCAAGGTAGGGGCATCTCTCTCTCTCTCACTTGATCAAGAGCTAAGGAGGCAAGGAAGGGCAGCTGCTGCAGGGCTACACGACTAGGAGGGAGTGATGTTTCTATGGTGGTCTATTAGACAAGTTTGGGGTAGGTTGGATTTGATTTAGCTCAAGTTTTGATTGTTTTGCAAACTTTGATCACAAGAGAGCTTGTGAAGGAGTTCAGAAATTTGCATTGGAAAGGTGGGGGAGATGGTACTGGTAGATGGGTATAGTTAAGGTACATTCCTAGGATTTATTTGGGTTTTTTCTAAGGGGTGTTAGTCCTCTTAAATCCATTTATTCAAGAAGTGCAGAAGTAGTTTCTAGAAGATCATTTGTTATTTTTACATTGGACATGGTTGGTTTTTGATGTGAAAACGTATTAGATATGAATTCACACTTTTGGGAATTTTCCCAAGATTTATTGATAAATAAGTTTATTTAAAACAATTATTATTCCATTTCTTCCATTTAAGAAAATGGACAAAAAGAAATAATAAAGATCTTCAAAAATATTTGTTTTTGAAGTTGGTAGATAGGGTATGATAATTAGACTTCAAAAGAGCTTAAAGTTGGAGGTGTGATTTGGAGGACATCAAACTTTCTTCTATAGATTAAGTTTTGGAGTTTTTTTCCACTAAAGGAATTAAATAGTTTTTCAGCCACAATAATTATGGATAATATTTTATAAATCTTTAAAATCAAGGTATATGATGTACACAAGGTGTATATAGCATTTGCAACCTTGGGTGTTGAGAATCCAAATGGATTTTGGTGAGGAACAAGAATTAAAGGATCTAGAGTGATGTTATTTTCATACCACCAAAACATGGTTGTATCTTGGAGCTCAAGGATCTCCTTGGTTCAGGGGCTAATGGGTAGATAAACCAAGTTATGTAGATCACCATGGTATAGAAGTTTGGGCTTGATCATGCTCTAGCTCTCCAAGGATTGGTTTAATAAAATAAGGGTGCCAAACATATTGGCAAGTAGCCTTCAAAACCTTGTGGATTTTTGAAGCACAAGGATCCTTTTGGAACAAGTGAAGTAGGTATTGCTAGACATTTTTGAGTAGAACACACTCATGAAAAGAGTTGGTCCAAACAAGGTAGGATGAAAGTGTGAGCTTCTGACCAAGCAGGCTAGTTGATAAGATTTGCAGAAAATGTTACTTTCTTGCCTACAAAACCATCAAAAACAAGTGGGTTAAAAGATGATCTAGCCAAGGGAAAGAGTGGGACTTGGTAGTCCTTACTATATTCTACAAGATGGTTCAGGTGCATTTCCAATAATGCATTAGGGTTGGGAATGATGGAGACCCAAAGATGGGATCTTGACAACCTTTTTCAGACAGCCATATTTTGCAGATTTGGTGGTTTTGACTAGAATACAAGAATTGATGTTTTTGATTGGTTGCAAGGTTCCAAATCATCATCAAGCAGATGATGTTGAAGTGTAGATTGGGTAGAATAGATACATTCTTGGTATTGGTCTTCATTGACTTGGAAATTTCTAGAATGGATCAGTTCAGAATTGATCTGGTTAAGGGTTTTAGATGATCACCTAGTGGCTAGAGATCTGATCCATCTTGTATTCTTGCTTAGGGTTTGGGGATTTCAAATTTTCTTGATCCTAGAGGATGAGCTCCTAGAGTAGCTCATACTTCTTCTAAGCAATCAAGTCAAACAGCAGATCAAGGAAACTCATCTTACAAACAAATCAACTACTACTAGGGTTAAGATCAAGCTTAGCTTGAGGTAAGGATGGGAAATTTTGAAAGGTTGGAGTTTGAGTAAGGTAAGAGTCGTTGGTATCCCTACCAAAAGTAGAATTCAAAGGTTTTAAACAAGGGTTTTGGAAATCCTAGAGGTAGGAGTAGTTGAAGGTCTATCTTGAAAACATAAGGATATTATATTGTATATCTCTCCATAGTTTTGTACTGGATGCTACTGAAATAGTTTGGTTTTTGAAGGAATCTTGGTTAAGGTTTTTGAAATGCCAGAACATTTGAGAATATGAAACATAAGCCAAGATAGTTTTTGTTAAATAGCTTTTGTCAACTGATGTGGATGTAAGGAGTATATCATAAGCTATACAATCAGAAGCATAAGCACAGACAACAACAACCAAACAATGGATCATAAAGCAGGAAAAAGTTTTTGTTCCCGCTAATTTTTGCATTCTGAACAACTAATCAGGGTTGCTGAAATTGGGATGTTACAGACCTTTCCCCCTTAAAAGAATCTCGCTCCAAGATTCAGGAGAGTATGGTTGTGGGATTTTGTGTTGGAGTTAGTGTTATGTGCTTCTCGTGTACTAAGTTGTTGGCTTTGACTTTGAGCATGGTCACTACGATGATGAGGTTGAACTTCAATTGTCTTGGCTGCACGAGTGTTGAGTAGGCTTGAATCGGGATTGTGAGGGGTGATTTTCCTTCTATAAGGATTTACGGCGTTTCTCTTAAGGGGTTATCGTATCCTAGTTCACGATTTTTTTGGCTCTAACTCCTAAGGTTTCTTCTGGCAGAGGGTTACGGTATGTGGGAAAGACGCAATCTTTCCCCCTTAGGGTTAAACTAGGGTGGCTTGGAGTTAACGCAGTCCTTCCTTCTTAGAGTCGTCAGATGATGGTAGGTGGATATCGCAATCTTCTGCCCAGAGTTGAAACCTTCCGATGACGTCCGCGAACTAGGTGTTGTGAGGCCTATATACTACTTTTATTCCTACTTAGCCTATCAGAGTAGTTGAATTAGCGGATTGTCCAAACAGTTTAGAACTAATAGGGTTAGTGAATCTGTGGTCCTTTAGGCTGATCTTCTGCTGAAGTAGCAGAGGGGCTTCGTAAATCTTCAGTGATTTCCTCATCTGATGACTCGGGAATTGATGCTTGGCAGAAGACGTCAGATCGGGTACTTTTTCTGGAGTATCTTTTGGTAGACAGTCTTCCGGATTTGAGTTGGAAAGACGCAGTCTTTCGTCCTTAGAGCTTCACTAGGGTCTTTCTAGAGTGATGCTGATCTTCCATCTTGAAGCGCTGGCGTGATGCTAAGGGGGGGCTGTATCTCCTTGGGTCTTGATACGAGGTCCTTGAGTGAAGTTCTATTGATTCCACCCTGTCGTGGGTGGCTTCCTAACGAAGTTTGAAGGGTTTAGCTTAGGGAAAGTTAGTGCTTAACGACTCTCTTGCTAGTCTTCGGACAAGGTAGGGTAGCTAACGTCATAGAAAACATCTTCACTTGAACTCTTTGCGTTGCTTTTGCTCGATGGTGGAGTAAACTTGGTGTCTTCATGGATCCTTGTCTTTAGGGATCTGAAGTATTCTGGCCCTCTCGTGAGGAACTTCCCGTTGATTTGGGTGGGGTCGACTAAAATAGTTAGTCTGCTGAGGTGATCGGAACCTCTAATATACCGAAGGTCAGTAGAGCCAGGTCTTCACTTCTTGTCTTTATTATCCCGTCATGTGGCTTATTGTGGATGATGTGGATCCTTTTGTGGTAGACTTCCAGGTTCAACTAGGTTCTTGTTATAGCTGGCAGATGAGTACGTGACTGCTTTTTTGTCGACCTGCCGTGAGAGTTGAGTGTGATGGAGTATGCCATCCCGCTAAGGAAGAGTATTCGAGTTGTTCCAACTTGACGACGTCGAACTCGGGTTCCTGGCGATGCTTTTCCTCTCATATCTCCCGATGTTTGTATGATTCTAGTTAGCGACAACTAACAACGGGGGTTCCTGAGTTACTGGGTGTGTTATCGTTCCTCGAGTTATATTTTACGGAGGTAAGGGCAAACCAGAATGCATATACACGAGAAACAGGGCGAGGGGATCGTAATGTCCTTGGCAGACAGCACACTCATCAAGCAACACATGATGCACTTAGGCAAGCAAACACGGCGAACTAGGGTGACCAAGTATTTAACTACTCCCAATATAAGGGAATCCTATCCTAGGACTAGTTATCCTAGACGTCATTATTCTTAAGGCCCGAGTCACTATCTTGCATATGAAGCCTTCGTCGAGTCATTGAACGCTTCTCGATAGTGTAGTACTTGATTGCTTCTGATTAGGAGGATTCCGCTGGTAGGGCAATCTTGTAGTCTCCTTGTGTTTACTGGTAGTTGCTTCTCTTCATCTCGTCCTCGACGTCTTCACCTAGTTCTAGGTCCTAGTTATTTGAAATCCGTAGATTTGACATTTGGACAAGGGATAGAGGAAACCATGTTTCGAAATCCTTTGAACTAGAATGAGATAAGAAATAGAATATTTCAAAATGTTTTGAGGAATTAGTTTTCGAAAGTTAGTGTTTCCAAAATAGTTTTATTGTCTAATGACCATGCTAACTAAGGTTCTCCTATTGTTAGGATGGCTCTGATACCCGGATTAATCCTCTGAGAATCCCTATTATGCGTACACCACGATCCCATGATCAGTTAGTTGTGGCACATAACCGACAAGTATCAAAGTAAACAACCATTACTTAAGCAGATACATGTCATACCTTACATGCAGTTATAGCTACATCAATAAACATTAGCAGAACTTCATCAAGCATAGAGCCCGAGACATGCCTTAACCTACAGGCAACTGACTGGGAGAACATCCTAGCTCGCATAGTCGCCAACATCACCTTCTTCTTGATATTTGACCAAGTTAATAGCTAGGGACAATGCTAGTGAGTACTTTGAATGTACTCGCAAACCACCTTAATAGAATAATAAAAACAAGAGGATATGCAATATGGCTGTGGTAGTAGGAGGGCTCCAAGAGAGGTTCTTTTCTCAGATAGTTTCTCTTGTAGATATATCATCTACATATATTTGTTAAAAACTTTCGTAAAACATCTTCGAAACCTTTTTACAAAGTTTAAAGGAATCACTAGGATTGGGTCACCCACTTGTTTCGTCCTTCCGGTCATCCCATGACCAAAGCCTTTCCTTCCTTTCCGACCATCCCATGGTCAAAACATATATCCTTTCCAACCATCCCATGGTCAAAACTTTTCCAAAGCCATTGCTTTCTAAAATCCTTTTTAAAACAAAACCAGCACCACTCTACAACAACCTTCCCAACCGTCCATGACCATGGACACGGCTATTCGAATAGATTTACACTCTGCAGAGGTTGTTCACTTTACCCACACCATCTGGGTACCCTACCCTGATCTACACCTATCGTGGGTCGAGTAACCGATCAAGACTCTCGAGATGACCACTCCAATATAAGTGCCTACCCTATGAGTGTTTTCCCCTCAACACCGAGACGCCCTATATAGTTCCCAAACCAACCGGAGCGCTTTTTGCACTGCACAAAGTGTGCGCTTTCAATGAAGGGTTCATAGTAACACGTGGAGGCCCGTAGACCCTTCGTTCCTTCCCTAGGTCGATGTCCCACATGGACCCATACAGGAGAAGACCCACCCTCCAGGATTTTAAATCCCCTGTAGTAGTTGTAGGAAGCTTATACCAGATTAAACAAACATCAAGACCAACCCTGTCCCATTCCAGAGTAATGTGCTTGCACGGGTTAATTGTTCTACCAAAACTTCAAAGAACTGGGTGCATTTTCGTAATCCTTTTTCCTCCATCTTTCCTTCAGCATTCTGTAAAACAAAACCCTTTTTATTTTCTCAAACTTCTCTTGGTAGGTCAAATCTCACCAAGGTTTTGCCATAAACATTTTATAACACTTTTTCGCGTGTCTTCCCATCCTCTAGCTTTGCTTCGGCTAAATCGGGGTCTCCAAAGGGGTATGGTGTATTACACCATCAACCATACTAGGGACAATTAGGTGTCATCGAGGGGGGTTGTACTTGGTAGTACCATTGTGTAATGGTTTGGAGGAGCCAAGCCACCACCAGATATGACTCATCATATAATAAAACAATGCAGTTTCGTAAACAGTAGGTAAAACATGCATAAGTAAAACAATAGGACAAGGCTTATGAGCAAGAAGGTGGCTTGACCGAGATCAGTAATATGGCAATATGTACCTGGACTTCTTATTTAGATAACCAAGAATACCAATACCAATAATAATAAGATCTATTCTTCTCGGCATCAATACAAGCGCAACTATCGTCATTATCGAGTATACATGCAAACAAGAAAGACCACAATCAAAACAAAGCATACAAGTGGAAATACATACAGCAAGAAAGTGGAAAATACAAGTTTACAATTCAATAGGTTTTGAAGGAAGAGTGGATTTAGAAGATTGAAAAGGTCTTTGAAGCATTTGATGAAAATCCTATGGTATTAATAGTCTAGAAAATTATTTAGGAGAGGGCCTTTAGACCAAGGACATATTCTGTATGATACCATTGTATAAGAACAATATCAACAAATAAGTGTTGATAAAATGACACCAAAAAAGAGGTTTCACTATTTTATCAAAATCCGTTGATTTACTAAGCATTTCCTAGTGAATAAAACTCTAGTTTTGGGAATAATTCATCAGAAAAGTTCAGTGAGTCCAAAAATTATTTCCTTGGATGTTTCAGTAGGGTTTGGTAGTCTGATTCACTCAGAGTTGGAATCATGTCAAATTATTTACCAGAATTCCCTCAGAAAATTTCCAAAGGCAGTTCTCGAAGGTTTTCGTCTTAATAACCATATTTAATTTACCATGTATTTTGATGTGATTTCAAAGAAACATGTTAGGTAATTTGAGTACCATTCTATGGAAATTGGAATCAACCTTTTTGGAGTTAGAGAAATACTGAGGTGATTTTATTAGTGAATTAACTCTACACAGAACTGTTTAATTCCTAATAAATCAACCATGTCTCATAAAATTTTGCGCTCCTGGGGTTTGATAGTTATTAGTATTCATGTCTAAAAGGAGTTTTAATTGGGTCAAGAAATATCTTGGTTTGACCTAGATAAATTCTTAAAGGAAAAATTTGATGGATTTTGTTATTTTTACTAATGTCAAACCATGGTTCACCTTGACATGAGGTAAATGGTAACTGGTAGATATAGTAAAATCCTTTCAGAGAAACTTTGTTTCATACCATTTGGATATGCATAGATCACTTAGGAATATATTTAGTGTAATAGACACATTTTAGTAGATTTAATTCTAGCAAATAACTAAGATAAATATTGGCACGAGACTAGATCTGCATAGTAGATAAAACTTCATATAGCATGTCAAAATTTAGATCTAGCCATTTGTTGATATTTACCATTTTCAAAAGAATTTAAATCTAACTGCTATAAAACAGATCTAGCAATACTAAAAGAATTTAAAGAAAAACAGAAGGGGCAGTGGGTGGCCGCGGGCCAGATCTGAGGCAAATGGGCCTCCCTGCGGGATTTCAGCCCACCTGGCCATGATCTGCGCAGGAGGAGGCGGTTTGAAACGCCGGAGGCGGTCTCATGTGTCGGTGAGAGGTAGGGGCGAAGAGGTATTGGGGAGGCAGGGCCATTGGATTAGATGGCGATGGACGGGTGTGGTTCTTCATCCTCACTGATATGGCTGCGGTGGTAGAGAAACCCTAACTGGGTCAGGCCGGCGGCGGGAAGCTTACTAGAGGGCGGGGAGGCGATGTGGAAGGGGACAGGGCGACGTGGCGCCCCGTGGCAAGCCCAACGACGGGCGACGGCGGCGGTTTCCAAGCAGATTCGAGGTCGCGCGCATCCGCGACATGGCCGGATTCTGGAGCTTGTCGAAGATGGCTCGAGGTGCTGCTACATGTAAGCAAAAAGGGCGCCATTAGCATCACGAGGACAAGAGGAGTGCGCGAGTGCGACAAGCAGAGACAGGGGGCCTTGCTCGATTTTTGGGAGAGGGCCGAAGCTTCTCCTTCTCCTTCTTTCGGGCAGTACAGGGCAGGGGAAAGGGGGAGGGAGATCTAGGGAGGTGAGGTGGAGTGGGAGGGAGCAAATGGGAGGCCGAGAGGGACTGTCCAGCCTCTGGCCCTTTTATCTCGAGTGGGGGAGGTCCATTATGGACAAAGTCCATGGGGAGCATGGGGGAGGGCAGTGCAAAGGCATTGGTCGAGGAGGGCGGCGTTGGGGGTATGTGGGGCCAGTAGAGCGACAAGAGAGAGAGGAGTGGTGGCTGCTGATGCAAGATATTTTGCCAAGGTAGGTCCATCTCTCTCTCTCTCACTTGATCAAGAGCTAAGGAGGCAAGGAAGGGCAGCTGCTGCAGGGGTACACGACCAGGAGGGAGTGATGTTTCCATGGTGGTGTATTAGAAAAGTTTGGGGTAGGTTGGATTTGATTTAGCTCAAGTTTTGATTGTTTTGCAAACTTTAATCACAAGTGAGCTTGTGAAGGAGTTCAGAAATTTGCATTGGAAAATGTGGGGGAGATGGTACAGGTAGATGGGTATGGTTAAGGTAAATTCCCAGGATTTAGTTGGGATTTTTCTAAGGGGTGTTAGTCCTCTTAAATCCATTTATTCAAGAAGTGAAGAAGTAGTTTCTAGAAGATCATTTGATATTTTTACATTGTACATGGTTGGTTTTTTATGTGAAAAGGTCTTAGATATGAATTCACTCTTTTGGGAATTTTCCCAAGATTTATTGATGAATAAATGTATTTAAAACAATTATTATTCCATTTCTTCCATTTAAGAAAATGGACAAAAAGAAATAATAAAGCTCTCCAAAAGATATTTTTTTGAAGTTGGAAGATAGGGTATGATAAAAAGACTTCAAAAGAGCTTAAATTTGGAGGTGTGATTTGGAGGAAATCAAACTTTCTTCTATAGATTAAGTTTTGGTGTTTTTGTCCACTAAAGGAATTAAATAGTTTTTGAGCCATAATAATTATGGATAGTATTTTATAAATCTTTAAAAGCAAGGTATATGATGTACACAAGGTGTATATAGCATTTTCAACCTTGGGTGTTGAGAATCCTAATAGATTTTGGTGAGGAACCAGAATTGAAGGATCTAGAGTGATGTTATTTTCATACCACCAAAACATGGTTGTATCTTGGAGCTCAAGGATCTCCTTGGTTCATGGGCTATATGGGTAGATAAAAGAAGTTATGTAGATCACCATGGTACATAATTTTGGGCTTGATCATACTGTCAAGTAGCCTTCAAAATAAGGGTTGGTTTCAAACTTTGAATAAAATAAGGCTGCCAAACATACTGTCAAGTAGTCTTCAAAACCTTGTGGGTTTTTGAAGCACAAGGATCCATTTGGAACAAGTGAAGTAGGTATCGCTAGACATTTATGAGTAGAACACACTCATGGAAAGAGTTGGTCCAAACAAGGTAGGATGAAGGTGTGAGCTTCTAACCAAGTAGGCTAGTTGATAAGATTTGCAGAAAATGTTACTTTCTTGCCTGCAAAACCATCAGGAACAAGTGAGTTAAAAGATGATCTAGCCAATGGAAAGAGTGGGCCTTGGTAGTCCTTACTATGTTCTACAAGATGGTTCAGGTGCATTTCCAATAATGCACCAGGGTTGTGAATGATGGAGACCCAAAGATGGGATCTTGACAACCTTTTTCCAGACTTAGCCATAATTGGCAGATTTGGTGGTTTTGACTAGAATACAAGAATTGTTGTTTTGATTGGTTGCAAGGTTCCAAATCATCATCAAGTGGATTATGTTGAAGTGTAGATTGGTTAGAATAGATCCATGCTTAGTATTGGTCTTCATTGACTTGGAAACTTCTAGAATGGATCAGTTCATAATTGATCTGGTTAAGGGTTTTAGATGATCACCTAGTGGCTAGAGATCAGTTCTATCTTGTATTCTTGCTTAGGGTTTGGGGATTTTAAAGTTTCTTGTTCCTAGAGGATGAGCTCCTTGAGTAGCTCATACTTCTTCTAAGCAATCAAGTCAAACAGCAAATCAAGGCAACTCATCTTACAAACAAATCAACTACTACCAGGGTTACCATCAAACTTATCTTGAGGTAAGGATGGGAAATTTTGAAAGGTTGGAGTTTGAGTAAGGTAAGAGTCCTTGGTATCCCTACCAAGAGTAGAATTCAAAGGTTTTATAGAAGGGTTTTCGAAATCCTAGAGGTAGGAGTAGTTGAAGGTTTGTCTTGAAAACATAAGGAGATTATATTATATATCTCTCTGTAGTTTTGTAAATGGAGGCTACTGAAATAGTTTGGTTTGCAAAGGCGTCTTGGTTAAGGTTTTTGAAATGCTAGAACATTTGAGAATATGAAACATAAGCCAAGACAGTTTTTGTTAAATAGATTTTGTCAACTGATGTTGAGGTAAGGAGTATATCATAAGATATAGAATCAGAAGCATAAGCACAGACAACAACAAGCAAATAGTGCATCATAAAGCAGGAAAAAGTTTTTGTTCCCCTGATTTTTGCATTCTGAACAACTAATTAGGGTTGCTAAAATTGGGATGTTACAAATTGTATGAATGATTATTAGTATGGGTCACACTCCAATTTCTTTTCTCACATTAGGTAGCTTGTGGCGTGGCACTCATGATTTTTTCACTCATTTTGGGCTTGTGTCACTCACTGTCTTGATGGTGGTTCACTCTCTCACCACTCATCTCACAAGGGTCCTTAGCTTGCTTTATCTTGTGCATGGATGCCATGTTGGATGCAATAACTTGGCTTATCGTCATGGGTTGGAGCACGAATGTCTTGTTGTTCCAGTTGAAGTAGTATTGGTTGGTGGAACCATGATGTATTGCTCTTATATTGTATTGCCATGCTCTCCCAAGTAGCATGTGGCTAATCTTGAAGGAGACGTGGACCTTTGATGTTATCTTGAGTGCTCCATTTTCATCAAGACATTTGGCCTGGTAGGGATGAGGGTGCTCTATGGAAGGCAACTTGAGTTTCTCACAAATCTTCGTACTTGCGAGCTTGTGGAAACTACCTCCATCAATGATCACCTTTCTGGACTTGCCATCAATTCCGGTACGAGTTTGGAAGATATTGAGGAATTGGTCCTCTCTTGGGGTGGAGTTTGTTGGCAAGACTTGAGCTATGATAAGGGCTGGGCTCGGATCATGCTCGCATATAAGGGTGTCATCCTCTTCCATTGGAGAATATCATTTTGCGGCCCGAAAGTTGGGGTGGCCAGGCAACGCGATACCCAAGTTGCTTGATATGAGCCGGGATGACTACAGTAGGTGTGCGAAATACTCAGAGGGTCTTTTTCAGCACGAATTCAACTTTACATTTCAATACAAAAAATCAGGCTAACGGCCGTCAAGCTGGGCCCCCTGTCAGCTTTCGTCGTTATGTCATTGTCATCGTCGCTGCCATGTAGGCTTGCAGCGTTGACGCATGCATCCTTGACGCGTCTTCTTCTTCCTCCGGGGCGGCAATCTGTGGTCGCGGCCATGGCGCGGAGCTAGGACTTGGACGAACCTGCTCGGCCCGTTCTCCTCCCCATCCCGAATCGGAGCTCGCCCTCACCATGACCGCACCATTGGCACTGCGCGGGGACAGGAATTCATTCCCGGGCGAGATCTGTCACCATGCCGACCATGCTCGGTCCGGTTGGCCTCCTCCAGAATCCGAGCTCGACGTTGCCGTGGTTACACACGCACCAGCCCTGGCGCCTTCCTCTCCGAACCCCAAAGCCACATCTACCCACTTCGGCACAACGCCAACAAGGTGAAAATGCATCAAGTTTTATTCTTGTAGAAAAACATGTATGTACCGTGGCTGTAGCATATTCTAACAATGTACACATATATTGCTTACTAGATTTTCATTTGAAATTAGTAGCTCCGTGATGACGAAACATAGAAAACCTAAATGGAATGACAATGAAGACCATGTTCTGTACTTTGCGTTTCATCAACAAGTGCTTGTTGACGAAGCAAGTTACCAAGAGAGTGGAGTTCATCAGCCATTGCCAAAAAATATGTGAACAAATCAATGAGCGATTCAATGCAAATACGCACAGATCCATGTCATCAATCATCAATAGGTGGCACCCTCTAGTGATGCGTTCAAATGCATACACGATGTATCATTTTCTTGAAGTGGTTGTTATCCTGAGCAAAAATGCCTGGTATGCACATTACATTTGTATGTTCTATGCTGCAATTATGTTGTTATGGGCGTGGATAGAAAATCTAAGCTTCACTGAATATTACGTAGTTAGGCCTAACTTAGTCTTACACAAATAAGCACAGCTTAGTCTTTACACACATAAGCGCAACTAATGATAAAGATAAAGACAAATGGTTCATCGGATCTGCCAGTGTGAGCACTGGGTCCCTGGAGCTGGTGGTATCGTCGGAACGAACCAGAATGATGCGTTTGGCCATCTTTCATTCTCCTTCAAATAGTACGACCCCACTGATGAGCCAATTGTAGGCCCCCTCCCCCCGACGTGGATTCGGCTCCAGGTCGGATCTGGAGTGTCAACATGATAGGCGCGTGAGTGTGCAGCAAACATAGAGTCTGCTATCAACACTAGAAGTGCTCGCACCTCAGCAACAACACAAGCATGTTCTTCCTGGACTCCGGTAGCAGCCTCAGCAGGTATTTCGTCAGCTTCACCAGCAGCATCATTAGAAAGTATTTCATCATCTTCACCAGCAACAACATTAGCAAGTATTTCGTCAGCTTCACCAGCAGAGCATCACCAAGTATTTCGTCAGCTTCACCAGGAGCAGTAGCAGCTAGTTCTTCGTCAGCTCCACCACCACCAACACCACCACCACCAGCAGTAGCAGCAACGGCCAGGGCTGCCTGAGCAATTACAGGTTCAACAGCTCCAGGGGCTCCGACAAAGAAAGGGTACTTGATCCCAAGAAACACAGATTGTCCCTTCAGATTGTTGACTCTGCTCTAGACTTGCTTTGCTGGGTCTTTGGATGGGCATGCGGACCTCGAGAAAACATGACACCGCAGCGATGGGTATGAAGAAAGTTGTGTCCCCATATGTTCTATTGTATCACCAATGTTGTTTAGTGCTCCCCTGATATGAATCCACAAGAGTTCATCATCCTATTCCGTGTTGTCTCTGAGAGGTGCCAGGAACCAGCCGTGTCCCAAGTTCAGCATCTGCTACTTCATCTTCGATGACCGGAGCTGGAATGATGCGCAGGGCTGCGTGGGTACCTGCGTGTTACTAACAGTCAGTAAGCAGAATTTTGAATGGGATTTTACATGCTATATGACACCATGACTCACCCCAAATGGACGGCTCCCAAACACGCACGTTGCCGCTAGGTTCAGTGACCACATAAATGTGTTCCGGTCTGTACGAAGTGTAGCCGTAGGTGAAGACGGCGTCGACATACTTCTCCGGCCGCAGGAAGTCGTCTCGCAAGACTGTCCATTCCTTCTATTCTAGGCATCTAATGAATGTGATTGCCTTGTCGAACACCGCTAAGAGGTCATACTCCCAGTTCTTCCACACCCCCTCCCGCGGTCTATGTGGGAGATGTACCTTCATGAGGTCAAGTTCTGCCATGTTGAACCTATAAGCGAATTCGGAAGTGGGCGGTGGCCACCCGCTGTTGAATGTAGTAATGCTGACACCCTTCAAAGATGGCACTGCAAGTCTCTTCAATCTGTAGCCATTTTTTAGAGTCCAAGTACTGCCATCCTATGATAAAAGGACCAGCCACTCGTTGTTGCCACCCACCCAGTTCTGGTCATCTTCCATTTCCGTCTCTTCTTCTTCCTTGATATTCACCACTACTGATTCGGACCACTTATCCAGCAGCATTAGTTTTGCATGAATATTCTGCAGAGTTTGTTGGAAGTTGGTACAATAAACTAGCATGGATTCCGTTGCAAATACAATTTGACAACTAGGCCTTCAGATCAATTAAAGTACACAAAATATCGCCTAAATACGATGTCTCCTCACATATCGCCTAAATTGTGTCTGTGTCTCTACGAAGATACTCAATATATGGAGTAGTAGCAGAGCCCCCATAACAAACTCCTTACGATGATCATAAAAAGCTCGGGGCATAACAGCTTTAAATCGTCTAATCTGTTTGTTTTTATTTTAGGAAATAGAATATCACCTAGCAGGCATTCCATTTCAAAATCGAAATTGACAACTCGTCTATCACCTAAAGTAAGACTGTGTCACTACGAAAATACCAGAATATCAGGTACGAGCAGAGCTTCTGCTATACAGAATATTCTTAAATGGTTCGATTTGTTCAAACCGCGTGTGCACACAACACTTTCGACGAAAGGAACATAGGATTCCGATTAGAGTTCAACACATATGAATCAACGATATGACTGAACGAATAAGCTAGATACTGGAACTTACGTGGCCATCGCGGTCGTCTAGCCATTTGCTGTTATCAGGGTAAAGAAGGCCTGGCGTGCCGAACGGTTGTTCGTCCATGTTCCGCATCGTCACGCGGTAGCCAGGGATGCAGCGAGCGAGGTGGCCGGCTGAGGTGACGTCCAACCTCGAGGCTATCCTGTGCATGTTGGCGGCGCTGAGGTTCGGCCATCCCCAATCCTTGCGGTAGCGGTCGCCCTGGCCATCCGTGTCATTGTCGCATGACTTTCGCTTCAGCCTGCTGCTACCCCGAGCTCTACCGATAGCGGCAAATGGAGTCTAGAATCCGATAGATTAATGGAGGCGTTGTGATAAGGAGGCGGATGGATTCGAGAGGGGGTGGAATCTGGGATGGGGGCAGTTGTTCGAGTGGGGAGTGAATCTGCAAGGAATCGCCACCGCCGCTGGTTCACGTCCGCGTGGAAGACAAGAAGGGGGGCGTAATTATTGAGGGCGGGCACTGGAATTGTCTAGAGGAAGTGCAAAAATAAATCGTAAAGGAGAAATATGCGACCCGCCTATTAGTGAGTGAAGGTCGTCACGCACAAACGTGCCTACGTTTGAATTGATTCCACCGCATGCAAGTGGCGCAGAACAAATTTTAGGAAGCGCTAGCGTCGACGTGTAAAACCGCCGTTTTTCTCCACCTTCACCCTACTACGAACGGTTGTGCACCAACCCAGATATTGGTAAGGGCGGTTCCAATCTTTCACTTCCCCGTCTCATTTCCTCTTCCAGGGCCTCATCGTCTTTCTCCTCCAAGGCCTCATCCATTTCCTCCACCACCGCATCACACTCTTCCTCCGTATCCTTTCCCTCTTGCCTGTAGTCATGGACGCTCTAGACGTCCGAAACGACGGCAGGCAAGAAACTACGCACTTCGACATTGAAGTACATGGCGGGAAGAAGATCGATGCCGTCTACACCACCGACCCTCGGACGGTAAGGAACACTCTCAATAATTACACGGGTTGGATATAGTTCGAAGAAAACAGGTTTGTAGGTCTTGACCTCGAGTACAGCCGCGATCACCGTAGGATCACCGTGGTGCAACTCTCCATGAAGGGGCACGTCCTCGCATACCAGCCTTTTTGCAAGAAGGGGGCTGACGGGATTTGGTAGACTTTGTTGTCTTTTTGTTCCTGAACCGTTTGTTTGCAAAAGTTATTGCTATATTATTTGTGTGAATTCATTTTCATGCAGGTGGGGCAAAAGCATTAGGGATCTGTTTCATGACTTTCTCGTCAACCAGCACATAACATTTACTAGTGTTGACATCACGAATGACAGTAAACTGCTTGAAAGCCTGACTGTCAACATTAGAATCCCAAAGGAGTGCAGAGTGGACATCCAGCAAATTGCATGTGTCCCAGGGACGAAGGGCGGTAGGACCGGGATAGCCGCTCTTGCCTCCGAACTCATCGACCCGTGGTACGCTGACATGAAGGACATATTGCCGAGGTGTTCGTGGAGGCGTTTATGGCACAATTACTGGGAGGATAAGCCACTTTCTGAATCTAATCTGAAGTACGCTGCAATTGACGGGTATGTTAGCCACGAGTTGTACTGCCAGATTGTAAAATCTCGTTCCAGGCATCGCATCATTGAACCACCACCAAGGCAGGTTGTTTGCCCCAGATGCCGGAGTGTAGATGAATCTACAAACCGGGGCAAGCGACCAAAGGCATCCTGGGATCGGTTGCCTTCTCCAACAGGCTGGGATGTAGACTATTAGTGCATCATTGTGGTGTTTATGAAAACATGTTATTTCTGAAGTACACTATGTGAGCAATTACGAACTACTGTGTATTACCTTTATCAAACTATAATCTGGGTTTGGTTACGACTATATCCTTCGCTATTATCTGGGTTTGGTTATGAATTATGACTATATCACACCTTATGCATGTCAGTCCTGCATTCTGTCGCATGCAAATGGTATAGACAGAATTTGTAAGAATGAATGTTGATCATACAAAAGGGGGAATGTAATTCATACAGGTTAAGTAGCTAATAGCACAAGGATCATACGAGCTTGGTTCTTACACACAGAATGCTTAGAAAATACATGCGAGATAAAATACAGGCGTGACAAAACTAGGAATGAAATGCGAAACTAGTAGTGGTAAACTACACACTCACCCACTCGCCAGATCCTGTTGAGCATCTCGTAGCAGACATACGCGTCCCTGGCTGCACACTTGATCGCATCGTAATCCAGGTGCCTCCACTCCCATCGCTCGTGCAGGTGCTTCAAGAATTCGACTTTCATGCCGGCGTACTCGCGGTCGATGATGTTGGTGGCAAGTCTAGCCATGCCGGCTTTCCCCGTACCGCCATCCGGGTACCTCCACAAACGTTGGAGATCAACGTGATTGACGACATGAACGAGGAGATCCCGTTCTAGCTTTGGAGTGTCGTTCTTGATGTCGACGCTGGATAAGTAGATTTCCCTCATGTGTAGGAACTCGCGAAACTCCGGGCATATAGATTTGGCCCTACATACGTGATATAGGAGGCAGTGGTTGTGCATGGACAGCTGCAAAAGCTCCGTCCTCTTCCTATCTCCGGTATACTCGAGGTCAAGGCCGACGATCTTGTACCTGTCCATCGGCTCCTATAGCCACCGCTCATACATTGCGATGACCTTGGCGACCTCCGCTGACGCATTTGTGTGGACGACCGTCAGCTTGGTGGTGCCATGGGCGGTGACAGTGTACTTGTCAGTGTAGTCGCTCCCGTCGCCGAACACGCTGTACTCTGTGTCCATGGCAGCAACTAATGCCGCGGCGGTGGCCTAGGGTCCGTAGCGGTGGCTGGGACTAGGCGTGGAGGTGGAGTGATCTGTTACGGTGGTATGGCCAGGCGGAGGTGGTGCGTGCGGCAGCGTCGATGGTTCTTGCGGTGGCGGCGCCGACGGAAGGAATGAGTTGGGGATTTTTGCACAGTGCTGTGCTGAGGAGACGGAAGGCGATGCTTAAATTCCGTTTACCAATATTCCGGTCATACCCATGCGGAAGCAAGTTTGACCGGGTGAGAACCGATGGTTTCCAATCCTAGCGATTAAATTCGGCGTCCGTCCTGGTAGGTGATGGGACGGGTGTGCGACGTGGATTTGGTGTGGCAGAGACCGGTCACGTAGACCACCGTCCCATTGCCGATCCGCAGTGGGTGCGCGGTGCTGACACAACATAACGTTACAGGGCAGAGGGAAGTGTACATTTATGATTAATTCCTAAGAAGTTTAAGAAGTGTAAGCATAGAAGTGGTCCTAGCATCCCTGCACCCCGGGGCAGCCGCCTAGCCGATCAGGCCTTCCGATTGCGCAAAGCTTGTCCCGAATTTTCCAAAATGAAGCTCGTTTGCCCATGCTTTTATAAGTTTCTCTGTAGGCCACTTGTGTAAGCATGCACGATCAAGCATTAGGTTTCAACGCACCACATAGTTTAGGGATTTAGAATAGCTACATTGTGGAGCTCTAGCCAAATTACATGGTAAAGACAAATTTAGCTTTTTTTTCAGATTTAGGTATAGCAACATTGTGTCTCGTTTGTCCTCACTTTTGCCCTCCCGATATTCCTAAGCCCGCACATGCGCTCGGAGGTGGGTGCCGTCTGGTGAAAGGCTTGGCCGTTACGTGCGCCATGACGCCTAAAGTGTTTTTTTGTTATTTGGCCTTTTTAAGAGCGCCTTTTCCCTTCTCTCTCTAACAGTTGTGTTTTTTTTGCCCAAAAAGGTAGGGAATCTAGAGCAGCTTCTCTCTTCATTCATTGTTCCTTTGGCGATCGTTTTTCCCCAATCTGGTAGCAAATCTAGAGCAGCAAAACAAACCAGCACCATAAATATGTTCAGTAAACATAGCAGGTGTAGATAAAGCAGCTAATATAGGTTATATCGTACGGTACTTAACGAGGTTCGACAATTAGGCCGCTCAGCAGTAGCAGCAGCGGACTGCTTCAACACACACAAGACAAAAGAAGCTACTTTACAGCAGCAGCTGATCAGTGGCCCCTCGTGGCATCTACCAGGAGGGCATACGCCTCCTCCCTCTAGCGCCTCCTCCACTTCTTGCTGCCCAGCCCCTTGACCTTGGGAGCCTTGGGTCTGATCGGGGGCATGCGACCCTCCTCGATAGCCACCTTCTGGAGGTTGCGGAGGTGAAGACCAAGCTCCTGGTGCTTGGCCCTGAAGTCGTGGACATTCACGGACTTGCGGCAGGTCCTCACGTCCTCGGCATGCTTCACGAGGGAGTTGAAGTCTGTGGCACAGAGCCTCCTGGTGGCGCAGAAGGGGCACCTGTAGACGTCGCTGGCAAAGAAGTTGTCGTACTGGCCGGACTACAGTCTCCTCAACACCTAACGAGTCTTGGTGTCCTTGGACTCGTCGTCGCTTCGGAGGTCGCTGCTACGCTCCTATTGGAAAAAACAGTAGAGTGAAATAAGGACATGATTGAGATACTTTGATTATCGGGATTGATTTTTTGCATAAATTAACCGAATGAGATCTCCCGATTATTCCCCAACTCTCAAACCAAATCAAATACTGATCCCTTCTGGAGGTGGCGGAGGTGAAAACCCTGGTTACCTAAGACCATGGGTCGGCGATGCTGGTGTCATAAGGGTTCTCCGACCTTATGTAGACAACCTCCTCCCAGGGGTCCCAGCCGAGCGGGATCTGTAACATCCCAATTTTAGCAACCCAGATTAGTTGTCCCGAATGCAAAAATCAGGGGGAACAAAAACTTTTTCTTGTGCTTTCGTGAAGTGCTTGCTTGTTGTTTGTTTGCACTTGTGCTTATGAAGTGTACCTTAGGATACTCCTTACCTCACCCTCAGTTGACAAAAGCCATTTACACAAAAACTATCTTGGCTTACTTTACATATTCTCAAATGTTCTGGCATTTCAAAACAGGAGCCAAGATGCCTATGTAACCAAAACTATTTTTGGTAGCTTCCATTAACAAAACTATGGAGAAATATATAATACAATTTCCTTATGTTTTCAAGACAGAGCATTCAAATACTCATATCTCTAGCTTTACCAAAACCTCCTTTCAAAGCATTTGAATTCTACTCTTGGTAGAGATACAAGAACCCTCCTCTGGTTCAAAACTCAACCTCTTCAAAATGCACCCAACCTTACCTCAAGCTAGGCTTGATGGTGACCCCTAGTAGTAGTTGATTAGTGTATAAGATGAGTTGCTTCGATCTGCTGATTGACTTGTGCTTAGGAAGTAGTATGAGCCACTCTAGGAGCTCATCACTAGGATCAAAATGTTTCCCCAATCATCAATCCCTAAGCAAGAAAGCAAACCTTGTTATGATCTCTAGCCACTAGGTGATCATCTAAAACCCTTAATCAGATCCACTATGAGGATATCCATCCTAGATGTTTCCAAGTCCTTAAGACCAACCTCAAGCAAGGATCTCTTCTACTCACTCAACACCTCAATATCACCCACTTGTTAAAGCTCGGATACCTTGCAACTCCTCCAAGAACATTCCCTCACATACTCTAGTCAAATTCCTCAAAACTGGCCAATTTGACTAAGTCTGGAAACAGTTTCAGCCTCACCTTTTTGAATGCCTCCTTTACTCAAACCATGTGCATTTTTGGAAATGCACTTGAACCATAGTGATAACCATCCTATGGACTACCAAGGCCCACATTATGCCCTGGCTAGATCCTCCTCCAACCCACTTGTCCATGATGGTTTTGCAGACAAGAAAATATCATTTCCTGCAAAACTAGTCCTCCTACCAATTTGGTAGAAGCTCACACCCTCCCACAACCTCCTTTGGACCAACTCTCTACATGGTTGTGTTCTACTCATTGATGTCTATAAGAAACTACTTCACTTGTCCCAAGTGGAGCTCTGTGCTTATTAAACCCACATGGTTTTGAAGGCATCATGACACTTTCTGCATGGCAGCCTTAATTTCAAAAAAGTTTGCCATCACCCCTAGATCACCTCAAGTACAATTAATTCAAACTCTTTCTGACATGGTCATCTATATGACCTGGTCTACCTATCCATCTATCTCTTGCACCAAGGTGAGGTCTGAGCTCCAAGATGCACGCATGTTTTGGTGGTATAAAAATAACACCACCCTAGATCATCAACTCATGGTTTTCCATCCTTGTCTAGTTGGATCTCCAATCCTTAAGGTTGCAAATGCTTGCTACACCTTGTACACCTCACCTACCTTGATCTCCAAGATTTATCAATAATTATCCACAATTATTGTGGCCCCAAAACTATTTAATTACTTAAATAGTCAAAATCTCCAAAACTCCCTCCCTAAAGGAAAGTTTGGTTTATACCAAACTACTTCCTCAACTTTGACTCATGAGAGTCCCACGAGTCATAGCCTATATTTCGATCTCAAAAGTAAATATTTTTCAGAAGCTTTATTATTTCTTTTTGACCTTTTTCTTAAAAGGCTGAATTGGAATAATAATTGTTTTAATTACTTTTATTCCTAAATAAATCTCGGGAAAATTCCCCTATGTATGGATTCACATTTGGGACCCTCCCACACAAAAATCCAACCTTGCCCAATGAGAATTTATGAAATGATCTTCTAGAAACGATTTCTGTCCTTTTTGAGTAATTGGATTTAAGTGGACCTAAACCCCACATAAAAATCCCAATTAAATCCTAGGAGTCTACCTTGACCTCAACTACCTACCAGTACCCTTTCCTCTTCTGGTCCAATGTAAGACTTTGGACTTCCTTCACAACCATCTTTTACATCAATAATGGTCAATGAAGCAAACTTCTACTCTAGCCACTCACAAACTCCATCAAGGCTTGATCCAAGCTTAATCTCAGCACCATGACACCTCCCTGGTCGACTAGTACTGTAGCTCCACCCCATCAAATCCCCATTGTACCCTTGTACTAGTGGTAAGAGGAGATTTAACCCCAATTCTTACAAGGATCAACCTAACTTAATTACCACTAATGCCACCCCCTCTGTCTCTGGTCCAGCACGACCCAATACCCACAATACCCCTCTCCACCTCCCCCTGGACCAATCACTGGCCAACTTTGCTCTCCACCTTGTCCTAAGGGTAATTCACATCATCTAGTCCTCCCCCATGGTATAAAGTCCAGCAGCCCTCCCCCAGCCAGCCCTTGCCCTCATTTGCTTCCCCACACTGCCACCTACCTCCCCCGAGCACCAAACCCCCTCCCCTACGCTGTACTGTCCGAAGGAAGAAGGAGAGGAGCTCTCGACCTCCTCTCAAAAATCGAGCAAGGCTCTCTCCCCTCTGCTCCATTCCTTCTGCATGTCAGCCCATGAGTTCCCCTAGCTCTCCTCTACCTGACCATGCCCTCCTTTTTTTTGCAGGGCCAATTCATCTGTCCCCGCCGGTGAACACCGACGAGTTCATCCTCGGCCGCCATCGCGCAAGCTACCTCCCGGCGTCAGATCCCCTCGTGCCGCCCCTCGTTCGGCTCGTCGTCGACCACCGTGTCGTCCTGCCTCCTCCTCGATCTCCCCCGAGCCCTCAGGTATCCTCCCCGCTTCTCCCTGTTGCGCCTAGGGTTTCTGTCGCCGGCGATCTGTCTCTGCGAAGACGACGTCGGCGAGGCGTCCATCGTGACTAGATCAGACGGTCGCTGTTGCTCGGTACTGCTTCGGCGCTCTCGCTCGCTGACAGCGGGCCCCGTTAGTCAGGCTCGAACCGCCAGCTCCCACACGTCGTGCTGCCCTGCCGTGGGCCTAATCCCCCTCTGCAGCCCAGTAACTCCCCAGATCCGGCCCGCTTCACCCTTTTTCTTTTTCTTTTAGCAGATCCATTTATTCCAGAAATGTTTCTGCTAGGTTTGAATCTAATTAAAATAGTAAATCAAATCCATTTTCCTAGATCTAAAAATCTGGTGGTTCTATGATGTTTTCCCAAACATGTAGAGGCAACCCCATGCTCAAAATAAATTCCAATATTGCCTAGTAATTATTCTGCTAATATGGGTCAAGAACACTATTTAAAATCCATAGAAAGTTCCAATTCCCCAAGTCAAACCAAAGGTGGTATTGACCTGATTCCAATTCCCAGTACTCACTATGATTAATATCTACCAAACCCCAGCAGTTCATAATTTATTGAGCTCTAGATAAATTTTGGTGATTTAAATACTTATGTAAGTAGTATTTTCACTAAATAAATCACTCCCGGAGTTTGGCAACTCCAATCTGAGTGAATCAAATTTCTGCAGAAAGGTATTTTAAATACCAATCACCTGCCCTTTGAACGAACTCGATAGCATCTGTAGAATTAATCTGGTAAAAAGAAGAAGAACTATACAGAACTATCTTTGGGAATTTCCCGAGGGCATTCTGGTAACTATTTGGACAATGTTCCAACTCTAGGTGGTTCAGTACAGCAAGTACTACCAAACCATCCAAGGAAATAAATTTTGGAGATTCAGAACTTTTCTGGTGAATTATTTCCTCAAACTAGAGTTTAATCCACTATTAAAAGCATAACTCCATCTAGAAAAGTGATAATCAACTGAAACCACTTGTGATGGTTTTGTCTTGTCAAGACCTATCTAGGGATATCACTTTTTCCCTTTTGTAACCTACTAACCACAGATCCCTAATCCAAGCTCTTTGTATCTAGCCTTGACAACTATCTTCTAAGAGAAAACCACCCGAGTGGCAATCTTGTAAATTCCACCATTTGAATCCCACCTATCCAACAACTCCCAAGTCCAGTAGTACTTATCATGTTTGCTTGTTGTATGGTTTGATACTTGTATGCCTTGTATTGATTGTGGTATTGTCTGCTTGCATGTATACCCGATGACGACGATAGTGTGAGTGTCTAACGACAGGAAGGACGGGTTTTCTTACTATTATATTATTGGGTATTCTTGGTCATCTGAAGAAGTCCAGGGACTTATTGCTGATCACAGGCAAGCCACCATTCCCGAACTCTTAAATATGTCCTACTCTCCTTTACTTGTTTTGTATCCTCTTATAAATTGCATTATTTACCTTCATGTTTTGTTTTATAAATACTGCGTTAGTAACTTGGCTCATCCAAGTTATGATTTCGTGTCCTTCGAGGCACCACCCTGATGACCCCATAATTTATCCCCTTTAGATCGAGAGTACGATGGTTAGAATCCTACCTCCTTAGAAACCCCGGTTTCGAGAAAACTAAACTGTTTTAGGATTTACCCACCAAAAATGTTTCAAAACCATTTGTAAAACTCTGGGAAGAGGCATCGTTCCTAGTGGAAGTTTTAACAAAGTAAATGGTGATGAGGAGAAAGAAGAAGTGGAAATGTGATGGGATGTTCCACGCCTTTACTTGAACAATTTTTATCCGCGTAACCACATTACCCTAGGTAGCTGGGGCTTAACTCGTAGTTTGTCCATATTAGCCGCGGCAACTTCTACCATGCTTATAGGGAGAAATCCCTGGAATCCCGGGCCGGTGTCCCAGATCTAGGATTTGAAGCCTGTCACTTGCCTCGGCAAGAATGAGCCTGAACAATCGGGAGTCCGGTGCAACAATTGGGTCTCCCACGGACGGTAAGACTTAGGTAGTACGGAAGGAAGTGGAGTCACCAAATTTAAGGTATACGCCAAGTTACGACTTGGGTATGCGCTTGTACGGAAGGAAGGACTATGGCTGGGAGCCACATACGCGTTGCCGGGGAGATAAAACACAACAGGAAAAGCATGCCTTTGCTAGTGTAGACAAGCGAAAAGTTAGGTTTGATTATCCGGACCCCCATCTACAGTGGTAGTGGGCCGTGGTTATATCCCGGCGGATGTATTGATTCTTGTGGGTAAAGTGTGCAAACTCTGCAGAGTCTAACCTATTCGAATAGCCGTGTCCAGGGTCAAGGACAGTTGTAAAGGTGTTGGCTAGGAGTACCCAAATTGTGCTTGTTTGGGAAACAAGTACTTTGAGGACGAAGGTTCCGGGGGAACCCAAGTTCAAAAGCTTTGTTTTGACCCAAGGGGTCGAAGATGTTTAAAAAGGGTTTTCAACTAAAAAAACTGTTTTCAAAACATGTTTTCAACCAAGACATGGAGATGTCTAGATTTATAAAACAGAAGTTTAGAGGTTCAACTTCAGAAGATCCAGGTGATGTCCGTGTTTGCTAGGTCATCTTCCCAGTCAGCTGCCTGTAGGTTGAGGCACGAGTGAACCCGCACTTGGCGATGTTCCGGTGCTAAGATTGATGTAGCCATAATGGAAGTTATGTAAGTATTGTACTTTCGTTATGTTTCGGATTATTGTAATGATACCTGTCGGTTATGTTCTACGGCTCACTGATCATGGGAACGTGGAAATATGCATAGCAGGGATTTCTCGGATGATAAACCCGGGTGTAGCATCCCAATTGTCTAACAACTGTAATACTACTTGGTCTAGTAATATAATGGCTACTTCCTACATATAATTGTTGCATCATAATTATATCATGCTCATGTCATCATGCCACCTTGCATTTGAGCATCATATAAAACCTTTTCCCTTTTGGTTCTTCTCTCATATGCAATATTAATTGTATTTGCCTCTTATTATATTGTATTTGGTTCTTGATAAATGCTTGATGCCGAAGTGGAGTTGGGGGCATATCTCTTATTAACTCCACCACCTTTCTTGACACCACCCCATCATTCCACCATTGCACCATATGTGAGCATTGCATTTTATTTGAGGTTATCTCTAGCTCATGTGGGTTGGAATGGATCCATTTCTATTTCTACATGCTCTCACACTAGCATCTTGATGTTTTCACATGATTGATATGTGGAGCCACCTAGGCATGCTTTGTGAGTAATACCCTCTGGCTAGCTTCCATATGGATTGGTTTGGTATAATTGCTCATGTTGGAATATTTTGAGGATAATATGCACATGGTGGAATATACACACTAGCATGTCCAAAATATATTCAAACATGATCATTCCATCCACTCCACATGGGACCCTCTTTTAAATCCTTTTAGCTTGGCCATTACCACATATTCTTGGAATGCACATGAATAAATGCCATGAGAATTTATTTTTGTTTTCACAAGATTAAAACATGGCATTTAATGTTTTTGCATGGGCCATGCAACCTTCACCACTATTTAATTTCCTTTGGTTTATCTTTGCTTTTTAGTGGTTCTTTTATTGTGAGATCTCTCTCCCTCTTAATCCTTTTCACCTTGTTTGTTTCCTTGCCATGTGCCCATCAAGCCACCCTCACATGTGTAAATGTCATGCATGAGCATGTGAGTCTTCATTCACATCCCTCTTTCCCTTACACTTGATCAAACCTTGATCATGCCTCATCTAACCATAATCTCACCTTTCTCTCTCACCTCTCCACCATACCACCCCTTCATGCTTGATCTTGTTTGCTCATGTGTAAAACCCTAACCACCATGTCATCCCTCTCTCACTTTTCTCGTCAAAACCCTAACTCCATGCCACACCCTCTCCATGCCGAAGCATTCCCTCTCTCTCGGACAACAAGGCCCCACATAGCCACCCTACTCTCCCTGGCCCACACCGGAGCTACCCCATCTACCGCCAACCCTAACCCGAGCCTCCCTCTATAGCTAACCCTAGCTACACCGGACCTCCCCTCTCCTTTCTTTCTTACTCCCTGCCATGCTGGCCCCAGCCCGAGCCTCCCCCTGCCCTGTCCTCTCCTCTCTGCTAGCCCACCGGCAGCCCCTTCCCCTGGCCTCCCACGGCGTGCACGTGAGAGCGAGGAAAAAGGTGGCCGAAGCCACCTTTACACGCCGTCGCCCCCATGGCATCTCCCAGCACACCTCCCTCCTTCTTATCCCCCTACCGACCCTGCCGTACCCAAACCTTCCCCTGGCCTCACGTCGTAGCCCCTCTCCTCCCCCGCTACTTTTTCTCCATCGCCGGCAACGCTTCGGCCTCCTCTTCTCCTCGGCTTACCACGGCAGCGGGCGGGTGTATCTGGTTGTCGGGGAAGCGGCCGACCCCCACGACGTCACCCCTGCGCGCCCCAGCGAGGAGGAGCCGGACCCTGCGCTGCATCGTCGACGCCGTCGCCCTCCGCAAACCCTAGCTCCCCGGCCTCTGCGTCCCCGTCGCTCTGTCATCTCCCGCACCGATCCGCCATCGTCAACCTCTCCGCGGTGAGTCCCTCTCCCGCCTAGACACCCTCTGCCTCGCCCTAGATCCCTAGCCTCGCCGGGCGTTTCACCGAACGCTCTCGGTGCGCCGTGGCCGCGGGCGTCTGCACGTCGGCGCGTCGTGCCGCGACTTACCTAGGCCCCGTTCGCCTACCTATCACCATCCCATGCCCAGCCGCACTGGTTACCGCCTCCGCGCGCGAGCCCCAGGTCCCCGGTTCGAATCCCCGGAGAAGATCCACAGTAGCCTCGCCCCTTTTTGCACATACGCCCCTCCGTCTTTTGCCGGCTCAACCTGCGGTACGTTAAGCCCCACCGATCAGCCTTCCTGTGCTTTTTACAAAAAGGCACCCGCATTTTCTGCACACTCAACACGTGCTCCAGCTCGTACCCACCTGTCAGCCTCTACAGGCTCAGTCGCTGGCACGTGGACCCATAGCCCGCTGGCCCACCTGTCATTCGCAGAGGCTAGGAAAACCCGCGGTGTAAAAAGTTTTCTGCGCGCTGCGTCGCCCAGTAAGGCCGGTCCCATCCGTCAGCGACTGGGGCTGGAGTAGGGCTGGGTAACAAAAGTATTTCCGTTTATCTGTTTTAATAACTTTATTTCTACAACTCCAAATTCAACAAATAATATGTCTAAATCGATTAGCGCGACGAGCCAGTTCTATCTATGTAGTCCTTGTTCTGAATTGAAACATGCATCATGCCATATTTAAAAATCAGAACTGTTTATGACAATAAAACTTGGCTAAATGATTAATAAAATGCTTTATTCTTGTCCTCACACCTCACCCATGCCATGCTACTTTATTGCCATGTAAATTGTGCATCATTCATCATGGCATGCTTGTTTGCTTGTCGCATTTTAATTCATATGCTTGTGCACTTTATTTATGTTGGCCCTTGTTTGTTTGGTTCTTCTTCGAATAGACGCCCATCAGGAGAATTATCAGGAATCACAGGAGTTCTACCCAGATCCATCTCTCGCTTCAACTGAGCTACCAAGCAAGCACTACCACATGCTTGCATACATATAGTACCTATTGCCTATCTTATTCTTGCATCATTGAGTCGCGATTGCATTAAATTGAATCCCAAGTACCGCATAGCCTTTACTTGTAAACCCCACCGAAGCTTGTTCCTCCATCCCATGAACCATTACTACAGGAGTTGTTTGGGCCATGCGAGTCGTAGAAAAGCATGTGTAGGGTATGTGAGTGTCGGATGGATAACAAGGTACCTAAACAACTTAACCTGAGTAGTAATGGGATAACTAATGAAAGAGGCACCGGTGAGCAATATCTGCTATTTGTTTTTTCATGCTCACTTGTGTCCCGTAGGACCCCAAGTACTTGATTCCTGTTCCTTGACTATTCGCACTATCCACATCCGGGAGGCCTTATGGACCCCCCTGAGCCAGAGCTTGATTCATTCCTATTTCATGGGGCCACAATTAGTTTGGGGCTTTATTACTATCCTGTACTTATGCCATGTTTACTGTTTTATTTAAGATTCTGCGAGGAGCACCTGTACTGTTTTGGATCGTGACACGTTTTCGTTGTATCGACAAGCCCAGTCACATTTCGGGTTCCCAGTCGTTTACCGCCGTCCACAAAAACCCTGGGTCCGTTCCAGAGCCGGCCAACTTCGTTGCGGGTAGCTTAGTGGGGTGGCCCCCTAAAATATTTCTGAATCCTGTGATCGCTTTGTCGTCAATGCCTCGTTGGGTTTTGAGTTGGTTTTTCCGAGGTTGATCGAGTGTGTGTTGCTATTTGTGCACTCCTGCAGGGTAAATCTTTCTGAAAGCCGTGTCCGCGCTTATGGATGACTTGGAGCATAGTTTCTTGATCATAAACAAGTATAACTAAAGTACCGCTTTTAATCTAACTAAATACCTGACTAGTAAATAGTGCAACACTCATGGAATGGTTAATAAAACTACCAACGTATGGGTTGTTCGTCCGCTTTCTCGTTGGTAAGCGAGAAGGAGGATGGATCTGTTAATTATACTGTTATAACTGTTGTTCTTAATTAACGGACATCTGTCTATCTTTGGTTAGGCGGATGGTTAGCGAGTATCTATAGACTTGTTAGTTATTATCTTTTGCTTCAATTGCGTCACCCCAGGTTGTGTCCCTTTTAGAGGCATAAAGACTTGCTGAGTACCCCTAGGGTCTCACACGATAAATTGTTTGATTCAGATGAACAGGTGTACTCGCAAGATGGATACTGGGTGGAGGAGACGGATGATGTTGGCAACGATCATTCGGTGTAGAGATTCCGGGAACGGGGATCCGCGAGATCTGTGGGCGGGATGTGTTTATTTGTGTGGCATCTTATGCTGATTTGCTTCTTATCTGTACTCGGATCTTGTCTTTTGCTTCCGCCTGATACTCTGATGTTTGATGTATGAGGAGCTATCCTAAAATATTATCTCTATCTAGGATATTTGAATCTTGCCGTATGGCGTTGCAATATTTCTATTTCTTTTAGCTGGAATGGCTCTGAGGACTGTTGTATGTGGCTTGCATACATACTCACTTGTGTATGTAGTTGATCCCTTCGCCTGCCGATTACGCTGCTCGTTCTTGTCCCGATGCTCTAAAAGTGGTTAGGACGGCCGAAAGGTCTACCGTGAGTGGCCTCGGGCCCCACCGTACTATTTTAACCACTTTCGCTTATCCAGGCATGTAACTAAGAGCGTAATTCACCGAGGTAGTTACAATTGGTATCAGAGCCATCCCGCCCTTCAGCGTCTCAGCCAAAATGGTCGTTGTCAGTCTAGCAAATATTTTTGGTAGTTATGTATACTAGGGAAAAACAAAACGTGAGAGTAGGATTGCTTCCATTTTTCTTCTTACCCACCCACCCACCCTTTTTCTGGTAAGGAAGTGCAACGTTTTCAATCCTCTTCTAAAATTCAAACTAGGATTCACGTGTTCTGGGTTCCGTAGTACCATAGGTTGTGTGTGTGTGTGTGTGAATTCTTTGTCTATCTGTTGCATCCAAATGTTATCGCTATCTGCCTTTTGGGTATCAACTGTTGGTACATTCCATACCGACAGGCCTTTGTAAACTGACGCGATCTATCTGATTCGTTGTATACCGGTGCGATCTGTCTTACTCTTTGTTATCCAACTTATCTTGTTTGGGGTTTTCGTTTCCGTAGTTACTAATCTTTAGGTTCATCTTAAGAAGAAGGTGTTGGGATATGTGTTTTACTGATTCATGTGCAGAGTAATGATTTGAGTGCAGGATGGAGTCGCGACCATACCACTACTTTTATCATTCGCTCTTGTATATTGAATCAGTAGAGTTACTAATCTTGATTCGTTAAGTGGTTTTGCGCATATAGTGGTATTTTAATGCCGAAATTTGCGGAAAAAATTTCTTTGTTAGTTTGTGTACCACACTCCTTGTTTAGTCGTGTGCGATATGCTTAATATCTTCTAGGTGCCTTGAACTTTGTTGATATTTTAATATCACCTTAGTGAATTGTATCCTTTAATCTCGGTTAATTCCATTTTGGTACTATTTTGGATTAATATCATTCTCCATTATAGTACTGACTTGTGTTTTATCATTCACAGGATGGCACCACCACACCGTTCTGAGGAGGACATACCACCTGAACTGGGGGCTGCTTTGGCAAGTATTGCAAATGCCTTGGGCACTATGCAGCAGAACCAGCAGCGCTTTGAAGAAAGCATCAGGAGGAATGAGTTTGTTCCGCTACCTCCACCTCCCAAGCGCGGAGACATCAAGAGTTTTCTGAAGTTCAACCCACGCCAATTTGAGGTGTCTGATCAGCCACTTGATGCGGATGATTGGCTGTGTGAAATATCAAGGTTGCTGATGACTGCGGATGTTCCTGAGCAAGAATGGGTCAAATGTGCCACTCACCTTCTGAAGGGAGATGCAGCTCTGTGGTGGGAAAATTACCTCAAGGCAGACCTCTCTGGTTTTCATCCTACTTGGGAGCAATTCACTGCGGCGTTCAAAGAACAATATCTGTCAGAAATTGTAATGGAAAGGATGAAGGAAGTGTTTCTCGACCTCAAGCAGGGCATTGACAATGTCAATACCTATATCAGGAACTTCATGAACCTTTCTCGGTATGGTGGCGATGAGATCTCTGATGACAAGAAGAAGCAAAAGAGGTTTAGGCAAGGACTCAATGCTTCCACCAAATATGCAATCACTCATGCAAGGCCGTGGTCCTTTCTGGAACTCCAACACACAGCTCTGCAGGAAGAAGCAAGTAGGAAAGTGTTTGAGGAGTCAAAGAAACACAGTCGCGATGCAGCAAGCTCTTCAGCTATGACAGCTCCTTCTAAGCATCGTGTTTGGGCTCCTAACACCCCACCGTCACTCCCGGCTCCACCAAGACCGTCAAGCTACGCAGCAAGGCCACCAAACTCCTTCACTGCGGCTCCCAGGGGCTACAACCACAACTACCCTGGAGCGCCTGGCGGAGTCCCTGGCTACGTTGCTCCACGTCCACCTGGTGCTTGCTATACTTTTGGAAACACTAGGCATCAGCACTGGAATTGTCCAATGCACAACAAAGCTCTTCCTCCACCAACTCCAAGACCTGCGGCAAGTTCTTCTATGGTTCGTGCACCTCCACCTCGGGCTCTCAACATCAACACCAAGCCTGGGTCTACGGTTGCTTGTGCCAACTGTGTCAACGCCGCTCAAGCTAAGCATGCACCTGGAGTTGTGATGGGTATGCTTCCTGTTAACTCAGTCCCTGCACGAGTTTTGTTTGATTCTGGTGCTTCGCATTCTTTTGTTTCTCACAAGTTTGCGCATGAACATGATCTGGCTATGGTTCCTTTATTACATCGTCTTGTGGTACAATCTCCTGGGTCAAACATGAGGCCTGCTCATATCAGCCATGGCAATCAAATTGAGATTGGTGGCTCTTCGTTTCTAGCTTCCTTAATTATTTTGGGAAATTCCGACATTGATGTTATCTTGGGCATGGATTGATTAATAGCAAATGCAGCTGTGATTGATTGTGCTGAACGTTCGGTTTCTCTGAAAATTCCTGAAGGCCATATAGTCTATTCTCCAAGTCTGACTCCTGCAATTCAGCTTTTCTCTTTGGCGGCTCTGAATGATGATGCTATGGAAGGTATTCAGAGTGTTCTGGTGGTCTGTGAGTTTCCACATGTCTTTCCTGAAGAGTTGCCAGGTATGCCTCTGATGGGTTCGTAGCATGGAAAACAAAAAATTTCTACCGCAAGAACGAACAAAACCCAGATCTAATCTAGGTAAAAGCCAAGATCTAATCTATTAGACATGAGCAACGAGATAGATGGGAACTAACCCTCGTAGATCCGAAAGCGTTAACGAGATTAGATCTCGTGGTTGATGTAGTCGATCACTTGCCGATCTCAAGATCGTGTGGACGATCCTTCCGGCGTCGCGTTCCAGCAGCGCTCCCGCAGTCGGTCAAGTTGACGATCCTTCCGGCGCCGCGTTTTGGCAGCGCTTCGCAGTCGGTCACACGTGCGGAGTCGAAGCAGACCTTCCTCTCCTCGTTCCAGCGAGCAGCGGAGGTAGTAGATCTTCTCCACGGAATCCCAGCAGCACGACGGCGTGGTGTTGGTGGTGGAGTAGAGAATTCTGCAGGGCTTCGCCTATGCCTGTGCAGAGGAAAGGAGGAGGAGAGAGGCGGTAGAGATTGGAGTTGTGGGAGAGGGCTTGGAGGGGGCGCCCCTGCCCTTCTATTTAAGGGGGGAGGCGCGCCTGGGGAGGGGGAGTCCTAGTAGGACTCCCCTCCTATGGCCGGTGGTAGGAAAGGAGGAGGAGTCCTCCTCCCCCACGAATCCGTGTCTTGCCCCACTAGGTTTCCTTTGACCCTTTCTTGGTTTTCAAGCAAACTCCAAGAAATCCTCTAGAACCTTCCAGAACATTCCGAAACGTTCTAGAATCTCCATACAAACACTCCGGAACATTTCCTAACTCAGAAAATGATCCCCTATATATGAATCTTATTCTCCGGACCATTCCGGATGTCCTCGTGATGTCCCGGATCCATTCCAAGACTCCGAACAACATTCGGTCTCCAACGCACATTCCATATCTACTTAAAACAACTTTGAACCTTAAGTGTGTCACCCTACGGTTCGTGAATATGTAGACATGACGGAGACACATCTCCTATCAATAACCATCAGCGGGACCTGGAGATCCATAATGGCTCCCACATACTCAACGATGACTTTGTGATCGATTGAACCATTTACATACGAAACCAATTCCCTTTGTCACGAGATACTATACTTATCCGAGGTTTGATCGTCAGCATCTCCATACCTAGTTCTACCTCGTTACTGATAAGTACTCTTTACTCGTTCGGTGATTTGTCATCCCTTGTGACCTAGTCACATGCTTGCAAGCTAACTAGATGACATTCCACCGAGAGGGCCCAGAGCATATCTATCCGTCATATGGATGGACAAATCCCAATCTTGGTTCATGCGCTCCCACTTCTTAACCTGTGTCAATACAAGATACATCATTTCCAATCAACAATATGTCCTCTACATAATGTATTAGAAATATGTCTCAGCGCTCCCACTTAATTTCTTGCAAATGCAAGCATCTTCATCATCTCCGATGAATTTAAACTCTTTTAACAGTTTCATCATGGTGAAGATTCCAACTCCGCTATGCTTACTTCAACCATTGAAGTTTTGCATACTCTTTTAGCATCCTTTGAATTAACAAAACCCTTTGGATCGTGTCATGTACACGTCCTAGGTAACCATTCTATTAGAAGAACTTGTTTTGTTTGGTCAACTACCATATACCAAAATATATGTAGTGGTTGCTACATTAATCCGTCCAGACTAAATATCACTATGAAAGATCAAATCTTATCATAGTCAATTCCTTGAACACTGTCGTAAACTCTTTCCGACATGTCGACTATTTCATAAATGTGAAACATCCATGTCTATTTATAGATCCATATACGACTGTAAGGTCTTGCACCTTTCTAGAGGGTCTTTTAAGTTCAGAAACTTGATTTCTCGTGTATGGATACTATCACGGATTCCATGACTTCTAGTCATTTTATGGAGTCAGGGCCCATCATCGCTTCTTTGCATGTAGTCGGTTCATCATTGTCAAAACAATAACGACTTGCTTATCAAATCTTACTATTTGATTCTTACCGACCCACACGGTTCTATAGGAACTCTAATCTCCGAGATCACACCTTTTGTAATCACGAGAGCCATGAGCATTGTGGCCGTCACCGGGACACTTTCCGGCGCTGCGCTACTTAGCACATATAGCTAAGGTTCAACAACCTTATCAAAGTTCTATTGTCCTCCCACTTAACTTTTCACGAAAATTCCTTCTCAAGAAACTTGACGTTCCAAGTAACAAACTCTTTTGTCCTCAGTGTTATGGAGAAATTCCCAACAAATTTTTTGGGATAACCTACAAAGACGTGCTTATCCGACTTTGGTTGTAAACATTTTACTTATGCATAGCATACCAAAATTTAAGAAAAGACAATTCGGGTTTTATCCCAAACCATGACTTATATGGTGTCATTTCAACGGATCATGATGGAGCTCTTTTCAGTGTAAAAGCAGTAGTCACTAAAGCTTTAATCTTTAAAATATAATGGCAGTTTTATAAATGACACATTTGATCTTACCATGTCAAACAAGGTTTCATTACATATCTTGAACACTCCATACTCCTATGGTGTTTTGGGAAATGCAAATCCATGGAACGATTCCTCAAATCTTAGGTGTTTTGCTAAACTTGTAACTCAAATATCTTTCTTTATGATCGAATCATAAGCTCTTTATTTTCTTGTTACAATGATTTTCAACTTCATCTTGAAAGTCTTTGAACAACTTTCAAATGTTTTCATACTTCCTCCTTATTAAGTAAATATACAGATATAGTCACTCAAATTTTCGGAGAAAGCATATGAAGTTGAAATCCATCGCCCACGACTACACATAATGGACTATATACATCAATATGTACAAATTCCAATCAGTTAGTCGTCCGTTCCTCTTTTGGCCTACGAACGGAGTTTTAATTATCTCCAGGAAAGTATCACAAGCGTCATTTGATCCAAATCAAAGAGTCCAAAACTCCATCAACATGGAGTTTCTTCATGTATCCCTTTCAATATAATTTAAACGGCGATGTCACTTCGCAAGTGATCTTTCAATCATTTGTCTTATGCCATTTTAGCATTAGTTTTATGGTCGTTATTTCTCCAACCAGACTTGTATATCATCCATCTATTATGAATACGGTAATTATTTGAACAACCTTTTGTCGTCATAATACCTGATCAAAATAACAATTATTAAAACAAATCTTGAAGGCAAGCTTTCATGTTAACGAGCAACACAACAACCCTTTGTGTGTTTTCGATGAACATCATCACATATTCTCTTGCTAGTTACTTAGGCCATTGCAGTTCATGAATTGTGTTGTCCTGTATGACACTTCATACCAACCAATTCGGTATCCAATACCGGAGAACCACATCGTTTAACAAGCAAGGAATACAACCATAACATGTATATCTTCTATATGCCTAAGTTGGACATCTCCAACCTTTTATTTTCTGCCAAATATTTTATAGATTCTCTTTCAGCAATTCCTTTTCTTTTAAAAGAATTTATCAACATCAACAGTGGTGTCATCAACATGACACGTGGTACAAAGCGTATATAGTCAACTACTAATACCTTTGGAGTTGCACTTTGAGGTGGATCACCATCATCAAATGTTTGGTGTTCTTTCAAAAATCCATTCTTTAGTAATCTTTTAGTGTAGTAAACATTTTACTTACATCTTCTATTCATCCTTATCATGACAACTTTCATGATCAAGCTGCTATAGCTTATAAAGGTGAATTGCGAGTATAATGTTTCTTTGTCAAAACCTTTTGGAGGATTAGGACGACTAGCGTCTCCAACCTTCACAAATTCTCATCAAATATGAGGACGTATACTCTATCATGTTGTAACCAACACATTGTTTTAGATATCGCAATACCTTTCACATATGATGGTTTCTGAAACATTTCTTTCAGCTCTTAGATAAACTTGATATTAAAACCAATCTTTTGAGTATCAAGAATCATGGAGGCAAACATGATACATTAGAAACTAACACTGGAATTGTTACTCTTGATTTAATACTATTTATTAAACTTCATGGAGTAAATAGAGTTTGCTGAAAGTTTGCAATAGGACTTATAAACTTTAAATTGACATTCAAAACAATACGATACCAGTTCGTAAAGTAAATATCCAGAATTTCTATAGTTCCACTATCTCAACTATAACTAAGCGTAAGGTGGTGAACAGATACCAATGACTACAACAAACTATGCAACATCACTTTGATTGTGTTTATGATAAATTGAGTTTGACTAATCCAAATTACAAATGAACTCCCACTCAAAACAACATCCCTCGAGTTGTTTTAGTGATTACATGAACCAAATCCACTACACCAAGTCCGATCATCACGTGAGATGATGTAGCTTTAAAGGCGAACAATCAACATGTTCATCATATCATCCATATGACTCATGCTTTACCTTTCGGCATTCCGTGTTCCAAGACCATGTCTGTACATGCTAGGATCGTCAAGGTTAACCTTAGTTTCCGCATGTGCAAATCTGGCTTGCACCCGTTGTATGCACACGTAGAGTCTATCACACCCGATCATCACGAGATGCTTCGAAACGACGAGTCTTAGCAACGGTGCCAACTAAGGACGAACACTTTATTACTTGATATTTAGTGAGAGGGATCATCTTATAATGCTACCGTCGCGATCTAAGCAATACAAGATGCATAAAGGATTAACATCACAGGCAATTCATAATTAGTGTGATATGATATGGCCTCTTCTTCTTGCGCCTTTGATCTCCATCTCCAAAGCACGAACATGATCTCCATCATCACCAGCATTGCGTCAAGGTCAGTGGCGCCGCTTCATGGTTGTCCATCATCACCAGCAACTATTACAACTACTTGGAATAAAGCTATTACAAGATGAATAGACACGCAGGTCTTAACAGAATTAAAGACAACCATTAGGCTCCTGCCGGTTGCCATATTACAACAAGGATCATTGCATACATCAAATACAATCACAATCACATGATGGCCATATCGCATCACAAAACCCCTGCAAAAACAAGTTAGACGCCTCTAATTTTCTTTGCAAGTTTTACGTGGTTTGGGGCTTTCGCATAAGACCGATCTTACCTACGAACAAGAACCACAACGTTGATACAAGTGTTGTCAAGATACTCATTGTAAATCGAATCTTAACTATGGTGGGAGAGACAGACACCCGCAAAGCCACTTGTGCAAAGCAAGTTGCACGTCAAGCGTGGAGCAAGTCTCATGTGCGATGACATGTAATGTTAGCCCGAGCCGCTTCATCCCACCATGCCGCAAGATGCAAAGTACACGCTAAGACACCGACAACAAAACCATCAACGCCCACGAAAACATTGTGTTCTACTCGTGCAACAGATCTACGCATAGATACGGCTCTGATACCACTGATGGGTTCGTAGCATGGAAAACAAAAAATTTCTACCACAAGAACGAACAAAACCCAGATCTAATCTAGATAACAGCCAAGATCTAATCTATTAGACATGAGCAACGAGATAGATAGGAACTAACCCTCGTAGATCCGAAAGCGTTAACGAGATTAGATCTCGTGGTTGATGTAGTCGATCACTTGCCGATCTCAAGACCGTGTGGACGATCCTTCCGGCGTCGCGTTCCAGCAGCGCTCCCGCAGTCGGTCAAGTTGACGATCCTTCCAGCGCCGCGTTTCGGCAGCGCTTCCGCAGTTGGTCACACGTGCGGAGTCGAAGCAGACCTTCCTCTCCTCGTTCCAGCGAGCAGCGGAGGTAGTAGATCTTCTCCACGGAATCCCAGCAGCACGACAGCGTGGTGTTGGTGGTGGAGTAGAGAATTCTGCAGGGCTTCGCCTATGCCTGTGCAGAAGAAAGGAGGAGGAGAGAGGCGGCAGAGATTGGAGTTGTGGGAGAGGGCTTGGAGGGGGCGCCCCTGCCCTTCTATTTAAGGGGGGAGGCGCGCCTGGGGTGGGGGAGTCCTAGTAGGACTCCCCTCCTATGGCCGGCGGTGGGAAAGGGGAGGAGTCCTCCTCCCCCACGAATCCGTGTCTTGCCCCACTAGGTTTCCTTTGACCCTTTCTTGGTTTTCAAGCAAACTGCAAGAAATCCTCTAGAACCTTCCAAAACATTCCGAAACCTTCTAGAATCTCCATACAAACACTCCGGAACATTTCCTAACTCAGAAAATGATCCCCTATATATGAATCTTATTCTCCGGACCATTCCGGATCTCCTCGTGATGTCCCGGATCCATTCCGAGACTCTGAACAACATTCGGTCTCCAACACACATTCCATATCTACTTAAAACAACTTCGAACCTTAGGTGTGTCAGAGACACATCTCCTATCAATAACCATCAGCGGGACCTGGAGATCCATAATGGCTCCCACATACTCATCGATGACTTTGTGATCGATTGAACCATTTACATACGAAACCAATTCCCTTTGTCACGCGATACTATACTTATCCGAGGTTTGATCGTCAGCATCTCCATACCTAGTTCTACCTCGTTACTGATAAGTACTCTTTACTCGTTCCATGATATGTCATCCCTTGTGACCTAGTCACATGCTTGCAAGCTAACTAGATGACATTCCACCGAGAGGGCCCAGAGCATATCTATCCGTCATATGGATGGACAAATCCCAATCTTGGTTCATGCGCTTCAACACATACTTTCAGAATACCCAATGACACTTTTATAACCACCCAGTTACAAAGCGACGTTTGATGTCATCAAAGTATCCATCCAGTGATGGTGATTAACATAACCTCATGGTCGAAGGAATAGGTTACTATGTATTTGAAAGCTTACAGCAATACGAACTTAATGACTTGATCTTACTATGGGTGTGTGTCCATCACATCATTCTCCTAATGATATAACCTTGTTATTAATCACATCCTAATGTCCATGATCAGGAAACCATGATCATCAATTAATCAACAAGCTAGTTTAACAAGAGGCTTACTAGGGACTCTTATATGTTTACAAAACACACATGTATTAGTGTTTCCTAATAATACAATTATAGCATGGGATGTAAACATTTATCATAAACATAAAGATATAATAATAACCACTTTATTATTGCCTCTTGGGCATATCTCCAACAGCCTCCGGATCGTGAGGTTGAGTTTGTGATTGAACTTGAACATGGTACCGCTCCTATCTCCAAGCGGCCTTATAAAATGAGTCGTGCTGAGTTGGCTGAACTCAAGCGCCAGCTTGATGAACAAGAGAAGTTGGGTTTCATTCAGCACAGTACTTCTTCTTGGGGTAGCCCAACCATCTTTGTGAAGAAGCGAGACAAGACTGATAGACCTTGTGTTGACTATCGGGCTCTCAATGTTAAAACCATCAAGAATAAATATCCCCTTCCGTGGATTAATGATCTCTTCGATCAGCTAGCTGGAGCTGTGGTATTCTCTAAACTTGATTTGAGAAGTGGATATCATCAAATCAAGATTCGCAAGGAAGATGTTCCCGAAACAGCTTTCACCACCCGCTATGGCCTGTACGAGTACACAGTCATGTCTTTCGGTCTCACCAATGCACCTGCCACCTTCTCGAGGCTTATGAACTCGATTTTGATGGAGTATCTTGATAAGTTCGTTGTGGTCTATCTGGATGACATTCTAGTCTATTCTAAGTCAAAAGAAGAACATGAAGAACACCTTTGGTGTGTCCTAAACAAGCTTCGTGAGAACCGCCTGTATGCAAAGTTCTCCAAGTGTGAGTTCTGGCTGCCTCAAGTCACCTACCTTGGTCACGTCATCTCTGCCAAGGGCATTGCCATCAACCCAGAAACTATTAAGACAATTATGGACTAGCTTCCACCCATAAATGTCAAAGAAGTCTGGAGTTTCCTTGGTTTGGCCAGTTACTGCTGTCGCTTCGTTCAAAACTTCTTGAAGATTGCGAAGCCTCTTACCGATCTCCTCAAGAAAGGCAAGAAATACCTTTGGACTCCTGCATGTCAAGCAAGTTTTGAAACACTAAAAGAGAAGCTCACTTCCACACCAGTCTTGGTTCCTCCAGATACATCAAAGCCTTTCCAGATATTCTGTGACGCCTCATTGCAAGGATTGGGTGCGGTCCTTATGCAAGAAAAACAAGTTGTTGCTTATGCCTCTCGGCAGTTGAAGACACATGAGATCAATTATCCTACACATGACCTCGAACTCGCAGTAGTTGTCTTTGCTTTGAAAGTATGGAGGCATTACTTGCTTGGCAACCGTTGTGAAATCTTTTCTGATCACAAGAGTCTGAAGTATATATTCACACAGCCTGATCTCAACCTTCGTCAGAGGAGGTGGATTGAAGCAATCAATGATTTCGATTTGACCATCAACTACACTCCGGGCAAAGCTAATGTCATGGCCGATGCTCTCGGCCGAAAAGCTTATGTCAATAATCTCATGGTGGAAGAACAACAGCCTCTCTTGTGCGAGGAATTCCGCAAGCTCAACCTTGAAATTGTGGATCAAGGGTATCTTCTGAACCTTCTGGAAATACCTCACTTGGAAGAAAAAGTTTGCTCCATTCAACTTGGTGATCCTTACACTAAAAAGATCATCTCCAACATTCAGGTTCCGAAGTATGAGTCTTTCCACGTTGACGACCAAGGCACTCTTTTCTTTGAACACCGGATGTTTGTTCCGAACTACCTGGGTTTAAGAGAGCAAGTTCTCAAGGAGGCGCATGATTCTGTTCTCTCTATCCACCCTGGCAGCACTAAGATGTACATGGACTTGAAAACACAGTATTGGTGGCCTGGGTTGAAACGATATTGTGCCAAGTATGTCTCGGAGTGTGATGTCTGTCGCAGAGTTAAAGCTGTCCATCAGAAACCTTCCGGTCTTCTACATCCATTGAAGCCTCCGGAATGGAAATGGGAGAAAGTAGAGATGGACTTCATCACTAGTTTTCCAAGGTCGCAGAAGGGCAACAATGCAATCTTTGTTGTCATCGACAGGCTTTCTAAAGTAGCTCACTTCTTTCCCGTCAAGGAAACAATTTCTGCAATTCAGTTGGCCGAGCTCTATATCAACAGAATTGTCTCTCTGTATGGGGTTCCTCTTGAGATCAGTTCAGACCGTGGAAGCATCTTCACTTCCAAGTTCTGGGGAAGTTTCCAAAATGCTTTGGGAACAAAATTGAACTTCAGCACCGCTTACCACCCTCAGTCGCAAGGACAAGTTGAAAGGATCAATCAGATTCAGGAAGATATGCTCCGTGCTCGCATTATCTCTTTCGGCATGAAGTGGGAAGAATGTTGTCCTTATGCTGAATTCTCTTACAACAACAGCTTCCAGAAAATTCTAAAGATGGCACCGTTTGAGGCTCTCTATGGTCGCAAATGCAGAACTCCGATTGGTTGGTCGGGCGCAGGTGAAACAATATTGTGTGGCCCCGACATTGTAACTCAAGCGGAGGAGAAAGTTCACATCATTCTTGAAAACTTAAAGATTGCTCAAAGTCACCAGAAGAGCAATTATGACAGAAAGCACATGGACATGGAGTATGTCCCTAGTGATCTCGTTTACCTTCGTGTCACTCCCATGAGAGGCACGCACCGCTTTGGTATCAAAGGAAAGCTGGATCCTAGATACATTGGTCCTTTCAAAATTCGTGGAAAAGAGGAGAAGTTGCTTATGCTCTTGAGCTCCCTGAAAAACTCAAGGTTCATGATGTCTTTCATATCTCTCAGCTCAAGAAGTGCTTCAAGGATCCCATCAGGACCGTGAACATGAACTCATCAATCTACAAGAAGATCTGTCTTATCAAGAACACCCCATTAAAATTCTAGAAGTCGCAGAAAGAAGGACTCGCAATAAGTCCATCAAGTTCTGCAAGGTGCAATGGTCTCACCATTCCGTTGATGAAGCCACTTGGGAACGTGAAGATGAGCTCAGTGCCAAGTATCCTACCCTCTTTGAGTCTTCTTCTTCTTCCTAGAATCTCGGGGTGAGATTCCTGTTTAGTGGGGGAGAGTTGTAGCATCCCAATTGTCTAACAATTGTAATACTACTTGGTCTAGTAATATAATGGCTACTTCCTACATATAATTGTTGCATCATAATTATATCATGCTCATATCATCATGCCACCTTGCATTTGAGCATCATATAAAACCTTTTCCCTTTTGGTTCTTCTCTCATATGGAATATTAGTTGTATTTGCCTCTTATTATATTGTATTTGGTTCTTGATAAATGCTTGATGCCCAAGTGGAGTTGGGGGCATATCTCTTATTAACTCCACCACCTTTCTTGACACCACCCCATCATTCCACCATATGTGAGCATTGCATTTTATTTGAGGTTATCTCTAGCTCATGTGGGTTGGAATGGATCCATTTCTATTTCTACATGCTCTCACACTAGCATCTTGATGTTTTCACATGATTGATATGTGGAGCCACCTGGGCATGCTTTGTGAGTAATACCCTTTGGCTAGCTTCCATATGGATTGGTTTGGTATAATTGCTCATGTTGGAATATTTTGAGCATAATATGCACATGGTGGAATATACACACTAGAATGTCCAAAATATATTCAAATATGATCATTCCATCCACTCCACATGGAACCCTCTTTTAAATCCTTTTAGCTTGGCCATTACCACATATTCTTGGAATGCACATGAATAAATGCCATGAGAATTTATTTTTGTTTTCTCAAGATTAAAACATGGCATTTAATGTTTTGCATGGGCGATCCAACCTTCACCACTATTTAATTTCCTTTGTTTTATCTTTGTTTTTGAGTGGTTCTTTTCTTGTGAGCTCTCTCTCCCTCGTAATCCTTTCACCTTGTTTGTTTCCTTGCCATGTGCCCATCAAGCCACCCTCACATGTGTAAATGTCATACATGAGCATGTGAGTCTTCATTCACATCCCTCTTTCCCTTACACTTGATTAAACCTTGATCATGCCTCATCTAACCATAATCTCACCTTTCTCTCTCACCTCTCCACCATACCACCCCTTCATGCTTGATCTTGTTTGCTCATGTGTAAAACCCTAACCACCATGTCATCCCTCTCTCACTTTTCTCGTCAAATCCCTAACTCCATGCCACACCCTCTCCATGCCGAAGCATTCCCTCTCTCTCGGACAGCAAGGCCCCACATAGCCACCCTACTCTCCCTGGCCCACACCGGAGCTACCCCATCTACCCCCCAACCCTAACCTAAGCCTCCCTCTCTAGCTAACCCTAGCTACCCGGACCTCCCCTCTCCTTTCTTTATTCCTCCCTGCCATGCTGGCCCCAGCCTGAGCCTCTCCCTGCCCTGTGCTCTCCTCTCTGTTGGCCCACCGGCAGCCCCTTCCCCTGGCCTCCCACGGCGTGCACGTGAGAGCGAGGAAAAAGGTGGCCGAAGCCACCTTTACACGCCGTCGCCCCCACGGCATCTCCCAGCACACCTCCCTCCTTCTTATCCCCCTACCGACCCTGTTGTACCCAAACCTTCCCCTGGCCTCGCATCGCAGCCCCTCTTCTCCCCCGCTACTTTTTCTCCATCACCGGCAATGCTTCGGCCTCCTCTTCTCCTCGGCTTACCACGGCGGTGGGCGGGTGTATCTGGTTGTCGGGGAAGCGGCCGGCCTCCACGACGTCGCCCCTGCGCGCCCCAGCGAGGAGGAGCCGGACCCTGCGCTGCATCGTCGACGCTGTCGCCCTCCGCAAAACCTAGCACCCCGGCCTCTGCGTCCCCGTCGCTCCGTCATCTCCCGCACTGATCCGCCGCCGTCAACCTCTCCGCGGTGAGTCCCTCTCCCGCCTAGACACCCTCTGCCTCGCCCTAGATCCCTAGCCTCGCCGGGCGTTTCCCCGAACGCTCTCGGTGCGCCGTGGCCGCGGGCGACTGCATGTTGGCGCGTCGTGCCGCGACTTACCTAGGCCCCGTTCGCCTACCTGTCACCATCCCATGCCCAGCCGCACTGGTTACCGCCTCCGCGCGCGAGCCCCAGGTCCCCGGTTTGAATCCCCGCCCCGCCGTGCCGCGCGCGTCCATCAGATCCGTCAGACCGAGGAGAAGATCGACAGTAGCCTTGCCCCTTTTTGCACATACGCCCCTGCGTCTTTTGCCGCTCAACCCGCGGTACGTTGAGCCCCACCGGTCAGCCTCCCTGTGATTTTTACAAAAAGGCACCCGCATTTTCTGCACACTCAACCCACGCTCCCGCTCGTACCCACCTGTCAGCCTCTGCGGGCTCAGCCGCTGGCACGTGGACCCATAGCCTGCTGGCCCACCTGCCATTCGCAGAGGCTAGGAAAACCCACGGTGTAAAAAGTTTTCTGCGCACTGCGTCGCCCAGTCAGGCCGGTCCCATCCGTCAGCGACTGGGGCTGGAGTAGGGCTGGGTAACAAAAGTATTTCCGTTGATCCGTTTTAATAAAACAAAATCAAAAATGTTTAAATACCAATTCAAATCTGATTTTAATTAACTTTTAAATTATAAATCCAAATCATACAAATGGTATATGTTTTCGAATCAGAAAAATGTGAGGAATTCAAATATGCTATTCAAAATAATGTTTGAGCACTTTAAATTTTCGAGATGATTAAAATTACAATAAAATGCCCTTTTCCTTAATAAATTAATAACTTTATTTCTACAACTCCAAATTCAACAAATAATATCTCTAAATCGATTAGCGCGACGAGCCCGTTCTATCTATGTAGTCCTTGTTCTGAATTGAAGCATGAATCATGCCATATTTAAAAATCAGAACTGTTTATGACAATAAAACTTAGCTAAATGATCAATAAAATGCTTTATTCTTGTCCTCACACCTCACTCATGCCATGCTACTTTATTGCCATGTAAATTGTGCATCATTCATCATGGCATGCTTGTTTGCTTGTCGCATTTTAATTCATATGCTTGTGCACTTTATTTATGTTGGCCCTTGTTTGTTTGGTTCTTCTTCGAATAGACGCCCAGCAGGAGAATTATCAGGAATCACAGGAGTTCTACCCAGATCCATCTCTCGTTTCAACTCAGCTACCAGGCAAGCACTACCACATGCTTGCATACATATAGTACCTATTGCCTATCTTATTCTTGCATCATTGAGTCGCGATTGCATTAAATTGAATCCCCAGTACTACATAGCCTTTACTTGTAAACCCCACCGAAGCTTGTTCCTCATTCCCATGAGCCATTACTACAGGAGTTGTTTGAGCCATGCGAGTCGTATAAAAGCATGTGTAGGGTATGTGAGTGTCGGATGGATAACGAGGTACCTAAACAACTTAACCTGAGTAGTAATGGGATAACTAATGAAAGAGGCATCGGTGAGCAATATCTGCTATTTGGTTTTTCATGCTCACTTGTGTCTCGTAGGACCCCGAGTACTTGATTCCTGTTCCTTGACTATTCGCACTATCCACATCCGGGAGGCCTTATGGACCCCCCTGAGCCAGAGCTTGATTCATTCCTATTTCTTGGGGCCACAATTAGTTTGGGGCTTTATTACTATCTTGTACTTATGCCATGTTTACTGTTTTATTTAAGATTCTGCGAGGAGCACCTGTACTGTTTTGGATCGTGACACGTTTTCGCTGTATTGACAAGCCCAGTCACATTTTCGGGTTCCCAGTCGTTTACCGCCGTCCACACAAACCCTGGGTCCGTTCCGGAGCCGGTCAACTTCGTTGCGGGTAGCTTAGTGGGGTGGCCCCCTGAAATATTTCTGAATCCTGTGATCGCTTTTTCGTGAATGCCTCGTTGGGTTTTGAGTTGGTTTTTACGAGGTTGATCGAGTGTGTGTTGCTATTTGTGCACCCTTGCAGGGTAAATCTTTCTGAAAGCCGTGTCCGCGGTTATGGACGACTTGGAGCATAGTTTCTCGATCATAAACAAGTATAACTAAAGTGCCGCGTTTAATCTGACTAAATACCTGACTAGTAAACAGTGCAACACTCATGGAATGGTTAATAAAACTGCCAACAGATGGGTTGTTCGTCCGCTTTCTCGTTGGTAAGCGAGAAGGAGGATGGATCTGTTAATTATACTGTTATAATTAAAGGACATCCGTCTATCATTGGTTAGGCGGATGGTTAGCGAGTATCTATAGACTTGTTAGTTATTATCTTTTGCTGCAATTGTGTCACCCCAGGTTTTGTAAACTTTAGAGGCATAAAGACTTGCTGAGTACCCCTAGGGTCTCACACGATAAATTGTTTGATTCAGATGAACAGGTGTACTCGCAAGATGGATACTGGGTGGAGGAGACGGATGATGTTGGCAACGATCACTCGGTGTAGAGATTCCGGGAACGGGGATCCGCGAGATTTGTGGGCGGGATGTGTTTATTTGTGTGGCATCTTATGCCGATTTGCTTCTTATCCGTACTCGGATCTTGTCTTCTGCTTCTGCCTAATACTCTGATGTTTGATGTATGAGGAGCTATCCTAAAATATTATCTCTATCTAGGATATTTGAATCTTGCCGTATGGCGTTGCAATATTTCTATTTATTTTAGCTGGAATGGCTCTGAGGACTGTTGTATGTGGCTTGCATACATACTCACTTGTGTATGTAGTTGATCCCTTCGCCTGCCGATTACGCCGCTCGTTCTTGTCCCGATGCTCTGAAAGTGGTTAGGATGGCCGAAAGGTCTACTGTGAGTGGCCTCGGGCCCCACCGTACTATTTTAACCACTTTCGCTTATCCAGGCATGTAACTAAGAGCGTAATTCACTGAGGTAGTTACACCGGGGTCCCACAGACCTGGTATCAGAGCCATCCTGACTGTAGGAGACCTTAGTTAGCATGGACGTTAGACAGGAAATGACAAACCTATTTTCCAAAAGACAAGGGGAAAAAGATGACTATTTGCAAAAGTGCTTACGTCTTCTCCCCCTCTATTTCGAATAACTACTTAAACTAATAAGATTTCATAAGCTTAAAATCCTGCACACCGTCACTAACCTAAACCCATCTCACCAATCTGCTGTAGATGGCCTCCTTCCGCTCAGAGAGCATCATTGTCGGAGAAAGTTTCTGGCCCTTTGAAGAGCAGCTTCACTACCTGCTAAAGATAGTCAAGAGACCCGTGCCAATCATTGAAGGAACATAACTTCCTCGCAGTAACACCAATGTGATGCAATGGGTCATCAAGGCTGTAATTCCTTCCCCCGATGAGGACACCTTGCCCACAATCTTCATCTTCCTCGATAGCAACTGGGTAGGTGGCATGGTGCGAGCCATACCGCACATCATGGCGCGCCTCTTCAAGATCCACGAAGATGACTTGAAGGATACTCCCTACCACTTGTTCAGAATGAGAGACGAAGACGGACTCCCCACTAAGTCTTTCCTCACCTACTGCATTGGGAATCAGCTGGAGAATATGGAATACCTACTCTAGCGCTCCCAGGAAGATCTTGACAAGGCCAGACGCGACAATCTGCTTCTAAAGATGGACATTGACCTACTCTGTAAGCGCGAAAGAAGTCTTCAGGCCACCAATGCCCGATTGACAAGAAAGATGATCACTGAAGTACCCCCAACCCCTGAAGACGAGAACCCCAGAACTGACGACAAACTCTCCTTTCTCAATGAGTACGAACCAATCGTCCAGTCACCCGCGCCGACCGAGTCAACCCCCAACCCCACACCATGGGAAGGCACCACTCTCACCTTCACTGAGACGAGCTGAATATCCTGCAAACCATAGAGGATCTGTAGTGGTTAGAGACCCCGAATGCTATCCAAGACTTCCACCGGTGCACCCTCCGAGTAATCACCCACGTCGCTATACTCGCCCCCTCTAGCAATAGGGTAGAGTCATGTATCGTCCCTGAACGCGTTTTGTAATGCCTAAGTACTATTAGCACCCTCGGGTGCAGTTTGGTTGGTATGTAATGACTTCCTTGATTGCTATGCTTGCTTGAATTGTTTCCTTTTTGCGTGTTTTACCCAAGTCATTGCATCAGACCCAACCCGCATCGTCTGCCACCAATAAGACCTCTCCTAGGATGGCCATGAAGACCGGAGGCTCGAAGAAGGCATGTAGCCGCTGCGGAGACGAAGGAAACCTAGCCAACAGATGTTTCGGCCACTGCCCCAACTGTGGAGAACCCCATTCCCAAAAAGTTTGCCCAACTCGACTTATCACTTGTTTCCTCTGCGAAGGCCAAGACCATGTTCCCATAAAGTGTCCAGTATATTCCCTCATTGGCAGGGCCTGCCAACCTCCCGACGTCAGCATGGAAAACTCATCAACTCAGCAACGACGAAAGAAGAGCCCCTGCTTCACGTGTGGAATACCCGGTCACTTTAGCAGAGAATGCCCCGAGAGAAAATCTGCCAAGACTTCCGCAAAAGAGAAGCTCGAAGACATCCAAGGTCCCCTTCCACAGAAAATATGGTCACCCTACCGCTCGTTTCCATGCAACTCAAGACTGAAGATGTCCCTCGCCCCCCCTAGAGGACAACGCCCCGTGGAAGTAAAGACCTAGAGAGAAGCTCCTTGACTCACCACTAGAACTCCCGAACTTCAGCAAGTGCAACTTGTATTTAAACTAGCCCATGTCCCCTGGGAGCGCCACCTATGTTGATACCCTCTCTTAAGTCGATGTCAGCTACCTTAAGAACCATCTTTTGACGCCCTCCTAAGAAAGTCCCCTAGTTGTGACTCTCCGAACTACCCAAGTCAAGTCCTAAGAGGAAAAGACTGCATCTTTCCCTCAAAATAAATAACCTCGTTGCCCGACCGTGAGACCCGAAGACACAGATCTCAGAGCACAGACGTATCCCAGACTTTACAGACTTGGTCACAGACTTGGATTCAATAACCCACTTAAGGGAAGTGCCATAGACCCTTACTAAAGAAAGATCCCTCCCCGCAACCATGGTTGAAGCCAGCTCGACCCCCGAGTTTCAAGAAGATTGAAGTTCAACCTTGCTGTGAAGGTGTTTCCCTTCGAAGGCAAAGTCAGCAAGTTAGCCCGCAAGAAACACATGGTACCAACTCCGAGAAAAATCCCCTAACCGTATCCTCCGTAATCTCAGGACGAGATTCTTTTAAGGGGGAAAGGTCTATGACATCCCAATTTTAGCAACCCAGATTAGTTGTCCCGAATGCAAAAATCAGGGGGAACAAAAACTTTTTCTTGTGCTTTCGTGCAGTGCTTGCTTGTTGTTTGTGTGCACTTGTGCTTATGAAGTGTATCTTAGGATACTCCTTACCTCACCCTCAGTTGACAAAAGCTATTTACCCAAAAAACTATCTTGGCTTACTTTACATATTCTCAAACGTTCCGGCATTTCAAAACAGGAGCCAAGATGCGTATGTAACCAACACTATTTTTGGTAGCTTCCATTAAAAAAACTATGGAGAAATATATAATACAATCTCCTTATGTTTTCAAGACAGAGCACTCAAATACTCTTATCTCTAGCTTTACCAAAACCTCCTTTCAAAGCATTTGAATTCTACTCTTGGTAGAGATACCAAGAACCCTCCTCTGGTTCAAAACTCAACCTCTTCAAAATGCACCCAACCTTACCTCAAGCTAGTCTTGATGGTGACCCCTAGTAGTAGTTGATTTGTGTATAAGATGAGTTGCTTTGATCTGCTGATTGACTTGTGCTTAGGAAGTAGTATGAGACACTCTAGGATCTCATCACTAGGATAAAAATGTTTCCCCAATCATCAATCCCTAAGCAAGAAAGCAAACCTTGTTATGATCTCTAGCCACTAGGTGATCATCTAAAACCCTTAATTAGATCCACTCGGAGGATCTCCATCCTAGATGTTTCCATGTCCTTAAGAGAAGCCTCAAGCAAGAATATATTCTACTCACTCTACACCTCAATATCACCCACTTGTGAAAGCTCTAATACGTTGAAACTCCTCCAAGAACATTCCCTCACATACTCTAGTCAAATTCCTCAAAACTGCCCAATTTGACTAAGTCTGGAAACAGTTTCAGGCTCACCTTTTTGAATGCCTCCTTTACTCAAAACATGTGCATTTTTGGAAATGCACTTGAATCATAGTGATAACCATCCTTAGGACTACCAAGGCCCACATTAATCCCTGGTTAGATCCTCCTCCAACCCACTTGTCCATGATGGTTTTTCAGACAAGAAAATATCATTTCCTGCGAAACTAGTCCTCCTACCTAATTTGGTAGAAGCTCACACCCTCCCACAACCTCCTTTGGACCAACTCTCTGTATGGTTGTGTTCTACTCATTGATGTCTATAAGAACCTACTTCACTTGTCCCAAGTGGAGATCTGTGCTTATTAAACCCACATGGTTTTGAAGGCATCATGACACTTTCTGCATGGCAGCGTTAATTTCAACAAAGTTTGCCATCACCCCTAGATCACCTCAATTACAATTAATCCAAACTCTTTCTGACATGGTCATCTATATGAACTAGGTTACCTATCCATCTATCTCTTGCACCAAGGTGAGCTCTGAGATCCAAGATGCAAGCATGTTTTGGTGGTATAAAAATAACACCACCCTAGATCATCAACTCATGGTTTTCCATACTTGTCTAGTTGGATTTCCATTCCTCAAGGTTGCAAATGCTTGCTAAACCTTGTCCACCTCACCTACCTTCATCTCCAAGATTTATCAATAATTATCCACAATTATTGTGGCCCCAAAACTATTTAATTACTTAAATAGTCAAAATCTCCAAAACTCCCTCCCTAAAGGAAAGTTTGGTTTTTACCAAACCACTTCCTCAAATTTGACTCCTGAGAGTCCCACAAGTCATAGCCTATCTTTCCTTCTCAAAAATAAATATTTTTGAGAAGCTTTATTATTTCTTTTTGACCTTTTTCTTAAAAGGCTGAATTGGAATAATAATTGTTTTAATTACTTTTATTCCTAAATATATCTCGGGAAAATTCCCCTAAGTGTGGATTCACATTTGGGACCCTCCCACACCAAAATCCAACCTTGCCCAATGAGAATTTATCAAATGATATTCTAGAAACCATTTCTATCCTTTTGAGTAATTGGATTTAAGTGGACCTAAACCCCACATAAAAATCCCAATTAAATCCTAGGAGTCTACCTTGACCTCAGCTACCTACCAGTACCCTTTCCTCCTCTGGTCCAATGCAAGAATTTGGACTTCCTTCACAACCATATTTTACATCAATAATGGTCAATTAAGCAAACTTCTACTCTAGCCACTCCCAAACACCATCAAGGCTTGATCCAAGCTTAATCTCAGCACCATGACACCTCCCTGGTCGACTAGTACTGTAGCTCCACCCCATAAAATCCCCATTGTACCCTTGTACTAGTGGTAAGAGGAGATTTAACCCCAATTCTTATAAGGATCAACCCAACTTAATTACCACTAATGCCACCCCCTCTCTCTGGTCCAGCACGACACAATACCCACAATACCCCTCTCCACCTCCCCCTGGACCAATCACTGGCCAGCTTTGCTCTCCCCCTTGTCCTAAAGGGTAATTCACCTCATCTAGTCCTCCCCCATGGTATAAAGTCCAGCAGCCCTCCCCCAGCCAGCCCCTGCCCTCATTTGCTTCCCGTCACTCCCACCTGCCTCCCCCGAGCACCACACCCCCTCCCCTGCGCTGTGCTGTCCGAAGGAAGAAGGAGAGGAGCTCTCGGCCTCCTCTCAAAAATCGAGCAAGGCTCTCTCCCCTCTGCTCCATTCCTTCTGCATGTCAGCCCACGAGTTCCCCTAGCTCTCCTCTACCTGACCATGCCCTCCTTTTTTTCCAGGGCCAACTCATCTGTCCCCGCTGGCGAACACCGACGAGTTCATCCTCGACCACCGCGTCGTCCTGCCTCCTCCTCGATCTCCCCCGAGCCCCCAGGTATCCTCCCCGCTCCTCCCCGCTCTGCCTAGGGTTTCTGTCGCCGGTGATCTGTCTCTGTGAAGACGACGTCGGCGAGCCGTCCATCGCGACTAGATCCGACGGTCACCGTTGCTCGGTACCGCTTCGGCGCTCTCGCTCGCTGACAGCGGGCCCCGTTAGTCAGGTTCGAACTGCCAGCTCCCACGGGTCGCGCTACCCCGCTATGGGCCGAATCCCCCTCTCCAGCCCAGTAACTCCCCAGATCCGGCCTGCTTCACCCTTTTTATTTTTATTTTAGCAGATCCATTTATTCCAGAAATGTTTCTGCTAGGTTTGAATCTAATTAAAATAGTAAATCAAATCCATTTGCCTAGATCTAAAAATCTGGTGGTTCTCTGATGTTTTCCCAAACATGAAGAGGCAACCCCATGCTCAAAATAAATTCCAATATTGCCTAGTAATTATTCTGCTAATATGGGTCTAGAACACTATTTGAAATCCACAGAAAGTTCCACATCTCCATTTGAGATGAACCAAAGCCCTGCTGGAAGGTATTTGACATACCTATCCCCCAACACTGGTCCTATACCCAGATGAACAGTATGTTGCCTTTAGGAAAAATAACAAAACTAGCAACTTTCGTCTTAAATAAATTCCCCAGGTCAAACCAAAGGTGTTATTGACCTAATTCCAATTCCTAGTACTCACTATGATTAATATCTACCAAACCCCAGCAGTTCATAATTTATTGAGCTCTAGATAAATTTTGGTGATTTAAATTCTTACGTAAGGAGTATTTGGCAACTCCAATCTGAGTGAATCCAATTTCTACAAAAATGTATTTTAAATACCAATCAACTGCCCTTGGAACCAACTAGATAGCATATGTAGAATTAATCTGGTAAAAAGGAGAAGAACTATACATAACTGTCTTTGGGAATTTCCTAAGGGCATTCTGGTAATTATTTGGACAATGTTCCAACTCTAGGTGGTTCAGTACAACAAGTACTACCAAACCATTCAAGGAAATAATTTTTGGAGCTCCAGAACTTTTCTGGTGAATTATTTCCTCAAACTAGAGTTTAATCCACTATTAAAAGCATAACTCCATCTAGAAAAGTGATGATCAAGTGAAACCACGTGTGATGGTTTTGTCTTGTCAAGAACTATCCATGGATATCACTTTTGCCCTTTTGTAACCTACTGACCATAGATCCCTAATCCAAGCTCTTTGTATCTAGCCTTGACAACTATCTTCCAAGAGAAAACCACCCCAGTGGCAATCTTGTAAATTCCACCATTTGAATCCCACCCATCCAACAAATCCCAAGTCCAGTAGTACTTCTCATCTTTGCTTGTTGTATGGTTTGATACTTGTATGCCTTGTATGGATTGTGGTATTGTTTGCTTGCATGTATACCCGATGACGACGATAGTGTGAGTGTCTAACGATAGGAAGGACGGGTTTTCTTACTATTATATTATTGGGTATTCTTGGTCATCTGAAGTAGTCCAGGGACTTATTGCTAATCATAGGCAAGACACCATTCCCGAACTCTTAAATATGTCCTACTCTCCTTTACTTGTTTTGTATCCTTTTATAAATTGCATTATTTACCTGCATGTTTTGTTTTATAAATACTGCGTTAGTAACTTGGCTCCTCCAAGTTATGATTTCGTGTCCTTCGAGCCACCACACTGATGACCCCATCATTTATCCCCTTTACACCGATAGTACGATGGTTAGCATCCTACCTCCTTAGAAACTCCGGTTTCGAGAAAACTAAACTTTTTTGGGATTTACCAACCAAAAATGTTTCAAAACCATTTGTAAAACTCTAGGAAGAGGCATCGTTCCCAGTGGAAGTTTTAACAAAGTAAATGGTGATGAGGAGAAAGAAGAAGTGGAAATGTGATGGGTTGTTCTACGCCTTTACTGGAACAATTTTTATCCACCTAACCACATTACCCCAGGTTGTTGGGGCTTAACTCGTAGTTTGTCCAGATTTGCGGAGGAAACTTCTACCATGCTTATAGGGAGAAATCCCTGGAATCTCGGGCCGGCGTCCCAGATCTAGGATCTGAAGCCTGTCGCTTGCCTCGGCAAGAATGAGCTTGAACAATCAGGAGTCCGGTGCAACAATTGTGTCTCCCGCGGACGGTAAGACTTAGGTAGTACGGAAGGAAGTGGAGTCACCAAATTGAAGGTATAAGCCAAGTTACGTCTTGGGTATGCGCGTGTACGGAAGAAAGGACTATGGCTAGGAGCCACATACGCGTTGCCGGGGAGATAAAACACAACAGGAAAAGCATGCCTTTGCTAGTGTAGAGAAGCAAAAAGTTAGGTTTGATTATCTGGACCCCATCTACAGTGGTAGTGGGCCGTGGTTATATCCCGCTGGATGTATTGATTCTTGTGGGTAAAGTGTGCAAAGTTTGCAGAGTCTAACCTATTCAAATAGCCGTGTCCACGGTCAAGGATGGTTGTAAAGGTGTTGGCTAGGAGTACCCAAATTGTGCTTGTTTGGGAAACAAGTAATTTGAGGACGAGGGTTCCGGGGGAACCCAAGTTCGAAAGCTTTGTTTTGACCCAAGGCGTCGAAGATGTTTAAAAAGGGTTTTCAACTAAAAAAACTGTTTTCAAAACACGTTTTCAACCAAGACATGGACATGTCTGGATTTATAAAACAGAAGCATGTTTTCAAAACTCTTTTTCAACAAAGATATGGAGATGCCATAACTTCAAAGTTAGTTTAGTCTTTTCAAAAGCAACCCCAGATAGAGCTATCTCGCCACAGCCATAATTGCATTTCCTTTGTTCACTTATCCTGGTGGTTTTGCGAGGACATTCAAAGTACTCACGGCTCTGTCCCTGGCTATTTAATTGGCCAGAATTTCATAGGTTCAACTTCGGAAGATCCAGGTGACGTTCGTGTGAGCTAGGCCGTCTTCCCAGTCAGCTGCCTGTAGGTTGAGGAACGAGTGGGCCCCGCGCTTGGCGATGTTCCACTGCTAAGATTGCTGTAGCCATAATGGCAGTTATGTAAGTCTTGTACTTTCGTTATGTTTCGGATGATTGTAATGATTCCTGTCGGTTATGTTCCACGGCTCACTGATCATGGGAACGTGGAAATAGGCATAACAGGGATTTCTCGGATGATAAACCCGAGGGTCCCACAGGATCTGCCCGAGACCGGCGGGGGCCTCCTCGCCGGTGGCCACGGCGGATGCAGGGACGGGGACGTGGGGCTCCTCGCCGGCGGCCTTGGAGGCGCCGATGGCCACCGCGCTGATCTTCTCCATCGCCGGCATGGTTGGGGTTTTGTTGGGCGTTTGCAGAAGGTTATGGGACAGTGGAGACGGTTGAGTGAGCGAGTGCATGATGAGTGGGAGTGGGGAGGCCTCTATTAAAGGAGAAGGGAAGCGACGTTTCATTGCACTACCGTGCACCGCGTACGCTAATGCACCGTGCACGGCCACACGTGTCCGCTACCGCCCCGTGCACCACACACGCGTACTGTGAGTCATGTTTTTTCCCTCGTGTCTAACCATGGCGATTCAGTTGTACTCAGTTTTTCCCACCAACTATTGATCCTCTATGATCTAGCGGACATGATAACCCTTATATCTGTCGGGGGCACCCCTCTATCCATGAAAAATAACGAGTATGCCAGCGAAACTTTAACTCCATAGATGAACTTGAATATATTTTGAAGGGTACGAAAATAGAAATCCCCATATTATAAGGGTCTAGATACGGTAAGAGAACTACAAATATTATTAGTGGCTAGGCCAGCACAGTGACGGGGTTGGTCGGCTAGGAGTTGCTGATTCCTAAGTGAGGGGACACTAGGCCGGTCTTGACATACTCCCTCAGGAACTTGCCATAAGCAGCGTGCTTAGCCTTGGTCTACGACTTGTGTTTACTAGCCGGGCTTTTACCAATGCCAACCGCATGTGGAATCAAGCTGGCAATCCTCGCGTTGACTCCTTTCTTACAGAAAGGGCACTTGAGCTCCCCATGTCGAGTGCGGAAAGGGATTATCCCGCTCTTGAGCTTCTTCATCACATGGCGGCTCTTGTTGTCCCTGGTCTCCTTGTCAGAGTCCATCTCACTTGAATACACTTGTAATGTATGGAATACAAACTGAAATGAGCAAAGTAATAAATATATATTCCTTCCCCCATTCCAAGTTACTTTCGACGCAATAACATGTCTATACAGGTTCAGCAGTTCATTACAGCCGTCTCCCCAGCTCTTTCCTAAATTAATGTGGTTTGTGTTCTTGGTAACTTATTAATAAATAAATAATGTGGATTCATTCAGAACAGACTAGATCTCTCCATGTATCGGTTTGTACGTTGCATCTAATCATTAGGACTAGATTTTTTATGACGCTAGGATAGATTAAGCTCGAGCAGAAAATATGAAACATGTAGATATAGATGTACCTCTGGGTACACGAGCAGAGCGTCTTCATCAAACTCCACGCCCTCATCGGCTCCTCCGAAGTCGTCAGCACCGCCGAGCACATGGTCCCCCAAGGGGTTGAAATACACGTCCTCCTCGGCTTCTGCTGGGTCATGCTCCTGCAGATCCGCCGCGTGAAGCACCACCCCGGCGGCGATGCCCAGACACTCACCCCCACGCACTGGTTTCATGGAGAAGGTCCGTGCAAGTATGTTCAAGATTGTGGGGTTTTGCTAGATAGGGAAGAGAGAGTAGTGGATGAGTGCGAATGGAGGACCCGATAGGCTGGGTTTTTAATGCGGGGACGTTTAGGCCTCCTCGAGGGCCCCGGTTGGCAGCTCTTCCGGCTGCAGCTGCCGCGTGGAAGGTTTGTGTGGTGGGGGCCTGTCGGAAGTGAGAGTGCATGCGTGCTGCGTAGTAAAAATGGTATAGCCGGTGGTCCGTGGATGACCAGTTGTCGTGCAGTAGACATGTAGCCTTTGCAGACTAGATTAAACATGACATGACCACTTGACGATTGTTTCCATGGACGGCATCGTGTTCCTTCTTGTAGAAGTCTCGTTGAGGGAGACGTCTGTGTTGTCTTGTCCTGTCCTGTGAAGGGCACGACGTGTGCAACGATCCTCATTGGATCACACAGGATCAATGGTTGGTGCGCACGATCCGCGTGACAACTGTGACAACCAATCAGGGCGTAGTAGACAGATTGGGCACAATTTTGGGCTTCTACGAAAGAGAGGGGGGGGGGCAAAACTGGGTAGTATCAAAAAACCAAGGGCAAAGCTGAGTAGTATAAAAATATAAAGTGGGTGTCTTTTACAACAAAATGCATCGTGGCATAAATCAAATTATGCCAAGATAGATACATTAGAGTTCATTGCATGTGTATTCTTTCCACAAACCGCATATGTATCCACAAGAGTCATTGCATGTGTGCTCCTATCATGAACCACATTTGGATCAACCAGTGTCATTGCATGTGTGTTCTTTATACAAACCACATATGGATCAACCAATGGCATTGCATGCGTGTTCTTTTCACAAACCAAACATGGATCAACCAGTGTTCACTGCATGTGTGTTCTTTCCACAAACCACTTATGGATCAACCAGTGTTCATTGCATGTGTGTTCTTTTCCACAAACCACTTATGGATCAACCAGTGGTCATTGCATGTGTGTTCTTTTCACAAACCACATATGGATCAACTATTGGTCATTGCATGTGTGTTCTTTTCACAAACCACATGTGGACCCACTAGAGTCATTGCATGCGTGTTCTTATACTAAAACACGCACTAGACTTATTGCATGTGTCTTCTTTTCCACAAACCACTTATGGATCCATTAGAGTCATTGCATGTGTGTTATTTCCACAAACCAAACATGGATCAACCACTAGAGTCATTGCATGTGTGTTATTTCCACAAACCACACATGGATCAACCACTAGAGTCATTGCATGTGTGTTCTTATACTAAAACCAGCACTAGAGTCATTGCACGTGTGTTCTTTCCACAAACCAATTATGGATCAACTAGTGGTCATTGCATGTGTGTTCTTTTCCACAAACCACATATGGATCAACCAGTGTCATTGCATGTGTGTTCTTTTCACAAACCACATGTGGACCCACTAGAGTCATTGCATGCGTGTTCTTATACTAAAACCAACACTAGACTCATTGCATGTGTGTTCTTTTCACAAATCACACATGGATCCACCAATGTCATTGCATGTGTGATCTTTCTACAAACCACACATGGATCAACAAGTGGTCATTGTATGTGTGTTCTTTTCACAAACCACATATGGAACCATTAGAGTCATTGCATGTGTGTTCTTTTCCAAAAACCACATATGGATCAACCAGTGGCCATTGCATGTGTGTTCTTTTCACAAACCACATGTGGACCCACTAGAGTCATTGCATGTGTGTTCTTTTCCACAAACAAAATATGGATCAACCAGTGGTCATTGCATGTGTGTTCTTTTCCACAAACCACTTATCGATCCACCAGTGTTCATTGCAAGTGTGTTCTTTTCCACAAACCACATATGGATCAACCAGTGGTCATTGCATGTGTGTTCTTTTCCACAAACAACTTATGGACCCACTAGAGTCATTGTATGTGTGTTCTTATACAAAAACTAGCACTAGAGTCATTGCATGTGTCTTCTTTCCACAAACCACACATGGATCAAGCAGAGTCATTGCAAATGTGTTCTTTTCACAAACCACACATGGATCAACTAGTGTCATTGCATGTGTGTTCTTTCCACAAACCACACATGGATCAACCAGTGGCATTGCATGTGTGTTCTTTTCCACAAACCACATATGGATCCATTAGAGTCATTGCATGTGTGTTCTTTCCACAAACCACACATGGATCAACTAGTGGCATTGCATGTGTATTCTTTTCACAAACCACACATGGATCAACCAGTGTCGTTGCATGTGTGTTATTTCCACAAAACACATATGGATCAACCAGTGGTCATTGCATGTGTGTTCTTTTCCACAAACCACTTATGGATCCATTAGAGTCATTGCATGTGTGTTATTTCCACAAACCACACGTCGATCAACCACTAGAGTCATTGCATGTGTGTTATTTCCACAAACCACACATGGATCAACCACTAGAGTCATTGCACGTGTGTTATTTCCACAAACCACACATGGATCAACCACTAGAGTCATTACATGTGTGTTCTTTTCCACAAATCACATGTGGACCCACTAGAGTCATTGCATGTGTGTTCTTATACTAAATCTAGCACTAGACTCAATTCATGTGTGTTCTTTTCACAAACCACACATGGATCAACCAATGTCATTGCATATGTGTTCTTTCCACAAACCACACATGGATCAACAAGTGGTCATTGTATGTTCTTTCTTTTCACAAACCACATATGGATCCATTAGAGTCATTGCATGTGTGTTCTTTTCCAAAAATCACATATGGATCAACCAGTGGCAATTGCATGTGTGTTCTTTTCACAAACCACATGTGGACCCACTAGAGTCATTTCATGTGTGTTCTTATACTAAAACCAGCACTAGACTCATTGCATGTGTGTTCTTTTCACAAACCACATGTGGACCCACTAGAGTCATTTCATGTGTGTTCTTATACTAAAACCAGCACTAGACTCATTGCATGTGTGTTCTTTTCCACAAACCACACATGGATCCACCAGTGTTCATTGCATGTGTGTTCTTTTCCACAAACCACATATGGATCAACCAGTGGTCATTGCATGTGTGTTCTTTTCCACAAACCACTTATGGATCCATTAGAGTCATTGCATGTGTGTTATTTCCACAAACCACACATGGATCAAGCACTAGAGTCATTGCATGTGTGTTATTTCCACAAACCACACATGGATCAACCAGTAGAGTCATTGCATGTGTGTTATTTCCACAAACCACACATGAATCAACCACTAGAGTAATTCCATGTGTGTTCTTTTCCACAAATCACATATGGACCCACTAAATTCATTGCTTGTGTGTTCTTATACTAAAACCAGCAGTAGAGTCATTGCATGTGTGTTCTTTTCACAAACCACACATGGATCAACCAGTGGTCATTGCATGTGTGTTCTTTTCCAGAAACCACATATGGATCAAACGGTGTCATTGCACGTGTATTCTTTTCACAAACCACATGTGGACCCACTAGAGTCATTGCATGTGTGTTCTTATACTAAATCCAGCACTAGACTCATTGCATGTGTGTTCTTTTCACAAACCACACATGGATCCACCAATGTCATTGCATATGTGTTCTTTCCACAAACCACACATGGATCAACAAGTGGTCATTGTATGTTTGTTCTTTTCACAAACCACATATGGATCCATTAGAGTCATTGCATGTGTGTTCTTTTTGAAAAACCACATATGGATCAACCAGTGGTCATTGCATGTGTGTTCTTTTCACAAACCACATGTGGACCCACTAGAGTCATTGCATGTGTGTTCTTATATTAAAACCAACACTAGACTCATTGCATGTGTGTTCTTTTCCACAAACCACACATGGATGCACCAGTGTTCATTGCATATGTGTTCTTTTCCACAACTCACATATGGATAAACCAGTGGTCATTGCATGTGTGTTCTTTTCCACAAACCACTTATGGATCCATTAGACTCATTGCATGTGTGTTATTTCCACAAACCACACATGGATCAACCACTAGAGTCATTGCATGTGTGTTATTTCCACAAACCACACATGGATCAACCACTAGAGTCATTGCATGTGTGTTATTTCCACAAACCACACATGGACCAACCAGTGTCATTGGATGTTTGTTGTTTCCACAAATCACATATGGACCCACTAGAGTCATTGCTTGTGTGTTCTTATACTAAAACCAGCACTAGAGTCATTTCATGTGTGTTCTTTCCACAAACCACTTATGCATCCACTAGTTTCATTGCATGTGTGTTCTTTCCACAAATTACATATGGACCCACTAGAGTCATTGCTTGTGTGTTCTTACACTAAAACCAGCACTAGAGTCATTGCATGTGTGTTCTTTTCACAAACCACACATGGATCAACCAGGGGCATTGCATGTGTGTTCTTTTCACAAACCACACATGGATCAACCAGTGTCATTGCATGTGTGTTCTTTCCACAAACCACATATGGATCATCCAGTGGTCATTGCATGTGTGTTCTTTTCCATAATACACTTATGGATCCACCAGTCTTCATTGCAAGTGTGTTCTTTTCCACAAACCAGATATGGATCAACAAGTGGTCATTGCATGTGTGTTCTTTTCCACAAAAATAGTCATTGGTTTAGTTTTGTGTATACTAATCCAAACTTGCTATCTATGGAGCAATATGGATAATAGAAACTTAAGTATTTATCGGGGAAGCCCCCACAAAAATTCGATTTATTTCAACCCATATTCTATCATATGAATGAAACATAGTTCGAAAAAGACGACTAAACGGGTTTGTTTAAGACTTATTTATTATTAAATTTCCATTCTCAACGGATGGCCACTTATGGACCCAATAGAGTCATTGTATGTGTGTTCTTATACTAAAACTAGCACTGGAGTCATTGCATGTGTGTTCTTTCCACAAACCACACATGGATTAACTACAGTCATTGCATGTGTGTTCTTTTCACAAACCACACCTGGATCAACCAGTGTCATTGCATGTGCGTTCTTTCCACAAACCACACATGGATCAACCAATGGCATTGCATGTGTGTTGTTTTCCTAAAACCACATATGGATCCATTAGAGTCATTGCATGTGTGTTCTTTCCACAAATCACACATGGATCAACCACTAGAGTCATTTCATGTGTGTTCTTTCCACAAACCACACATGGATCAACCACTAGAGTCATTGCATGTGTTTTCTTTCCACAAACCACTTATGGATCCACCAGTGTTCATTGCATGTGTGTTCTTTTCACAAACCACTTATGGATCCACCAGAGTCATTGCGTGTGTGTTCTTATACAAAAACAAGCATTAGAGTCACTGCATGTGTGTTCTTTCCACGAACCACTTATGGATCAACGAGTGTTCATTGCATGTGTGTTCTTTTCACAAACCACACATGGATCAACCAATTTCATTGCATGTGTGTTCTTTCCACAAACCACATATGGATCAACCAGTGGTCATTGCATGTGTGTTCTATTCCACAAACCACTTATGGATCCATTAGAGTCATTGCATGTGTGTTATTTCCACAAACCACACATGGATCAACCACTAGAGTCATTGCATGTGTGTTATTTCCACAAACCACACATGGATCAACCACTAGAGTCATTGCATGTGTGTTCTTCCCACAAACCACACATTGATCAACCAGTTTCATTGCATGTGTGTTCTTTCCAGAAATCACATATGGACCCACTAGAGTCATTGCTTGTGTGTTCTTATACTAAAACCAGCACTAGAGTCATTGCATGTGTGTTCTTTCCACAAACCACACATGGATCAACCAGTGGCATTGCACGTGTGTTCTTTTCACAAACCACACATGGATGAACCAGTGTCATTGCATGTGTGTTCTTTCCACAAACCACATATGGATCAACCAGTGGTCATTGCTAATGGGTTCGTAGCATGGAAAACAAAAAATTTCTACCGCAAGAACGAACAAAACCCAGATCTAATCTAGATAAAAGCCAAGATCTAATCTATTAGACATGTGCAACGAGATAGATCGGTACTAACCCTCGTAGATCCGAAAGCGTTACGAGATTAGATCTCGTGGTTGATGTAGTCGATCACTTGCCGATCTCAAGATCCTATGGACGATCCTTCCGGCGCCGCGTTCCGGCAGCGCTTCCGCAGCCGGTCACACGTGCGGAGTCGAAGCAGACCTTCCTCTCCTCGTTCTAGCAAGCAGCGGAGGTAGTAGATCTTCTCCACGGAATCCCAACAGTACGACGGCGTGGTGGTGGTGGTGGAGTAGAGAATTTTGCAGGGCTTCGCCTATGCCTGTGTAGAAGAAAGCAGGAGGAGAGAGGCGGCGGAGGTTTGGTGTTATGGAGCAGGTGGTGGAGGGGGCGCCCCTGCCCCTCTATTTAAAGGGGGTGAAGCGCCATGGGAGGGGGAGTCCTTGTAGGACTCCCTTCCCTCTAGGGCCGGCGGACTGGGGAGGGGGGAGGAGTCCTCCTCCCCCACGACTCCTCGTCTTGACCCACCAGGACTCCTTGATCCCTTCCTTGGTTTTCAAGCAAACTCCAAGATACCTTCCAGAACCTTCTGGAACATTCCGAAACCTTCTAGAACCCTCATACAAATACTCCGGAACATTTCCTAACTCAGAAAATGATCCCCAATATATGAATCTTATTCTCCGGACCATTCCAGATCTCCTCATGATGTCCCGAATCCAATCCGAGACTCCGAACAACATTCGATCTCCAACGCATATTCCATATCTACTTAAAACAACTTCGAACCTTAAGTGTGTCACCCTACGGTTCGTGAATATGCAGACATGACAGAGACACATCTCCTATCAATAACCATCAGCGGGACCTGGAGATCCATAATGGCTCCCACATACTCAACGATGACTTCACGATCGATTGAACCATTTACATACGAAACTAATTCCCTTTGTCTCGCGATACTATACTGATCCGAGGTTTGATCGTCGGCATCTCCATACCTAGTTCTACCTCGTTACTGATAAGTACTCTTTACTCGTTCCGTCATATGTCATCCCTTGCGACTCAGTCACATGCTTGCAAGCTAACTAGATGACATTCCACCGAGAGGGCCCAGAGCATATCTATCCGTCATATGGATGGACAAATCCCAATCTTGGTCCATGCGCTTCAACACTTTCCCAACCATTAATTCTCTCTCATTAGAGGTTACTCTTGGCACAAAAAGCAAATAAAAAGGATAAGGACCGGTTATTACTGAAGTAAATAACTTCCAAGACTCATCTAAAACTTTTGGGTTATCTCCCAATAAGTACTTTTCTTTAACGCCTTTAAGTTAGGCATAAGCAAAAACTAAAATAGATAGAATAGAAGTAAGTGGAGATAATCATGGTGAAACCATTGTTTTGTTCAATGAAATCCTTTTGTTAACAAGGTTGATCAGGTGTTGTTACCAAAACAATTTCATATGAGACAAAACGTTGTATTCCACTAATGATTATGTTACCTCAACCTTGATAGCAATGGTGCCAATTATAATAGTTTCAAATTTTTCTCTTGGTATGGGACAATATATTTCTCCAATTTGAATGCCCTCAACATGTTCAATTGAATTCAAAACCATAAGTCCTATCAATATTCTTGGGGAAATAGATAGTATGTTCCTTGTCATTAACATTGAAGGTCACATTCCCTTGATTACAATTAATAATAGCTCCTGCAGTATTAAGAAAAGGTCTCCTAAGAATAATAGACATATTGTCATCTTCAGGCATAATAGTTTGAGAGGATGCTCACATAAGCAATATGAATTGAAGTAAAAGAGAGCATCAAGAAGCAAATTCAAAACACATTTAAGTCTAACCCACTTCCTATGCATAGGAATTGTGTATGCAAATAAATTGACAAAGAACAAAGTGACAGGCATAGGAAGATAAAACAAGAGTAACTTCAAAACTTTAAGCACATAGAGAGGTGTTTCAATGCCATGAAAACTTCTACAGCCATATTTTCCTCTATCATAATAATTTTCAGTAGCCTCATGAATAATCTCAACAATATAAATATCACATAAAGCATGCTTTTCATGATCTACAAGCACTAGAGCTTTATTATAAACATTTTCAAAAGAATCCTCAGGAACATAACATTCATCCTCCTTTAGTAAGCATGGAGGACAATCAAATAATGTAAGGGATAAAGAGTTACTCTCATTAGAAGGTAGGCATGGGTAGCTAATCCATCCGTCCCCCTTTTGTTCACCACTCTCCTCCTCTTTTTCATCTAATGAGATTTCAGGTTCATCAATTTCTTCTTCCACAGGATCCTACAAGGCATTAGTCTCTTCGATTTGTGGAAAGCATCTATTAATATATTCAAGAATATAGCCATTTTCATCCTTGTAATTATCAAAGAAAAATTTAAGTATACCATAAACATCATATTTGTAAGGTGAATCATCAATATTTTCAAGCAAACTAGCAAGTTCAAAAGCACCCTTCCAAGCAATAAATTCTTCAATTTGTTCCGCATCATAAAAGTCATAAATTACTTTAGCATAAGAAGATATGGTATCATTATCATTATACTCACATTGAAAAAGGAGGTGTTTATACCTCTTTCTGCAACAAGATTTATCACAGCAATAAGTAACATTATAAGTAGAGCACACGTTTCTAGCAATGGTATAGAATTTATCAATTTGTTCCCATAAGTGTTTCCCTTTTTTTGACAAGCGGTGTTCCTTATAATGATATTTTTGATCTTCCGTGAACCCACCTTGCCAATAGGATTTAGTTTCAAAGAAACCAACCATTAACAACAAGCATGATAAAGCAAGACAATAACAGACCAACGAAAATAACAACTAGAGTAGGAACTACCCCCTTTTTGTATTTTTTTGATAAATAAACAAGCAAACAAGGAGAAAATAAATTTAGCTTGAACAATAGTGATTCCAAGTGGACTTGATAAATAAAGCTATGCTCCCGGAAATGGCGCCAAAAAATAGTTTTGATGACCCACAAGTATAGGGGGTGTATCGCAGTATTTTCGAGGGAAGTGAAACCCAATTTATTGATTCGACACAAGGGGAGCCAAAGAATATTTATAAGCCTTAACAACTGAGTTGTCAATTAAGCTGCACCTGGAAACAATCTTGCTCACAGCATTTTACCAGTAGCAACAGTTTTGTAGTAGGAATAGTAAAGTAGGAGTAGTAGTAAAGTAAAGACAACAGTAACAATAGCAGTAAACAGTAGGATTCGAGTGTGGTAGGCATAGGGATGGATGGACGGGCATTGCATGGACAAGACAATTCACATACTAATCAGAACATAGTGCAATTGCAGATAAATAAGATAAAGCATCCAAGTACTAGATAATCCTAGGCATGTGTTCCATATATAGTCATACGTGCTCGCAATGAGAACTTGCACAACATCTTTTGTCCTGCCAGCCCGTTTGTAGGGGGGCCTCAAGGAAACTACTGGCAATTAAGGTGCTCCTTTTAATAGAGCACCGGAGCAAAGTATTAACACTCCGTGAACACATGTGATCCTCACATCAAAGCCATTCCCTCCGGTTATCCCGATTTCTGTCACTTCGGGGCCATTGGTTCCGAACAACAACGTGTGTATACAACTTGTAGATAAGACCATAAACAATACTATCATAATGAATCAATAACATGTTTAGATCTGAAATCATGGCACTTGGGCCCTAGTGACAAGCATTAAGCATAACAAGTTGCAACAAAGTCATAAAGCACTAATAAAAGATACTAGGCACCATGCCCTAACAATCCGATGCCATTACATGAACAATCTCATCAAATCCCTACCATCCCCATAGCCTACAGCGGGGGATTACTCACTCATAGATGGGGGAATCATGGATGGTCGATGGAGAAGCGATGGTGATGATGATGGCGATGATCTCCTCCAATTCCCTGTCCCGGCAGGGTGCCAAAACAGAGATTCTGGTGTTGTTTTGTGGAATCTGGTGGTGGTGGTGGAGCGGAACTCCTTCTAGAAAAACATTGAAGCCCCAGAGTTTTTAGGTCAGAAGGCTTCTTATAGGCGAAGAGGGAGACCAAGAGGGTGCTAGGTGGGCCCAAACCACCCCCTGGCGCGGCCTGGCCTGGCCCGCGCCACCAGGTGGTGTGGCCAGCCCCTGGCCCTCCTCCGTCTCGTATTCTGGCTCAGTGAGTCTTCCGAAAAAATAGGCACTTTGGCTTTTGTCCCATCCAATTCTGAGAATATTTATTTTCTGACTTTCTTGGAACCAAAAACAGCAGAAAACAGGTAGCTGGCACTGTGGCTCTTGTTAATAGGTTAGTCCAAGAAATCATATGAAAAGTACTCCAAAGTGTGGACAAAACACAAGAAAGTGGATAAAACCAAGCATGGAACATCAAAAATTATAGATACATTTGCAATGTATCAGTAGCGGTGGGATATTGAGTGTGGTGAGGGTCTCCAAACCATAAACGATCATGAATGGACTTATCTTGGTTGTTGAGTGCTTGGCACAATTGTAGGGGAACTTGGTGTGGAGAATGCATTCCTCCCAATCCTTGAGGTTTTTCTTGATCAACACACAAAGGAGAGTCCCGAGGCTTCGTTGACAACTTTGGTTTGGCCATCAGTTTGAGGATGCGATGGAGATGAAAAGAGGAGCTTGACGCCGAGATTTTCTATGAGGGTCTTCCATACATAGCTCATGAATTTAACATCGCAGTCGGAGGCGATTGTTCTCGGCACACCATGAAGACGGACGATTTCTCTGAAAAACCAATTTGTAACATGTGAAACATCGTTGGTCTTATGACACGGTATGAAATGTGCCATTTTTAAAAAGTGATCCACAACAACAAATATAGAATCATGACCTTCCTTAGACCTAGGTAATCCTAACACGAAATCCATGCTAATGTTGGACCAAGATGCATAAGCAATAGGTAATGGCATATAAATTCCATAAGGGTTAGGTTGCGACTTTGCTTGAACACATGTTTTGCATCGTTGAATGTAACGCTCCGTGTCGCTCTTAATCTTGGGCCAAAAGTAGTGAGTGGAGAGCATGTCCAATGTCTTGTCACGACCAAAGTGACCCATGAGGCCTCCACCATGATATTCTTGAAGAAGTAAAAGTTGGAGCGACGACTTCGGAATGCAAAGCTTGTTTTGTTTAAAGAGAAAGCCCTTATGCAAATAGAAATCATCAACCCCTTTGTCGATGGAGCACTTTGCGAATATTGGTTCAAAGAACGGGTCGGAAGAATACAAAGTTTTGATTTCATCAAGACCCAACACGTTGATTTCAAGTCGAGTAAGAAGGCTTGTGTGCTTGTGAGACAAAGCGTCCGCGACTACATTATCTTTGCCCTTCTTATACTTGACAATGTATGGAAAAGACTCCATAAACACAAACCACTTAGTGTGTCTCTTTCTCAAGTTGGCTTGGCCTTTGAGATATTTCAACGACTCATGGTCGGAATGTATGATAAATTCTTTAGGCCATAGGTAGTGTTGCCAAACTTGAAGAACACGAACTAAGGCAAACAGAGCTTTGTCATAAATCGGATAATTAAGGCGAGCACCATCAACTTTCTCTCTATGGTAGGCTATAGGACATCCGTTTTGCATAAGGACTCCTCCAATGCCAATATCGCTAGCGTCACACTCTATCTCAAAAGTTTTTGTGAAATCCAGTAACGCAAGAAGAGGTGCTTTGGTGAGCCTCTTTTTAAGTTCATCAAAAGATTTTTGTTGTGCTTTTCCCCACACGAAGGTGACATTCTTTTTGGTCAGTTCGTTGAGAGGACAAGCAATGGTCAAAAAGTCTTTCACAAAGAGACGATAGAAACCGGCCAACCCATGAAAACTTCAAAGTTCACTCAGATTTGTGGGAATGGGCTAATCTCGTATGTCGTTTACCTTGGAAACATCTACTTCAATGCCCTTTGAAGAAACAAAAAATCAAAGAATAATTAACTTGTGTTTAGAAAAAGTTCACTTGGGAAGATTAGCATATAGCTTTTCATGTCGAAGGATTTGCAAGACTTCCTTGACATGTGTAACATGGTCCTCAGGCGACTTGCTATAAACAAGTATATCATCGAAATAGACAATGACACTCTTGCCAATAAGAGAACACAAAATATGGTGCATTACGCGCATGAAGGTGGATGGGGCATTAGATAAACCAAATGGCATGACCAACCATTCATAGAGACCAAGTTTGATCTTGAAGTTGGTTTTCCACTCATCACCTTCCGCCATGCTTATTTGATGGTAACCACTACGGAGATCAATTTTCAAGAATATAGTGGCTCGACAAAACTCGTAAAGCATGTCATCAAGGCGTGGTATAGGATGTCGATAACGCATGGTGATAGCATTGATTGGACAACAGTCCATGCATAACCATAACGTGTCATTCGATTTTGGAACAAGAATGACAGTACCGCACTTGGACTAATGCTAACATAGATCAAACCTTTGGAGACGAGTTGGTTGATTTGATGTTCGATCTCCTTCGTCTCCTATGGGTTCATGTGGTAGGCAGCACGGTTTGGAAGGGGTGCACCAGGTATGAGGTCAATGCAATGCTGAATTCCGCGAAGGGGAGAGTCCATGTGGGAGCTCTTCGGGAAACATATCCTTGAATTCCTGCAAAACAAACATCAAAGAGGGAGGAAGATTGGTTAAGACATTAGTTCCTTGCTCTAGTCCCTTGCAAATGATCACATAGTGCAAGATGGATGGGTTGTTCCGCACATCTCTCATCTCACCTTTGTTGGCAAGGAGAACACTCTTAGTTTTTCCACTCGAGTTTGATTTGTGGCTCTCACTCACTATGAGGTGGTTCTCTCGCTCACCACTCTTATCACAAGGAGGTGTTGTGTTTTGCGCCCTCGCTAAATCCTTTGCATTGTCCACAATTATTTGCCTAGGAGTCATCGATAGAAAAACACATGTTTTTGAGCCATTTGAAGGTTTACACGTTGGTGCGACCATCATGTTCAACAGCCTTGTCAAATTGCCATGGTAGATAGGGTAGCATATGACAAACCATCATGGGAACAACATCGCATTCCACCATGTCTTTGTAAGGACAAATGATGAAGGTTACCGATATGGTATGCTTGATCTTCACGGACCCTTGGTCACTTAGCCATTGCACATGGTAGGGGTGCTTGTGTGGATGGAGGGTGAGGTTGAGCTTCTCACACAACTTGGTGCTAGCAAGGTTGTGGAAACTCCCTCCATCGATGATCACTTTGATAGATTTGCCATTGATGCTGGCTCATCTTTGGAAGATATTTGAGCGTTTGTCTTCATACTCTTGTGCTTGAGTGGTCAAGATCCTTGTGATGACAAGCGATGGACTTGCGTCATGTTCACACATGAGGAGTTCTTGGTCATCTTCCACTAATTGCCTTGTCATTGCTTCCTTGACTCAGGCATCAAATTCATCTTCACTCAAGTACTCTTCATCGCCATTGTCATGGATAAACAATACATTCTTGTTTCCAAACTCGGCCGACTTGTGTCATTTGCCTCCACACTTGTAGCATTCACCGTTGAAAGGTGTATCACTCTTTGCTTGTTGGCCACTTGGGGGCAGTTTTCCTTGAGGGAGTGTGGGCTTGAAGGAAGGCTTGGAGGTACTTGAGGAGCTTCCATTGAAGGTGGTTGATGTAGCGGTTGAAGCTTGCTTCGAGGTGAAGTACGTCTTGGGCTTGTTGTACTTAAGGTGAAGTACGTCTTAGGTTTCCACCATGATTATGCATGTATTAGACCAGCCGCCTAGGTGTTTCTCTAACACACATACATAACTCAATGGACTTACAAGATCCCCTTTTATTTCACACCGATGACATCCGTAAACAAAAGAGCATGATATCAACTAGGTATATATTTATAGGTGTTGAAAGCATTCCCCGTGACATCATGGTTTTGCTAATCCCCAGCCTATAATTTGTGAGCATATAACTTTCATGGACAGTCACAATAGTTTAGGTTTATTATGTGCAAGAAATAAAGTGCCATCAAGTTCGTGAGGGCTTTACTAACTAACTTTCTCATAACAAGCAAACATTTTATTCGGAAGAAAACAAGGCATAATGAATATGCACGGAATAGAAAATGATGCTAATAGGTAGGTATGGTGGACACTTTTGGCAATATTGATTTTGGGGAGTTGCAAACACGAGTAGAGCTCATACTCAGTGCACGTGAAGGCTAGCAATAGCAAGGGAGCGACAAACGAGAGAGCAATAACTATCAGAATCATGCTTGCAACAAAACATGACTAATTATGGCATCAAAGTGATTCAAGAACCCAGAGGCAAAATAATTCATCGAGGCTTAACTGATTGGTTCAGTCATATGCATGCGTGAGCATGTGCCAAGTCAATTCAAGTGGAACATTCAGAGGAGGATACCACAGTTTTATACCAAGTTATGAATAGAACAATGCAAGCAAACATTCATATGACATGCTACAAACCATTAGCAAGCTGGAGCTGATGAGCAATAACTACTAAGCATCCATATATAACATACACCTTACATGAACAAACTAAGCATGAACAAACTAAGTATATGTACAAAAATGAAAACAAATAGAGTTCATTACCAGCCTCTTACCACACCTCAAGTTGTCATTAATCTTCATTATTGCCCTTCACTTATGTGGCTTGAATAATAACATGAAACCAAACAACACTAAGGACTGCCGAACCCTGCAACGAACTTCACAAAACCAAATAAGAACAACAAATATGTTTGGGTTTTCGATTTTTAAAGGCAGAACCAAAAGGAAGAATAAGAAAAGTGAAATCTTTTTGGGTTTTTCGAATAATCAAAACAAAGCTAAAAGGAAAAACAAACCAAGGCTAAAAACAAAAAGAATCAAACAAAGAGAAACAACGAAAATATTTTTGGTCTTTTTGTGTTTTGGGAAGCAGAAACAAAGCAAGAACAAAAAATAAAAAGAAACCGAAACATGGATATACAAAGTACCGAATGAACATGATAAGTAGATGAGCGTGATATCGGTATACCTCCCCCAAGCTTAGGCTTTTGGCCTAAGTGGGTATCAATCCTAAGCTGGCCAAGATGGAGCGCCTCCATAGTACGGCGAAGAGGTGCCCTCGTCCTGATACGAACTCGAGGACGCCCCGGCGTAGTCCGCAGAGTAGTCGTAAGAGGGCACATCCCCTTGGTGTTGTCCGTGGAAACTAAGCAAGCGGAGCTGCTCGTCCACCTCCTCCTTGTAATGCGTCCATGGCATCCTGCAAATACTGAACAAAGAGGACTATGGCAAAGGAGTTTCCCTCTCGTCTCCGTCAGTAAAGGACATCCTGTAAACTAAACTCTCCGTGCTAGAGTCAGTAGTGACAAAGTTATGTGTTTTCATAGCAGCAAGATCAAGCCTTTATGGTGTCAATACAGTATCATTAGGATCAACAGAAAGTTATAAAGCATCAACCATGCATGAGGCAATAATGCCCCCATAAATAGGTCCTCTAGCGGCTAGGCGGCGAGCAATGAGAGAACCAAGATTATACTTGGTATTATTATTAAGTGTAGCAATGAGGAAGGATAAATGATAATTAGAAATATTACTAGTGTTCTCCCTACCAAGAATGCTAGTGGCAAGATAGTAAGCAAAATATCTAAGAGCTGGGAGTTGAATGTTCCTTATGTTCTCGCGCTGAGTTGCATGGTCATCGTCATTTGTCACACTTCGGTAGAGCTCCAGCAAATCAGTGGGTCGACCATGGATCTTCTTCACTGTCCCAGTCATGCCTATGCCTATAATGCTGCAAAATCTTTCCAATGACATGGTAATAGGTAGATTATAAATTTTGAACGAAACAGTTGACTAATAAGGGGTGTTAGTGAAAACAAAACTCTCAACGAAAGTTTTTGTGAGCACGGCATATTGCTCACTCTCATCTTCCATGTAGGTGGTCAGCCCAACCCTTTTAACAAGGAGTAAGAACTCATTGAGGAAACCTGCAGCTCGCAAAAAGGTAAAACAAGGGAAGGTAGATGGGTGAGCATCTCCCTCATCTCCTTCATTGCCAAAGCATGGTGCAATAAGATCTTCATTATATGATGGCCTAAATTGAGAAGCCGATCTTAAGGCCTTGCCCTCCTGGGTGCGTCCCTCCCAAGTATCTCTCCAAGAGTGTAGTTGTCCATCTTTTGCTATTCTAAAATTTAAACATCCATCATACAAGTGATTACACAATGAAAGGAAATACTTATAGGGACTTGTAAGAGGCCTAAACATGCATCAAAACAATTCTTATAAGCATTGAACAAGCTTACAAGCTCACATAACATCTCACGTATAGTAGCAAAATACTCAAGATATAAACCACTAATCACAAATCTACTTGGACAAGCGGAGGAGTCACATACCGGAGAAAAAATGCTCAAAATTTCAGCAGCAAAGATGGGTTGAGCAAGGAGATCGAAAAATCACAAGCAAGATCAGGAAGAACGCGATTTTGAGCAATGAACTGGTGTTTTCCTGGGAGAGATAAAGAAGTGGCAAGTGAGAGAGTAAGTGGAGGGCCAGGGGTGGCCCACACCATGGCCGGGCGTGCCCTGGTGTGGCCGCACCACCAGGTGGTGTGCCTGCCTGGTGGGCCCCCCTAGTACTCTCCCGTCACTTCTCTGCCCCTTTTTTGATGTAAAAATTTAATATGAATTTTCTGGAATTTTTCAAGACAATTTATTTTTTAGCAATTTTCAGGTATTGATGAATGAATTTCTGACAGAAAAATGATTTTAGAATGATGCAATAACAAAACAAAACCTAAACTTCAGAAGTTCTAAGACACTCTAATATGCAAGCAACTAGCAATATAAAAGTAAACTAAGTGAAAGAAAAAATTAAAATGGATAAAGTAAAAGTAAGCAAAGATAATAATGGTGAAAACAATGTTTTGTTCATTAAAATCCCTTTGTTAACAAGGTTGATCAGGTCTTGTTACCAAAATAATTTTATATGAATCAAAACATTGTATTCCACTAAATGATTATGTTACCTCAACCTTGATAGCAATGGTCCCAATCATAATAGTTTCATATTTTTCTCTTGGTATGGGACAATATATTTCGCCAACTTGAATGCCCTCAATATTTTCAATTGAATTTAAGCCATAATTCCTATCAATCTAATTGGGAAAATAGACAGTATGTTCCTTGTCATTAACATTAAAAGTTACCTTTCCTTGATTGCAATTAATAACAGCTCCTGCAGTATTAAGAAAAGGTCTCCCAAGAATAATAAACATATTGTCATCTTCAGGCATTTCAAGCACAACAAAGTCAGTTAATATCACGCAATTATGAGCCACTTGAACATGTACATCCTCACATATACCAACAAGAATAGTAGTAGATTTATCAGCCATTTGCAAAGATATATCATTTGGTACTAGTTTTTCCAATTGAAGTCTCTTGTAGAGAGAAAAAGGCATAATACTAACTCCTGGTCCTAAATCACACAAAGCAGTTCTAACATAATTATTTTTAATAGAACAAGGAATAGTTGGAATCCCTGGGTCTCCAAGTTTCTTTCGAACCTTACCATTGAAGGAATAATTAGCAAGCAAAGTAGAAATTTCTTCATTAGGGATCTTCCTTCTATTAGAGAAAATATCCTTCATATACTTTGAGTAAGGAGGCAATTTAATAGCATCAGTCAAAGGAATTTGCAAAAATAAAGGTTTCATCCACTCACAAAACTTATTATAGTGTTCGTCTTCCTTTGACTTGTGTTTCTTATAAGGGAAAGACATAGGTTTTTGGACCCAAGGCTCTCTTTTACTACCATGTTTTTAGCAATAAAATCTTCTTTAGTGTATTTAGTATTCTTAGTGTGCCTTTCAAGTTCTTCTTAACTTTTTCTTTATCAGCAACATCATTTTCCTCATTACAACTTTCAATTTCAGCATCAGAGACAGATATACTATTAGGATCTTTAGGAGGTTCAGAAGATTCTACAATAGTTTTATGTTTCTTTTTCCTTTTCTTAGGAGAAGTACCACTATTTTCAATTTGTTGAGAATCGTCCTCAATTCTTTTAGGATGCCCCTCAGGATATAGAGGATCCTGGGTGGCAGCACCACTTCTAGTTCTAATTTCATAAGCTTGTTTTTCCTTAGAAGCATTAACTAACAAATCTTTTTGTACCTTAATAAGATGATCAATTTGAGTTTGAACCATTTGGAATTGTTTAACAAGCATTTTGACATCATTAGAGGTTCTTTCCACAATATCATTCAACTCAATAATAGCTCTGGAGTTTTCCATTAAATGATTCTGCACTCTTTTATTAAAATTATCTTGGTTAAGAATAAAAATATCAAATTCTTCTAAGCATTGATTAGGAGGTTTAGAAGAAGGAATATCACCTTCATCAAAATGTTGGAGAGAGTGTACCTCAATACTGGATGGGTGAGAGGTTGGCTTAGGAGGTCAATTCTTCACATCTTCAGCTTTAACACCCTTCTCCTTAAGAAATTTCTTAGCTTCCTTCATCACTTCATCATTTAGTTCAATAACTCCTCTCTTCTTTGGTGTTGGTGTTGGCTTAGGCACAATTAACTTAGGTGTAGTTGGCTCAGGTGGAGTCCAGTCATCATAAATCTTGCTTATTTTAGCCATTAATTCCTCAGCTTCTTTGGGAGTTCTATTCCTGAAAACACAATCAACACAACTATCTAGGTATGTCCTAGATTCTTCAGTTAGTCCATTATAATATATATCAAGAAGCTCATTCTTAGGTAATGGACATCCAGCTTGTGCATGAATCAAAGCACAAAACCTTGCCCATGATTCAGGCAATATCTCCTTTTCTCCCTGTTTAAAATCAATAAGTTTCCGCAAAATGGCATGTCTCGCACTAGGAGGGAAATATTTCTGAAGGAAGGTACTAATCAAGCAATCAGAGCTATCGATCCAGGAGGTAAATTATTAAACCAAGCCTTAGCTTCTCCTTTCAGTGAAAAAGGGAAAATTTTAGCAAGAAAGTAGGTGCGCATCTTAATATCATCAGAAAACAGGCCACTCATGGTCGAAATCTTAGACATATGTGCTACAACACTTTCATTCTTAGTCCCACAAAAAGGTTCTTTCTCAACAATAGTTATGTAAGATAAATCAAGAGAGAAATCATAATCCTTATCTTTAATGATGGGAGATGTAGCAAACTCATCATTATGGGATAATTTGGGTTTTATAGTACGCCTCTCAAGGAGACTCTTAATAGCACTTTTACCATGAGTATTTTGACATTCTTTAATAAATTCATCATTCATTTCTATATATGAGTCTTCAATATCATAACTCTATATAGACTTAGGTGAACTAATAGGTGTAGTAGTGTCTTCATTAGGAGTTTCAGTATTTCCAGCTATAGTTCTAGCAATCGTAGCATCTAGGAAAGGACCTAATGAACCACTCTTATCAAGCACAGTAGAAGCAACATCATAAGTATCAGAAGTTTCAGATTTAGCAGTAGTAGCAGTATGTGTAGCATGTGTATGTGGTGGTGTAAGGATCTTACTCAGCAATAGGGCTTCCAAGTGAACTTGATAAATAGAGCTATGCTCCTCAGCAACAGCGCCATAAAATAGTCTTGATGACCCACATGTATAGGGGGGTGTATCACAATATTTTCGAGGGAAGTGAAACCCAATTTATTGATTCGACACAAGGGGAGCCAAAGAATATTTATAAGCCTTAATAACTGAGTTGTCAATTCAGCTGGACCTGGAAACAATCTTGCTCACGGCAGTTTCTCAGTAGCAACCGTTTTGTAATAGCAATAGCAAAGTACTAGTAGTAATAGAAGTAAAGACAATAGTACAAATTGTAGTAAACAGTAGGATTAAAGCGTGGTAGGCATAGGGATGGATGGATGGGCGTTGCATGGACAATAAAATTCATATAGCAATCAAGACATAGGGCATTTGTAGATAAATAAGATAAAGCATCCAAGTACTAAATAATCATAGGCATGTGTTCCATATATAGTCATACGTTCTCGCAATAAGTACTTGCACAATATCTTTTGTCCTGCCAACCCGTTTGTAGCGGGGCCTCAAGGGAAGTACTAGCAATTAAGGTGATCCTTTAAATAGAGCATCGGAGCAAAGCATTAACACTCCATGAACACATGTGATCCTCAGACCAAAGATATTCCCTCTGGTTCTCCCGATTATTATCACTTCGGGCCTTTGGTTCCGGACAACAATGTGTGTATACAACTTGCAGGTAAGACCATAAAGGATACTATCATAATCAATCAATAACATGTTCAGATCTGGAATCATGACACTCGAGCCCTAGTGACAAGCATTAAGCATAACAAGTTGCAACAATGTCAAAAAGCACTAATAATAGATACTAGGCACCATGCCGTAACAATCTGATGCCATTACATGAACGATCTCATCCAATCCCTACCATCCCCATAGCCTACAGCGGGGGATTACTCACTCATAGACGGGGGAATCATTGATGGTCGATGGAGAAGCGATGGTGAAGATGATGGCGATGATCTCCACCAATTCCCCATCCCGGTAGGGTGCCAGAACGGAATTTCTGGTTCTGATTCGCGGAGTCTGGTGGTGGGGGTGTAGCAGAACTTTTTCTGGAAAAACGTCAAACCCCCCGTTGGTTTTTAGGTTAGAGGGCATCTTATATGGAAAGAGGGAGGCCGAGGGGGTGATCAAGGGGCCACACCACCCCTAGGCATGGCTTGGGCTGGCCCGCTCGGTCGGTGGTGTGGGCCCCTTGTGGCCCTCCTCCATCTCGTCTGCTGGCTCCATGAATCTTCTAGTGAAATAGGATTTTTGGCATATTTTCCGGGAATTTTCCTAATAGGTGATTTTCTGCACAAAAACTAAACACCAAGGTAATTCTCCTGAAAACAGCGTAATTCCGTGTTAGTTGTATCCAAATCACACAAGTTTAGAGGAGAACAATAGAAAAAGTGTTTGGGAAAGTAGATACGTTTTGGACGTATCATGGTCCCCCAGATTTATCGTCCAAGAAATCCATGTTATGCACATATCCATGTTCCCATGATTAGTGAGCCGTGGAACATAACCGACAACTATAATTACAACATCCAAACATTAACGAGAACAAGACTTACATTGATGCCATTATGGCTACATAAACCTTAGCAGCAGATCTTCCTCGAACGCAGAGCCCAATCATGCCTGAACCTACATGCAACTGAGTGGGAAGACGGCCTAGCTCGCATAGACGTTACCAGATCCTTCAATCTTCTAGCTTCTAAAATTCTGTCCAACGAAATATCCAAGGACAATGCTAGTGAGTACCTTGAATGTACTCGTAAACCACCAAGATAAGGTAAACAAGATAATGCAGTTTGGCCATGGCGAGATAGCTCTATATATGGGTGTTATTGAAAAGCCTAGATTTCTCTTGTAGACATGGCATCTCTAATTCTTATTTTAAAAGGAATTTTGAAAACATTTCTCCTTTTTAAATGTTGGATATCCACATATCCTTGTTGAAAACCTGTTGAAAACGGTTTTAGGAAAACGCTTTTTACACATCTGCGACCATCAATGGTCAAAACAGAAATTTAGTCTCATGTTCTCTCATGACCAAGTCACATCCTTCCATCTTTGTCGAACCACCACTAGGGTACTCCTAGCAATCACATTTCCAACCATCCATGACCATGGACACAGCTATTCCAATAAATTACACTCTGTAGATTATGTGCACTTTACTCACAAGAATTAATACATCCGCCGGGATTCAACCACGACCCGCTACACACGATAAACGGGGTTTCAGATAATCAAACATAACCTTTAACTTGTCCACCCTAGCAAAGGCACCATTCCCTTTTGGGTTTAACCTCCCCGGAAACAAGTATGTGGCTCACCACACCATAGTTCTCCCTTCCTTACATGCATATACCGAAACCATAGTTTGGGAAATACCTTGATTTGTTGATTCCACTTCCTTCTATACTCCTAGTCATACCGTCCGGGGAGACCCAATTGTTACACTAGCATGTGAAAGAAATCCGCAAACCCCATATCCCTAGACCTTTACAGGAGAGAGCCTGAAGTTCAGAGGATTTCTCCCCTATAGCATGTGTAGGGGCTGCCCATGCTAAAGAAAACAAACTATGAGCTATGCCCCATCTCCTGGGGTAATGTGGTTGCACGGATAAGTTGTTCTAGTAAAGGCGTAGAACATCCATTCTCAGCATCAAGTCCATATTTCTCCTTCTTCCTCATCACTTTTCTTTCATTAAAACATCCACTTGGAAGCGATGCCTCTTCCCAAGGGTTTTTCCAAAGCATTTTCAAAAAAATTGTAGAGGGGTAAATCACCAAAAACAGTTTGGTTTGTCAAATCCGAGGTTTCCAATGAGGTATGATGCTAACCACCATACTCTCGGTCTAAAGGGATAAATGGTAGGTATACGTTAGGGTCATGTCATATGGGACACCAAGTCATAACTTGGAGAAGCCAAGTTATTAGTGCAGTATCTAAAAAACAAGACATGCAAATAATAATGCAATTTATAAATGAGATACAAAACACGAAGTAAAATGAGTAGGTCAAGTATCAGATTTCAAGAATGGTGGCTTGCCTATGATCAGCAGTAAGTCCCTAGACTTCTTCTTATAATACTAATAATAACCATAATAATATGATCCCCTTCTTCTTGACTTCAACTCAATCGCAACTATCATCGTCTGGGAGCATACATTCAAGAAACAATACCTCAATCAATACAAGGAAGACAAGAACCAATGCAATACATCATATAAACATACAATACACCACTAACTTTAGTAGGTTTGGTAATTTGGGTTTAGAGAGATTGGAATTAGCTTATTTGCATTTGCGGGATTTTCTATAATGATTTAAAGGCCAAAACTACTTCACTAAGGGGTTTTAAACCAAGACCAGGTTCTATATGATATCAATATACAAACATGATACCATCAGGTAGGTATTGAAAAAACAGAACTACCAAAAGTGGTTTCACTAATTTATCATTTTTCTTTGACTAATTATTTGTTTTCTAGTGAAATAAACCCTAGTTTTAGGGAATAAATCAGAAGGACTGATCTGAATGTCCAAAAATTATTTCCTTGGGTGTTTACTAATGGTTTTGGTTACTGGTTCACAGAGAGTTGGCACGTCAATATAATTATCAGAATGCCCTTGCGAAAATCCCAAAGTCAGCTTTGTAGCTCTTTTGTCTTTTACCCAAGTTAAATATACAGGGGATATTGATATGAATCCAAGGACACATGTTAGGTATTGAAAATACCTTTATATAGAATTGGATTCATCAGTTTTGAGTTTGTATAACTACTATGATGATTTATCTAGTGACAATATTACTTTTAGTGGATTTATGAAGCTTCAATAAATACTGAGCTCCAAGGTGTAGATAGATCTTGCCTTGCATGTATTATGAGAGTTGGAATTTGGTCAAAATAAACTATATTTTGACCTAGGGAAATTAACAAAGGCTGAGTTGAAGAATTTTGGTTAATTTTGGTACTGCCAAACCATAAGAGTTTTTGATGTGAGACCAAGGTGTCAAGGTAGTCCTCTGAATATCTACTGAAGGAAACCTGTTTTAGTCATGGATATGTGAAACTCTCTACAAGGATTTTATAGTGAAAAGAACATATTGTAGTACTTTTTTCCTAGAGAATATCTGTATACACTTGGGATCAAAAACTGGTGTTGCATGTTAGAGAAAGCAATTACCTACATGCATAAAAATAGATCTGGTCATTTGGTTGTCCTTTGAATTTTCAAAAGGATTTAAAGTAAATAGGTATATCTCGAAGTGAAAAGAATTGAATAATGAATAAAGGGGGAGTTGCGTGGGCTAGGTCTGAGGGAAAACAAATGGGCCGCACACAAGGCGGGGTTGAACATGGGAGGAGGTTTTCAAACCGCTGACTAGCAGGGCCCACTTGTTAGCTGCACACTCGAAGCAAAGGGGCATCATGCGATGTAGACCGTTAGATCCAGTCACAGTCGACGATCACAACACGTCGTGAGCCTCCGGAAGCTTGCAATAGAAAAGAAACCCTAGTGGTCCACTGGGAGCATGGGGGAGCCTCACCTGAGGTCATAGGGAGGTCAGAGAGGCGATGAAGTGAGAGAGGACCCCGACGATGGGTGGAACATGCAGATTGGTGCCGAATCCCGTCCCACATGTCCGCACCGGCGAGAATCATCTGGCATCTCTCCAAGTGCTCAATGGAGTTGCGCATGTCGAGGGTAGGGCGTGGGGGGGTGCTTCGGAGGCCCGCCGAAGTCATGGCGACATGCATGAACGACTGTTAGGCTTGAGGGAGATCATGCGTGCAAGGCCACCAGTGACAAGCTCTCAGACGCGGCATGAAGGAGTTGCCAGAGGGTTTCCCTAGGAAAAGGAGGGGAATGGTCAAGTATATCTCGACGAGGCGAGTAGGGTAGTACTGAGAGAGGGAGAGGATGTGAAGGTAGTCGATGGTGAGCATCACCTCTTGGCGTGTGGGATCGAGGATAGATCCTCTCCTTCTTGGTGCTAAAGTCCTTGGGGTAGAGTGTGGGATCTGTGGTGGATATAGGGAAGGTGTGGGAGTGGAAGTGGAGGTGGAATGAGGGGTGAGGAAGGCGCTGAGGGTAGCCTCGGCCTTGTATCCCAAGGAGGGCACGTCCATGCTGGACTAGATGCATTTGGAAGTGTGGGAGGTTTGTTGGGCTAGGGTTGGGCAAGGTGGGCGGTGGAGTCGTCGCGTGGGAGCCACAGGATGGTTGAGAGGGGGTGAGAGAGCAGTGTGCTGGAAGGTACCTCTCTCTTTTATTTTTTGGCCAAGATGAGAGAAATGGAGGAGGGAGGAGAGCTAGGGCAACTAGGGCTGCTTTAGAGGGCAATAGGGTGTCTGTGCATGCTGCAGCACAACAAGAGGGGTACAATGATTGACAGATGATGGACCGAATGGATACAATGATTGAAGCAGTTGTAGTGTGGAGAAAAGGAGTCAAAAAATACGTAAATCGCTTATTTGGGAAATATTAGTAATACCATAAGAAAACCAGAATCGAACAAAGGAGGCAGAGAGCATAACGACCAACTATACGGCGGGAGAATTTTCTCCGCCCGTATAGCTCCGCCCGTATAGCTGGCGCCGCCTCCGCCTCTTCAAATAGTTTCACCCCGTGCAATCGGTTCGAGGAGATGACATATAGAACACCCAGAAATCGCAGAAACCTCACCTCCGGATGGCATCTGGATGGGGAACTCATCCGCCGGGGATCCACCTTCACCCTGCGCAGATCTGGGAGGCTAAGGCATCGATCTTCATCAGCCACCGCTGCATCACCACCATCTTCATCCATCCGACCTACATCTTGTCTAGATCTTGTTGTAATTCCTATACTCGTTGTGGATTTATATAAGTACTATTCATCTATGATTGTTTCCATTATCATTGCCATGACGTTGATTGCTTCCATGTCTGAGTAGATCATTAGTTCTTGGGCAGATGAAGAAATCCTAGTATGAGATTGAAATAAGATAAAGTCTATTATGATATTCATCGCTGTGACCATGTGTTAGATTCTCTACATCTTGATGTTGAGAGAAGTCGACCTCTCAATATTTACCTCTCGTGGGGACTTGATGGAGGGAACTACTTGTTGGCAGACGGGGGCGTGCTAGCACTTACAGTGACTATAAAGCTGTTAGAAATCCTTACGTATCAACTTGGGTAATCGAGGAAACTCACGGAAAACTATCTATGCCATGGGATACGTCCTACGGTGTTATGTCCCTTAATAGCGCAGTAATTCGATTGATGTCGATTGCTGACTGTTGTGGTTATGAGGATGAATTGAGCATCGGTTGTTGCCTATTCATCCACATTCGGAGTTCCTCCCACACATACATAGTTGAGAATGTTCATGATCATAATCTTTATCTTAGATCTTTACAATACTAGTGGTGTATTCGCTACTCCCTGAGAACATTTTTCCCTACTGCAGTTCCAATCTTTCTTTACATACGCGATACTTAGTTTCTGTATTAATTTATTTTGCTTTACTTTATTATATCTCTTATACCGAAAACCCCCAAACACCTTTTTACACATTACTCGCATTTTATCTTGTTACTTAGAACTCTATCTAGCATTTCAATCGCAATATTTATCTCAAGAATTATTAGACTTCAGACTCCTGCTCCCTATGGGATCAATATCTTTATTTCGAAACTAGCTACAAACGATCTGTGTTTCTAGCGTCGTTGCCGGGGAGCTAAGCATTGTAGGTCTTTTAGTTTTTGCTTATTTATTTTTGTCTTGCAAAATTTAGTTTTGAGTTACAGGTTTCCACCAACACGATGGAGTATGAGCATATGATTAGTGCTAACCCACTCAACTACTTTGGGAAGCCCTATGATATTTATAAAAGAGACAACTCCAATGAGAAGACAAGGGGTTTCGAAATAAATCCTCTACTATTTAGTATTCTACATAAGAAGCACTTTACTAGAGATGAAGAAGATCCTAAACCATATGAGCATATTGCATGTTTTAAAGATATATGTGGCACTTTTCTATTGACAGGATATACTGCCGATGAGGTAAGGGTTAAATTTTTTAGTCAAACTTTGACAAGTATAGCTCTCTCATGGTATAGATCTCTACCACCTGAAGCCATAACTACTTGGGATAATTTAGCTTGTGAATTTCTATCGAAATATTATCCATTATCAAAATCTTTTGGAATCAGGCGTCTTATAATGAATCTTACTATACCTAAAGCTTGGGCTTTACTTAATAGAATTCGTGACCATAGATTTTCATGGAATTTTGGTCTAGGAAGTGAAGGAGGCTTAGAAATAGAGCATGATTGTATTCATGATTATAACAAAAAAGGCCATGTGAAAGAATTGTCTAGAGAACTTTATCTGGATTCAGATCTTGTGTTGCAAGTTGTTAAAGCTGTTACCGAACATATTAAAGCTCCAAAGGAGGGTCCAGTCAAGTATGATCCACCACCTGAAACCGAGAAGAAAAAAGAACATAAAGCAACACTTGCCTCCGTAGAACCAACATATGAAGTGCCTTTCCCTAACACTACACAAAAGCATATTTTTGAATATGAACAGGTCAAAGTAGTATAGGAAAAGAGGGAAGAGGAAAGCGTGCCAGAAGTCAAGGAACATCTGAAGGAAAACAAAGATGAAGAGGTAACCAAGGAAGCAATTATGGCTATGTACTCACACTTTAACATAGTTGAACTAGATGTAGAGAGTTCCATATTGGTTGAAGGTAAAACAAAGGTAAAAGATGTGGGTAAGCCTATTCTTCCCTGCATATTTGAAGAAACCTCTCATTATGGTTTATGTGATCTTGTCACCGAAGTTAATGTTATATCTTATGATTTCTACCTAGAAATAAAAGAAGAAATAGAATCAGATAGAATTGAGAATACTGATATAACAATTATGTTAGCCAATAAAAATCTTAGAATTCCAATGGGAGTAGTTGACAATGCAACTGTCACAATTGGTAACACAAATTTTCCTATCGATTTTGTAGTTGTTGATATGCCAGCTGACACTTTTTGCCCTATTATATTTGGAAGAACCTTTTTGGGTGATATAGGTGCCTATGTTAACTTCAAGAAGGAGATGGTGACTCTTAAGCTTGGGGGAACAGAAAATAAATTCCATTTTTCCAAATTTAAAGATAAGCCTCCACAAACACAAGAAGAAGAGGAAGAGAGAACTATTGAGAAAATGGCAGCTCTTTTCATTGGTAATGGAGAAGAAATAAATGAAGATCCAAATTATGGAGAAATAGTTATAGAGGACAAATCCTTAGAATAACTAGAAGATGAATTTGATTCACTTCCTATTTTGGGACCTCCAACTGATGTGGATTTTCAAGAGCCAGAAAAGAGAGGGGACGAGGAACTACTGCCCCTAGAGTTGAAGACTCTACCAGATAATCTCAAATATAGGTTTTTAGATGATACCAATAAATTTCCTGTTATTATTAGTGCTAAACTTATAGGAGAAGAAGAGGAACTCATGAGGATACTTAAGGAGCATCGCCAAGCCATTGGGTACTCAATGGATGACTTGAAGGGTATTAGTCCCATGATAGCCGTCCATCGAATATTTATGGAAGAAGGTGCTAAACCAATTGCAAAATTGAATAGAAGATTGAAGCCTGAAATGAAAGAAGTGGTAAGAAAAGAAATTGTATGCCTACTGGACGGAGGTATAATTTATCCTGTTAAAGCGAGTGATTGGGTAAGTCCAGTTCATTGTGTTCCTAAGAAAGGCGGTTTTACTGTTGTTCCTAATGAAAACAATGAACTAATACCTACTAGAACTATTGTTGGGCACATGATGTGCATAGATTTCAGGAAATTGAATAAAGAGACTAGGAAAGATCACTATCCGTTACCGTTCATAGATCAAACTTTAGAAAGGTTAGCAAACCATACTCATTTTCTTACATGGATGGATATTATGGTTTCTCTCAAATAGTTGTTCATCCGGATGACCAACTTAAAACAACTTTCATAAGTCCTTACGGTTAACATGCTTACAGACGTATGCCTTTGGGTCCATGTAATGCCCCAGCTACTTTTCAATGATGTATGCTGCTATTTTTGTTGATTTCATAGAACTTATAATGGAAGTATTTATGGATGACTTTTCTGGCTATGGAACTTCATTTACTAGTTGCTTGGATAATCTCAAGAAAGTTTTGCAGCGTTGTGAAGAAACTAATCTTGTTCTAAACTAGGAGAAGTGCCACTTTATGGTTAAACAAGGTATAGTCCTTGGACACAAAGTATCAGGTAAGGGAATTGAAGTGGATAGAGCTAATGTTGAAGCAATAGAGAGAATGCCACCACCTAGGGATATTAAAGGTATACGAAGTTTTCTTGGTCATGTGGGTTTTTACAGAAGGTTCATTATAAATTTTTTAGGGATATCTAAACCTTTGACTAACCTCTTGCAAAAGGGAATGAGATTCAATTTTGATGATAAGTGTCTTGAAGCTTTTGATAAACATAAAAATGCTTTAACTCGTGCTCCCACCATAAAACCACCTATCTGGGATACAACCTTTGACTTAATATATGAAGCTAGCGATGATTTCGTAGGAGTAACTCTTGCACAACATATAGGTTGAAGATTTAATATTATACATTATGCTAGTAGAACTCTCAATGGTGCCCAAAAGAATTACCCTAAGGAAGAAAATGAACTGTTTGCTGTATTTTTCTCTTGTGATAAATTTCATTCTTATGTAGTTGATGCAAAGGTGAGAGTTCATACGGATCGTGATGGTTTAAAAGAACTCCTTGAGAGGAAAGAACATAAGCCAAGACTGATCCGTTGGATTCTTTTACTTCAGGAATTTGAGTTGCAGATTATGCAGAGGCAAGAAATAAAGATGTTAGATGCAGTGTCCATGCTTTCCCAGGAGGACAATAATCTTATTGAGAGGAACTTTATTCCTAGTGATTTTCATTTACAAGAATTACTTGTTGGTAGATGGAGGCATGCTAGGACTTACAGTGACTCTAAAACTATTAGCAATCCTTACGTATCAACTTGGAAAATCGAGGAAACTCACGGAACACTATCCATGTCATGGGATACGTCCTACAGGATTACGTCCCTTAATAGTGCAGTAATTCGATTGATGTCGATTGCTGACTGTTGTGGTTATGAGGATGATGTGAGCAGCGGTTGTTGCCTATTCGTCCATATTCAGAGTTCCTCCCACACATACATAGTTGAGAATGTTCATGATGATAATCTTTATCTTAGATCTTTACAATAGTAGTGGTGTATCCGCTACTCCCTGAGAACACTTTTTCCCTACTGCAGTTCCAATCTTTCTTTACATACGCGGTACTTACTTTCTGTATTAAGTTATTTTGCTTTACTTTATTATTGCTCTTATACCCAAAACCCAAAACACCTTTTTACACATTACTCGCATTTTATTTTGTTACTTAGAACTCTATCTAGCATTTCTATCGCAATATTTATCTCAAGAATTATTAGACTTCAGACTCCTGCTCCCTTTGGGATCGATATCTTTATTTCGAAACTAGCTACAAACAATCTGTGCACTTGCAGTTATCAAGGTTTGGAATGTATTACAAACAATGGATTTCAAATTATGGGCCTTTGGTGATCTTGTTGGTTATTATCCCGAGGTATAGTTTGAGAAGCTATAAATGATGACTCAAGTACCTAAATGGTTCATGGGGTATATGGTTGGATAGAGTAATTGATGTAGATCAGCATAGTTCAGAAGTTTGAGGTTGATCAAGCTTGGGATTCTCTACAATTTGAGCCAAAGTTTGGATATAATAAGGTGGTCAGAACTTTATATCAAATAGCTTTAAAAACCTAGTGGGTTTGAGCAGCTCGGGGCTCTAATGGGAACAAGGAAGATATGGATTGGTATACACTTATGAGTAAAACACACCCATACTTAGAGTTGCTAAAAATAATATGGTATGAAGATGTAAGCTTCTGCCAAAGTAGGCTTGTTGACAAGATTTGTAGAAATAGTTATTTTATTGCTTGCAAAACCATCAAGAACAAGTGGGTCAAAGATGATCTAACAAAAGGGAAGAGTGGGATTTCGAAGTCCTTAATATGTTCTACAGGATAGTTCAAGTGCTTTTTCCTAAATGCACAAGGTTTGGAAAAGAGAGAGTCTCAAAGTAGTGATGTTGATAATAGTTTTCAGACTTTGCCAAATTTTGGCAGAGTTGGGGATTTTGACTAGGTCAGAAGAGATGATGTTTTGAAAGGATGAAAGGGTCCAACTCATCACAGAGTGGGTGATATGGAAGTGTGGGATAAGTAGAAAGGATTCATGGCTTGAGTTGGTCTTTTGGATTATTAAGGCTATAAGAAGGGATTCAAAAAGGAGTTTGTTAAGGAAAAACACAAGGTCACTTTAGTGTCTAAGGATCAAGGCAAACTTGGAGAAGTTGGGAAATGGATCCATTGATCAAGGTAGAGCATAGGAGCTGGTGAGACATCTCCCAAGTATGTTGGTAAAAATGGCACTAGACATTAGATCAAGAGTTAGAGGTTTTAAGTAGCTTATCCTAGATGATTCTGATGATAGAGGGAGGCGATCTTCAGACTAGAGATTTGTGATTTATTCTTAGAGGACTATAGGTTGCATTGCTTGGGTAGTTTTGTTGTTAAAGGATGCCCTTTAGGGTAACCCAAACTACCTCCTCGTCAAACAAGTCAAACAACAGATCAAGGCAATTCATCTAGCAAACACCTCAAGTCTACTAATAAAGGTACCTTCAAGATTAGCTTGGGGTAAAGATGGGTATTTTGAAAAGGGTTGTGTTTTGACGTAGGTAAGAGTACTTGGTACTTCTACCATGATTGGAATCCAAAGGTTTTATAAGAAGTCTTGGAAGACTAGAGGTAAGATCATTTGAAATTCTATTTTGAGAATATAAGGAGGTAATATCATATAGATCTCCATAGTTTTGTAAATAGAAGCTATTCAAATACTTGTTGCATAAAAGGCATTTTGGCTTTTGTTTTTGAAATGACAGAACATATAAGAATATGCAAAATAAGCTAAGACACTTCTTTTGTTAAATAGTTTTTGTCAATTAAGGTTGAGGTAAGGAGTACAACTTCTATTACACAATCATATGCATAAATACAAACAGACAAGCAAACATTTCATCATCAAGCCGGAAAATGTTTTTGTTCCCCCTGATTTTTGTATTCTAGACAACTAAACAAGGTTACTAAAATTGGGATGCTACATTAATCCTCTGAGAATGCCTGTTATGCATATCACCATGATCCCATGATCAGTCCATTGTGGCACATAACCGACAAGTATCAAGGTAAAAATCCATTACTTAAGTGGATACAAGTCATACCTCAATTGCCATTATGGCTCATCGAACATCATCAGCGGAACTTTATCAATCGTAGAGCCCGATCCATGCCTTAACGTATAGGCAGCTGACTAGGAGAATGTCCTAGCTCGCATAGTCGTCAATGTCACCTTATTCTTCACCTTACTTCACGAAGCTGACCAAGTTAATAGCCAGGGACAATGCTAGTGAGTACTTTGAATGTATTTGCAAACCACCTTAAGAGGATATGCAATGTGGCTGTGGTAGTAAGAAGGCTCCATAATAGGTTATTTTCTAAAATAGTTTCTCTTTTAGATATAGCATGTCTATATCTTTGTTGAAAACTTTTGTAAAAAAAATTTGAAGTCATTTGAAAAGTTTTGGAAACACTAGGATTGGGTCACCCATTTCTCCTCTCATGGTCATCACTCGACCGACTTTTCATCTTTTGTGATCTTTCGAGATCACCTCACTTCATCTATGGTCACCTCCGACCACCCTTTTGAGAAATCTCTTTCTTTTCTAAAAACCTTTTTGAAGATAAAAGCATCACCGCTCTATAATAGTTTGTCCAACCATCCATAACTGCGGTCATGGCTATTCGAATAGATTTACACTCTCCAGAGCTTTTACACTCTACCCACACCATCCGGGTACCCTTCCCTGATACCTTATGGACCGTGGGTCGGGTAACCGATCAAGACTCTCCGGATGCCACTCCAGTATGGGACCTACACTATGAGTTGTTCCTCTCAACGTCGGGACGCTTGGTACCATTCAAATGCCAACCGGAGCACATCCCATCATCTTGGGACCTACACTTTTGATGAGAGGCTCATAGTATTGTTCGGCTGCTCCCGAGGGCAGTTCACATCTCTTCTAGAACATGTCTCTCAACCACTGAACCTTTACCTTGAAGAAACCCGACATTCAAGTGATATGATCCCTTATAAGTAGTCATGAGGAATCCCATACTAGAGTATATAACTTCAAGTCCAGCCCTGTACCATACTAGGGTAATGTGGTTTCACGGTTTAATTGTTATAGCTAAAGCTACAAAGAAACGGGTCCATTTTCATAAATAGTTTTCTCCTGCTCTTCCTCAACATCATTAAAAAAACCATTTTCTTTCTCAAATTTCTCTTGGTAGGTCAAACCTTACCAAGGTTTTCCATAAAACATTTAGTAAACTTTTCCCAGGGTCTTCCCATCCTCAATCTTTGCTTTGGCTAAAATGGGGTCTCCAATGGGTTATGGTGTTATACACCACTTACAATACTAAGGATAGCTAGGTTATGAGCAAGTAGATAAAACATGCATAAGTAAAAATAGTAGGACAAGGCTTATGAGCAAGTAGGTGGCTTTCCTATGACCAGAAATATGGCAATATGTCCCCGGGCTTCTTCTTATAAAACCATACCAATAATAATAACCATCTTCCTAGGGTCTTAGATATAATCGCAACTATCGTCGTCAGGGATCACAAATGTAAGCAAACAAGGCCATAATCAACACGAGGCATACAAGTATCAATAAAAACAAAAAAAACATACAACACATCACTAGCTTCAGTTGATTTTATATATTGAATTCATAGCAATTTGGAATTACTTTAATTGCCTTTGTGGAATTTCTTTTGTGATTTATTTGTCAAATACCACTTGAATAAGGGGTTTAATTCTAAGGATTGGGTCTGTATCATATCAATGCACAAAAAAATATATAAACAGATAGGTATTGAAATAAAAAAGGCACCAAAAGTGGTTTCATGATTTTATCAATTTCCTTTAATTAGTTATGAAGAAAACAAAACCTTGGGAAAAGTTATTTTTATACCAACAAAACCTTATTAGGTTTAGGAGCTCAAAGCTCCCCTTGGGTCATGGGTTATATGAATGCATAGTGTAGTTGCATGAAGTAGCAAGCCATCCAAAGATTTATCAAAGTCACACAAGACAAGGAGCGAGTTCACCTTAGCTTGTAGTAGTTTAGCTTGGGCACGAGTCATCAGTCCACTTGGGGAACTTGGTGGTGTAGATGTAGAGGATTCCGTAGGATAGGCTGCATCAGCTCCCCCCCTTGGGAAAGAGTCATCCTCGACTATTCATGGTTATCATCTTGAACATCTCCATGGAAAGGCGAATGGTCCTTGACATTTAACGTATTGCTTACAAGGTACTTGGAGGTTGGAATGTTGATGATGTAGGCGTTGTTGTTAATTCTCTTTACGACCTTGAAGGGACCATATCCTCGTGGCTTGAGCTTGGAGTCGGGTTCTTTGGGTAAGCGGTCCTTGCTTAGGTGTATCCACTCTTTCTTGTCCTTGTTGAGCCTTGTTGCTTGTCCTTGCACTTGTTTCTCGATTGTAGCTCTTGTTTCTTTGTGTAGCTTCTTCATAGCTTGGGCGCGCTTGTAAACTTCCATGTTGGTGCGCTCATGGAGAGGTAGTGGTAGGATGTCGAGCGCGGTGAGTGGCTCAAATCTATAGACGATCATGAAATGGCTCATCATCGTTGTAGAGTGCTTGGCACGATTGTAGGCAATCTCGGCGTGGGGAATGCATTTGTCCCAATCCTTCAAGTCCTTCTTGATCAACACATGAAGGAGAGTACTGAGGCTTTGGTGGACAACCTTGGTTTGGCCATCGGTTTGTGGGTGCGATGCGGAAGGTAAGAGTAGATTGACGCCGAGATTAGCCATGGGGGTCTTCCACAAGTAGCTCATGAATTTGACATCACTGTCGGAGACGATTGTTCTTGGCACATTGTCTAGACAGATGATTTCTCTGAAAAACAAATTTGCAACATGTGAAGCATGTGAAGCATCATCTAACTTGTGGCACGGTATAAGTGTGCCATCTTTGAAAAGCGATCCACTACCATAAATGTAGAATCATGACCATGCTTAGACCTAGGCAATCCTAACACGAAATCCATGCAAATGTCGGACCAAGGTGCATGAGGTATAGGCAATGGCATATAAAGACCAAATGGGTTAGACTTAGACTGATGAGGACATCCCTATACTTACACCCACCCCAATTACTACTGAAGATATTCCAGCTGTTGCAAGGAAGGATCAGTCCAATGAGATTAAAATTGGACCTGTTACATGAGCTCGTGCTAAGCTACTTGAACAACAGGTGAATTCAACTCCTAAAAGTATCTAGTACTTTAATTGATGAGAACTTTATACTACCTAAGTCTATGCATTTATGTATGATAAGGTTCATTGGAGAAACAAGCATGGCGCGAGGAGGAGAAGGGCTACAAGAGAAGCCTAGCATGATGATCGCCCAAGGATGCGCGAGGGAGGAGCGGGAGGTAGGCGCAAGAGAAGATCATCAAGAGGGAGGCAAAAAGCTCTGCCATGAACATAGTGTCCGGCTGAGTCACACGGACCGTCCAGCCTGCCTGAGAGAAGAATTGGTGCAAACAATCTGTACACCAAATCGGACACTACCCAGACACCACCCGGAAACTTTGAAGTTTCTAGCAGGACCGGACTATCTGGCTGACTCCACCCGGAGTGTCCGGCCCGACCGGACTGTTCAGCCGATATCAACCGGACTGTCTGCCCATCGACCTAATCTGCTCCGAGTAGGCATGTATCATTCTGAGTCATACGCCTATCAGTTTCGGTTTATGGCCGCCCTTATAAGCCCTAGGACGCCCCATAGTTAGGCTTTAGAACACATTTAAATTATTTTGGAGTTGTTTCTTTCATAGAACCTCTAGAATTACTTGTGATTGATCTTACCAACTGCAATTGAGTGTGATCTGTTGTTCCACTAGGAATTAGTAGATTGCAAACTACCGTTCATGGTCGACAGCTATGTGCGCAAGAGTGTGGTGTTGTGAATATCCCACAGGGTTCGAGAGTTGTTGCATTGGCATCAGGGCTGGAGCGGGAGAGATCATAACTACACGCTGATTATCTATCATCCACCATCATCATCGACAAGTGCTTGCTGAGAAGATCTGGCCACCCCATATCATCTTGGTATCAGATTTTCTCGCTTACTCAATGAGCATCCACAAATACATCCATAGATTAGTTTCTTTTCAGTCGTATAGAGAAAAAGCCTTACAAAAAGATTTGCCATAGACTAGATTGCATCGTTTTCAAGTTTTAGTTGCTGATCGTGTCTTCTCGTAGATCCGATCTACAGGTTTTTCTCGTAGAAGTCTAGTATTCATTTGTGTCTAGGTTTAGGGTTTGACCTTGTTTCTGCCGTGTCCACCATCACCATTTTTCGTATGTTTTCATCATTTGTTCGAGTCCACATAGCGTACCTTTGTTCACATACCATAGACACAACCTATCTATAGCATCCGTGCTTAGGAACATACCAACGAGACTAGTTGATTTGCTTGGACAGGCTGCTCATTAGGGTTTCGAAGTGCAGAAATTTTTGAAAGGGTAAATCGGACTATCTGGCATATATACACCGTACTATCCGGCCTGACCGGAGTGTACGGCACGAATCAACTAGACTATCCAACCCAGTTTTGTTATAAGTTGTTGCACTTGGAAAAGAAAAGAGAATCAGTAAAAAAAGGAGAAAAAGAGCTACAAGCGTGACAAAAAGAGATATCAAAGTGTGCATTATTGGAGGCCTAGTTGATCATAGAACTTGTGGATTGAGCAATCTTATGCTTTTTTACTTTGATATTTTACTAGCGTCTCTCTTGTGCATTGCAATATTCCTTTTCATAAGTTTCTTTGCCACGTTTATCTTCACAATGTGTGTTTCTTGGGTTTGTTTTACGATCAACACTAGGACTTGTTTGCGGTGTATTTAGGATACCATACCTAGAGCTCCACCATAAAAACCTATGTGCCTTGTGATCATTCTCCATACCCTTGATATTCACATCATCACATCAGTGCATAAGTCTTTGATTTTGTTTCGTAACGCATCTCTATTCACTTTGGAATGGTGAGATCTGCTTTCTTGTCAGTTGTGAGTGTTCCACCAAGCAGATTTTTATTTTTTGCACTAACCTACTAATCATGTCTATTAGGGATGATGATGTTGTGTTGTAGAAAAACAAGGATGGTGACCTTGTTACTTGGTGCGAATATGAGGCATTGAAATCTCACTTGACGTGTGTGTTTACTCACACAATTGATGCCATTGACAAGAATATCCAGGACGTGCAAGTGGCCTTGGAAGAGAATGTCGACGCAATCACTAACATCCAAACACAAGTGACAGCGATCAATACCAATGTCGCAACTTTGCAGTGTTCCATTGATGCTTTGACAGTAGCAAATCAGCAAAGGCAGCAACAACCACCTGATGATGTTGTTGATGATGATGATGAAGGTAGTGTGGCTGGTGCTGCACCACATCTTGGCAGGGGACGTGCCAATCCCCCTGTGCATGCGCCTGCTCCTGTACCTGCTTATGCACGCGGTTTTGCTCCTATTGGGCATGCTCAACGTGTCCCGAACCAAGTTGTTGATGATGGTTTAGGGAAGCCAAAATTCTCAAATTCCCAAGTTTGATGGCTCACTTGATCCTGAAGATTACCTCACATGGGAGTTGAATATAGAGAAGTTCTGGCGTTTGTATGACTATACAGAAGACAAGAAGGTCAAGCTTGCAGCGTCAGCATTTGATGGATATGCTTTGTATTGGTGGGATGCTATTGTGCAGAATAGAAGGGAGGACAATTAACTTCCTTTGATGACTTGGCATGAGATGAAGTGCATTATGAAGGATCATTTCGTACCCACCAACTACTTGTGTTCAGTTTTTAACAAGTTGACACAATTGAGTTAATGAACAATGTCAGTTGATGAGTACTATAAGAAGATGGAGATGCTTATGTAGCATGCTCGAGTTTGCGAATCCCTTGAGATGACCATGCATCGATTTACCAACAATTTGAAGTGACCAATCAAGAGAATTGTTCGTCATCACAAGTATGAGAGTATGAATGAACTATTGCATCATGCTAGAGAGGCCGAATCGCAGCTAGCTGAAGAAGCTAAGGCACATGCAAGGTTTCCGTCTACTAGTCATTTTTCGGCCAGGTCTACATTGCCACCTATGGCGCCACCTGCAGCGGCTGCTAGCCACCCTTCACCATCTTTGGCCAAGCCAACTCCAACACCATCTTATGGTTCTAATGCTAAGAAACCCGTTGCTCCTGTTGCTAGCTTGGGTTCCAATATGTCAACCGCGCGTACTCATGATGTGGATTGCCATACTTGTGGAGGTAGTGGACACTACAAGAGGGATTGTCCAAACCGCAAGGTGGTGTTTGTCAATGAACAAGGAGAATATGCAAGTGGATATGATGTTGATCCTCATGTAGACAATGGTTATGACAACGAGGACGGATTGGATGCCTTCCCTGAGCATGTTCCTACCATAGTGGTCTCTCCACGTATATTTAGTGTGCAGCCTGGTGTTGACTCTCAGCGCTGCAACTTGTTCAAAACCAAAGCACTCGTTGGCCCTAACAAAGCTTGCAAGGTAATCAATGAGGGAGGTAGCTGCAGAAATCTTGCAAGTAAGGAGTTATGTGCCAAGCTGAATTTGACTTATTTACCTCATCCCAAGCCATATTATATACAATGGTTGAGTGACAATGGTGAGATGAAGGTAAACCATATGGTACGTGTTAATTTTGAAATAGGGCCATACAAGGATTCTATTGATTTTGATATGGTTCCTATGACTGTTTTCCATCTATTATTGGGTCGGCCTTGGCTGTATGATCGCCATGTTCAACACAATGGCCTTGCCAATACTTATCACTTGGAGTTCAAGGGCAAGAATATTAATTTGCAGCCAATGACACCATAATAGATTGTGAATGAGTCTCATCAAAAGATAGAAGTGAACTTGAAGCAAGCACCTATAGATAGGAGAGATAGTGTTGCAGCTGTACATGATGTCATAGAACCCAAAAAGAGTGATATAATGAAAAGTGAGAGAGTGCCTAGTCTAGTGATATTAGATACCAAGGAAGATATGAGAGAGTTTCGTGAGGATCCTACAGCCGTGCCACTTGTGCTCATGTATAAGGGCGAGGTATTGGTTTCTAATGACATGATCCCTATTTCTCTTTGTGTATCTACAGTTTTGCAGGATTTTGGCGATGTGTTTCCAGAAGATGTACCAATAGGGTTGGCTCCATTGCATGGCATTGAGCATCAAATCGACTTAATCCCTCGTGCCACATTGCCAAACCGTGCACCCTACAGAACTAACCCCAAAGAAACAAAGGAGATACAGAAACGAGTACAGGCGTTGCTGGATAAAGGGTACATTCGTGTTTCTCTTAGTCCTTGTGCTGTTCCTATTATTTTAGTGCCTAAGAAAGATGCTACATGGCGCATGTGTGTAGATTGTAGAGCTAGTAATACCATCACTATTCAATATCGTCATCATATTCCACACTTAGAGGATATTCTAGATGAATTGAGTGGTGCTGCTATTTTTGCTAAAATTGATTTGCGTAGTGGTTATCATCAAATTAGGATGAAAGAAGGGGATGAATGGAAAACTTCTTTCAAAACAAAATTTGGTTTGTATGAGTGGTTAGTCATGCTGTTTGGACTTACTAATGCACCTAGTACATTCATGAGATTAATGAACCAAGTTTTGAGAGAATTTATCGGTCGTTTTGTGGTTTTTTATTTTGATGATATAATTATCTATAGCCACAATGAAACTGAGCATTGTAGTCATATCCGACAAGTTTTGTAAGTGTTGTGTGATAATAAATTGTATGCTAATCTAGAGAAGTGCACATTTGCAAAATATAAGGTCATATTTCTAGGATTTGGTGTATCTAAGCATGGGGTAGAAGTAGATCAATCTAAAATTGAATCAATTCAGAATTGTCCTGTCCCCATGAGTGTTAGTCAAGTGCGTAGTTTCCCTGTATTAGCTGGTTTCTATAGGCGCTTTGTGAAGGATTTTAGCACTATTGCTACACCATTGAATGATTTGACTAAGAAAGGTGTGCCATTTGTGTGGGGCGAAGCCCAAGATATTCCTTTTGATACATTGAAACGTTTGCTTACTTCTACACCATTACTTGTATTACCTAATTTTTCGAAGCAATTTGAAGTTGAATGTGATCCTAGTGGTATATGTATTGGTGGCGTTTTGATGCAAGAGGGTCACCCTATAGCATATTTTTCTAAGAAGCTTGCTGGTGCTAGATTGAATTATCCTATTTATGATAAAGAATTGTATGCACTTGTTAGAGTTCTTGAAATTTTGAAACATTATTTGTGGCCAAAAGAATTGATCATACATTCCGATCATGAAGCATTGAAGTATTTGAAAGCTCAATCAAACTTGCATAGAAGATTAACTAAATGGGTTGAGTTGATTGAATCTTTTCCTTACATCATTAAGTATAAGAAGGGAAACGAGAATGTACTTGCTGGTGCTTTGTCTAGGAAAACATGCTATTAACCAATCTTGATGTTAAATTTCCTGGATTAGATGGTATCTGTGCACTTTATGCAACTGACCATGATTTTGCTAAACCATATCGTTTGTGTGCTCTCAAAAACGCATGGCATAAGTATCATATACATGATGGATATTTGTTTAGAGCTAATAAACTATGCAATCCAGAATAATCGTTGGGTTTGTTCTTAGTGCAGGAATCACATGTTGGTGGTTTCATGGGTCACTTTGGGCGTGAGAAGACATTGTTCATGCTAGCTGATCATTTTTATTGGCCCAAGATGAGGTGTGATGTGTACAGATTTGTGAGTCGTTGCATTACATGCCACAAGTACAAATCAAAATTGAGCCCTCATGGTTTCTATACACCTCTCTCTGCATCTACTACACCATGGGAAGACATTTGCATGGATTTTGTGCTAGGTCTACCTAAAACTCAAAGAGGTTATGATTCTATATTTGTGGAAGTGGATAGGTTCTCTAAGATGGCTCATTTTATTGCCTGCCACGAAAGCGATGATGCGTCGCATGTTGCTAACCTGTTTTTTATGGAAATTGTGAGATTACATGGAGTACCGAAGATGATTGTTTCTGACCGTGTTGTGAATTTCATGAGTTACTTTTGGAAGACCTTATGGGGGAAGTTGGGAATGAAGTTACTGTTCAGTACTGCATCTCATCCCCAAACAGATGGTCAAACGGAGGTGGTGAATCAAACGTTGTCACAATTGCTGAGGAATATGCTAAAGAATAATATGTGGGAGTGGGAAGAGTGTTTGCCACATGTTGAGTTTGCATAAAACAGGGCTGTGCATTCGACTACTTAGCTTTGACCTTTTGAGGTGGTGTATGGTATCAAGCAATTGATGCCACTTGATTTGTCGCCTTTTCCATTACATGAGAGAATTGTTATGGAGGCGTCAAAGCATGCTGAATATGTGAATAAGATTCATGAGAAGACTTAAGAGGCTATAGAGAAGAAAGGCAAGAACATTGCTGCTGCAAGGAATCATGCAAGAAAGGAGGTTTTATTCAAGCAAGCACTTGACGATGATGATGGTGGATGGTTGATAACTAGCATGTAGCTATGATCTCTCTCGCTCGAACCCTGATGGCACTCCAACAACTCTCGAACCCTATGGGATAATCACAATACCACGCTCTTGCACATGTAGACGTCGACCGCGAATGGTAGTTTGCAATCTACTAATTCCCAGTGGAACAACATATCACACTTGATTGTAGTTGGTAATTCCATCACAAGTAATTCCAGAGGTTCTAAAGAGAAACAACTCCAAAATAATTTTAACGTGGTCTAACCTAATTGAAGTGGTGCCCCATCTACTTAAGGGGTCTGGGGGTGGCGGCTAAGGTGGGGATCCGACTTGCTCCCACCCAACTAAGGTACAAACGACCCAGAAGGGGTTCAGCCTTGGACTCTGTCGTGGCAGATTTGTGCATGGTTTTGGTGTCGTGGCAACGAATCTTGCTGCTTTTGTGTCGCAGCAGCGTGCCATGGCAGAAAATGGTAGCGTTTCTCTGCCACGGCAGAGATCTTCTACCACATGTTGATCTTCAATCTTGACAGCTCCTTGTGCTTTCTCCCTCTCCTCGCTCGTGCATTCTTCATTGATCAACACACCATGCTCCATATTCTTTAGCTCCTCGCTTCGTGCTACGCCTTGTTCTCCTATGTACCTGATCATACAATAATTCAAAGACTTAGGTAGTATAAAATTCTCATTTACCTAAACATCAGGTTCATTAAGAAACAAGTTCACCTATTGTTCTAGTAGCTTAGCATGAGCTCTTGTAATTGGTCCAATCCTTATCTCATTGGATTGATCTTTCTTTGCAGCAGCAGGAACATCATCAGTAGTAATTGGGGTAGGTGTAATTGTAGGGATGTCCTCATCATCTCCCCCTTCAAAAGGCATCGACCTTGACGCTCCAATGTCTTCTCCATCATATGGTGATAAATCAGCAACGTTGAAGCTGTTGTGAACTCCACCAAACTCAAAAATAGGTATATCAATCGAATAGGCATTATCATTTCTTGGCAAACACCTTGTGAGGACCAGCACCACGTGGCTTCAATTTTGACTTCCAAGTTGTGGGAGCATATCCTTGTGTAGATGCACCCATACCATGTCACTAGGCTTGAACACGACTTCCTTCCTTGCTAGATTCCTTGCAGCAACAATGTTCTTGCCTTTCTTCTCAATAGCCTCTCGAGGCTTCTCATGACTCTTCTTCACATATTCGGCAAGTTTTGATGCCTCCATATCAACTCTCTCATGTAATGGAAAAGGCAACAAATCAAGTGGCATCAATGACTTGAAGCCATGCACCACCTCAAAAGGAGAAAGCTGAGTAGTCGAATGCAAACTCAACACGTGGAAAACACTCTTCCCACTCACACAGATTCTTCTTTATCATAGTCCTTAGCAATTGTGATAATGTTCTATTCACCACCTCCGTTTGACCATCGGTTTGGGGATGACATGTAGTACTGCATAGCAGCTTGGTTCCCAGCTTCCCCCATAAGGTCTTCCAAAAGTAGCTCATGAACTTCACATCATGGTTAGAAACAATCATCTTGGGTACTCCATGTAATCTCATGATGTACCTGAAAAATAGGTTAGCAACATGCGATGCATCATCGCTTTTGTGGCCGGCAATAAAATGAGCCAAATTAGACAATATAGCAACACCACTCAATTCATCTACCATATCCTCTAAGTGTGGAATAGGATGACGATAGCAAATAGTGATGTTATTAATTGCTCTACAATCTACACACATGTGCCATGTACCATATGATATGGGGTGGCCCAATCTTCTCAGCAATCACTTGTCAATGATGATAATGGTGGATAGAAATAGCCTGTAGATATGAACTCTCCCGCTCGAACCCGAATGACAATGCAACAACTCTCGAACCCTGTGGGATATTCACAACACCACACTCTTGCACACGCAGCCGTCGACCACGAATGGTAGTTTGTAATCTACTAATTCCCAATGGAACAACATATCACACTCAATTGCAGTAGTATAATTCGATCACAGGGTAATTCCAGAGGTTCTTTGAAAGAAACAACTCCAAAATAATTTAAACATGGTCTAAACCCTAATTAGGGGTCGTCCTAGGGCTTATAAGGGTGGCTGGGGCGGCCAGAAACCGAAACTAAACGCGTATGACTCAAACCGATACAAACTGACTCGGACCAGATTCGGTCGACGGGCGGACACTCTTGTCGATATCGGCCAGACAGTCTGGTCAGGCCGGACACTCTAGGTGGAGCGTGCCGGAGAGTCTGGTCTGGCTGGAAACTTCAAACTTTCCAGGTGGTGTCTGGGTAGTGTCTGGACTAGCAGACAGAAATTCTGCGCCGGTTCGTCTCTCGGGTAGGCTAGACAGTCCGGGTGGACTCGGCCAGACACTCTAGTCTTGGCAGATCTTTTTGCCTCTGTCTTGATGATCTTCTCTTATGCGTTCCTCCCGCTCGTCCCTCGGACATCCTTGGGTGATCATCATGCTTGGCTTCTCTTGTAGCCCTTCTCCTCCCCCCGCCATGCTTGTTTCTCCAACGAACCTGATCATACATAAATGCATAGACTTAGGAATTATAAAGTTCTCATCAATTAAAGTACCAGATTCATTTAGGAGTGAATTTACATATGGTTCAAGTAGCTTAGCACGAGCCCTTGTAATGGGTCCAATTCTAATCTCATTGGATTGATCCTTCTTTGCAATAGTTGGATCATCTTCAATAGTCATTGGGGTAGGTGTAACTGTAGGGATGTCCTCATCATCTCCGACCTTCAAAAGGCGTCGACCTCGATGCTCCAAGGTCTTTCCCTTATATGGTGATAAATCAACAATGTTGAAGATGTTGCTAACTCCACCAAACTACTCAATAGGTATATCAATAGAGTAGGCGTTATCATTAATCTTGGCTAACAACTTGTAAGGACCAGCACCACGTGGATTCAATTTTGACTTTTGAAGTAGTGGAAACCTATCCATGCGTAGATGCACCCATACCATGTCACCAGGCTTGAACAACACTTAATTCCTTGCTTGATTCCTTGCAGCAGCAATGTTCTTGCCTTTCTTCTCAATAGCCTCTCGAGTCTTCTCATGAATCTTCTTCACATATTCAACATGTTTTGATGCCTCCATATCAACTCTCTCATGCAATGGCAAAGGCAACAAATCAAGTGGCGTCAATGTCTTGAAGCCATACTATTGAGGGAAAACCTCTAGGGTGGCCCGATCTTTCACGAACCACTTTCAAATCGAGGATGGGGTGCGGGGGAAGGAGAGCCGGATGAAAACGATGAACTAACACATGAAGAACATAGTGAACACACTCACGCAAATCCATGATACACACCAATAGCTCACACGGCAGTGACCGGTCTAGCGCAATCCCTAGGATCAGCGTCGGGCGGAGGGCTCTCTCTCGAACCGGCACGGTGAGTAGGGAGACTCGGTGAGATCTTGACGTCTAGGCAAAGGGACTCTGATGCCTATCCCTTGTACAACACAGAGGCACAATGTAAACTCCAACGAGGTTTTTGATATTTGGTGCTCCTCTGTCAAAGGAGCATGAGGCAAGAACTAGAAAGATCCACAAGGGGTTTCCACTAATTAAAAATATCATGCCTAGGGTTTACAATAGAGGTGGGGGACTATGTATAGGCCATCCAAAAAGTCAGGGCTACTTTAGGGATAATAGATAAGTTCTAGACAGACTAAGAGGTACATGGGCTGAAGACCCAAAGGCCTTTTACATGCCTGGCGACGCTCGGTCCGGAGACTCCGGTGTGGTGGACTGGAGACTCCGGTCTGGGCCTGAGATTCTAGTCGGTCTTCGGTCCATCTCCGGATTGGCCCTGAGACTGCCCTTGAGATTGACTCGGGTGTCAGACCGGAGGTGGGCTAGAGTCTCCAGGGTCTTCAGGCGGAGACTTTGGCAGACCTGAGACTCCGGTGTGCGTAGACCGGAGACTCCGGTCTAAGCAGCTCCAACAGCTTCTGCATCACGCCTTTCTCCTTGTTCTCCATTCTTGGGTGCTTGGTGTTGTGTTGGGGCTTCGTATGTGATGATGCATAGAGTAGTTGCATGAAATAGCACACCATCCAAAGGTGTATCAAATTGGCTCGACGAGAGGAGCGAGTTCACCTTAGCTTGTAGGAGTTTGGCTTGGGCACGAATCATGGGTCCGCTTGGGGGACTTGGTGGTGTATATGTAGGAGCATCCGTAGGACAGGATGCATCAGCTCCCCCCTTGGGAAAGAGTTGTCCTCGACACATCATGGGTATCATTGATACGTTGCTAACGTATCCATAATTTTTGATGTTCCATGCTTGGTTTTTATCTACATTCTTATGTTTTGTTCCAACTTTGGAGTATTTTTGATGTTCCATGCTTGGTTTTATATACTTTAGTATGCCTGTTTTTTGCTACTTTTGGTTTCAGGAAAGTCAGAAAATGAATATTCTCGGAAATGGACGTGACAAAAGCCAAAGTCAGTTTTTCACCGAGGGGGACACAGAGCTAGAATACGAGACGGAGAGGGGCCAGGGGCGCCACACCACCTGGCCATGTGGCCAGGCTTGACCTGCACTAGGGGTTGGTGTGGCCACCTAGGGAACCCCCTCAAACTCCCCTTCCGACTATAATATGCCTCCAATACAGAAACCCTATGTATCCGATCAAAATTCCACGAAAGAGTCTGTAGCCGCCGTCATCTCCATCCATAGATCGGGAGGGATCGGAAGCTCTTCCCAGCACCCTGCCGGAGAGGCGAATTCACCCTGGAGGCCTTCTTCATCGTCATGCAAGCCTCCGTTGTGATGCGTGAGTAGTTCATCCTTGGACTATGGGTCCATGTAGTAACTAGATTGCTGATTTTTATCCGTTGTGCAATCATGTTTAGATCTTGTGAGCTCTGTTCATGATCAAGATCATCTATTTGTAATCCTACATGTTGTGTCTGCGGGGATTTGATGGATATTGAGATGCTATTTCAGATTTATTATTGATTCTATCATGTCTTTGTTATTTGTGATCTTGCATGCTTTCCGTTGTTAGTAGCTATATTGGCCAAGTAGATGCTAGCAACTCCAAGAGTTAGTATTTATGCTCGATAGTGGGTTCATGCCTCTACTAATTTGGGGAAGTGACAGAAATCTCCAAGGCAATAGATATGTTGTTGCTACTAGTGAGAAAACAACTATCCTTTGTTCATAGAACAATTGTATTGTTTACTTTACATGCAATGCGTAATGCAACTATTTGTTGCTTGCAACTTAATACTGGAGGGGGGTCGGATGATAACCTGAAGGTGGATTATTAGTCATAGATGCAGTTGGATCACAGTCTATGTATAATGTTGTAATGCCCAATCAAATCTCAAAGGAGTCAAGATGATTAGTATATGCATGTATGCTTTCTCGATGTTTGTCAATTGCCCCGCTATAATTTGTTCACCCAACATGTTATCTATCTTAAGGAGAGCCACCATTAGTGTACTATGGACCCCGGTCCATTCTTTTACAATCAACCTACAACGGTTTACTGTTTTATGTTTACTTTCTGCAAGCTTTTACTTTATTCCACTCGATACGCTTAATCCTTTGTTTTTAGCGAAACTGGTGAGATTGACAACCTCACTGTAAGTTGGGGGCAAAGTTCCGTGGTTCTGTTGTGTAGGATTCCAAGTTGGCAACAACACCTTGGAGGTGTTTCCTTGCTCCTACTGTTCGATAACCTTGGTTTTATAGCTGAGGGAAAACTTATTGCTGTGCTCATCATACCTTCCTCTTGGGGTTCCCCTACGAGCTCGAGATATTTTGGGCCATCAAGCATATTTTATGGCGCCATTGCCGGGAAGTCAAGGACATCTTCACAAGGGGAGTCCCTCATAACCAATCTCTTTACTTTGTTTTTTTTTTTTCTTAGTTCACTTACTACTTTGTTTGCTTGTTTGTTTATAAAAAATACAAAAAATAGTGCCTACTATAGTTGTTATTTTCGTTGGTCTGTTATTGTCTTGCTTTATCATGCTTTCTATCAATGGTTGGTTTCTTCGAAACTGAATCTAATTGGCAAGGTGGGTTCACGGAAGAACAAAAATATTATTATAAGGAACACCGCTTGTCACAAAAAGGGAAACTCTTATGGGAAAATTGATAAATTGAATACCATTGCTACAAACATGTGCTCTACTTATAATGTTACTTATTGCGTTGATAAATCTTGTTGTTGTAGGAGGTATAAACACCTCCCTTTTCAATGTGAGTATAATGATAATGTTACCATATCTTCTTATGTTAAAGGAAATAATGAATTTTATGATGTGGAACAAATTGAAGAATTTATTTCTTGGAAGGGTGCATTTGAACTTGCTAGTTTGCTTGAAAATACAGATGATTGACCTTGTAAACATGAGGTTTATGATATACTTAAATTTTTCTTTGATAATTACAAGGAAGAAAATGGCTACATTCTTGAATATATTAATAGATACTTTCCACAAATGGAAGAGACTAATGGCTTGCAGGAGCTTATGGAAGAAGAAATTGCTGAAACGGGAAGCACATTAGATGAAAAAGAGGAGGAGAGTGATGAACAAAAGGAGGAAGAATGGATTAGCTACCCATGCCTACCTTCTAATGAGAGTAACTCTTTATCCCTTACATTATTCAATTGTCCTCCATGCTTACCGAAGGAGGATGAATGTTATGCTCATGTTATCAGTGATAATCCTTTATTTGTGCCTAACTTCGAAATGCATGGTACTAAAGAGCATTGCTTAGAAAATGTTTATGACAAAGCTCTAGATGATGGTCCTATATTGGTCGATAATATTAATTTTACTACTATTATAAATGAGATTGGAGGGGTCTTCACCTTATCTTGGAACCCCGTACCTCTTGAGAATGATCAGTCACCTTGTTATAAAATTGTTAAAAGTGGGTTTGAAGGTTTTAATCCCATTATTTTTAGCTTGATAAAAATTATGTGTTTGTAGATCATGAAAAGCATTATTTATGTGATGGTTATATTGTTGAGTTTATGCATGAGGATACTGAAAATTATTATGAGAGGAAAATATGGTTTTAGAAGTTTTCATGGTACTACAACACCTCTCTATGTGCTGAAAGTTTTGAAGTTACTCTTGTTTTATCTTCCTATGCATGTCACTTTGTTCTTTGTGAATTTATTTGCATACAAGATTCCTATGCTTAGAAAGTGGGTTATACTAAAATGTGTTTTGAATTTGCTTCTTGATTCTCTCTTTTACTTTAATTCATATTTCCTATGTGAGCATCTTCTCAAACTATCATGCCTAACTTAAAGGCGTTAAAGAAAAGTACTTATTGGGAGATAACCCAAAAGTTTTAGATGAGTCCTGGAAGTTATTACCTCTGTAATAACCGCTCCTTATCCTTTTTATTTTCTTTTTGTGCCAAGAGTAACCTCTAATGACAAGTAATGCTTGGGAAAGTTGCTTTCCCGAAACAGATTTTTGTTCTTTACCGTAAAAATTCATGTAAAATCTCTGTACGTCTTTTTGAGGCACGAAATTTTGTGCTTCTGCCCAGGTTTTTATATAACTTTCTTTAGTTCAACACTTTTTTATTTGAGCAACATAAGGTCTTCGAAAAAATTCTTCTTTACCTCCTGGTCTGTTTTGACAGATTTCTGCCATTATTTGCATTTGCTTCTTGTTGGTTCCTTTTTGAGTTCTTTTGAGGAATTAAGCTTTTTGAGGGAAGTGCTACAGTAGCTTTTGTTTTAATGGAAGTTTTATTTGTGTTTAAACTGAACCCAAAACTTATTATCTTGAGTGCACTAATGTTGCTAATAAAATTGTGTGAAGCTTTGTATGAAGAAAAATTTCAGGTGTATGGAAGAATGAGTAATGAGATGAAGAATGGACTAAAGCTCAAGCTTGGGGATGCCACGCGTGTCACCCCAAGAAATATCCAAGAAGTACAAGCATCAAAGCTTGGGGATGCCCAAGGCATCCCCTTCTTCATCAATAAAAATCCTAGGTTTCTTCTATACACTTCATTTTTATTGTTTCATGCACAGTTGTGTTGTTCTTGGAGCGTCTTCTTTTTCGTTTTTGTTTTGGTTTTTCTTGTTCTTGGTTTTCTTAGTTTGCTGAATAAATTGGTTGGACCCCCTCTTTCATACATTGGTTTTCAAATAGTTTGGTTTGGATTGGAAAAGAGTAGGAAAGTTCATGCTTAAGTGAAAGAGAGCTTGTTTTTGACTGTGGCCTATGCTTTGTCATGCCATGCTTGATATTGTTTTGGCTTCATGCTTAGTGATCTTTGTTGTAGCATGACGTGCTATAAACAATTGATATTTCTTAATGTGCCTTGGAAGAATCATGCGTTGTTTTAGCATATTAAAGCATAGTATTGTGGTATTCTCCTTTGATGCTTTATTTGGGTTGACTTGGCGCATGCTCACACCATGTTATGACTATCCCAAGTCACCATAGCCTTTATTATCCTTTAGGTTTCGACTTGTAATATCACTTTATTCTTTAATCAATGATGTGTTGTCGCTCTGCATGATTATGGCCATTATTGCTCTCTTAGTTGGTCGCTCCTAGTCTTTTGCTAGCCTTCGTAATCAAGTATGAGTTCCACACATGCATCTTCCTAAAACCAAGTTATGCCAAATATTCCACCATACCTACCTATTAGCATTTGCTATTCCAAGTATATTCAAGTTTTTATCTACCTTCCGAATTAAACTTGTTATGTGAAAATTAGTGATTAAAGCTCTCACGAACTTGATGGAACACTTTACTTTCTTGCAATTAATAAACTTGACCCATTGTGTCCATCTCTGTTGCGTATATGCTTGCTGTAACATCCCAAAACTTCAATCCAAGCTTATCAAGATCCAAATCATCAAAATTAGGGTTAACAAAAACTTTTTCAAATTAAAAATGAAAGCATTCATGTGTATGAGCATTTAAATTAGGAATTGATTTGAATTGCCATGGTTCTGTGATTCTATGGTTGTAAAATGTTTCTTAGGTGATTTAAACATCATCTACATCATTCCCAAACTTTTCCCAAAGAAAATCAAATAAAAAACAATTAAAAAGGAGGAATGGTCATTTTGGCCATTGTAATCCACTACACTACTTTGAGTGTTCCTAGCACTCATTTCTCAAAAGATATAATTCTAGATCTTTACACCCCTTGCTAGTACACATAATGAGGTACCAAGGTCCACCTTTTGATCTGCTAAAAACATTCAAACACTATATTTAAAAGGCATTGGAAAATTGAATCTATTTCAAATGGGAAGATCCCACTTTTCAAAAACCATCAATTTGAGCTCCACGTTCAAAACCCTCGCAACCAGAGACTACCTAGTCCCAGTGGAGAACACTCAAAAAATTTGAACTCAAAATTCAAAAGTTTTTCTCTTTCGGCCATTTTGTCAAACACCTTGTGGGCAAGATCAAAGTGGCCTAACTATTACTGTTTTGGGGTTGATCTTGTCTAGCCCATTGAAGTGCATTGATCACCCTTGTCTCCCCCAAGCCTAACGAGACCAACACCAACACATCCCCTACCTCCTAGCTGTACTGCAAGGCCATGCCGAGAGCACTTTGCCGGCCAACTTGGCCCACCGCCACCGTCCAACCAGCCCCAGCCCAGAGACAGAGACGAGAACGGCCAGGAACCGCCACGCCCGGAGCCTGTCGACCATGCCGACTCCGCTCGCAGAGCGCGCCCTTTCCCCACGTGCACAGACCGCCCCTCGGCCACAGCCCGCGCCCACCGCTTCGCCATGACCTAGGGAACACCCAGACACCCCCGTTGGCCGCCCAACGCGCCACAACAACCGCTCGCCGTCGAACCCGCAGCCTCTGTCGCCCAGAGCGCATGACGCTCCCGACCAGCACAGCGCTCGCCTTGCCGCACCTTTAAGCCTCTGAGCACCGCCAGGAGAGAGGCCACCATCCCCTACCTCGAGCCACGCCGCTAGCCCCCTGTGCCGCCCTCGCCGGAGTCACCTGCCCACACCGGTCGGTCTCACCGTCAAGCCTATATAAAGCGGCCACCCCAGCACCATTTCTCCACACTCCCACACTCCCCACCTCTCACTTAACCTCACCCACCTCTCGCCGACGCTGCTCGAGCTCTGCCTCGCCGGAATTGGAGCTGAAGCCGCCGCAGCAGGAGGAGAAGGGCGCCTGCGATTTAGGGCACCCCAAGCTCCACCGCAACCGCGCCTCGTCTCGCAGTCGTCTTCCAGCCCGTTTGCCCGCCTCACCGACCTTGCTGGAGTGCTGGTACGCCCCCAATCAACCCCCACCGCCCCGTCTAGGTCAGACTCTGCCGGAGTAATCCGTCGATGACGATGAACTCCCACTGTTAGATCCCCTTTTAATCGTGCGGCCTAGAATGCTAGATACCGTTTCAGTGTTTTTGTGCCACTGACTAGTGGAGCCTGCTTGTTAGGCAGCCTGTTGCGCTCACTGTGCGTAGCTGGGCCGGCCCAGTTAGTTCCCGCGCGAGTTAGAATTTCAAATCTAGTTTTTCCTTTTTAGAGTTAAGCTAGTTTCTTTCCACTAGTTTAAAATTCCATTATGGGAGTTTTACAAATCCTTTTTATATGAAATGAATTTTTCCTGAAAGGTATTGAAATGATCTATCCATGACCGTTGGATTTATTTCAATTAGAGTTATAGATCTCTCCTAGTAAAAATAACAAAACAGAAGCATTTGCACCTTGCAACATTTTTATAAAATCAACCAAGGTAGGTTTTGAGTTGATTCCACCTCTCAAAAATCACATTTCATCATATCTATCTGAATATGTAATAATATTAAGGTTTACATGCAGTGACTTTGGACTAGTACCAAAATAATGCTATATAGGCATTTCTAGTCACTTTAAATCATTTAATAATGATCTTAAACATAAGTAATTATGATCCAACCTTTAAATGTCATTCCCACATGTTAGAATACGTGGTGATGACATATGTCAACATGATCCCATATTTTAAGTGGTGAATATTAAATCTTAGTTAATTTTTCAATGAGTAGAAATTAATTTTCTAACTTAAAAAGAATGAAAATAGTGATTTAAACTTGTGATGCTTGTGATTATAATAGATCATCAAATGTGTGTCTTAGAATGCTATTTAGCCTAGTTAAGTTTTGTTTGGTGATTGTGTACTCCGTATGTATTTATAGACTATAGTACCGACCAAGCTTTCGAGGAGGAGGAGTTCTACCAAGAAGAAGAAGAAAACGTCAACCACTGCACCAACCAAGGCAAGCCACCATTAACAATGCAAGCTAACCCTTGCAAGTTTCCTGCTTAGCAAGCTAGGATCAAACTAGATGATTTAGCAAAGATGCTTTAGGCATGCTTTGATTACACTCCTTTGACTATTAGTTACCCCAAGTCTTATTTACAAGTTTTACCTCCTTAGTTTACACAAAGTTCCTCGCTTGTTTTGAAGGTAGCATAAAGAGTATAAAAATTGACCTATTAAGAACCCTTTAGATGTCATTCTATGGCATAAGATTGAACCCATCTTTTCCACCTTAGTGAACACTCTTAACTTAGTAGTTTAGAGTAGATCAAAAACTTGAGACACTTTAGATGGGAACACTTGGTGAAAATGAATTATGAAAACCTTGGAATGATGAATCATTCTATTGAGATGTTTTGACATGTGTTGAGAAACAAAAATGGTTTATGATGATGAAAATGTTGAGGCATGAGCCTTAACCCTTTTTATAAAACTGATGGTTGGATTCAGATGCGATACCATTCCAAATTTACCGTACAACCACACTAGGTGGATCTGGTAAGGCTTAGCTAGTAATTTATATGCATTAGTATTAGTTCCCTTGCGGGAGAGGTTTGAGCTGAGGCTACCTCTCATGATGTCCACCTATGCAGTGCCCAAGATGACTGATGGTCATGGTTGGGAGGCCATGCTCATAGGAGAGGTGCTTATACTAGGGTGTGTAAAGGGAAGGTTATGTTTGATTATCTGCATACTAAGTATGATGATTCAGGGTTATCCCTGACAGATGTATCGAATTTTGTGGTGAAAGTGTACCACCTCTGCAGAGTGTCAAACTATTCGAATAGCCGCGTCCGCGGTTATGGACAGGGTCGTGTTTATGAAATTAGAATAGCCGCGTCAGATGTTTTCTAAATACCTTGAAGAGAATGATGAATCTTGACTTGACCACAACAGGGTCGTGTTTATGAAATTAGCTTCCCAATTTAAGTGATTCTAGAGTTTTACTTTATCTATCTTTGCTTCTGAACTCAGCTTAGGTTTCAAGCTTAACTTTATAGTTAAACATAGAGTTAGCACTTTAACTTAGAACTATGATACTTGCTAGTGGTAGTTTGCGAGTACTTAAAGAGTACTCATGGCTTTTGTCCCTAGCTATTATCATGGCCAGACTATGAAGGAGACTATCAAGATGATGGCCAGCAGGACAGAAATGATAACTAGGACTATCTGCCTTCGTCAGCATTGCATGTGCCACTGAAGATGGACCCCACCGCTACGCTTATCTTTTATTTCCACTGCTTGTTGTATTAAGACTGGATCATGAGATCCTTATTTGTGTAAGACCTTATGTATGGTTTGTAATGGATGATGTACTATGATATCTAATCCGTTATGTCTCGCAAAAATGGTAATCCTAGCATTGCGAGGTATGGCATAATGGGCATCTAGGATAAAAAATCCGGGTGTTTACTCTTGCGCTTTATAAGTTGAAATTAGCAGAATCATATATCATGGGGAATGCTTTCAATACTACACTTGTACATTGTACCCCGTTGATATCATGTTCTTTTGCGTATGGATCCCGGTGGTGTGAAATAAAAGTGGAACTTGTAAGATCATGGAGTTTGTATGTGTGTTAGAGAAACGCCCGGGCCACTAGCCTAAGCCATGCCTAATCATGGTGGAAACTTGCAGCATAACCATAATGAGCACTCTATGAAGCATCCTCAATAAAAACCTATGCAAATAGCAAATAAAAAGATCGCTGAGATGCTCAATGTCTGCTTGCCTTGTCATTTTGATTATGGGATAGCTACTGTATCATGTGCAAGGGTACCCCGTTGGCGGTTCTCTATGATACATATGTACTTACAATGAAAAGAGGTTACTTGTGACTGAAGTTGAGTAATATGAGGTTCGATCTTTGTAAGTAAGGGGCATGAGATTTCGTCTTATAACTTGTCAAGCATATCCTCTTCGTTGTGTCACTTTAACTTTAATCACTTAAAGATGCTGATGATAGGGGCAATGAGAGATGAAAGGTAACAAGTACCATAATTTTTGGATGCTCTTTATGAAACTTGAATCTCTACTTCCTTCTATGAAGGCCTTTCTTTTACTTTCATGTTGAGTCTCCACCTTCTACCTTTACGCACCTAGTTTGAGAACATAGTGGCCATTCTTAGCTCTATGTGCATTGTCCCAAGACATGTTGATTGATGCATAACTTGATATTGCTTGTTCTTAAACTACTTGTATCTAGTCACTCTTATGAACTTTGAAGGTGTCTCATGCATTTATGTTTGCTACTCTATGAGGGACAAGGTGAATGCCACTATGCTATTATTTCTTTATGTGAAACAAACAAACGACTTGCAAAGCATTGTTATTCATGAATCTTTTGTTTATGCCTTTTCATGTTGCAACATAGTTTCTATGTTTCATTGCTAGAACTTTGGTTTTTCATGATATGTTGAAGTACTATGATCCCAGTTTTCAATGGGTTACAAATACTTTGATCAAGTTTATGATGGTGCATGTCACCTCAAAAATTATTTCTTCTTTTTATCACTTACCTACTCGAGGATGAGAAGGAGTTAAGCTTGGGCATGTTGATACGTTGCTAACATATCCATACTTTTTGATGTTCCAAGATTGGTTTTTATATACTTTCTTATGTTTTGTTCCAACTTTGGAGTATTTTCATACACTTTCTTGGACTGACCTATTAACAAGATTCCACAGTGCCAGCTAACTGTTTTTTGTTGTTTTTGGTCCCAGGAAAGTCAGAAAATGAATATTCTTGGAATTGGACGGGACAAAAGCCAAAGTCAGTTTTTCACCGAGGGGGACACGGAGCCAGAATATGAGACAGAGAGGGGCCAGGGGGCCACCACACCACCTGGCCGCGCGGCCAAGCCTGTCCCGCGGCAGGGGGTGGTCTGCCGCCCCAGGCACCCCCTCGGCCTCCCGTTTCGCCTATAAGATGCCTCCAATAAAGAAACCCTAAGTACCTATAAGATGCCTCCAATAAGATGCCTATAAGAGCCTGTAGCCACTGTCATCTCCATCCCTATATCGGGAGGGATCTGAAGCTCATCCCGGCACCGTGACGAAGAGGGGAATTCACCCTGGAGGCCTTATTCATCATCATGCAAGCATCCAGTGTGATGCGTGAGTAGTTCATCCTTGGACTACAGGTCCATGTAGTATCTAGATGGCTGGTTCTTCTACTTTGTGCTATCATGTTTAGATCTTGTGAGCTCCGTTCATGATCAAGATCATCTATTTGTAATCCTACATGTTGTGTTTGCTGGGATCCAATGGATATTGAGATGCTATTTCAGATTGATTATTGATTCTATCATGTCTTTGTTATTTGTGATCTTGCATGTTTTCCGTTGTTAGTAGCTATCTTGGCCAAGTAGATGCTAGCAACTCCAAGAGTTAGTATTTTTTCTCGATAGTGGGTTCATGCCTCTAGTAATCTGGGGAAGTGACAAAAATCTCTAAGGTAATAGATGTGTTGTTGCTACTAGGGAGAAAACAACAATCGTTTGTTCATAGAAAAATCATATTGTTTACTTTACACGCAATGCGTAATGCAATTATCTGTTGCTTGCAACTTAATATTGGAGGGGGTTCGGATGATAACCTGAAGGTGAATTATTAGTCATAGATGTAGTTGGATTACGGTATATGTATAATGTTGTAATGCCCAATCAAATATCAAAGGAGTCAAGATGATTAGTATATGCATGTATGCTTTCTCGATGTTTGTCAATTGCCCCGCTGTAATTTGTTCACCCAACATGTTATCTATCTTAAGGAGATCCACCACTAGTGAACTATGGACCCAGGTCCTTTCTTTTACAATCAATCTACAACTTTTTACTATTTTATGTTTACTTTCTGCAAGCTTTTACTTTCTTCCACTCGATACGTTTAATCCTTTATTTTCAGCGAAACCGGTGAGATTGACAACCTCACTGTAAGTTGGGCGCAAAGTTCTGTGGTTGTGTTGTGCAGTATTCCAAGTTGGCAACAACACCTTGGAGGTGTTTCCTTTCTCCTACTGGTTCGATAACCTTGATTTCATAACTGAGGGATCACATGTTGCTATGCTCATCATACCTTCCTCTTGGGGTCCCCCAACGAGCTCGCTATATTTTGGGCCATCAATCATCTTGAACATCTCCATGGTAGGGCGAGAGGCCCTTGACATTGAATGTGTTGCTTGCAAGGTACTTAGAAGTTTGAATGTCGATGATGTAGGAGTTGTTTTTATTCTCTTGAGGACCTTGAAGGGGCCATCTCCTCTTGGTTTGATCTTGGAATCTCATTCCTTGGGAAAATGGTCCTTTCTCAAGTGTATCCACACAAGGTCACCTTCTTAAAGGATCATCTTCTTCTTGTCCTTGTTTAACCATAAATCTTGGTGAAGGACTTGTTGTTCAATAGTAACTCTAGTTTCTTCATAAAGCTTCTTCATAGCTTGTGCGTGCTTCTCAATGTAACACCCCAATTTCAGCAACCCTGATAAGTTGTCTAGAACCCAAAAATCAGGGGGAACAAAAACTTTTCTTGTTTAACTACTGCTGTGTTTGCTTGTTGTTTGAATAGGCTTAGGCATATGAGTGTGTTTTAACTAATATCCTCCTTAACTCAACACCAGTTCACAAAAGCTATATCACAAAACTACCTTGGCTTATTTCTCCATATTCTCAAATATTCTGGCATTTCAAAACCTAAGCCAAGATGCCTTGCAAACCAAAACTATTTTAGTAACTTCTATTGACAAAACTATGGAGAGCTATATATACAATATAATCTCCTTATGTTTTCAAGGCAGAACCCTCAACTATTCTTATCTCTGGAATTACCAAAACCTTTTTATGAAGCATTTGAATTCCAATATTGGTAGAGATACCAAGAGACCCTCACCTTATTACAAACTACAACCTTTTTAACCTATCTACCTCTACCTCAAGCTAGACTTGATGGTAACCCTTGTAGTGGATTGCTTTGTTTATAGGATGAATTGCCTTGATCTGTTGTCTGCTGAATTGCTTTGACCTGTTTTTGACTGGTATGCTTAGGAAGTAGTTTGAGACACCCTAGGATCTCATTATCGAGGACTCAAGATACTCCCCATCAATAACTCCTAACCTATACTCCAAGTTGGACCAAATCTCTAATCCCTAGATGATCCTCTAAATCCTCCTTAACCAGGTCCATTCTGAAGTGATGTAATCTCAAGACTTCCAAGCCCATGAGTATCACTAGCAAGCTTGTATCCCTTCTAATCAATACACACTTCAACATCATCCACTTGCTGATGCTTTGGTATCTTGCCATCCATCAAAGGCATCATCCCTCTATTCTAGTGACCAAACCTAAATCTGCCAAATTTGGCTAAGTGTGGAAAACTGTTTCCAGCATCACCTTTTCAAATGCCTCCCTTTCTCAACCCTTGTTCCTTTTTGGAAATTGACTAGAACAATCTTGTAGACCATAATAAGTACTACAAAGTCCCACTCTTAACTTTGGTTATACCATCTTCCCACCCATTGTTTCTTGATGGTTTGGCAGGCAAGAAAATAACTATACCTGGCAATCTAGTCAACTTGCCTACTTTGACAGAATCTCACACCACCATCGAACCTTCTGTGGACCAACCCCTTGCATGGTTGTGTTCTAATCATATAGGACTATTAATACATACTACACTTGTTCCAAGTGGATCTTTGTGTTTCTTAAACCCACAAGGTTTTGAAGGCTAGTTGATAATCTTCTTTAGCAGGCTTATTTTTTATCAAAGTTTGAAAGCCTGTCTTGGTTAGCTCAAGCAAGATCAAGCTCAAACCTCTACACCATTGAAATATACCTTACTTGGTATATCCATACATATATCCCATGCCCCAAGGGGAGCCTTGAGCTCCAATATCCAACAAGGTTTTGGTGGCATGAAAACAATCTTACCCAAGATCCTTAAATCTCTAGTTTTCACCAAAATCAACTTGGATTCTCCAATCCTATGGTTAAAAATTCTTGATACACCTTGCCTAAATCATCTACCTTGATAATCAAGATTTATCAAATTTTATCCATATTTATTAAGGGCCGAATCTATTTAATTCCTTTAATAGACCAAATCTCCAAAACTTCTTCCACAAAGGAAAGTTTGATTTTTGCCAAAACCTTTCCCCAACTTTTAGCTCAATTAAGATCCATATATCATACTCTATCTTCCCACCTCGAAAATAAATATTTTTGAAGACATTTATTATCTCTTTTTGCCTATTTTCTTAAGTGGCAGAAATGGATTAATATTTGTTTTAAATACTTTTAAGCCACAATAAATCTTGTGAAAATTCCCCTAAGTGTGTATTCACATTTGGTATCATCTCACATCAAAAACTCAACTTGTACAATTCAAAAATATGAAATAACTTCCTAAAAACCATTTCTGCACTATCTAAACAATTGATATAATGTGCCTCTATACTTCCCTAAAAAATCCCAAATAAATCTTGGAGATGTATCCTGACCTAAACCATCTATCAGTACCATTCACTCATCTTTCCAACATAAGTTCAAAGAACTTCCTCGTAGTCATCAACTTTGCCAAATATGAATTATGATCAAAACGTTGCACTAATACCCCATCAAACCTTATCAAATCTGCTCCACCAAGCTTGCACATCACACTTCTCCCCCCTCTGGTCGTGATCACTGTAGCAAAGCACTGTAGCTCTTCCCTATCCCTTTTCCCTTGTGTTTGGATGTGAGAGAGAGAGGGACACTAAATCTTTAATTGTTGCAGCAGCCACCCACTGTCCCTCTCTGCTCCTACACGACCCAGAGCACCACCACCTCTTTCCACCACCCAGTCTAGCCAATGGCAAAGCCATGGACCAGGTCCAAGCTCACCCATGAGCCTAGCTCACCTTGGACCTCTCCCTTCGGATTTAAGGCCAGGAGAGTACCACCCCTGCTCCCGCCCTCTCATTTCACTCCTCTCCCTAGAACTCACCTCCCCCTAGCTCCTCTCTTCTTCCCCCATCCCGTCTCACCCAAGAGAGGGAGAGAAAGCTCTCTCGGCCTCTTCAAGAAATCGAGCTAGGTGCTCCCTCCCCTCCCCTCCATCTGCATGTCACTCTAGCGTGATCCCCTCGTCCTCCTCTATCTAACCATGTGTGTATTTGGCCCAGGACCGCCTCCTCCGACCTCACCGACGAAGCTCCGGCGAGCTAGGTTCAGGCACCGTCGCACGAGTAGCTTGCCGGAGGCAACAGTCACCGTTCCACCCATCCCTGAGGTCCCCGTCAACCACCGCGACCTCCTGCACCCTCCCCGACACCTCCCGACAGCTCAGGTAAGCTCCCTCCACAGCACACCGATGCCTAGGCTTTCTGCTCGGTCACGCCATCGCTGTGAAGATTACAGACCCCAGCCGCTGGATCCCCTTAAAACCGATGGCCAAATCTGATCGGTACCCCTTGGATCTACCCATGCCACTAATAGCCGAGCCCCTCTCGTCAGCCATTTTAAATCCCCCGCCCTCTGCGTTGTGTCGCCTGGGTAGGCCGAAATCGGCTGGTGTGGCACATTTCTGTGCGAAACCAACCCGCTACCCCCCCCCTCTATGTTCATATTTTCACCCAGATCCAGATTGTTGGCCTCTAGTTGAAAATGTAAATCAGTCCCAATTTCTCAGATCTAAATTTATGTTAGTCCTCAGATGTTTTCTTAAACATGCAGAGGTAACACCTGGTCAAAAATAATTTCTATTATTTGTTGGGAATTAATCTGCAGCAAGGTGTAGTTTACACTGAATAAATTCATCAGTGACCTACACATCTCCAAAATGGATGAAACCAAGCTCCATTGAAAGTATATCCATGGGCCTACCATCTAGCATTTATCTTAGGTCAAGGTAAACTAAGGTCACCCTATAGAAAAAATAACAAAAACAGAGAATATCTGCCTTAGGTAATTTCTCTAGGTCATACCAAATGAGGTATTGACCTAATTCCACCTCCCAGAACATCCTAGTATCAGCATCTATCAAACCCTAGCAGCTCATATTTTATTGAGCTCTGGTTGAATTCTAATGAATTAAACTTTTTTGTGTACACCTTCTTCACTAGATAAATCCCTCCAGTAGTTCTAGATATCCGAAATGGGTAATACCAATTTCTGCAGAAAGTTAATTCCAATACCTACCATGTAAAATTGAATCACACTAAAACCTTTTGTAAAAGAAATCAGGTGAAAAAGACAAATACCTTACAAAACTGCCTTGAATGATTTATTAAGGGCATCATGGTAATTCTTTTGACAAGATTCCAACTCAAGGTGTTTCAGTACATCAAACACTACTGAACCACCCAAGGAAATAATTTTTGGGCCTCCAAATAAATTCTGGTGAATTATTTCCTCAAACTAGAGTTTATTCCACTATAAAATGCATAATTAAATATAGGTAAGTGATGTTCTAGTGAAACCACTTGTGTTGGTCTTGTTTTGTCCAGACCCATCTGAGGATATCATTGTTGCACATTGGTATCCTACAGACCTATGTCCCCCACCCCAAGTCCTTGGTAAATAGCCTAGGCAACTATTTTCCAAGGGAAAACTCTAGTATAGCAATCTAGTAATTCCATTACTAGTACCCAACTTCTCCAAAACCTACTAAATTAAGTAGTATGCCTTATGTTTGTTTGCTGTATGGTCTGATGCCTGTATTCCTTGTATTGATTGTTGTATTGTCTGCTTGCATGTATACTCGATGATGGCGATAGAGTGATTGTTTGACGACGAGAAGAAAGAGACTTCTTATTATTATTTATTGGGTATTCTTGGTTATCTAAGGAAGTCCAGGGACTTAACGCTGATCACAGGCAAGCCACCCTTCCTGAATTCCGATGCTTTCCCTACTCCTTTTATTACCTATTTTGTATCTCCTTTATAAATTGCATTATTATCAGCATGTATTGCTTTATAAATTACTGCGGTGATGACTTGGCTCCTCCATCTTATGACTTGGTGTCCCTAGTGGCACCCACCATGATGTAAACACACCAATTACCCCTTTTGATCGAGGTTATGATGATTAGCATCCTACCCCGTTGAGAAACCACGGATTTTTGTTGAATAAATTGTTTTGGGATTTACCCTACTAGAAATGTTTCAAAACTTCTTTGTAAAACCCTTGGGAAGAGGCAACGTTTCCAAGCGAATGTATTAAGAAAAGAATTGGTGAAGATGAGAAATGAGAAAATGCACAAGAGAAAGAGAAGGGATGTTCTACGCCTTTACCGGAACAATTTTATCAGTGCGACCACATTACCCAGGTGTTGGGGCTTAGCTCGTAGTTTGTCTTCTTTAGTCGAGGCAGCTTGTACAATGCTTATTGGGAGAAATCCCTTGAATTCCGGGCAGGCGCTAACAGTTCTACGGATCTGGAGCCTGTAGCTTGCTTCGGAAAAAGTGAGCCTGTCTTGGCAGGAGTGCCGGTGCAACCACTACTAGGAAACAGCCTATACATAGACAAGATGTTCAGTGGCGCATATGCGAAACAATGCGCCACAGGAAACATCAGTGGCGCACCAGAAAGCATGCGCCACAGAAGATTGGAAGTTCTGTGGCGCATTCTCCAGAGTATGCGCCACATAAGATTGGTGGGACCCGCCAGCCAGGGCGGGTTGATCCAAGTTCTGTGGCGCATTCTGAGATATGCGCCACAGAAGTTGCCTCTTCTGTGGCGCATCTTTCCTCATGCGCCACAGAACATGGAGGGGGGCCCCACCATGGAATCTAATTCACCCAAGTTCTGTGGCGCATGTTCTGATATGCGCCACAGATGTGTTTCACTTCTGTGGCGCATATCCCAACATGCGCCACAGAACTTGGAGGTGGGTCCCACACAGGGAATCTAATTCACCCACTTCTGTGGCGCATATCGACTTATGCGCCACATAAGTTTCAGCATCTATGGCGCATTTCCTCCATATGAGCCACAGATGAGGGCGTCCAGATCCATGTTAAAAAGGTGACAAAGCTAGCTTTCTTATATATCTATCCACCACCACCCATTTCACATCTCTCTACCTCCTCCTAACTCGTCTTCCTCCTCCCTCACAACCCATCTTTCCCATAGTTTCTCCATTTTCTTGTAACTAAACCTACTTTAGTCCATAGATTGGTAAGTGGAAGCTTTGCTCCAACTTCTAGATCTAAAAGTTCCTTACTTTTCTCTCTCACATCGCTATTAGTTTACTAATTTCCTCTCCACCAACTTGCATTGTAGATCTATTTGTCCACACTCTCTCATCGCGCGGTCTCGTCTCGCTATTATTGTGTCTAGTAGGTGAGTACTTGGGCATGAACATGTAGGTGAAGCTTGTCGCGTGGGCGGTGTGTGTGTGCGATCCATGGCGAGATGATGCTTTTTGGTGCATGAATGTTTGTAATGGGAGGAAGTTTTTTGTTGGTTGCTTGTTGTTGTGTCGGGCCCGGCCGGTGTGGTTGCATGGATGTTTGCCGAAATGTTGATTCATTTCCATTTCAGCAAATTTTTTCACTACCCATATGTCCTAATTTTAGGAAAGGTCATGCCGAATTTTTTCCGGATAGCATTCATGCATGTGTGTGTTCATATGGTGGGGTTCTCACCTATACTCTCTGTTTTGACCGCTCAGGCAACCATGGTCCTCACGATGAGTGAAGGTCGAATTGCTAGGTATAAGAAAGGCGCGAAGGAGGACATGATTCGGATCAACAAGACAATGATAAGATGTCCATGTCGAACATGCAAACTGCAGCGCTGGATCGACCCTGAATCTGGACAATTAGTGGGTCACCTGCTCAGGTGCGGTTTCATGCGCGACCTCAATGAGGCGCCAGCAGGACATGGTGGTGGTCACGAAGACGTGGGCGGGCGAGAAGACGAAGAGTCTACTGGGCATGATCATCATGACGAAGGAGATGCCAGCGGTCACGATCATCATGACGAAGAAGGAGATGCCGGCGGGCATGATCAGCATGGAGAAGGAGATGGCGAAGGGCATGATCATGATCATGAAGAAGGAGAAGACGCCAACACACAGACGCTGCTAAGTTCGGTCTTGCAGGACCCTCATGTTCAAGAACTTCTTCTCAAGGAGACGAGCAACGACAAAGCTGCAGCCAGAGAGAAAGCCAAGCTGGCCCAAATGGAGGTAGATGGGATGACTCCATTGTATCCTGGGTGTCGCCCCGAGGATACACGTTTGAGTGTAATGCTCAAGGCTCTGGAGATGAAGGCCGCACAAAAATGGACCAATGTGAGCTTCAACGTGAACTTGGAATACTGGCATGACCGACTTCCTAAGGGGAACACATTGCCAACAAGTATCCAGGAGGCCACGAAAATCTTGTGCCCTCTTGACCTCCCACACATTAAATACCACGCATGCATCAATGATTGCGCAGTTTATCGGAACGAGTACGCGGATAGAACCACATGTCCGGTGTGTGTCCAAGGACGGTACAAGAGAGGGAACAAGAAAGTTCCTCGAAAAGTGGTATGGTACTTTCCTATCAGCCCTCGTCTGCAGCGATATTTCATAGATCCTAAGGAAGGAAAGCTCATGCAATGGCACGTGGAAAGAGAGAAACCTGAAGATGATCCAGAGAAGGGAAAGATCTTAACACACCCTTCAGACGCTAGCCAGTGGAATACATTAGACATCGAGTTCGAAGAGTTCAGGGGCGATGTAAGGAACGTCAGACTGGGTATGAGCACCGATGGACTCAATCCTTTTGGAAACCAGGGTAGCACGCATAGCACCTAGCCCGTGTTTGTATGGCCATACAACCTCCCCCCATGGCTATGCATGAAGCAAGGTATGTACACATGAGCATTCTTATTCAGGGGCCGAAACAACCATGTATCGATATGCATCTGTATCTCGGGCTATTGAGAGAGGAGTTAGCCAGCTTGTGGGAGACGTCGGCCCATACGTGGGACGCCTACACTAAAGAATATTTCCATCTTAGAGCCACGTTGCTCACGACCATGCAGGACTATCCTGGTTACGCATATGTATCGGCCCAGGTGAACCACGGACACAATGCATGTGTCAAGTGCATGGATGAGACACCGCATCTCTAGCTACCAAGGGATCCCGGGTCTTCCAAAACCGTGTTCCAAGGAACTCGAAAGTGGCTCCGCATGGATCACCCATGGAGCAAACGTGGTGACCAGGTCAATGGTAAGGACGAGCTCGAAAGAGCCCTGCGTCCGAGGAGCGGTGAAGAAATCGAGGAGCTTTTGAATAATTGGGTAGATTGCCCTGCGCCTGGACAAAGCCGTTGATGGGTGTATGGAAAGCAAGGTCTATTTTCTGGGACCTGCCGTATTGGAAGGTCCTTCACACTCCCCATAGCCTCGATGTAATGCACATCACGAAGAACGTTACCGAGAGTCTGCTTGGCACTCTACTGAACATGCCGGAGAGAACCAAGGATGGGTCGAAAGCAAGAAAGGACCTTAAATTTCTTGGCATAAAGAAAGATCTTCAGTAGCTTGATAGTGATGATGATGATGATCACACGGAAAGGACTCAAGGTCGCCGCAAAAGAGTTAAGAAGAATGAGGTGGTGCTTCGGGCTTCCTACTTCACTCTGAGTCTAGAGGAGCTCGAGCAGTTTTTCAGGTGCCTCTTAGGAGTGAAAGTTTCTCACGGTTACTCGGGGAAGATAAGCAGATATCTGGACGTGGCGAAGAAGAGGTTCAGCAGTATGAAGTCTCATGACTTTCACGTGCTGATGACGCAGATACTCCCCGTTGCGATCCGTGGGATAATGGACGAGCATGTCCGTGAGACGTTGTTTGGCCTCTGTAATTTTTCGACGTCATATCTAGGAAGTCGATCGGTGTGAAGCAGCTCGATAGGCTACCAGGAAGAGATCGTGATGATACTATGCGAGCTTGAGATTTACTTCCCGCCCGCATTCTTTGACATCATGGTGCATCTGCTTGTACATGTCGTGGACGACATCATCCAGCTCGGGCCGACATTCCTGCACAACATGATGTCATTTGAAAGGCTAAACGGTGTCATCAAAGAATTCGTTCGTAACAGGTCTCGTCTAGATGGAAGCATAGCCAAGGGCTTTCTCATCTACGAGTGCATCTCCTTCTGCAAGAATTATCTAACCACCAAGAACGAGGATGTTGGAATACCCACAAAGTAGCACCTCGGCAGCCTCGGTGGATATGGTCACCGCTAGGGCTGCCGCTCACTACATGTCGGCATTGATGGTCGACGCACTGATTTTGAAAGGGCACACCGAGTCGCGCTACAACACATTGAAGTGTTCGGCCCTTGGGTCGAAGAGCACATAAGCTTAATCGAGCAGGAGTACGTCGACCAGGGCCGGCCGAGGAAGAAGGGAGACGTAACAAGAGAGCACAACTCCAGCTTCACAGGTTGGTTCAAGAAAAGGCAACTGGACAATCCCCCACAGATGACTTCTATGAAAGATCAAAAACTCATATTCTCCTTGTCGCAGGGCCCAGGGCACAATCTAAGGACCTATCAGTCATATGACATAAACGGTTACTTATTCTACACCGAGGAAAAGAACAAGAATAGTGAATATCAAAACTCAGGAGTAACTATGTTATCCTTTGCTGATGACGAGACTACTGTGATGGAAAGATTCTATGGAAGGATCGAGGAGATATGGGAGCTCGACTACTATGGAGAGATCGTACCGATGTTCCATGTTAGATGGGCCAAGAACGTGGAAAAAGAAGGCCGCTATTTCACCACAATGGTTATACCATATGCCAAATCAACGAAGAACGCCTCCACAAAAAATTAGCCTTGGGTACTTGCTAGCCAAGTTGATCAATGCTTTTTTATTACCGACCCGTCAAAGCCCAACCGTGTTGTAGTTAGTAGGGGCAAGAGGAGCATCATCAGAATGGAAGGAGCTGCAAACGAGCAAAACTTCGACAAAAACGGCGACCCGAGGATCGAAGAGGAATTCGACAATTACTTCGACATACCTACTACTACTAAAGTAAGAAAGAAGACCACACTGCCTACTAAAGGTTGTCCATTCACAAGAAGAAATCTCAAAGTGCACGGGCTAAAGTATTGAACCACGGCGAAAAAAGGCAAGCAGATTGTGAAGAGACACTAGCAATTATGTGACTTTTTGTTGTATTATTTCGTGTGGGTATAATGTGATATTATTGTGGGTATTAGTTAGAGACTAAAACATATAATGTGATATTCGACAAATTCACATTTATGTGTGACAAGCACATTGACATATATATATATGATTGGGGAGGATTTTTTGAATAAATATGCATGTGTACATGCTTGATTTTAAATATAGTTGTAACATATCATTTTTAAATAAAGAAAAAAAATTGACCCAACCAGGATTCGAACCTGGCTGACACAGGTCTCTGAATATGCATCATAACCACTAGGCTAGTGTGTGTTTGCTGTCTAAGTACAACCTCGCGCCATTTATTTGGCTAAGTGCCAAGGTTCTGTGGCGCATAATGCGCCACAGAACCTTGGCACTTAGCCAAAACGGCTTGCCCCTTCTCCTTTTCCCCTTCCACTTTATTTTCCCCAATCTATTGTGCTGCCGACAGAACCCTAGCCCGCACCCGTCGGAGCCCGCCCCCATCGCCGGAGCCCTGCAGCCACCGTCGTGCCGGATCCTTAGCGCCGCCCGACGAACCCGTACGTAGAGGACAACCCTGCATCATGGAGGAGGATACGCCGGAGCCCGACCGCAACAGGAGGAGGAGGAGAAGGGGACACCTCGCCGAAGCCCCGCCACCGCCGCGCCGGACTACCACAGCACCTCGTCATCGTCGACCACCGCAGCAGCAACACACACGTACGGTTCGACCCCCCTCTTGTCTGATGTCACTACACAAGGAGCAGCCTGCTGTCTGCCTACTTTGCCCCCAACCCCACTCCCCCTCTGAACCCTAGATAGTGTAATCCGTGGGATATCAAGTTCTTGTCTGCGACCCTAGTTGATGCTCCAAATTGTTCATTGGATGTAGTTCTCTTACACATCTTGGTCAGTTTCTGCTCAAATCATTTGATGTTTGTACACAAATCTCTTATGTCTCTGAGTACTAGATTAGACTGAACCACCCTACCTCTGATTTACATTTTGATGGTGAAATTCTTGCAAGTACTGCCTCCAGTTTTACCTTGACTGTTAGGAAGAATCTGTGAGAATTAATTCTAGTTTCAGTGCTAGTCTTGCAAATTGTTTGATCTTTGTACCCGAATCTCTTCTGTCTTTGAGTAGTAGATTATGAACCATCCTGCCTCTGATTGCAATATTTTGGTGAAATTTTTGCAAATACTGCCAACAGATTTAACTGAATATCAGGCAGAATCTGTGTGAATTAATTCTAGTTTCAGTGCTAGATTGGACACATTGACATGGTTCAGGATTTGTTGATGGCCTATTATTTGTTCCACTGACTTGAGCTGCATGCCTTTATACTCCTGCTGCTTAGGATGTTTTGGTCTCATTTTCTTTGATGCTATACCCGAATCTCTTTTATGTTTGAGATGGGATGGGCTTCCTGTTGAATATGGTTGTTTGCGATCCTACTTAGAAGATGATTTTTATGCTAGCTTGTGAACCATCTAGCTTGAAGAATCTCTAAATCATTCTGGTTTCGTGCTAGATTCTTCCTGATGCCCTGGTCATAGGCAGGGTAGATACGGGCAGCATGATCGAATATTTCCATCAAAGGAATCCAAGGCTGTATTAATTCTCCTATCATTGGAGTTTAAATATGACTTTAGTAATAATGAAAATGTGACTATACTAGTATATCATAAGAAAATATGACTGTACTAGTTGGTATTTGATATGACTGTTAGACTTGTTGGCATTGCTGTAGCTTATCTATGTTAGACCACTTAGATGGAGCACTATAGAATTCTGTTTATGATCATACTATTATGTTCTTGTATGAGAAATACTAGGCATTCTAGTTAATATCTTATTTTGCAAGAAATCTGATATTTTAATCCTCAAAATTTAAAAGTGTGCTTTTTAAATCATTTATATCAAAGATGTAGATGCTGGGATTATAAGGTACTATATGGTGCTATTTGATTCAATGGGGCTGTGGATGGGGGCTGTGAATGGGGCTGTGGATAGGGCTATTTTCTTGTGTTTGAATGTTGCAGGGATTTCATTTGAGTTGCCCATTTCTACCAAAGTGTCGATTCACTTCCGTTTCGGTTGAGAAATGGGCACTCCTAGGTCAAAAAATTAGCAATGGTCATGCCGAATTTTCCGGCCGAGATTTGTGCTAACTTTTTGCCTCTTTTAAATAGAGTAGTGCAAACATGTCAGGCAACAAGGAGTCTGGCCCTTCTAAGCACATGATCAGCGTCAAAGAACAAGCTAGACAGGCCAACCAGTCATTCTGGCAGGGGTCCCAACAGGAGGAGGAGGAGGAGGCGATCAGGATGACACCACCACCGGAGGAGGAGGCGTCCCTCGCCAGAGCTGCTGGGGCCAATAAGGGCGGAGATCCTGAATATGAGGGGGATGAAGACGACTACGATGGAACTAGTGAAGGCGGCGGCAAAGAGGATGACACCACCGATGGAGGGGCCCGCACCGATGGCGGCGAGCGCACGGATGGTTGTAGCAGCAACCCGGCCGCTTCTCAGAAGAAGAAGAAGGAATAGAAGGAGCGGAAGGTGCCAGTGCTCGCCACTGTCTGCGATGATCTCACTGAGGTCACAGAAAGTGGCCAACCCATTGCGCCAGAGGCGATTACTAAAGGGTACGGCCTGCAACTCGGGTGCATCGTCCGGGAAAGCATGTCGATCAACACGAAGTACATCAGACATGCTGACCATGCAGCTTTGGTCGATAACCTCCTTAAGAAGCTTCACAAGCGATACAGATTCCCAGAGCGGTTTAGAAACCTCGAGAGAAAGAAACCGGTGAACAAACTAGCCCTCACGAAGATGAGCAACGCCTTGAGCAGCTGGAAAACTCGAGTGAAGAATAGCATTGACAAAGGTGAAAGCTGGGAGGTTATTAGTAAGAAAAATCTAATGCTCGACAAAGAGGAGTTTAGGATATTCAAGGCGGATATAGCTACCGCTGACGCTATAAAATGGACTCAATGGGGAAGGAGTATGCAGGAACAGAACATAGGTAACCACCGCCTTAGAAGCGGCGGTTACAGGGGGAAACAGGCCATTTGGGACAAGGAGGACGTTGAGCTTGAACGGCTTGGTAAAGACAACCCTTGGCTTAAAATCACGGATTTGCAGCTTAGGCAATTTGTTCGGGCCTGCTACTACCTGGACAAGAAAACTGGGGAGTTCATCACCGACGATCCGGAGGTGAAGGCATTCGAGAAGAAGCTGGTAAGGAATTTATCGCCGATCTCAAGTCTATTGCGTTCTAATTAAGATAATGAAGTCAATAATCTAAATGGGTTCACCTTTCCTTGTCTCTGAAGGAGGATGAACTGAACGCTACTGTCACAGAGTTGTCCCAGGATTCGACGGAGCCGTAGGACACGGTTTTCAACAGGGCGACCAATGCTTACAAGAAGAGGGACAAGGGGTTGCTGCCGTCCTTAGCTGGCCATGTGTCCGGCTTCGGTACGAGCATGAAGTTCAAGGAATACTACAAAGAGGACGCCAAGAAAAGAAGGGAGAGGAAGAACCAGGATAAAGCCGCTGTTGCAGAGCTGAAGATGAAGGTGCAGACACTGGAGGAGAAGGCGGTGGACGAGAAAACGGTGGACAAGTTAGTGGAAGAGAAGCTCCGCTCGATGATCTCCCCTGAGTTTTTCGAGGGGCTTACTGCTTGGAATGCGGGAGGTCGACAGGGGCCGATACATCTGCCCAGCTTAAGCGGCAGCAGCTCGGGCATCAATGTTACCATGTCGCCAGACCTGGTGACCCCGCCGGCCGTCAACGTCGGGACGCAACCGCTCGTTTTGGTTACACCGACGCCCCCTCCCACCGAAGATACCAATAAGGCGCAGCCGACGGCGGTCGTGCTTTGTGAGGCACCCGAGCGGGAGATTGCAGATGATGATAGGCCGGTCGCCAGCATCGGCCGTGTCTCTACATTAGCCGAGATCCACGCCATCACCAAGGTAACTAATTAGTTAGAGAACGCCATCTCCTTTATGCCTTTGATGCATGACTGCTGCCATCTCATGAAGCCCAACAATATGTTTTTTCCTCAGGACACTTCTTGCGTACTCCTGCTTAAAGATGTCGGCAGTGAGTTGAAGGATGTTGCCAAGGGCACTCTTATACAACCGGCGATCCGCACGATGCACAACAATCCAATGGATGATGACGTGATGAGGGTCATGTTGGGTCGGGTGTTGCCAGGGTGCGACGACATGGACCTCCCCTTTCAACCTCAGGGAGCCAACGAACACAAGACCCTTGGGGAATGCTACAACTGGCCCTTGACATGGCCGAAGACCCAGATTCGTCTTGCGGGGGGAGCACCGGCGCCACCTCTCGACCGATCATCGCCCGACCACCACCTCGGAAGCCAGTAGCCGCCGTCGTCGCCACCACCAGCCGTCACCATCAACTCTTGGCAGTGTGTGCACCGCCACATGGCAAAGACGTTGTGCCGTAACCATCGTCGCCCCCGCTACCACCACCACATGATGGCACCCATGAAGATGATGATGAATTGGTCAACGTTGACGACTTCATCAACACTGGCGCCGCCAAAGGATTGTATATGCCTTCTATGGATGAAAAACCCTTCGCAGCTCGCGATGACCATCAAGCTGGTCTTCCATGGTCTTTCTCAAGAGACGCCTCCGGCCGCCGATCCACCACAAGAGAAACCAGGATTGGTTTTTAGTCCCAACACACTCCGAAAGGTGACTGATGAGCAGATGGCAGTGGCTGACATTGTTGTGAAGAAGAAGCACTACAGGAAGAGAGGTAATAATAATAATAAGAAGGGTGCGAGCCAGCCTCTTCCGAAGAGGATCCGGGGTCAGGACGCCATCGTCGTACCATCCATAGAATTTGGCTTGCCCCGAGTGCATGTAGCTGGTGCTCCAATATTGACTCTGGATATGATCCACATTGTGGTTGGAGCCATGTTAACTTTGCACGAGGGTGTCAAGACACTAGAGGCCCTCCTTCTTAAAGACGAAGATCCAAATTACCCGGTTTTCACGGCCAAGGTGCCATTGGACGTGGGCTTCCTCGATGAACCCCTCGCGGATATATTGTTCATTGCGTTCGAGGACATATTCAAGTTGTTTCTCACAAAATGGCTGGACTATAACTTGGTCCGCCTATACGCGCTCAATCTGGCGCTCACGGTCAAGAGAGAAAGTACCTCGGAAATCGCGATAGTGGATCCCTACTACATGCGGGACAACTAGTTGGTCGAAGGATCAGAGACACGGACCAAGGCGACGGCATACCTCGAGAAGTTCATGGTGGACAACAAGAGGAAGGGCACACTTCTTTTGCCTTTCTTTCTCGAGTAAGTACACACACTCGCTCATCGCCACCGTAACTTATGCATTTCTTATAGATTTCTTTGCTCTTTTTCCAACATTCCGTTCCAATTGTGTTGCGCACTCATCGTCCTTGCCCCGAGGTATTCGCTAGCCACGTATTTCGACTCGGGGAGTTTGACGAAGAAGAAAGACTACACCAGAATAAGGGGTGTTCTCAATGAGGCTCTCGAGGGCTACACCAAGAAGGGATGCACCTTCGTAGATAAGGGGGAATGTATCAAGGATGGCAAACACATGTTCAAGCATGTGCTCGACTTCCCCTGCATCAAGCAGTCGACTACTGGGCCAAGGAGGCCTTCTATGTCCTCCATCACCTTAAAGGCTATTTTTATGGATTGCCAGAACATAACACTACCATCTAGTCTTCGAGGATGGGCCGAAACTTTGGCAAAAATCGACGATGTTGATCTTACAGAAGACTTCCATCGCATTCAGATGAAGTTGTCGCAAATCATCATTGAAGATGTCAACACAAGGGGCGGTCCCCTACAACAAGCTAGAGGGTTGAGTAAGAGGGAGGTAGAAGAACACCTCCGTAAGAAGGGTGACACAAGGACGTGGATGACGAAAGAGGGCTATCTACCGTTCCCGAAGCCGAGCGAGAAGAGGAAGTCTTCATCATGATCGATGGGTGCCTCTAGCATGATCCAGTGTGTGTATATTCTTGATGGACGCGTGCTGTATTATTGTGTGTTTCATAAACTTTACTATCTCATGGTCGAAATGGTCATTGTTGTTAGACTTAGACTACCTTGTGGTCGTGTTGTCGTTGAACTTATTGCTTCTATGATGATCTAACTTTTAGGTTTATGGATCATTTGTTTCATATTCTGAGAACATATATATATATATGGATGTGAACCCTTTATTCATTCTTTTCATTGTATTTTTACTAACATGCCTTGTCGTCTATAGAGATGGCGACGAGGTGGTATGTGGTGTACATGGGTAGGGTTCCAGGAGTCTACGAGGAGTGGGAGGATTGCCACAAACAAGTGAACAAGTTCAGCGGCAACATCTACAAAGGATACACGACTACAGAGGAGGCGATAGCCTAGTAGAGGAACCACATGTGGAAGAAGAACTGGATGAAGATATTGGTCGGGCTAATGCTCTTGCTCACCATTATCACAGTTGTATTTTATTTGATCCTAGTGTAGGCGGCGGTGGCCACTTCATATTTGTAATGTGAGCTGATATGAACTTTGTATTCGGCGCTTGTGTAAAAATTTGGCACTTGGCACTATATATGTATCTCGATCGGGCTCTAAGTGTTTGTATTATATATATGTCGGTTTTCATGCATCTACTACTTGTGCAATGTATATTATACTCATCTGGATAAATACTGTATAAATACCTGATTATACACCAGGAAAGTATTTTACTTTGAATACGTGTTACGCAATCAGTGGCGCATATAATTATATAGTCAGTGGCGCATGGATTTTCTGTGGCGCATATGTGTAAATGCGCCACAAAAGATATTCCTGTGGCACATATAAAGAAATGCGCCACAAAAATCTCGGACTTCTGTCGCGCATATCTATGTGCGCCACAGGAAGCAGATATCAGTGGCGACTAGGATATGCGCCAGAGAACATGTAATTACATGCACGCAAGAAGAGCTGTTTCCTAGTAGTAAACAATTGGGTCTCCCGAGGACGGTATGACTTAGGTAGTACGGAAGGAAGTGGAGTCACCAAGTTAAGGTATACGCCAAGCTACGGTCTGGGTATATGCGTGTACGTAACGCAGGACTATGGCCGGGGGCCACATACTCATTTCCGGGGAGAACAAACCCAAAAGGAAAAGCAGCCTTTGCTAGGGTCGACAAGCGAAAGGTTAGGTTTGATTATCCAAACCCCCGTATACCGTGTGTAGTGGGCCGTGGTTTTATCCCGGCGGATGTATTGGTTCTTGTGGGAAAAGTACGCAAACTCTGTAGAGTATAATCTATTCGAATAGCCGTGTCCACGGTCAAGGATGGTTGGAAAGTTGATGGCTAGGAGTACCCAAATGGTGGTGCTTGGAAAAATGGATGAAAGTATGGAGGTTCCGAGGGAACCTGAGTTTAATGTTTTGTTTTGACCAGAGGGGGTAAAAGAGGTTTAAAAAGGGTATTCTCCAAAACTGTTTTCAAAAAGGTTTTCAACAAGGATATGGGGATATCCTGATTTATAAAACGGAGGCATGTTTCAAAACTCTTTTTTTTCAACAAAGATATGGAGATGCCCTAACTACAAGAGATAGTCTAGGCTTTTCAAAAACAACCCTAGATAGAGCTACCTCGCCAGAGCCAGATTGCATTTCCTTATTTAACTTATCTTGGTGGTTTGTGAGTACATTCAAAAGTACTCATGGCATTGTCCCTGGCTATTTACTTGGCCAGGCTTTCAGAAGCTTGACAGCAGAAGGTTAAGGTGACGTTCATGCGAGCTAGGCCGTCATCCCAGTCAGTCGCCTGTAGGTTGAGGCAGGACTGGGCCCTGCGTGTGATGAAGCTCCGCGGCTGAAGGTTGTGTAGCCATAAGGGCAACTATGTAAGTCTTGTACTCGTTATGTTTTGGATGTTGTAATGATACTTGTCGGTTATGCTCCACGGCTCACTGATCATGGGAACGTGGATATTTACATAATAGGGATTTCTCAGATGATAAAATCTTGGGGACCCCATAGACTTGGTATCAGAGCCATCCTGATTCTAGGAGACCTTAGTTAGCATGGAAATTAGACAGGAAACGACAAACCTATTTTCTAAATGACAAGGGCGAAGAGATGACTATTTGCAAAAGTGCTTATGTCTTTCCCCCTCCATATTGAAAACTACTTGCATTAATGTGCTTTTCTAATCTAAAAATCTTCCACACTTGTCACTATCCCAACCCCATCTAAAAAATTATTGTAGGTGGCCTCTTTTCGTTCGGAACGCATCATCATTGGAGACAGTTTCTGGCCTTTTGAAGAGCAGCTTCACGACCTGTTGAAGAGAGTCAATAGGCCCTCGTCGACGATTGAAGGAACCTAACTTCCTCGTAGTAACACCAATGTGATGCAATGGGTCATCAAGGTTGTAATTCCCTCCCACGAAGATGACACCACGCCTACAATCTTCACCTTCCTCGACAGAAGATGGTGTGGTGCGAGCCATATAGGAGATCATGGCGTGCCTGTGCAAGATCCACGAAGATAAGTTGAAGGATACCACCTACCACCTGTTTGGAAAGCGCGAGCAAGATGGACTTCCTACCGAGTCCTTCCTCACCTGTAGCATCGGGAATCAGTTAGAGAACATGGAATACCTACTCCAACATTACGAGGAAGATCTTGACAAGGCCAGGCGAGAGAATCTGCTTCTAAAGATGGATATGAACATACTCCGTAACCGTGAAAGAAGTCTTAGAGCCACCAATGCTCGCTTGGAGAAGAAGCTGACCATTGAAGTACCCCAACCCCTGAAGACGAAAATCTCGGGACTGACGATGAACTCCCCATCCTCAATGAGTACCACACTATCGTACAGTCACCCGCACCGGCCAAGCCAACATCCAACCCTGCACCTTGGGAAGGCACCACTCTCACCTTCACTGAAGCCGAGCTGAATATCCCACAAACCCAGAGGATCTGCAGTAGTTGGAAACCCTCCCTTGTGTCAGCAACAAACCACAGAAGCACCCTCCGAGTAATCACCTGCGTTGCCGAACTCGCCCGTCTAGCATTAGGGTAGAGTCATGTATCGTCCATGACGTGCTTTGTAATGTTATGTACTATTGACACCTCCGGGTGCAGACTGGCTGTTATGTAAAAACTTCCTTGGATTGCTATGCTTGCTTTGGTTTTCTCCATCTTGCGTGTTCTACCCAAGATGTTGCATCAGACCCAACCCAAAATGAAAATGCCCCAAATGAACACATCTCCTGATTGTCTAGTATTTCTTCCGAACGCTGAATGACTGGTGGTACCCTGTTAAATACACCTTGTGAGACCCTCAGTTAGATCTGCTTGATTAGACCAAAATCGCTATCCTACAGTTCTATACCCCATTAATCCTTCTGAGTTGAACTCCGAAAGCAAACCGTTTAATATAGCTTACCCCCATAACCGGAACACATACTACCAATAGGAACTCCCTCAAGATGGCCATGAGGACTAGAAGCTCGAAGAAAGCAGGTAGCCATTGCGGAGAAGAAGGACATCAAGCCAGCGAGTGTTTCGGCAACTGCCCAAACTGTGGGACACCTCATTCGCACGAAGATTGCCCAACTATGTTTGTCACTTGTTTCTTCTACGAATGCCAAGACCATGTCCCTACCAACTTCCCCGTATATCCCCTCGTTGGCAAGGCCCGTCAACTTCCATATGTCATTATAGGAACGTCGTCAAGTAAGTCAAGTAGAAAGTAAGGTACATGTTTATCGTGTGATCAACCCGGTTCAGCCGAGAATGCCCCCAGCGTACACCATCCAATGCCTCCGCGAAGGTGAAGCCCGAAGCACCAGCGTTCGTCAACAAGTTTCAGAAGCAACAACCCGAAGAAACCAAAGCTGAGCAACCTCTTTGCTTCAAATGTGACCAACCGGGTCATTTCTACCGAGCCTGTCCACAAACAAGAAGCTCTCACCCCAACACCTTTACCAAGGGAGAAACTGTAGCCATTCAAAACAAGCCTAGAAAGCAGAAGACCTGCCCCAGCTGTGGACAACCCGGTCATCTTCTTCAACATTGCCCTGCTAGTGGTTATCTCCCAAGAAAAGAAAGAGCTACATTGAGACACCAAGAGCGTCAACAAGAAACCACTAGAAATCTGGGATCCTTTTCTCGCCTAGACCAACAAAAGCGCGAATGCACCAAGGTCCTTATCTCAAGAAGAGATGGCCCTCCTACCTCCCGCAACCCGGCAACTCAAGATTGAGGAATCAAACCTCATCTCCAAACTACAACATCTTGTTGGAATAGATTCAAGAGTCATGATCTCTAGCCTTAAACTAGAAATCTCCGGATGTCAGGAACTTCAGTTTGTGGTAGACTAGTTCACTGTATTTTGAGCGACCCCTGTGATGTTACCCTCCGCTATGTTGTCTTATGGCTGCCCTCAAGAATCCTCTTTTGCCACTCCCATATGTTTGTAATGAGGATGTCCTTGGCTTGTAACTCTCCGAGCTGCCTAGTTTAGCCCTAAGGGGGAAAGACTACGTCTTTTCCACGTGAAGAGAATTAACAGATGGACCGAAGCCAACCCCTCCCCTGGAAGCTATGTTTGGACTTCGTCAGCACCTCAGAAGATCAAGATGAAACCCCCATAGTACGCCTCACCCGCCTTCCCTAGACTGGACCCAAAACCCTGCATGGCGCAGAACTACCCATGCATCAAACCCAGTACGGAAGCCATAATCCTGTAGTAAACTTAGTATCCCCGAGTTACCCCTGACATAGCCCGACGCCGCGACATAGCTCCTCCAACCCTATCTCGCCTGAATATTGGGACGAGATTCTTTTAATGGGGATAGGTCTGTAACACCCCAATTTCAGCAACCCTGATTAGTTGTCCAGAAGCAAAAAATCAGGGGGAACAAAAACTTTTCTTGTTTAAGTGTTGCATTGTTTGATTGTTGTTTGAATAGGCTTAGGCATATGAGTGTGTTTTAACTAATATCCTCCTTCCCTCAACACTAGTTGACAAAAGCTATTTCACAAAACTACCTTGGCTTATTTCTCCATATTCTCAAATGTTCTGGCATTTCAAAACCTGAGCCAAGATGCATTGCAAACCAAAACTATTTTAGTAACTTCTATTGGCAAAACTATGGAGAGCTATATAATATAATCTCCTTATGTTTTCAAGGCAAAACCCTCGACTATTCTTATCTCTAGAATTACCAAAATCTTTTAATGAAGAATTTGAATTCCAATCTTGGTAGAGATACCAAGAGACCCTCACCTTATTACAAACTACAACCTTTTTAACCTACCTAACTCTACCTCAAGCTAGGCTTGATGGTAACCCTAGTAGTGGATTGCTTTGTTTATATGATGAATTACCTTGACCTGCTGTCTGCTGAATTGCTTTGACCTATTTTTGACTGGTATGCTTAGGAAGTAGTTTGAGCCACCCTAGGAGATCGTTTTCTCAAGGACTCAAGATACTCCCCATAAACAACTCCTAACCTATACTCCAAGTTGGACCAAATCTCTAATCCCTAGATGATCCTCTAAATCCTCCTTAACTAGGTCCATTATGAACTGATCTAATCTAAAGACTTCCAAGCACATGAGGATCACTAGTGATCTTGTATCCCTTCTAATCAATATACACTTCAACATCATCCACTTTCTGATGCTTTGGTATGTTGCCATCCATCAAAGTCTGGAAACCTGTTTCCAACATCACCTTTTCAATGCCGCCTTTTCTCAACCCTTGTGCCTTTTTGGCAATGCACTTGAACCATCTTGTAGACTATCATAAGGACTACAAAGGCCCACTCTTACCTTTGGTTATACCATCTTCCCACCCACTGGTTCTTGATGGTTTGGCAGGCAAGAAAATCTATATCTGCCAATCTAGTCAACTTGCCTACTTTGACAGAAGCTCACACCACCATCCAACCTTCTATGGAACAACTCCTTGCATGGTTGTGTTCTACTCATATAGGTCTATTAATACCTACATCACTTGTTCTAAGTGGATCTTTGTGTTTCTTAAACCCACAAGGTTTTGAAGGCTAGTTGATAATCTGCTTTGGTAGGATTAATTTTTCAAGTTTGAAAGTCTGTCTTGGTGAGCTCAAGAAGGATCAAGCTCAAACCTCTACACCATTGCAATCTACCTCACTTGGTTTATCCATCCATATACCCCATGCCCAAAGGGGAGCCTTGAGCTCCAAGATCCAACAAGGTTTTGGTGGCATGAAAACAATCTTACCCAAGATCCTTACATCTCTAGTTTTCACCAAAATCAACTTGGATTCTCCAATCCCAAGGTTACGAATGCTTGTTACACCTTGTATAAATCATCTACATTGATCAACAAGATTTATCAAATTTTATCCATATTTATTATGGGCCGAATCTATTTAATTCCTTTAATAGACCAAATCTCCAAAACTTCTTCCACAAAGGAAAGTTTGATTTTTGCGAAAATATTTCCCCAACTTTTAGCTCAACAGAGATCCATATATCATACTCTATCTTCCCACCTCAAAAATAAATATTTTTTAAGACATTTATAATCTCTTTTTGCCTATTTTCTTAAATGGCAGAAATGGATTAATAATTGTATTAAATACTTTTAATCCACAATAAAAATTGGGAAAATTCCCCTAAGTGTGTATTCACATTTGGTATCATCTCACATCAAAAACTCAACTTTTATGATTCGAGAATATCAAATAACTTCCTAAAAACCATTTCTGCACTATCTAAAAAATTGATATAAAGTGCCTCTATACTTCCCTGAAAAATCCTAAATAAATCTTGGAGATGTATCCTGACCTAAACCATCTATCAGTACCATTAACTCATCTTGCCAACATCAATTCAAATAACTTCCTAATAGTCATCAACTTTGCCAAATTTGGATTATGATCAAACCCTTGCACTAATACCGCATCAAACCTTATCAATTCTGCTCCACCACGCTTTCACAACACACTTCTCTCCCCTCTGGTCGTGATCACTGTAGCAAAGCACTGTAGCTCTGCCCTATCCCTTGCCCTTGTGTTTGGATGTGAGAGAGAGACACTAGATCTTTAATTGTTGTAGTAGCCACCCACTGTCCCTCTCTACTCCTACACGACCTAGAGCACCACCACCTCTCTCCACTACCCAGTCTAGCCAATGGCAAAGCCATGGACCAGGTCCAAGCTCACCCATGAGCCTAGCTCACCTTGGACCTCTCCCTTCAGATTTAAGGCCAGGAGACCACCACCCCTGCTCCTGACCTCTCATTTCACTCCTCTCCCTAGAACTCACCTCCCCCTAGCTCCTCTCTTCTTCCCCCATCTTGTCTCACCCGAGAGAGGGAGAGAAAGCTCTCTCAGCCTCCTCAAGAAATCGAGCTAGGTGATCCCTCCTCCGCTCCCCTCCTTCTGCATGTCACTCTACCGTGATCCCCTCTTCGTCCTCTATCTAACCATGTGCGTATTTTGGCCCAGGACCGCCTCCTCCGACCTCACCGGCGAAGCTCCGGCGAGCTAGGTTCGGGCACCGTCATGCGAGCCACTTCCCGGAGTCAAAAGCCACCGTGCCGCCCATTCCCGAGATCCCCGTCAACCACCGCATCCTCCTGCACCCTCCCAGCACCTCTCGACCTCTCAGGTAAGCTACCGCCACCGCACAACGATGCATAGGGTTTCTGCTCGGTCACGCCAGCGCTGTGAAGATGACGACCCCCACCCATCGGATCCCCTTGAAGCCAACAGCCAGATCTAATCCGGGCCCCTCTCGTCAGCCATTTGAAATCCGCTCTGTGGGCTGTGTCGCCTAGGTAGGCCGAAATCGGCTGGTGCGGCCCATTTCTGTGCGAAACCAGCCCGCTACCCCGCCTCTGTTTTATTATTTTCGCCCAGATACAGATTGTTGGCCTCCAATTTAAATCGAAATGAATATGTAAATCAGTCCCAATTTCTCAGATCTAAATTTCTGTTAGTCCTCAGATGTTTTCTTAAACATGCAGAGGTAACACCTGGTCAAAAATAATTTCTTTTATTTGTTGGCAATCAATCTGCAACAAGGTGTAGTTTACACTAAATAAATTCCTCAGCGACCTACACATCTCCAAACTGGATGAAACCAAGCTCCATTCAAAGTATATCCATAGGCCTACCATCTAGAATTTATCTCAGGTCAAGGTGAACTAAGGTCACCCTATAGCAAAAATAACAAAAACAGAGAATATCTGCCTTAGGTAATATCTCTAGGTCATACTAAATGAGGTATTCACCTAATTCCACCTCCCATTACATCCCAATATTAGCATATTTCAAACCCCAGCAGCTAAGATTTTATTGAGCTCTGGTTGAATTCTAATGAATTAAAATTTTCTGTGTACATCTTCTTCACTAGATAAATCCCTCTAGTAGTTCTGGATATCCAAATGGGTAATTCCAATTTCTACAGAAAGGTAATTCCAATACCTACCATTTAAAATTGGAATCACACTAAAACCTTCTGTAAAATAAATCTGATGAAAAAGACAAATACCTTATAGAACTACCTTTAATGATTTATTAAGGGTATTCTTTTAATGAGATTCCAAGTCTAGGTGGTTCAGTACATCGAACACTACTTAACGACCGAAGGTAATAATTTTTCGGCCTCCAGATACATTCTGGTGAATTATTGCCTCAAACTAGAGGTTATTCCACTATAAAAGCATAACTAAATCTAGGTAAGTGATATTCTAGTGAAAGCACTTGTGTTGGTCTTGTTTTGTCAAGACCCACCCGAGGATATCATTGTTGCACATTGGTATCTTATAGACCTCAGGCTCCACCCAAGTCCTTGGTAAATATCCTAGGCAACTATCTTCCAAGGGAAAACTCTAGTATAGCAATCTAGTAATTCCATTACTAGTACCCCAACTTCTGCAAAACCTATTAAATTAAGTAGTATGCCTTATGTTTGTTTGCTGTATGGTTTGTTGCATGTATGCCTTGTATTGATTGTGGTATTGTCTGTTTGCATGTATACTCGATGATGGCGATATAGTGATTGTTTGAAGACGAGAAGAAAGGGACTTATTATTATTATTATTTGTTGGGTATTCTTGGTTATCTAAGGAAGTCCATGGACTTAGCATTGATCACCGGAAAGCCACCCTTCCCGAATTCCGATGCCTACCCTACTCCTTTTATTACCTGTTTTGTATCTCCTTTATAAATTGCATTACTATCAGCATGTATTGCTTTATAAATTACTGTGTTGATGACTTGGCTCCTCCAAGTTATGACTTGATGTCCCTCGTGGCACCCCACCCTGATCTAAACCCACCAATTACCCCTTTTGATCGAGGTTATGATGATTAGCATCCTACCCTGTTGAGAAACCACTGATTTTTTTGAATAAATTGTTTTGGGATTTACCCTACTACAAATGTTTCAAACCTGCTTTGTAAAACCCTTGGGAAGAGGCATCGTTTCCAAGCGGATGTATTAACTAAAGAATTAGTGATGATGAAGAAATGAGAAAATGCACAAGAGAAAGAGAAGGGGTGTTCTACGCCTTTACCGGAACAATTTTATCAATGCGACCACATTACCCCAGGTGCTGGGGCTCAGCTTGTATTTTGTCTTCTTTAGCCGAGGCAGATTGTACAATGCATGTTGGGAGAAATCCCTTGAATTCTGGCAGGCGCTAACAGTTCTATGGATCTGCATCCTATAGCTTGCTTCGGCAAGAGTGAGCATGTCTTGTCAGGAGTGTCGGTGCAACAATTGGGTCTCCCTCGAACGGTATGACTGACGTAGTATGAAAGGAAGTGGAGTCACCAAGTTAAGGTATACGCCAAGCTGTGGTTTGGGTATATGTGTGTATGGAAGGCAGGACTATGGACAGGGGGCACATACTCGTTGCCGGAGAGAACAAACCCAAAAGGAAAAGCAGCCTTTGCTAGGGTCGACAAGCGAAAGGTTAGGTTTTATTATCCGAACCCCCGTCTACCATGTGTAGAGTGCCGTTGTTTTATCCCGGCAGATGTATTGATTCTTGTGGGGAAAGTGCGCAAACTCTATAGAGTATAATCTATTCGAATAGCTGTGTCCACAGTCAAGGACAGTTGGAAAGGTGATGGCTAGGAGTACCCAAATGGTGGTGTTTGGAAAAATGGATGAAAGTATGGAGGTTCTGAGGGAACCTGAGTTTAAAGTTTTGTGTTGACCAGAGGGGTCAAAGAGGTTTAAAAAGAATTTTCTCCAAAACTGTTTTCAAAAAGGTTTTCAACAAGGATATGGGGATATCCTGATTTATAAAATGAAGGCATGTTTCAAAACTATTTTTTTCAACAAAGATATGGAGATGCCCTAACTACAAGGGATAGTCTAGGCTTTTCAAAAACAACCCTAGATAGACCTACCTCGCCATAGCCAGATTGCATTTCCTTATTTAAATTATCTTGGTGGTTTGTGAGTACATTCAAAAGTACTCATGGCATAGTCCCTAGCTATTTACTTGGCCATGCTTTCAGAAGCTTGACAGCGGAAGGTTAAGGTGACGTTCATGCGAGCTAGGCCATCATCCCAGCCAGTCGCCTGTAGGTTGAGGCAGGACTGGGCCCTGCGTGTGATGAAGCTCCGCGGCTGAAGGTTGTGTAGCCATAAGGGAAACTATGTAAGTCTTGTATTCTTTATGATTATGATGTTGTAATGATACTTCTCGGTGATAATGGGAACATGGATTTCTCCAATGATAAAATCCAGGGGACCCCACACCGAAAGTCCATGTTGGTGCGGTCATGGAGAGGTATTGGTAGGATGTCGAGGGCGGTGAGGGGCTCGAAACCATCGACAATCATGAAGGGACTCATCTTTGTTATTGAGTGCTTTGCGCGGTTGTAGGAAAATTCGGTGTGTGGAATGCATTCCTCCCAATCCTTGAGCTTTTCTTGGTCAACACACAAAGGAAAGTCCCGAGGCTTTGGTTGACAACTTTGGTTTGGCCATCGGTTTGAGGATGCGATGCATATGAAAAGAGGAGCTTGACACCGAGCTTGTTCATGCGGGTCTTCCATAAGTAACTCATGAATTTTACATCACGGTCGGAGACGATTGTTCTTGGCACACCGTGAAGACGGACGATTTCCCTGAAAAACAAATTTGCAACATGTGAAGCATCGTCTGTCTTATGGCACGGTATGAAGTATGCCATTTTGGAAAAGTGATCCAAGACAACAAATATAGAATCATGACCATGCTTAGACCTAGGAAATCCTAACACAAAATCCATGCTAATGTCGGCCCAAGGTGTATGAGGAATAGGCAATGGCATATAAAGACCATAAGTGTTAGCTTGCGACTTATCTTGAACACATGCCGTGCATCGTTGAACATAGCGCTCCACATCGCGCTTCATCTTGGGCCAAAAGTAGTGAGTGGAGAGCATGTCTAATGTCTTGTAACGGCCAAAGTGACCCATGAGGCCTCCACCATGAGATTCTTGGAGAAGCAAAAATTGAAGAGACGACTCCAGAATGCAAAGCTTGTTTTGTTTAAATAGGAAGCCCTTATGGAAATAGAAATCATCAACTCCTTTGTCAATGGAGCACTTTGCGAAAATTGGTTGAAAGAACAGGTTAGTAGCATACAAAGCTTTTATTTCCTCAAGACCCAGCACGTTGATTTCAATTCTCGTAAGAAGGCTTGTGTGCTTGCGAGACAAAGCATCCACAACTGCGTTATCTTTTCCCTTCTTATACTTGACAATGTAAGGAAAAGACTACATAAACTCGACCCACTTAGTGTGTCTCTTACTCAAGTTGGCTTGTCCTTTGAGATATTTCAACGACTCATGGTTGGAATGTATGATAAATTCTTTAGGCCATAGGTAGTGGTACCAAAGTTGAAGAACACGAACTAAGGCAAAAAGCTCTTTGTCATAAATTGGAGAATTAAGGCTTGCACCATCAAATTTCTTGCTATGGTAGGCTATAGGACGTCATTTTTTCACAAGGACTCCTCCAATGCCAATACCGCTAGCGTTACACTCTATCTCAAAAGTTTTTGTGAAATCCAGTAATACAAGAAGAGGTACTTCGGTGAGCCTCGTTTTAAGTTCATCAAAAGCGTTTGGTTGTGCTTTGCCCCACACGAAGGTGACATTCTTTTTGGTCAACTCATTGAGAGGACAAGCAATGGTAGAAAAGTATTTCACAAAGTAACGATAGAAACCGGCCAACCCATGAAAACTTCGGAATTCACTCAGATTTATGGGGATGGGCCAGCCTCGTATGTCCTTTACCTTGGAAACATCAACTTTGATGCCCTTCGAAGAAATGACAAATCCAAGAAAAATCAACTTGTCTTTAGCAAAAGTTCACTTGGGAAGATTAGCATAAAGCTTTTCATGTTGAAGGATTTGCAAAACTTCCTTGACATGTGTAACATGGTCCACAAGTGACTTGCTATACACAAGTATATCATCGAAATAGACAACAACACTTTTTCCAATGAGAGCACGCAAGATATGATTCATAAAGGCGCATGAAGGTGGATGGGGCATTCGATAAACTAAAGGGCATGACCAACCATTCATAGAGACCAAGCTTGGTCTTGAAGGCGGTTTTCCAGTCATCACCTTCTGCCATGCGTATTTTATGGTAACCACTACGAAGATCAATTTTCGAAAAAATAGTGGCTCCACATAACTCATCTAGCATGTCATCGAGACGTGGTATGGGATATCAATAAAGCACGATGATAGCATTTATTGGATGGCAGTCCATGCATAACCGCAACGTATCATCCGTTTTTGGAATAAGAATCATGGGTACGACACTTGGACTAGTGCTAACTTGGATCAAACCTTTGGAGACGAGTTGGTTGATTTGACATTCGATGTCCTTCGTCTCCTCCGGGTTCATGCGGTAGGAGACACGGTTTGGAAGGGGTGCGCCGGGGATGAGGTCAATGTGATGCTCAATTCTGCGAACAGGAGGTAGTCCATGTGGAATGTCTTCGGGAAACACACCCTTGAATTCCTGCAAAACTATCATCAAAGATGGAGGAACATTGGTTAGTTCATTAGTTCCTTGCGCTAGTCCCTTGCAAACGAGGACATAGTGCAAGATGGATGGGTTGTTCCGTACATCTATCATCTCACTTTTAGTGGCAAGGAGGACACTCTTAGTTTTTCACTCGAATTTGGCTTGTGGCTCTCACTCACTATGAGGTGGTTCTCTTGCTCACCACTCTTCTCACAAGAAGGTGGTGTGTTTTGCACCCTCGCTAAAGCCTTTGCATTGTCCACAATTATTTGGCTAGGAGTCATCGGTTTCAAAACACATGTCTTGTTTAGCCATTTGAAGGTGTACACGTTGTTGCGAACATCATGTAGAGCAAACTTGTCGAATTGCCACGGTCGACCAAGTAGCATATGGAAAATTGTCATGGGAACAATATCGCACTCCACCACGTCTTTGTAAGGACAAATGGCGAAGATGACCGATACGGTATGCTTGATCTTCACGGACCCTTGGTCACGTAGCCATTTCACATGGTAGCGGTGCTTGTGCGGATGGAGGGTGAGGTTGAGCTTCTCACATAACTCGGTGCTAGCAAGGTTGTGGCAACTCTCTCCATCGTTGATCACTTTGATAGATTTTCCATTGATGCCGGCTCATGTTTCGCGGATATTTCAGCATTGGTCTTCATGCTCTTATGCTTGAGTGGTCAAGATCCTTGTGACTACAAGTGATGGACTTGCATCATGTTCACACATAAGAAGTTCTTGGTCATATTCTACTCGTTGCCTTACCATTGCTTCCTTGACACGGGCATCAAATTCATCATCACTCAAGTACTCTTCGTCGCCATTGTCATGTATGAACAATACCTTCTTGTTTCCACATTCATCCGACTTGTGTCCTTTGCCTCCACACTTGTAGCATTCACCGTTGAAAGGTGTATCACTCTTTGCTTGTTTGCCACTTGGGGGGCAGTTTTCCTTGAGGAAGTGTGGGCTTGAAGGAAGACTTGGAGGTACTTGAGGAGCTTCCATTGAAGGTTGTTGGCGTAGCGGTTGAAGTTTGCTTGTAGGTGAAATACGTCTTGGGCTTGTTGTACTAGATGTCGTCTTGCACTTGACGTTTGGCATTTGTTGCAATGTGCACAAGCTCAACCATGTTGTTGATGATCTTGGAGCACTTGGATGAAGATCATGTTGAAGAGGAGCATCACGACGCGAAGAACATGACGAGCTTGATGCACGTCAACAAAGTCTTGCCATTTCGTCGATGAGGCATCACAGATTATCATTTGTTTTGGCGATAGAGCGTTGTAGAGCTTCATTTTGGTGGCCGAAGTTGTGATGCATTGTGTGCATTTGCCGTTCGAGGCCATCGAAGAGGTTGTCTATGTTCTTGAACTCGGCTTGCATCTCGCCAAATTGTTTGTCTTGACGTGTCTTCAGAGCTTGGCAATGATCACGGAAATCTTGTCGGAAGATGAAGTGGCTTCCATGCGTCATGTACGGTCCATGTACTTCTTCTTGTGAAGGTGGTTGGCTCGACTCACCGTGAATATCCATCATGCAAAACACAAAGGGTTGTATATGGAGAGAAATATGTGGTGGGGGGAACCTTCAACCTCACCTTGGGGATTGCGCCGAACTAGAAACCACAAGTGAGAGCTATAAGTGTGCAAAGTGGAATGCAAAGAAAACTCACACTAAAGAAAGAACTAACTCTCAAAATCTTGTTTGTGGTAGGTTAGGATTGTGGAATGCCAAAGAACCAATCAAAAGAAAAGGGATAGTCAAAAGTGGGTAAAATCCAACAAAACTCAAGTCAAAGGCGAAGGTCAACAACTCAAAAGGGTGATGGAAGCCTACGACTATATACACACTCGTGGAGATTGTTGGGATTGACAAGACTATGAAAATGAGCAAACAAAATTTCCTAACAAAGACTACGCTTTGTGTCATGCCAATGCAAGAAGAGACCGTGGCTCGTTTGCAAAGACGAAAAATGAGCAACGGATTTGTGCACTTTTCTTGGGCACTCTTCTTTCTCTCATGCTTACAAGCTTTGAGACTCTCTTTTGCGATGGGACACTATTTTTCTTTTTCTTTTTCTTTGCATCTTTTTTTTCTCTCTCTCTCCATTGATGCTACCTAGTCACACTTGATATTGCTCTTGCACGCTCACTATCCAAGGACAAATGCACAATGCTCAAGCAAACACAAGATGATCCACTCTCGTGGGATATGTACACACAAAGGAAGATAGGTGTTAACAAGGTGACGCAAGTTATACATTCGTTCGTTATGATGAACTTGCCATCGGTGGTGCGAGATGATGTTCGTGGGCCGTGGTGTAGATGAGCGCGGAAGTTGTTGATGTGGAAGCTTGTTGTTAGTTGTCGACATGCACACGGGCACAAATAAACAAGAGGTAATTAGCCAATGCAGGATGAGAGGAAAAATTGTCAAAATCAGACATGAGGGCCAGAAACTCCGGTGTAGGCCAAAAACTCCGGTCTGCAGGTCCGGAAACTTTTATGTGAAGGCAGAGCTCGAACTGCTCGTGTTCTTGAGCGGAAATCCATGCCTTGGGTCCTCAAATCTGCGAAAATTGGCCAAATTGGGCTGGGAAAAAGCAGGATAAAGCTGGAACAATACCTAAGATAAGGTTTGGCCAGATCAAAACCACAAATAACACTACAAATCAAGAGATCAATCCAAAGGAAAATTTGGGGCTCTTCTTTTTGAGGATTTTTGAATTTTTGGTGGATAGAAGAAAATTTTGTGGGGAATTTGTTAGCAACGAAGCTCTCGATATCGATATGTTGAGGGCAAGCCTCTAGGATGGCCCGATCTTTCACGAATCCCTTTCAAATAGAGGATGGGTGCAGGGGAAGGAGAGGCGGATGAACACGACGAACTCACGCACGAAGAACACGATGAACACACTCACGCAAAACCACGATACACACATATAGATCACGCTAGCGGTGACCGGTCCGGCGCAATCCCTAGGATCATCGTTGGGCGGAGGGCTCTCTCTAGAACTGGCACGTCGAGTAGGGAGACTCAGTGAAATCTTGACATCTAGGCAAAGGGACTCTGATGCCTAGGCCTTGTATAAAGCGGAGGCACGATGCAAACTCCAACGAGGTTTGTGATATTTGGTGCTCCTTTGTCAAAGGAGCATGAGGCAAGAACTATATAGATCCACAAGGGGTTTTCACTAATTCCAAATATCATGCCTAGTGTTTACAATAGAGGTGGGGGACTATATAGGCTAGCCACAAAGTCAGGGGTACTTTAGGGATAATAGATAAGTTCTGGACAGACTAAGAGGTACATGGGCCGAAGGCCCAAATGCCTTTTACATGCCTGGTGACGCTCGGTCTAGAGACTCCGGTGTGGTGGACTAGAGACTCTGGTCAGGGCCGTAGATTCTGGTCGGCCTCCGGTCCATCTCCAGAGTGGCCATCAGACTGTCCTCGAACTCGACTCGGGGTCAAACATGAGGTGGGCTGGAGTCTCCGGGGTCTTCAGGCCGGAGACTTTGGCGGACCGAAGACTCCGGTGTGTGCAGACCAGAGACTCTGGTCTGAGCAGCTCCAGCAGCTTCTACATCACGCCATGGTCCTTGTTCTCCATCCTTGGGTGCTTGGTGTTGTGTTGGGGCTTCGTATCTGATGATGCATAGAGTAGTTGCATGAAGTAGCAAACCATCCAAAGGTGTATCAAATTGGCTCGAGGAGAGGAGCGAGTTCACCATAGCTTGTAGGAGTTTTGCTCGGGCACGAGTCATGGGTCCGCTTGGGGGACTTGGTGGTGTAGATGTTGGAGCGTCCGTAGGACAGGCTGCATCACATACACCACCTTAAAAGCACAAAGCTGAGTAGTCGAATGCACATCCCTGTTGTATGAAAACTCAACATGTGGAAAACACTCTTCCCACTCCCACAAATTCTTCTTAATCATAGTACTAAGTAGCTGTGACAATGTTCGATTCACCACCTCCGTTTGACCATCTATTTGGGGATGACATGTAGTACTGAACAGGAGCTTCATTCCCAGCTTCCCCCATAAGGTCTTCCAAAAGTAGATCATGAACTTCACATCACGGTCAGAAACAATCGTCTTGGGTACTCCATGTAATCTCACGATGTCCCTGAAAAACAGGTTAGCAACATGCGACGCATCGTCGCTTTTGTGGCAGGCAGTAAAATGAGCAATCTTAGAGAACCTATCCACTACCACAAATATGGAATCATGACCTCTGTGTTTTAGGTGGACCTAGCATAAAATCCATACTAATGTCTTCCCATGGTGTAGTAGGTGCAGAGAGAGGTGTATACAAACCATGAGGTTGTAGCTTGGATTTCGACTTGTGGCATGTAATACAATGGCTCACAAATCTGCAGACATCACACCTCATCTTGGGCCAATAAAAGTGATCAGCAAGCATGAGCAATGTCTTCTCACGCCCAAAATGACCCATCAAACCACCAGCATGTGATTCCTGCACTAAGAACAAACGCAACAACGATTCTGGAATACATTGTTTGTTAGCTCTAAACAAATATCCATCATGTATATGATACTTATCCCATGCGTTTTAAGAGCGCACAAACGATATGGTTCAGCAAAATCATGGTCAGTTGCATAAAGTGCACAAATACTTTCTAATCCAGGAATTTTAACATCAAGATTGGTTAATAGCATGTTTTTCCTAGACAGAGCATCAACAACTACATTCTCGTTTCCCTTCTTATACTTAATGATGTAAGGAAATGATTCAATAAACTCAACCCATTTAGCAAATCTTCTATGCAAGTTTGATTAAGCTTTCAAATACTTCAATGCTTCATGATCAGAATGTATGATAAATTCTTTCGGCCACAAATAATGTTGCCAAACTTCAGGAACTCTAACAAGTGCATAAGATTCTTTATCATAAATAGGATAGTTCAGGCTAGCACCAGTAAGTTTCTCACAAAAATATGCTATAGGGCGACCCTCTTGCATCAAAACGTCATCAATACCTATACCACTAGCATCAGATTCAACTTCAAATTGCTTCAAAAAATTAGGTAATGCAAGTAATGGTGCAGAAGTAATCAAACGTTTCAATGTATCAAATGCAATATCTTAGGTTGCGCCCCACACAAATGGCACACCTTTCTTAGTCAAGTCATTCAATGGTGTAACAATAGTGCTAAAATCCTTCACAGAGAGCCTATAGAAACCAACTAAGCCATGGAAGCTACGCATTTGACTCACATTCATGGGAATAGGCCAATTCTGAATTGATTCAATTTTAGATTGATCTACTTCTACCCCCATGCTTAGATACAACAAATCCCAGAAATATGACCTTATCTTTTGCAAATGTGCACTTCTCAAGATTAGCATAGAGTTTATTATCATGCAACACTTGCAAAACTTGTCGGATATGACTACAATGTTCAGTTTTGTTGGGGCTATAGATAATTATATCATCAAAATAAACAACCACAACACGACCAATAAATTATCTCAAAACATGATTCATTAATCTCATGAAAGTATTAGGTGCAATAGTAAGACCAAACGGCATAACTAACCACTCATACAAACCAAATTTTGTTTTGAAAGTAGTTTTACATTCATCCTCTTCTTTCATCCTAATTTGATGATAACCACAACACAAATAAATCTTAGAGAAAATGGCAGCACCACTGAATTCATCTAGCATATCCTCTAAGCGTGGAATAGGATGACGATATCGAATAGTGATGTTATTAATAGCTCTACAATCTATGCACATGCACCATAAACCATCTTTCTTAGGCACTAAAATAACAGGAACAGCACAAGGGCTAAGAGAAACACGAATGTACCCTTTATCCAGCAATGCTTGTACTTCTTTCTATATCTCCTTTGTTTCTTTGAGGTTGGTCCTCTAGAGTGCACAGTTTGGTAATGTGGTGCCAGGGATGAAGTCGATTTGATGCTCAATGCCACGCAATGGAGGCAGTCCTGCTGGTACATCTTCTGGAAACACATCGCCAAAATCTTGCAAAACAGTAGATACACCAAGAGAAATAGGGGTCATGTCGTTAGAAACCTATACCTTGCCCTTATACATGAGCACAGGTGGCATTGCTATAGGATCCTCACGAAACTCTCTCATATCTTCCTTGGTGGCTAATATCACTCTTTTTGGGATCAATTACATCATGTACGGCTACAACACTATCTCGCCTATCTATAGGTGCTTCCTTCAAGTTCACTTCTATCTTCTGACGAGACTTATTCACAATCTGTTGTGGTGTCATTGGCTACAAATGAATCTTCTTGCCCTTGAACTCTAAGTGATATGTATTGGCACGCCAAGGCTGACCCAATAAGAGATGGCAACCAGTCATAGGAACCACATCAAACTCAATAGAATCCTTGTATGGCCTTATCTCAAAATTCACACGTACCATATGATTTACCTTCATCTCACCATTGTCACTCAACCATTGTACGTAGTATGGTTTGGGATGAGGTATATATGTCAAATTCAGCTTGGCACATAACTCCTTACTTGCAAGATTTCTACAACTACCTCCATCAATGATTACCTTGCAAGCTTTGTTAGGGCCAACGAGTGCTTTAGTTTGGAACAAGTTGCAGCGCTGAGAGTCAACAATAGGCTACAAACTAAGTATACGTGGAGAGACCACTATGGTAGGCGCATGCTCAGGGAAGCATCCATACCCTCCTCGCTGTCATATCCATCGTCGCCCGGAGTATCAACATCATCTCCACTCTCATACTCTCCTTGTTCATTGACAAACATCACCTTGCGGTTCGGACAATATCTATTGTAGTGTCCTCTTCCTCCACAAGTATGGCACTCGACATTGCGCATACGCGTAGTTGACATATTGGAACCCGAGCTAGTAGCAGGAGCAGCGAGGTTCCAAGCATTGGAACCAAAAGAAGACGTGGGAGAAGGCTTGGCCGATGGTGAATGGTGGCTAGCAGCCACTATAGGTGGCACTGTAGGTGGTGGTAGGGTAGATCTGGCCGCAAAACGAATGGTAGACGGAAACCTCACACATGACTTATCTTCTTCAGCTAACTATGATTCGGCCTCTCTAGCATGGTGTAACAACTCATTCATAGACTTGTACTTGTGCTGACGAACAATGATCTTGATTGTTAACTTCAAATTGGTGAGAAACCGTTGCATGGTCATCTCAAGGGGTTCACGAACTCTAGCACGCTGCATAAGCATTCCATCTCCATGTAGTACTCATCAACTGTCATGGTTCCTTGCCTCAATTGTGTCAACTTGTCAAAAATTGTACGCAAGTAGTTGGTGGGGACAAAACAGTCCTTCATGACGTGCTTCATCTCGTGCCAATCCATCATAGGAAGTTCATTGTCCTCCCTTCTATTCTGACGCTACAAGCTTGACCTTCTTGTCTTATGGACAGTCAAACAATCGCCAGAGCTTCTCAATCTTCAACTCCCATGTGAGGTAATCTTCAGGATCAAGTGAGCCATCAAATTTAGGAATTGAGAATTTTGGCTTGCCCAAACCATCATCGGTAGCTTTATTTGGATCACGTTGAGCACGTCCAAGAGGAGAAAAACCATGAGCATAAGTAGGTGCAGCAGCAGGCGCAGGCGCAGGGGGATTGGCACGTCCCCTGCCATGATGTGGTGCAGCTCCAGCCGCACTACCTTCATCCTCGTCATCAAACACATCATCATGTGGGTGTTCCTGCTGTTGCTGAATTACTACTGTTAAGGCATCAATGGAACGCTGCAAAGTTGCGACATTGGTATTGAGTGTAGTCACTTGTGTTTGAATGTTAGTGACTGCACCGACATTCTGGGATGTTCTTGTCAATGGCATCTGTTGTGTGAGTAAACACACGCATCAAGTGAGATTTCAACGCATCATATTCGCGCCAAGTAACAAGTTCCTCATCCTTCTTTTTCTATGACACAACATCATCATCACTAAAAGACATGATAAGTAGGTTAGTGCAAAAATCAAAATATGTTTGGTGGCACACTCACAAATGACGAGAAAGCTGATCTTACCGTTCCAAAGTGAATAGAGATGCTTTACCAAACAAAATCAAAGACTGATGACTGATGTGATGAAGTGAATATCTAGGGTATAGAGGACGATCATAGGGCACACAGGTTATTTAAGGTGGAGTTGTATTTATGGTACCCTAACTACACTGCAAACAAGTCCTAGTGCTGCTCGTATAAAAACCCAAGAACACACACGATGGAGATAATCGTGGCAAAGCAACTTATGAAAAGGAAAATTGCAATGCACAAGAGAGACGCTAGTAACAGCTAAAAGTAAACAGGCACAAGATTGCTCAATCTACAAGTGGTATGATCAACTAGGCCTCCAACAATAAACACTTTGATAGATCTTTTGTCACGCTTGTATCTCTTTTCTCCTCTCTTTTTTATACTGGTTCTCTTTTCTTTTATCTTTTTTTTTCAACTATATGACACAGTGCAAACGAGTGCAGAAATTTATAACCAAAACTGGGCCGGATAGTCCGGATGATGTGTGCCGGAGACTCCGGTTGGGCCGGATAGTCCGGTCTGTGTCAGCCGGATAGTCCGGTTTTTGCTTGTAAAAAATTTCTGCACTTTGAAACCCAAATGAGCAGCCTGTCGGAGCAAAGCAACTAGTATCGTGTGTATGTTCCTAGGCACGGATGATGTAGATAGGTTGTGTGTATGGTATGAAAACAAAGGTAAGCTATGTGGACTCGGAAAAATGATGAAAACTTGCAGAAAACGGTGATGGTGGACACGGCGGAAAACAAGATCAAACCCTAAACCTAGACACAAACGAAAACTAGACTCCTACGAGGAAAACCTGCAGATCGGATCTACGAGAAGATACAATCAGCAACTAAAACTTGAAAACAATGCAATCTAGTCTATGTAAGATCTTTTTGTAAGGATTTTTTGTATAGGACGAAACAAAACTAATCTATGGATGGATTTGTGGATGCTCACCGAGTAAACGAGCAAATCTGATACCAAGATGATATGGGGTGGCCCGATCTTCTTAGGAAGCACTTGTCGATGATGATAATGGTGGATAGATAAATAGCCTGTTGCTATGAACTCTCCCGCTCGAACCCGGATGCCAATGCAACATCTCTCGAACCCTGTGGGATATTCATAACACCACGCTCTTGCACACGCAGCCGTCGACCACGAACGGTAGTTTGCAATCTACTAATTCCCAATGGAACAACATCTCACACTCAATTGCTCGCCTTGTTCATTGACAAACATCACCTTGTGGTTTGGACAATATGTCTTAAAGTGACCTCTACCTCCACAAGTATGGCACTCCACAACGCGAGTACGCGCAGTTGATATATGGGAACCCGAACTAGCAGCAGGAGCAGTGTGTTTCCTAGCATTAGAACCATAAGATGGCGTGGCAGCATGCTTGGCTGAAGATGGTGAAGGGTGGCTAGCAGCCACTGCAGGTGGTGCCATAGGAGGTGGCGGTTGGATGATGAGGATATATTCTATAAATATTATGATTCTAGTTGTTTCGGCTAGAAAGAAATATTAAGCCTCATTGAAAAATATCATAAGATGAATTCTTTTTTAGTTGGACATGATACTTTGGTTTATAAGAACTTTATACTACCTAAATCATGGTGTTATTGTTTGACTAGATTTAATATCCATCGGACCAGCGCTAGCGGGAGGAGAGGGAGAAAGGCGACTGAGAGATGGAAGGCGACCAAGAAGGAAGGTTCAGTTCGGACAGACAGAAGCTCTGAAATTGAAATGGATGTGTTTTTCACATACCAACTCAGAATTAAGAAAATAAGTACTTGTTGGAAAGATAATTCCGAGATCTTTCCAACAGTTACTCGCACGTCTTTTGGTTCGTTACGAGATGTGCGCAGAAACAGAAACAAGTCAACTGTCGTTTTCTCTCAGTTCACAAATAGAGTCCTTTTAAGTTAGGAATGTTAGAGATATGTTTGGTTTTGACCCCAACTCTATGTTGGACATCCAGCAGCCTTTATAAAGGCATGTAATTCATGGTTTTTAGGTTTGTACTACGTGACATTATTTTGGAGTTGTTTATCTTTAGAACCTCTAGAATTACTTGTGATTGAATTACCAACTACAATTGAGTGTGATTTGGTGTTACACTGGGAATTAGTAGATTGCAAACTACCGTTCGTGGTCGACGGCTACATGCGCAACAGTATGGTGTTGTGAATATCCCATAGGGTTCGAGAGTTGTTGCATTGGTATCAGGGTTCGAGCGGGAGAGTTCATGGCTACACACTAGTTATCAACCATCCACCATAATCATCGACAAGTGCTTTCTGAGAAGATCGGGCCACCCCATATCATCTTGGTATCAGATTTTATCGTTTACTCGGTGAGCATCTAGAAATCCATCCATAGATTAGATCTTGTTTTCGTCCTATAGAGAAAAAGCCTCACAAAAATATTTGCCATAGCTTAGATTGCATTACATTTAAGTTCTAGTTGCTGGTCATGTTCTTCTTTTAGATCCGACATAGTTTTGTTCTTAGGAGTCTAAATTTCTTCTTTCTACTTTGTTGCACGTCGAATCCACCATTGTTTGCACCGCCCTTTAGTTAGCTCCGATCTAAGCTAAGAGTCCTAGTCGTTTACTCCTGGTCGAGTTAGAATTGGTTAAAAAAAATCCTGTCGACTCTGCCGTAGCATAGAACCCGCAGGTTTTTCTGTCGTGAGTCCGTGTCTGCCATAGATCGAAGTCCTACTACGACACGTTTTCCAGCTGTTTTTCTGCTGCCACTCCGTCGCGGCACGTTTTCTTCCCATTTTTTGCTGCGGTACAGATTCTCTGCCACGGCACAGTTTTGGCCTATTTTTCTACCACGGCAGACATATAATTTTTTTCAAAGTTCGCAATTTTCCAAACCTTAGCTACAGCCATTGTATTTCATAAGTGTAGGAACTTGCCCATTGAGACTAGTTTCCACTCTTACAGGTTGCTCGTAGGGTTTTGGTGTTGTGCATTATAAAGTGGCCGTGATTCATATTTAAAAATAGAGAATATAGCAAAAGAAAAAGCAAAAGGAGGAAGAATCAATACTAAAGAAAAAGAGAAAAGAAAAGGATAATTGAGCAAGAGGCCTAGTGATATCTTTGTGCATCACTAGATTGAGAAATCTTGTGCATGTTTACTTTGAGCTTTGCTAGTGTCTCTCTAGCGTAGTGCAATAACTTTGATAGTTGCATTGCCACGTTTATCTCCACGTGTGTGTTTCTTGGGTTTTGTACGATCAACACTAGGACTTGTTTGCAGTGTAGTTAGGATACCATACCTACAGCTCCACCATAAATAACCTGTGTTCCTTATGATCGTTCTCTATACAATTGATATTTACTTCACCACATCCGTGCATAAGTTCTTGATTCAAATTGGTAAGCATCACTATTCACTTTGGAACAATAAGATCTCCTTTCTTGTCAGTTTTGAGTGAGTTGTGAGAGTTCCACCACCAGATTTTGTTTTGTGCACTAATGTACTAATCATGTCTTCTAGTAGTGTTGATGTGATGAAGAAAAGGATGTAGATGATTATCCCTTTCCATTATGCTCCTACTACAGCAACACATTTTGGGAAGAGGAGTCAGGCGTGGTACCTAATTCGGGTTTGTCCCACTTCATCATAGAAATTAGTGGTAGAAAAGCTGCTACTACCATTGATACTTGTTCTTCCATAGATTTGGTTAGTGTTAAGGTTGTTGAAAAGCTACAATTATACACACGTACAACAATATCGCTATTCATGTTAGAAACTTCTAGTCATGCACTACCAATTACATAGATCGCATGTGTTCCGCTCACCATTTATGGCCCTAAAACATATATTTCTTATTATGTAGTTCCTAGAGTGTTTAACTCTTGCCATATCACATTGGGAACAAAGTGGTGTAATAAATTCCAGGTTACCTTTGGTAGTGAGTGTTCTGATCCTTGTATCTTTTGGAATGGTAAGCACACGTGGTTAGCACGTAAACATATTAAGCAATTTTAGGAGATTAGGCATCAAACCCTATGTGTGCCTATAACCACTAACATAAAACCACATGTTGATCCCGTCGGAAGAACCGAGTGTGGGAGTTGATGAGACAAATGAGGTTTCTACTAATGTAATCATATGTACTCCTACTGTTGTTTCTGGTGATATCCAGGATCTTTTTGAAGAAATGGAGCCATCTATTTTATAACCTGTATCGTTGGACCGTGTATGTGACTTGAGGAGGATGTTTTAGTACCTACTACAACTAAGGAGATTGTTGATGACATTGGTACTGATTTGGAGCTTCTGCCAACATGTGCGACATATTGTGACTCTATTCCTTTACTGAAGCCTCCTTGTGAATTACCTTGCACTAATGTTACAACACCATGTGATAGTTTATCAAATTCGAATTTTGATCATGTGGTACTGATAACACATAAGAAAATACTTGATCGAATACCACCTAATGATATTGTGTATTCCATCATGCTAAATGAACCTATGAATATGAGTTGTGTTGTGGACAAGGTTTATGAAATTTCATGTCTAAATTCAAGCACATATTCTCCTTGGTTCACTTTCTATCTAATTGGTGAATATAGCATTGATACGTTGCTAACGTATCCATAATTTTTGATGTTCCATGCTTGATTTTATCTAGTTTCTTGTGTTTTGTCCACACTTTGGAGTACTTTTCATATGATTTCTTGGACTAACCTATTAACAAGATCCACAGTGCCAGCTGCCTGTTTTCTACTATTTTTGGTTCCAGGAAAGTCAAAAAATGAATATTCTCGGAATTGGACAGGAGAAAAGCTAAAGTGAGTTTTTCACCGAGGGACACCTAGAGCCAGAATACGAGACGGAGAGGGGCTGGGGACCGGCCACACCACCTGGCCGCGCGGCCAGGCCTGGCCCACGCCAGGGGGTGGTCTGGCCGCCCCAGGCACCCCCTCGGCCTCTCCTACCGCCTATAAGTTTCCTCTGATATAGAAACCCTAAGTACCTGATCAAAAGAGTCTGTAGCCTCCGTCATCTCCATCCCTAGACCAGGAGGGATGTGAAGCTCTTCCTGGCACCCTGCCGAAGAGGGGAATTCACCCTAGAGGCCTTCTTCATCATCATGCAAGCCTCCGGTGTGATGTGTGAGTAGTTTATCTCTGGACTACGGGTCCATGTAGTAGCTAGATGGCTGGTTCTCCTCCTTTATGCTATCATGTTTAGATCTTGTGAGCTCCGTTCATGATCAAGATCATCTATTTGTAATTATGGATGTTGTGTTTGTGGGGATCCGATGGATATTGAGATGCTATTTCAGATTGATTATTGATTCTATCATGCCTTGGTTATTTGTGATCTTGAATGCTTCCTGTTGTTAGTAGCTATCTTGGCCAAGTAGATGCTAGCAACTCCAGGAGTTAGTATTTATGCTCGATAGTGGGTTCATGCCTCTAGTAATCTGGGGAAGTGACAGAAATCTCTAAGGTACTAGATGTGTTGTTGCTACTAGGGAGAAAACAGCAATCCTTTGTTCATAGAACAATCGTCTTGTTTACTTTACATGCAATTCATAATGCAATTATCCGTTGCTTGCAACTTAATACTGGAGGGGGTTCGGATGATAACCTGAAGGTGCATTATTAGTCCTAGATGCAGTTGGATATTGGTCTACGTATAATATTGTAATGCCCAATCGAATCTCAAAGGAGTCAAGATGAGTAGTATATGATTTTATGCTTTCTCGATGTTTGTCAATTTCCCACTATAATTTGTTCACCCAACATGTCATCTATCTTAAGGAGAGCCACCTCTAGTGAACTATGGACCCCGGTCCTTTCTTTTACCATCCACCTACAATCAACTGTTTACTGCTTTGTGTTTACTTTCTGCAAACTATTACTTTCTTCCACTCGATACGTTTAATCCTTCGTTTTCACAAACTAGTGAGATTGACAACCTCATCGTAAGTTGGGGACAGAATTCTATGGTTGTGTTGTGCAGGTCTCCATGTTGCTGCTGGCACCGGTAGTGCGCTCTGCCAAAGTTCAGCTAGCTAAACCTTTGGGGTGTTTCCTTGCTCCTACTGTATTGATAACCTTGGTTTCATAACTGAGGGAAACTTACTAGTGTTCTCATCATACCTTCCTCTTGGGGTTCCGCAACGAGCTCGTTAATACACGAGTCAGCAAGCATGGATGAAAATTTCCTTGTGGATCACATGTGCATTACTTGTGATAGAATGGCTAAACTAAAACAAGTTGTTTTCAGCCATATATGCAATGTGTCACAAAATAATTGCTATGGGACAATAGTTCATGTTGAAGATATTATGGAAATACATTCTGGTCTAGTTGATATATTGCAACCAACACAAGTAATTATACCTTTGTTGGATTGTTTTAATCTTGCTAGAATAGAACCCGAATTTTCATGTTCGTTGTGTTTGTCCCAAAAGTCTTTGACTAGTTGTGTTGCTGCTCTATACTTCACTTATATTTGCAAATTGAGTTGCATCTTCCATACTGGACAACATGATCATGTTCATAATAATCAGAGTAGTGCAGTTAAAGCATGGAATGAATCAATTTGGTTTTCACACATATTGAATTAGTTTGAACTTGTTCACAAATTTGATCATAGATCTTCTTTGAGAAAACTGAATTTATATTGAAGAACAAGACTACTATTTAGTTGTATTTCATCATGATCATAATAATTCTGTGTACTTCACTTATACCTGCAATTTAAGTTGCTTGATGTATACTAGACATATTTTTCATGTGAACAACAATAATACAACATGTTATATATATATATATACTCTATGTACACGTTGTTCTTTTTTGTTTCTTCCACTTCCAGCCTACCCAAAGCTGCGGACGGAATTTCCCGAAGAAAGGGAGGATGATGAGGATATATTCTATGAATATGATGATTCTAGTTGTTTTAGCTGGAAGGAAATATTAAGCCTCGTTGAAAAATATCACAAGGTGAATTCGTTTCTAGTTGGACATGATACTTTGGTTTATAAGAACTTTATACTACCTAAATCATGGTGGTATTGTTTGACTAGATTTAATATCCATTGGACCAGCGCTAGTGGGAGGAGAGGGAGAAAGGTGACCGAGGGATGGAAGGCAATCAAGAAGGAAGGTTCAGTTCGGACAGGTTTGAAAAGGATCTGGTTTTCACATACCAACTCAGAATTAAGCAAATAAGTACTTGTTGGAAAGATAATTCCGATATCTTTCCAATAGTTACTCGCACGTCTTCCGGTTCATTACGATCTATGCCCAGAAACCGAAACAAGTCGACGGTCGTTTTCTATCAGTTCACAAATAGAGTCCTTTTAAATTAGGAAAGTTAGAGATATGTTTGGTTTTGACCCCAACTCTATGTTGGACGTCCGGTAACCTTTATATAGGCCTGTAATTCATGATTTTTAGGTTTAGACCATGTTTAAATTATTTTGGAGTTGCTTATTTCATAGAACCTCTGGAATTACTTGTGATCAAATTTAGCAACTGCAATTGAGTGTGATCTGTTATTCCACTAGGAATTAGTAGATTGCAAACTACCATTTGTGCTCGATGGCTACATGCGCAAGAGTGTGGTGTTGTGAATATCCCACAGGGTTCGAGAGCTGTTGCATTGGCATTAGGGTTCGAGCGGGAGAGATCATAGCTACACGCTAGTTATCAACCATCCACCATCATCATCGACAAGTGCTTGCTGAGAAGATCGGGTCACCCCATATCAAAGCTCGCTGTCATCCTGAAGATCTCCAAGATCCTCATCTTCGTCATCGACATCATGAATGTCCACACTGCCACCATGGTCACCATGACGAGCCTCCTCCGCAATAACAAGAAATGGAGCGTCAAGTGGTACATATTGAGCGAAACCCACCACGTCATGAGGGTCAAGACCATGATCTTCGCCGTGTGGCCGATGTGCCTAACCCACTTCACAAACCGAGGAACGATCCTCCTCTTCATCATCAACAACGTCATGAGGCTCTGCACCTTCAACATCATCAAGAAGACCAAGTGCCTCCTCCTCGACAACAACCATGCCAAGAGCAAGAACAAGTTCCGCTGCCTCCAAATGAGGCTCATGAACCGCAACCACATCAACAAGCTCAACAAGCTCATCGCAATGGTTGCATGGAAGATGAAGACCATCCTCAACATGGAAACCATCGTCACCATGATCGCAATCAGGAAGAAAAATTTGGCAAGCTCAAGTTGACGATGCTCTAGTTAACCGAATCAAATTACCCCGAACAATACGTCTCAGGGCCACTCAAAGTCGCGAAGATGGTCGCCATGGCTTCGCTTGGGTTTGATGATTACGCCAACCTTTCGTGGGAACAAGTTCAAGTTGCTCGTGATGCAAGACAAGAGCCGCGAATAACAACTTGGCATGACATGAAGGCTCACATGAGATCCTGTTTTGTCCACGCGCGACCTCTTCAACAACCTTCAATCGCTTCATCAAAGAACAAAGACCATGGAAGAGTACTTCAAGGAAATGGAGCTCAACATGATCCACACCAACATTGAAGAGCGCAAGGAGCATACTATGGCACGTTTTCTCATTGGCTTGAACAACCCAATCAAGCGCATCGTCGAGTTCTAAACATACACCAACATGGTTGAGCTTGTGCACATCAAGTACAACAAGCCCAAGACGTACGTCACCTACAAGAAAGCTTCAATCGCTACACCAACCACCTTCAATGGAAGCTCCTCAAGTACCTCCAAGCCCTCCTTCAAGCCCACACTACCTCAAGGAAAACTGCCCCTAAGTGGCAAACAAGGAAAGAGTGATACACCTTTCAACGGTGAATGCTACAAGTGTGGAGGCAAAAGACACAAGTTGGCCGATTGTGGAAACAAGAAAGTATTGTTTATCCATGACAATGGTGACGTAGAGTACTTGCGTGAAGATGAATTTGATGCCCGAGTGAAGGAAGCAATGACAAGGCAACGAGTGGAAGATGACCAAGAACTCCTCATGTGTGAACATGACAAAAGTCCATCGCTTGTCATCACAAGGATCTTGACCACTCAAGAACAAGAGCATGAAGACCAATGCTCAAATATCTTCCAAACACGAGCCAACATCAATGGAAAATCTATCAAAGTGATCATCGATGGAGGGAGTTGCCACAACCTTGCGAGCACTGAGTTGTGTGAGAAGCTCAACCTCACTCTCCATCCGCATAAGAACCCCTACCATGTGAAATGGCTAAGTGACCAAGGGTCCGTGAAGATCAAGCATACCGTATCGGTAACCTTCACCATTGGTCCTTACAAATACATGGTGGAATGCGATGTTGTTCCCTTGATGGTTTGTCATATGCTACTTGGTCGACCATGGAAATTCGAAAAGGATGCCCTACATGATGGTCACACCAACGTGTACACCTTCAAATGGCTCAACAAAACATGTGTTTTGCAACCGATGACTCCTAGCCAAATAATTGTGGACAATGCAAAAGCTTTAGCAAGGGCGCAAAACTCAACACCTACTCGTGAGAAGAGTGGTGAGTGAGAGAACCACCTCATAGTGAGTGAGAGCCACAAACCAAACTCAAGTGGAAAAACTAAGAGTGTTCTCCTTGCCACCAAAATTGAGATGAGAGATGTGCGAAACAACCCATAAGTCTTGCACTATGTCCTCATTTGCAACGGCCTAGCGCTAGGAACTAATGACTTAACCAATATTCCTCCATATTTGATGTTTCTTTTGGAGGAATTCAAGGATGTGTTTCCTGAAGAGCTCCCATATGGACTACTTCTTCACGGAATTGAGCATCACATTGACCTCATCCCCGGCGCACCCCTTCCAAATCGTGCCGCTTACCGCACGAACCTGGAGGAGATGAAAGAGATCGAATGTCAAATCATCCAAATCGTCTCCAAAAGCAAAGTAAGCACTACTCCAAGTGCGGTACCCATGATTCTTGTTCCAAAATCAGATGATATGTTACGGTTAAATACATGGACTGCCGTCCAATCAATGCTATCATCGTGCGTTATCAACATCCTATACCGCGTCTTGATGACATGCTTGACGAGTTGTGTGGAGCCACTATTTTCTCGAAAATTAATCTCCGTAGTGGTTACCTTCAAATACACATGGCAGAAGGTGATGAGTGGAAAACTGCCTTGAAGACCAAACTTGGTCTCTATGAATAGTTGGTCATGCCCTTTGGCTTATCTAATTCCCCATCCACCTTCATGCGCCTTATGAACCATATTTTGTGTTCTCTCATTGGCAAGAGTGTTGTTCTCAATTTCGATGATATACTTGTTTATATCAAGTCGCTTGAGGACCATGTTACACATTCCAAGGAAGTCTTGCAAATCCTTCGACATGAAAAGCTAGATGCTAATCTTCCCAAGTGCACTTTTGCAAAAGATAAGTTAATTTTTCTTGGATTTGTCGTTTCTTCGAAGGGCATTGAAGTTGATGTTTCCAAAGTAAAGGACATACGAGATTGGCCCATTCCCACAAATGTGAGTGAACTCCGAAGTTTTCATGGGTTGGTCAGTTTCTATCATCGCTTTGAGAAAGACTTTTTGACCATTGCTTGTCCTCTCAACGAATTGAACAAAACGAATGTCACCTTCGTGTGGGGAAAAACACAACAAAAAGCTTTTGATGAACTTAAAAAGAGGCTCACCAAAGCACCTCTTCTTGCGTTATCAGATTCCACAAAAACTTTTGATATAGAGTGTGGCGCTAGCGGTATTGGCATTGGAGGAGTCCTTATGCAAAACAGACGCCCTATAGCCTACCATAGCGAGAAACTTGATGGTTTTTGCCTTAATTATCCGATTTATGGCAAAGAGATTTTTGCATTAGTTCATGTTCTTCAAATTTCGCAACACCACCATGTTTTCAAGCTAAGTCGCAAGCTAACACTTATGGTCTTTATATGCCATTGCCTATTCCTTATGCACCTTGGTCTGACATTAGCATGGATTTTGTGTTATGATTGCTTAGGTCTAAGAATGGCCATGATTCTATATTTTTTGTCATGGATTGCTTTTACAAAATGGCACATTTCATACCGTGCCATAAGACCAACGATTCTTCACATGTTGCAAATTTGTTTTTCAGAGAAATCGTCTGTCTTCACGGCATGCCAAGAATAATCGTCTCTAACTCTGACATCAAATTCATGAGCTACTTATGGAAGACCCTCATGGCAAAGCTCGGCGTCAATCTCCTCTTTTCATCCGCACCACATGCCCAAACCAATGGCCAAACCAAAGTTGTCCACCGAAGCCTCAGGACACTCCTTCGTGTGTTGATCAAGAAAAACCTCAAGGATTGGGAGGAATGCATTCCCCACACTGAGTTCTCCTACCCTCATGCAAAGCACTTAACAACCAAGATGAGTCCCTTCATGATCTTCTATGGTTTCGAGCCCCTCACCGCACTCGACATCGTACCGCTACCTTTTCATGAGCGCACCAACATGGACGTCAGCAAGCACACCCAAGCTATGAAGAAGCTTCTCGAAGAAACAAAAGCCATTATCGAGCATCAAGTCCTTCGCCAAGGTTGAAGGTTAAACGAGGACAAGAAGGAGATGATCTTTGAAGAAGATGACCTCGTATGGATACACCTAAGCAAGGACCGCTTCCCCAAAGAACGTGACTCCAGGATCAAGCCTCGAGGAGATGGTCCCTTCAAGGTCCTAAAGAAATACCGGCGCACACCCCGGTGGACTAGAGCTAGTACAGGAATTTCCGGCGCTTGCCGAAACCAACCGGCGCCGACCGAACTACATCTCTGTGAGTTGTTCCGGTTTCGACTGGAATTTCCGGCGGCGACCGGAAATTCCAGCGCCGATTCCGGCGCCGCCAAGCTTATTTCCGGAATCATGCCCCTGAACACACACATGAGTTTGATGCCCAAGAATATTCCTATCTCATCTAGTATTTACCCTTTTATCCCTAAAGTACCCTTGAACTAGTTTCTAGCCTCTATATAGTCCCCCACATCCATTGTAAACCCTAGGCATGATATTTGGAATTAGTGGAAACCCCTTGTGGATGTATGTAGTTCTTACCTCATGCTCCTTTGACAAAGAAGCGCCAAATATCACAAACCTCGTTGGAGTTTGCATCGTGCCTCCATGTTGTACAAGGCATAGGCATCAGAGTTCCTTTTCCTAGACGTCAAGATCTCAGAGAGTCTCCCTACTCGCCGTGCCGGTTAGAGAGAGAGAGTCCTCCGCCCGACGCCGATCCTAGGGATTGTGTCGGACCGATCAGCACCGGCGTGAGCTATTGGTGTGTATGGTGGCTTTGCGTGAGTGTGTTCATCGTGTTCTTCGTGTGTGAGTTTGTTGTCTTCATCCGCCTCTCCTTCCCCCGCAGTCCACCCTGAATTTGAAAGGGATTTGTGAAAGATCGGGCCACCCTAGAGGTTTGCCCTCAACACTTATGGTTGGACCTCCAACCATAGAAGGTGGCATTGTTTTAATCATCGGAAAAATATGATAGTACCTTAGAAAACCAAGAAATATATCAAGTGTGTGTCTTAAATAGACTACCAGCATCATTTCAAAGAAACAAGATATGAACCATTGTGCTTTTTAGTAGCCAGATCATTCAAATATTTTGATTGTCGAGCCAGTAAATAAAAAAAGAAGAGAAACAAAGAGATGAGTCATTTGCTACGAAAACAATAGTTGGATGCAGCCAAAAAGTAGCACAGACCTTCTTTGTAATGCCTACAACTATTGTATTTCCAACTACTACAGTATCATTGTACATATAACCAGGCAAGAAAATCCAGTAGACAAGCAAGCAAATGATACATTGTAAACCTTGCAAGTTCAATGAAGTATTTAAACAATGTATGTTTGGTATGAAGTGGCAGATCAAATTAAGCAGAATGTGACATTCTTTTGATAGAACCACTTTGCGCACCATATAGAGTAGGTAAATAGCAAATGAAGCAATCATACGCCGTGTGCATCATATAAACTACCAGATTATTTGAAAAAAAGATATCCAACATATATAATGTCAAGTAAGGGAGTATGAGCTCTATTATACACATTATATCTATGAGAACCACGACAAAATATCGCATGGTTGCAATTACAAGTCAACTAAAGATCCAAAGGACCCATAAGTATAGATCTGGTGGCCAATATTAAACTAGCAAGATCATCTGATCATGTATAGATGAAATCTAGTAGACATGAGTCAGAACATATGCACAATGTCTCATGTTTCTTTGTAATCAACCATTGTATTTCTTACAGCAATTGCCATCGTTCAAGTTAAGCAAATCATGACATTGGTTTAATCATGAGCAAACCAAAGAATCAAATTGGAAATAGAATCTATGTGTGCATCATGTAGAGTAGCTAATGAGGTAATGAATTAAGCAATTAAACACCAGGTGAACGATCCATATCATATTAAGTATATATAGTAACTAGGTATCATACAAAGCTTAATTATGCTTTTTTTATATCGAGGGAGAACATTGTTGCTTCTCTTAATCAAAAAATACACTTTATACATACTATTCAATTTTACTAGGCTAGTCATTTCGAGAGTATCATCAGTTGTATGACGTAGAGATGCTAACAACATATATTAGATGATACTAGCTATGACAATCTCAATATGAGTAGTCTATCTAGAACTCCCTCCATTTCAAAATATAAGATGTTATGGATTTTGTGAAACGAATGTATCAAGACCCCCTTTAGTGTTGGTAGAGTAACTGGACTAGTATCGTATGCATTTTACTAGTCTAAGTTACTCCCTACCAAGACCAAATAACTTAGACTAGTCTCATACATATAATACTAGACTATGTTATGACCTCTAGAGTGCATACAAGCTCAATAATGGTTGCCATCTCTAATATTATAATAGAATATAAATTAGCGTAAAAGTGGGTATACTTCAATAACCGCCACCTAATCATGGTCTAGTTAATGTATATATAGATAGATAGATGACCATCAGTCAAATATAGCGAAAAGAGATCTCCACCATGATTGAGTGAGCAAATTGAATTATAAATCAAGAGATCTACATTTGGTCTTTATACATTACCGTTAAAGGTCATCTTGTTCTAATCATTGGCCAACTCATATGGTGACGGCACTAGACAATGTGGCTACCTCTAGAGTGCATACAAACTCTAAAATATAGCAGAAAAATATTATAATAGTCTATAAATTGGCATAAAAGTGGATATACTTAAATTACCACCACCTAATCATATTCTAGTTAACGCATATATAGATAGATAGATATGATGATGAGTAAAATATAGCAAAGGATAGATCATCACCATGATTGAGAGAGAAAATTGAATTATAAATCGAGATATTTACATTTGGTCTTTGTTACATAGTAGAAAAATATAGCATAAAAGTGGATATACTTAAATCACCACCACCTAATCATGGTCTAGTTAATAGATAGATACATAGATGAACATAAGTCAAATATAGAAAGAATAGATCATCACCAAAATCGAGTGAGCACATTGAATTATAAATCGAGGGATTTACGTTTGGTTTTTATCCAGTCTTGTTTAAGGTAAATCTTGTTCTAATCATTAGCCAAATCATGTGGTGCCTCGTACAACAAGCACCTAACACTAAGAACATCTTAGTAAAAATAAGGGACTTACAATTTCTCTTTGTGTAGTCCTATTGGAGGACATCATGTTGTTAGTTCGTTTACTGAAGACATCCACCGCATCCAGTACTTGGATAGATGATGCATCTACTTTATTGTTTCTCCTCTACATATAGGTTCAGGCCACTCATTCACATAAAATAGGTTTGCATTCAGTGATAGAAAGAACAAGGTACTTACAAGATTGTAGGGGTGATTCACTCCATGTTGCCTATGAGTGGAAATGATATCCGATATTTTTATTGCTGTTTACAAAGAACTAGATAGACATTATAGTAAAATCACTTGTGAACACGTAGAAAACTAGTTCAAACTTGTGATTCGTTGTGAAATTCTTTAAAAGAACTTGATGGTTTCAAACCCCTATTTGTTTTTTATACATTGACTACTCTAGTACCCTAAAGCAATTTTAAGCAAAATTAGAGAGCTAGCAACCTATCATGTAGTCACAGTTAAAATTTGTTCTAATTTTGATAAATTAACAAGTAGTTTAAGTGGTTGAAATTAGCTAGAAAAGTCAAAAGTTCATGTAATTTGAGTATTTCCCATAAAACATGGTCCGCTTTTTGTAAAAATGGAAGGCTAGTAGCTAGCTTTATGAGACTTAATTATTCTCTGTGGACATGCTAAATAATCTACAAATGTAGACATTGTTTACCATGCCAAGATGCGCATTTACCGAAAGCGGGCATCATTATCACATAAGCATGGTCACTTGTTTTGAAATCCAAGCATGTTCACAAATGGTAGGCCATATTACCAAGAAATACTCTCAAAATGTTATCCAAACTAAATCTTGCCATATTACCAAGAGGAAGTCGGCACAAGTACTATATTTTTTTGTTATTACTATATTTTCTTGTTTTTTTAAAACTCACAGGAATTTGTCATCCAACATGGTTCTTTGCAAGTTGAATCTTTTGAACCTCCTAGTAATTTTTCATATAGTATTGACTAACTTGGGTCCCTTAAAATGATTTTGCAGATCTATCTCAACGTGTGAGGGCTGTACAATAGGAAAAAAATCATTTAATAGTTTTTATATTTTTTATTTATAATATATAAGCTATTTAGAAATCTTAGGGTGGTCCATTCACTGCCCTAGCCACGCGGATCCACCACTTTGTAGGAGAATCTTAGGAGCGAGCAGCCTATCATGCGATCGTAGTTCAAGTTTGATATAATTTTGGTAAATCGATAGGAGTTAAGTGGCAAAATTAGCTATATCGCAAATTCATGTAACTTGAGAAATGCCCATAAAATTATGTGCATTATGTGTGAAAAATGGGGTTGTCATATGGTAGTAATTTCACGTGTGCTTGCTTACAAAAAAGGTTACTTGGAAAATATTAAATGATTTTCTAGTCATAAAAGTTGGAAAATTATATTTGTAATAAACATTGTTTACCATGCGAAGATGCGTCCATATACCAAATAAGGTGACCTTATCATAAAGTACGATGTAAATATGGCCATGACCTTGGTTGTTTGGCTTGAAACAAAGGTATGTTCATACATGGTAGGCCATATTGCGAATGATTTTTTTCTGGAAGTTACCAAAACTCGTGTTTATCACTCCTCGTGGAAATCAAGGTAGTATGTTCCTACTACATGGTAGGACATATTGCTCCTAGGCACTTTGTGAGTATGTCATGTGGGCCATTGATACGTCCATCTTGCATCACTATTCTATGTCTTAATTCACTATTATTCATTGATATATTTCGTATTGAGAGGTGATACTTATGTTATTTTATCTGTTTTTGCATGGTTGATGACTTTTGGATCATGGACCGCTGCATTCAGGATTCTGATGGAAAAGGTGCTGTTTTGAGGCAAAATTCGCGAAAATCAGAAAATATGGGAAAATATACGGAAAATCCTATTTTCCAGAAGATTAAGGATGCCAGAAGATGGAGTGGAGATGGGCCACAGGGGGCCCACACCACCCCATGGCGTGGGAAGGCCTAGGCCGCGCCAGAGAGTGGTGTGGCCACCCTGGCCCACTCCAGCCTCTCCCCTCTAGCGTATATCTTCCTCCCGAAAACCTAAGGCTCGGGGAGCGACCACAGAAACATTCCATCGCCTCTGCGGGGCGGAAAACACCGAGAGAAAAAGATCTCTTCGGCAGACATATTTCTGCCAGGGGAATTCCTTCTCGGAAAGGGGAGATCGTCACCATCAAGACCACCATCAAGCTGGACTTCATCGGGATCATCATCATCATCACTACCACCATCATCACCATCAACACCCTCATCACCATCTCCATATTGTTGTAACAATTGAGTTGAATCTTGCTATAGTTCATAGGGGAAACTTTCCCGGTGGTGATTACTCTTTGTAGTTGATGCTATTGAGTGAACCATTGAATTATTGTTTATGTTCAGATTGTTAGGCATCATTATTCCATCTCTGATCATGATCCATATGATGTCTTGTGAGTAGTTGGTTTTTTTCTTGAGGACATGGGAGAAGTCTTGTTGTTAGTATTGGAGTTGCGTTGAGAAAGATTCAATAGATTGTTATTTAAGTTATGGTGTACTTCTTCTAGTGGTGTCATGTGAACATCGACTACATGACACATCACCTATATGGGCCTAGGGGAATGCATTGTGTATTTGGCTACTAATCGTAGGGGTTGCCGGAGTGCCAGAAACCGGAACCCCCATTAGGAAACCATTGCACAAGGGACGTAAGGGTCTTAGAGTTTAAAGCTGTGGTTAGGTTTCTACCTTAATTACTTTCTTGTACTTACGAATGTTTGCAAGGGGGTTTAATCATAAGTATGTATTAAGTCTTGGATGGGCCGGTACATTAGCACAGGTTCACACACACAACACTTAGCAAGTCAGAGAAGATTAATCGACTATATGAAGCAAAAGCACTTGACAGTCTTCCCACGTGTCCTCGGGAACGTTTGGTCATCTATAGAAATACAACCGGCTTGTCCTTTGCTGCATAAAGGATTAGGCCACTTGCTGCATTTATTCCTACTGTCTTTTATTTACTCGTACTTTATTTACTTGCTTTATTGAAAACCCCTAAAAATCCGTTTGCTAAGTATTTGTAGAGAGTTCCTGATCCATACCACTAGCCAGCACCTTCTGCTCCTCGTTGGGTTCGACACTCTTACTTATCGAAAATACTGCGATACACCCCCTATACTTGTGGGTCATCAGCCATTTACATATAAAGTAGTAATGTGTAAGTACAATAAATATTTAGAGGTAACTAGTGTATTGTACAAGGAGGTTGCTGGCTATATGATGTGGACATCACATCTATTGATACAACCGCTATAGATACACAAATACAAGGACCTATCACTGAGCTCGTCCAATCAACTTAACTATCAAGTACTTTAGTTTCTTGGAACTATTCCTCATATACATGAGAATATGATGTTGCCTAAATCAAATGTGTTTGTTACTCTTGAATAATGGTCCTAGCATGGACGAGAAGGACAAGCATTGGAGCATGATCAGGCATGGAGATGGCAGCAAGCATGTGAGGATTGAAGAGGATGCCACAAGTGGAGATTTCAGAACTTTGAAGCCACCATAATGATGATTGAAGACTTGGACGAAATTTTCAAGAATATTACTTCATAGATTCGTCCATATCTTAATATGTTGTTGCGTCACCTTTATTTTGGGTCAGGCTCATGTTATTTTCGCACAAATTTCAATATTCACTTTTTAGAGTCCGTATTTGATGGGAAAAGGCCTTCTAGTGTTGGATTCGGCCACCATACCTATGGCTAGCCGAAACCCCACATTTTCCTCCTTAAATACCCCCCATTGGCGTCACTTAGGCTCGGATTTTGTTTAGACTAAAAGTTAGTCATCATTCCAACTTCGCCAAGGCTTGAGTGTTGTAGACACCTCCTATACTTTGCACCTATTCAGGATACCACCAATTTTAATAAACCTTTCATCTTTATCCACAATATCTTGATTGCAATATTAGTTCTTACTTGTTCTCGATTTTCGGTAGGAATTAAGACCCTCGCTGGTCAGGTTGATCGTGCTTCTACAAGATCGGTAACCTCTATGAGATTGGCCTAGCGATTGCATTGGCGCTCGTGCTCGCACGTGTAGTCGGATTGTCAAGCCCGAACTCCACCCAAATAGACTATCATCATCTCATCGAAAGATCGGACACCTTTTCCCTATCAGCTGGTATCAGATTTTAGGTTGCTCGGTGAGATTTCAAAGTTTTTCCTAGTGTAGATCTGGTTTTCCTATGACCCACGAAAAAGCCAAAAATACAATTAGAGTTAGATGTATCACATCGCCAATCTCTGCCTTGCATTTTCTTTTCAGTTTTGCGTTGTTGAATTTATGTTTGCATAATCACATCGAGTTACTGGTCTTAGTGTCTCGTCCCTTAGAGTTTTGAGTTCTGGTCACATTAGTCACTGTTGCCACGATCACCGCCATTTCCATACACCCACCACCATATTCCACCATTTCCATACACCCACCGCCATATACTACTACCACCATAAACCCTAGATTCCGCCACCATCTCCCTACAGAGACACGGATCTGATAACTTTTCCTCCCATGGCACGAGTCCGAATAGAGTTGTTATTTCCTTATTAGTTTTTTTGTTTTCTTCCATATTGTTCCCGTGATGTAATCTACTTCCCTAAGTCAAGTTCCGACCGCAAGTCAAGGAGAGCTAAAAAATGGAAACGCCTTTGAAATTTTTTTTGGCTATTCTGGTTTTTGGCCTTGGGGATCATTATTCTCCATCGTCCATTACAGCGACATTTTTTTGGTGCGTGTGCGCTTTCTGGAGCACGGTAGAAAATTTTCGACAAAATATTTTAGGGTTGTACTGTTTTTAGACCCCGTTGAACAATTCTAGATCTCTCCATCATAGTGATTTTGGACATCTCGGTTTGCTTTTCAAAGCACCATATCAGCACACCATTGCTTGTTGTGCCGTGTTGTAACATTGTTAGTGCTCTAGGCTCACGTCTCTAGTACGGTTTAGCCTAGGACCATCACGGTACTGTCGTTGATCATCATAGCCGTCCTGCTGTCCGTCATCTTGGTAGTCTCCTTCATAGTCTGGCGATAGGAATAGCCAGGGACAAAAGCCATGAGTACTCTTTAAGTACTCGCAAACTATTACTAACAAGTAAGGTAGTTCTAGTGGGATAGCTAACTCTAAAGTTGAGTTTGAAACCAAAGCTGAGTTCAGAAACACAGAAAGATAAAATAAAGTCCTAGAATCACTTAAGTTGGGAAGCTAGTGTCATAGTCACAACCCTGTTGTGGTTAAGTCAAGATTCATCCTTCATTTCATAAGTTATTTTGAAAATATCTGACAACGAAACAATATGGCCACTCCAACTGTCCATAACCACGGACGCGGCTATTCGAATAGTTTGACGCTCTGCAGAGGTGGTACACTTTCACCACAAGATTCGATACATCTGTCAGGGATAACCCTGAATCATCATACTTAGTATGCAGATAATCAAACATAACCTTTCCTTTACACACCCTAGTATAAGCACCTCTCCTATGAGTATGGCCTCCCAACCATGACCATCTGTCATCTTGAGCACTGCATAGGTGGACAGCATCGAGAGGTAGCCTCAGCTCAAACCTCTCCCGCGAGGGAACTAATACTAATACATATAAACTTTCGACTAAGCCTTACCCAATTCAGGTATTGTGGTTATACGGTAAAATTGGAATGGTATCACATCCGAATCAAACCATCAGTTTTGTAAATGTGCTAAGGCTCATGCCTCAACATTTTCAGCATCATAAACCATTTGTGTTTCTCAACACATGTCAAAACATCTCAATAGAATGACTCATCATTCCAAGGTTTTCACAATTCATTTTCACCAAGGGTTCCCATCTAAAGTGACTCAAGTTTTGATTTAGCTCTAAGCTACTAAGTTAAGAGTGTTCACTAAGGTGGGATGCTAATCTCAATCTCATGCCATAGAATGACATCTAAGGTTATCTAGATATGTCAAGTTTTATACTTTTTATGCTACCTTCAAACAAGTAAGGGACTTTGGTAAAGTAAAGAAAGTAAAAGCTTGAAAGTAAAACTTGGAGTAGGTACTAGTCCAACTGGTATAACCGAAGCATGCCTAATGCATCTTGATTAGGTTGTCTAGCTTAATTCTAGCTTGCTAACAATAGCTTGCCTTGGTTGGTGAAGTGGTTGAAATTTTCTTCCTCCTCCTCTTGGTAGAACTCCTCCTCCTCGAAAGGTTGGTTGGTACTATCGTCTATAAATACATACGGGATACACAATCACCAAACAATACTTAACTAGTCTACTTTGCACACTAAGGCACACATTTGATGATCTATTATCATCACAAGCATCACAAGGTTTTATTAACTAGCTTCATTCTTTTTATTTAAGAAAAGTAATTTCTACTCATTGAAAATAACTAAGATTTAATATTCTCCAGTTAAAATATGGGATCATGTGGACACATGTCATCACCACATATTCTAGCATATGGGAATGTGATTTAAAGGTAGGATCACATTTTAATAAGTTTAAGTTTAATATTTAATGATTTAAAGTGACTAGAAATGCCTATATAGCACTAATTTGGTACTAGTCCAAGGTCACTCCATGCAAACCTTAATATTATTACATATTCATATAGGTATGGTTAAATGTGATTTTTGAGAGTTGGAATCAACTCAAAAGCTATTATGGTTGATCTTAGAAAAATGTTTGAATGTGTAAAAGCTTTTGTCTTGTTATTTTTACTAGGAGAGATCTCTAACTCTAAAAGATTTAAATCCAACGGGCTTGGATAGATCTTTTCAGAAGCTTTCCAACCAAATTGGAATCACTCAATTTGGTTTAGAAAATCTTCCTGAATTCATTTTTGAACTAAGGGACAGAATTGCGCTTAAACCAAAATTGAAAAGTCTATATTTGAATTACTAGGTCACGCGTGAAAGGAAGTGGGCCGGCCCAGTGACGCTCAGCGGCGTAGAGGGCGGTTGAAAGGTTGGTCTCGCTTGTCAGCGAGACTTAAAACCCGAAACGGTATCTACCGATCTGGGCCACACGATTATAACGTGGATCAACGGCTCACAGTCGTCATCGACGACGGACTCGTCGCCAGCGGATTCCTCCGGTGCAATTCCGGTGGGGGTCTACTGGGGATGTACTAGGGCTCCAGCTAGTGCGGCGAGGCGGGCGATCAAACTGGACGGCGACGGCGGACTCATGCGAAGTCGTGGCAGGGGCTTCAGTGGACGGAATCAACGGCAGCGTCTCCTCCTCTGCAGCGGGCTCCTCTAGTGCAATTCCGACGAACTACGGCTCGAGCAGCTCCGGCGAGAGAGGGGAAATGTTCAGAGCAGAGAGGGGAGTGGAATGGTGCGAGGAATTCGTGCTGGGGAGGCCTGCTTATATAGGCGCGACGGTGAGACCGAGAGGTGTGGGCGGAGCTCGTCGGTTGATTACGGCACAAGGGCTACCGGTGTGGGTGAGGTAGGCGGACGGTGGGCGGTTCCCTAGCGGTCAGCTACAGTGCAATTGCGTGGCTAGGGGTGGTGGCATATGGTCGGGAGCGTCGCGCGCTTTGCGAGACAAAGGCGGTGCTCGACGCGGCGGTCGGCGACTGTGGGTCGCGCGGCGGTGCACGGCCGTGTCTGGCGGGGTGCTGGGGTCGAGGCGGAGCAGCGCGTGCGGTCTGCAGTCGAGGCGCGGTCTGTGGCGTGCTAGCGGTGAGGGCACTCTAGCGTTCTCTGGCACGGTGCAGAGACTTAGTGTGCGGCGTTTCCTCGGTGGTCCAGGGGCTAGGAGGGGCCGTGGGGTGGACCTTGGGCGGCGGTGAGGTCACGCCTCCCTTCCTAGAGCGGGGGAGAGGGGTTGGTGGTCGCCTGTGGCTTGGGCAAGGTTGGCCGGGGGGCATGTCCTCGGGGTGGCGTGGCACTGTGGTGCTAGGCCAATTGTTAGGTCCTTGATGGCTTGGTTGGGTCTGGGGGAGACAAAGGAATTGACTAGGGTTCAAATGGTTCAGCAAAATTTGATCAAAAATAGTAATAGTTAGGCCAATTTGATTCTTCCCACAAGGTGTTTGACAAAATGGCCGAACGAAGAAAACTTTTGAATTTTGAAATGAAATTTGGTGGAGTTTTTTATCACATGCTTGAGCATCTCTGGTTGCTTTGGATCTTTAAATGGAGTTCATTTGAGTGGTTTTTGAATAAGGGTGATCTTGATACCTACACTAGATTCAATTTTCAAATGTCAATTAAATTTAGTGTTTGAAAGTTTTTGGGATGAAACAAAGTGGGCCTTGGGACATCACTACTTGTACTAACAAGGGGTGCAAAGATCCACAATTGTTTTTGCTAAGATTTGAGTTCTAGGAATAGCCAAAGTACGCTAGGTGAATAAAATGGCACAAATGACCATTTGCTTATTTTATTCTTTTTGATTTGTTTTTCTTTGGCTTTTGCTTGGGGATGATCTAGATGATGTTTAATTCACCTTAGAATCATTTTAGAACCAATGGATCACTCAAACATGGCAATTCAAAACAACTCCTAATTTAAATGCACACACATATGAATGCTTAATGATTTTAAATGAAAAGTTTTTGTTAACTCTGAATTTGATGATTTGGATCTTAATAACCTTGGATTAGAGTTTTGGGATGTTACAAACCTTCCCCCTTAAACAAAATCTTGTCCCGAGATTTACTAAAGAAAACTAGGAACTAAAGAGATCTGGGAACTCTGTCCTAATGTAATCTTCTCGCTCCCAAGTCAGAAACACTAGAAAAAGGGCGCCCTTCCGATAGGGCGCCTCACCTCACGCCTCGTGCTGACAAGTGGTGCAATCTGATTCATCCCGTGAATTTCTGTCCCTTTCCTGAGCACCACGTGTCGACTGTAGAGGATGTTCTTGGTTATGTTTTCCTTTTTCTTTGCCGATCTAAATATGAAAAATGAAATATCTTTCGAACCGAGCGTCCAAATCAAGATCCGTTTTCTCAGCTATGCTAGTCGCGTCAAGATCTACAAAACTAGACCCCATATTGATAGGTTCTGACAAACTTTTTTTTGCACTGCCTTCGGTCCCAAGCTTTCCCTACCTCATGTTCTACAGTGCATGAGACGGTGCAGTAGTAGTCCACTGTCTTACTATTCTGCTTGCACTGCCTTCTGTCGTAGTGCACGGGGCGGTGCACTGCCTTATTGTACTGCGTTGCACTGCCTTCGGTTAGAGTGCACGATGTAGTGTCTTTGAAGTGCAGCGCCCATGCACTGCCTTGTTGTACTGGGTTGCACTGCTTTTGGTTGAAGTGCACGGCGCGATGTCTTTGCAGTGCCCCGCTCGTGCTTTGTTGTACTGTGTTGCACTGCCTTCAGTCGCAGTGCACTGTGCGGTGTCCTGGCAGTGCACTGCCCGTACACTGCCTTATTGTACTGTTTTGCACTGCCTTCAGTCGCAGTGTACTGCGCGGTGTCCTGGAAGTGCACCGCCGGTGCAAAACCATCAAGAACAAGTGGGTAGGAGGATGATCTAACCAAGGGCAAGAGTGGGCCTTGGTAGTCCTTAGGATGTTTAACAATATGTTTCAAGTGCATTACCCAAAATGCACAAGGTTTGAGAAAGAGAGGCATTCAAAAAGATGATGTTGAAACAGTTTCCAGACTTAGTCAAATTTGGAAGATTTAGGGTTTTTGACTAGAATGTTGGTGGAGATGATTTTGATGGGTTGCAAAGTACCCAAGCATCATCATCAAATGGATTATATTGAAGATTAGATTGAGTAGAGGGGATCCATGCTTGCTATTGGGCTTCATTGAGTTGGAAGCTTCTAGAAGGGATCACTTCAGAATTGATCTGGTTAAGGGTTTTAGATGATCACCTGGTGGCTAGAGATTGGATCCAGAGTGTATTCTTGCTTAGGGTGGGATGATTTGGAGACATCCTGATCCTAGTGATGAGCTCCTATAGTAGATCATACTACTTCTAAGCAATCAAGCAGATCAAGGAAATTCATCAGACAGCAGATCAAGGCAACTCATCTTATACACTTAGTAAATCCACTACTGGGTTACCATCAAGCCTAGCTTGAGGTAAGGTTGAGGGATTTTGAAAAGGTTGGATTTTGAATAGGATGAGAGTCCTTGGTATCTCTACCAAGAGTAGAATTCAAATGTTTCACAAAAGGGTTTTGTTGAATCTAGAGGTAAGGATAGTAGAAGGTTCTGTCTTGAAAACATAAGGAGATTATGATATATAGCTATCCATAGTTTTGTCAATAAAATCTACTAAAATAGTTTTTGTTGCATAAGCATCTTGGCTCATGTTTTGAAATGCCAGAACATTTGAGAATATGGAAATTAAGCCAAGACTATTTTAGGAAGTAGCTTTTTTCAGCTGGTGTTAAGGTAAGGAGTATATCATATAATACACATTCATATGCATAAGCATATCCAAACAACAAGCAAACACTTCAACATTTAAACAAGAAAAAGTTTTTGTTCCCCCTGATTTTTGCATTCTAGACAACTAATCAGGGTCACTGAAATTGGGATGTTACAGGGTCCATGTGGTTTATGAAAAGAACACGCATGCAATGAATCTAGTTGTGGTTTATGAAAACAACACACATGCAATGACTCTAGTGCTGGTTTAAGATAAGAACGCACATGCAATTACTCTAGTGGATCCATATGTGGTTTGTGCAAGGAACACGCATGCAATGAATCTAGTGGATCCATGTGCTTTATGAAAAGAACAAACATGCAATGACTCTAGCTGTGCTTAAAGAAAAGAACACACATTCAATGACTCTAGTGCTGGTTTAGGATAAGAACGCACATGCATTTACTCTAGTGGATCCATATGTGGTTTGTGCAAGGAACACGCATGCAATGAATCTAGTGGATCCATGTGGTTTATGAAAAGAACAAACATGCAATGACTCTAGCTGTGCTTAAAGAAAAGAACACACATTCAATGACTCTAGTGCTGGTTTAGGATAAGAACACACATGCAATGACTCTAGTGCATCCATATGTGGTTTGTGAAAAGAACACACATGCAATGACTCTAGTGTATCCATGTGGTTTATTAAAAGAACAGATATGAAATGACTCTAGCCGTGGATAATGAAAAGAATAGAAATGCAATGACTGTAGTGCTAGTTTAGGATAAGAACACACATGGAATGACTCTAGTGGATCCATATGTGGTTTGTCAAAAGAACACACATGCAATGACTATTGGACCCATGTGGTATGTGCAAAGAATAGACATGCAATGACTCTAGATGTGGTTAATGAATTGAAGACACATGCAATGACTCTAGTGGATCCATATGTGGTTAATGAAAAGAACACACATGCAATGACACTGGTGGATCCATATGTGGTTTGTGAAAAGAACACACATTCAATGACTCTAGTGATGGTTTAGGATAAGAACAGACATGCAATGACTCTAGTGGATCCATATGTGGTTTGTGAAAAGAACACACATGTAATGACTCTAGTGGCTCCATGTGGTTTATGAAAAGAACAAAAATGCAATTACTCTAGCTGTGGTTAATGAAAAGAACACACATGCAATGACTCTAGTGCTAGTTTAGGATAACAACACACATGCAATGACTCTAGTGGATCCATATGTGGTTTGTGAAAACTACACACATGGAATGACTCTAGTGGATCCATGTGGTTTATCAAAATAACAGACATGCAATGACTCTAGAAGTGGTTAATGAAAAGAACACACATGCAATGACTCTGGTGGATCCATATGTTGTTAATGAAAAGAACACACATGCAATGACACTAGTGGATCCATATGTGGGTCGTGAAAAGAACACACATTCAATTTCTCTAGTGCTTGTTTAGGATAAGAACACACATGCAATGACTATAGTGGATCCATATGTGGTTTGTGAAAAGAACACACATGCAATGACTCTAGTGGATCCATGTGGTTTATGAAAAGAACAGACACACAATGACTCTAGCTGTGGTTTATGAAAACAACACACATGCAATGACTCTAGTGCTGGTTTAGGATAAGAACACACATGCAATGAGTCTAGTGGATCCATATGTGGTTTGTGAAAAGAACACACATGCAATGACTCTAGTGGATCCATGTGGTTTATGGAAAGAACATACATGCAATGACTCTAGCTATGCTTAATGAAAAGAACACACATGGAATGACTCTAGTGCTAGTTTAGGATAAGAACACACATGCAATGACTCTAGTGGATCCATATGTGGTTTGTGAAAAGAACACACATGCAATGACTCTAGTGCTGGTTTAGGATAAGAACACACATGTAGGGACTCTCGGGGATCCATATGTGGTTTGTGAAAAGAACATATATGCAATGACTCTAGTGGTCCCATGTGGTTTATGAAAAGAACAGACATGCAATGACTCTAGCTGTAATTTATGAAAAGAACAAACATGCAATGACTCTAGTGCTGGTTTAGGATAAGAACACACATTCAATGACTCTAGTGGATCCATATGTGGTTTGTGAAAAGAGCACACATGCAATGACTCTAGTGGATCCATGTGGTTTATGAAAATAACAGACATGAAGTGACTCAAGCTGTTGTTAATGAAAAGAACACACATGCAATGACACTAGTGGATCCATATGTGGTTTGTGAAAATAACACACATTCAATGACCCTAGTGCTGGTTTAGGATAAGAACACACATGCAATGTGTGGGCTCCCCAGATTATTCATCCGAGAAATCCCTGTTATGCATACATCCACGTCCCCATGATCAGTGAGCCGTGGAACATAACCGACAGGTACCAGTACAACATCTAAAACATAACGAAATACAAGACTTACATAGAAGCCATTTTGGCTACATCATCAATAGCAGCGGAACATCGCCAAGCGTAGAGCCCAATCGTGCCTCAACATACAGGTAGTTGACTGGGAAGACGGCCTAGCTCACATGGATGTCACCTTAATCTCCTGAAAGTCTGGCCAAGTAAATAGCCAGGGATAAAGCCGTGAGTACTTTGAATGTACTCGCAAACCACCAAGATAAGTGAACAAAGGAAATGCAAATTCTGGCTGTGGCGAGATAGCTCTATCTGGGGTTGTTTTTGAAAAGGTCTAACCTAACTTTGAAATTATGGCATCTCCATATCTTTGTTGAAAAAGAGTTTTGAAAACATGCTCCTATTTTATAAACCAGGACATCTCCATGTCTTTGTTGAAAAAGAGTTTTGAAAGCAATTTTGTAGTTAAAAACACTTTTTGAACATTTTAGACCCCTCGGGTCAAAACAAAGCTTTCCGAACTAGGGTTCCCCCGGAACCTTCGTCCTCAAAGTACTTGTTTCCCAAACAAGCACCGTTTGGGTACTCCTAGCCAACACCTTTACAACCGGCCTTGACCGTGGACACGGCTATTCGAATAGGTTATACTCTGCAGAGTTTGCACACTTTACCCACAAGAATCAATACATCCGCCGGGATACAACCACGGCCCACTACCACTGTAGATGGGGGTCCAGATAATCAAACCTAACCTTTTGCTTGTCTACAATAGCAAAGGCATGCTTTTCCTCTTGGGTTGTTCTCCCCGGCAACGAGTATGTGGCTCCCAGCCATAGTCCTTCCTTCCGTACACGCGGATACCCAAGCTGCAGCTTGGCGTATACCTTAAATTTGGTGACTCCACTTCCTTCCGTACTACCTAAGTCATACCGTCCGCGGGAGACCCAATTGTTGCACCGGACTCCTGATTGTTCAGGCTCACTCTTGCCAACGCAAGCGACAGGCGTCAGCTCCATGATCTGGGGGTGCCCGCCCGGAATTCCAAGGATTCCTCCCTATAAGCATGGTAGAAGTTGCCTCGGCGAATCCGGACAAACTACGAGTTAAGCCCAAGCAACCTGGGATAATATGGTTGTGCGGATAAAAATTGTTCTAGTAAAGGCGTAGAACATACCATCACATCATTACTTCTCCTCATCACCATTTCTTTTGTTAAAACTTCCACTGGGAATGATGCCTCTTCCTAGGGTTTTACAAAGTTGTTTTGAAAAGCTTTGTAGTGGGGAAAATCCCAAAACAGTTTTTTTTGTGAAAACCGGGGTTTCCAAGGAGGTAGGATGATAACCATCGTACTCTCTGTCTAAAGGGGATAAAATCCTAGGTTCATCGGGGTGGTGCCTCGAAGGACACGAAATCATAACTTGGAGGGGCCAAGTTATTATAGCGGTATTTGTAACGCAAAACATGCAGTCATGCAATTTATAAAGAGGATATAAAACATGTAAAAGAGAATAGGACATATAACACAGTTCAGGAATGGTGGCTTGCCTGTGATCAGCAATAAGTCCCTGGACTTCTTCAGATGACCAAGAATACCAAATAATATAATAATAAGAAATCCCTTCCTTCTTGTCGTCTGACACTCACACTAGCATCGATATCGAGTACACATGCAGGCAGACAATATCACAATCAATACAAGGAAAATAAGCATCAAACCATACAACAAACAAACATGAGGATTACTACTGGACTTGGGAGGTGTTTGGAGAAGTGGGATTCAGATGGTGGAATTTACAAGATTGCCACTGGAGTGTTTTCTCTTGGAAGATAGTTGTCTAGGCTAGATACAATGAGCTTGGACTAGGGATCTGTGGTCAGTAGGATATCAATGTGCAAAAGTGATATCCTCAGATAGGTCTTGTCAAGACAAAACCATCACAAGTGGTTTCACTTGCAAATCAATTTTCTAGAATTAGTTATGCTTTTTATAGTGGACTAAACTCTAGTTTGAGGAAATAATTCACCAGAACAGTTCTGGAGCTCCAAACATTATTTCCTTGGATGGTTAAGTAGTACTTGAGGTACTGAACGACCTAGAGTTGGAATCAGGTCAAAAGAATTACCAGAATGCCTTCATGAAATTCCCAAAGACAGTTCTATAAGATTCTTCTCCTCTTTACCAGATTAAAACTACAGGAGCTATTGAGTTGGTTCCAAAGGCATGTGATATGTATTTAGAATACCTTTTGTTAGGAATTGGATTCACCATTTTTGGAGTTGCCAAACTCCCGGAGTGATTTATTTAGTGAAAATACTCCTTACAGAAGTATTTAAATCACTAAAATACAACAAGAACTCAATAAATTCTGAGCTGCTTGGGTTTGGTAGATAGTGGTACTAGGGTGTACTGGGAGTTGCAATCAGGTCAAAACCACATTTGGTTAGACCTGGGAATTTATTCAAGACAGAAAGTTGCTAGATTGTTATTTTTGTTAAAGGCCACATAATGTTCACCTTGGCTTAAGATTTGTGCTGGATGATAGGTATTTCCAATACCTTCCAGTGGGTCTTGGTTTCAACCCAAATGGAGAAGGCTAGCTCACAAAGGAATTTAATTAGTGCAAAATATACTCTGAAGCAGATTAATTACCAGAAATTAAAGAAAATTATTTTGGACATGGGGTTGCCTCTGCATGTTTTAGAAAACATCAGAGAACCACAAGAAATTTAGATCTAGGCAAATGGATATCATTTTAATTTTCAACAAGAATTAATCCTACTGATCTGTTTTTGGAGCTGAAATTCTATTTTAAAAGAAAAAGAGGCTCCAGATACTGGGCTGGGATCTAAGGGCTACTGGGCCAACTAGGGGGATTTCGGCCCACAGCACCGGGGGCGACGCGCGGGAACTAGTTTGAATCCCGGCCGGGCGGGGCCCACTCGTCAGTGAGGGAGAGCGACCGAAGAGGCATCTGCGGATCTAGGCCGTTGGACTAAATCGGATCCGACGGTGCCGGTGCATCGTCCACCTCTGCCGTGGGGCGGAGCTCACCGGAATCCTAGGGGCGGCGCGGCGGGTGCAGGGGGCTTACCAGAGAGGCGGAGAGGCACCGTGGAGGGGCGGAGGTGATGCAGCGCGCGAAGGCGGTCCCGACGAGGGACGATAGAGGCCGGTTCCGTGACCAGGGATACCTCACGTGGCCACGACGGAACGGAGCTCGTCAGAGCTCGACCGAGGAGCATCCAGGACCTGTTGCATGTCGAAAATAAAAGCATGGTTAGATGCACGGGGTCTAGGAGGGTCCAGGAGAGAGACATGCAGGGGAAGGGGAGTAGGGGAGAGAGAGCTACGCTCAAAACATTAAAATGGCTGAGAGGAGGAGATCTTCTTCACCAGCTCCCTGTAGAAACAAGAGCTTGGCGGGGGAGGTGCAGGGGAGATGTAAGAGGTCTGTGGGGAGGATCTGAAGTGCGAGGGAGGGTCAAGATTGACCATACTCGTGGCTGCAAGAAGGAACCCGAGGATGTTCCTCCTTCTCCTCCCGAGCAGCAGAGCAAGAGAGAGCTCTCGGGGTTCTGAGGGGAGGTGAGTGAAGTGGGAGGGGAGAAGTGAGGGACAGAGGACTGGTTGGGGAGGGTTGCTAGCATTTATACCAAGAGGGAGGAGTAGAGGGCGTAAATTACCACTTTGTACAAGGGGGAGAGGAGTGCTGGCCAGAGATTGGTGCAGGGGTCGGTGGAGAGGGGTAGTATAGGTATTTGGTGGTGCTGGACTAGTGTAAGATCTCACCATAATAAGGTAAGATCCCTATGATTGCAGTGCTAGTCCCTGGATCAAAAATGCTAGCACCCACAGTTTAAGATGAAGTACACAGAAACAAAGGTCATTATTACATCGCATATCCAGGAATATAATGGTTCTTACAACTCACTTAGCCCAAGGCTAAGACACTTAAAGTTCACATTACATAGCATAATAATAATAGAGTCTTTTAGTCTTCATGTGCCACAGGCAAGCATGTCGAGTGTAGACCCGCAACCCTACTCATCATCAGAGTATCCTGCAACATAATAAGTTACAGCCACAAGGGTCAATACATTTGGAATTATATTGGCAAGTGATACCATAGATACTTAGTATAATCCAACAACTACATGAATATATGGTTAAGTGGGGTTGTGGCTGGCTTTGCTAAAAAGCTAATTTTACTTATAGTTTTTGAAGAGTAAGTTTTCTCATTCAAACACTAAGGTACCGATGATAAACATCACTAAACCTCTACCCATGTTCACCCACAAGTTTTAACTTAGAGAAATTTGGATGAGGAGATTATTGAACTGCTTCACTGTCTTGAGGCTCAGAAGTTGTCCATAACTAGGGACACGGCTAAGTACTTAGTTTTACCCTCTCAAGAGGTGGTGCACTTTCCCCACAAGACTCGACATGCATCGAGACAAGACCTTTCAGAAGCAATCCCTCAGACCACCACGGACGCGTTCCATCCTACCACATCTACCACCTTCTGTCCGTCTGGCTGAGTTCTTGCAACTTAGTTGGTCAAGACAGAGCCCATATGCCATGTGGCTGCACTAGAAGCTTCATGACAAGAATGTCACCAATCTCTTTGTTCCTGGGTGGCCATCCACAAGTGTGATACACCAGCTGACCATAGACATGGCCCCTAAGTAAACACTCAACATAATCCAAGCAAGTCCCATTCCACCCAGGTGTTTCATTAATATTAGTTGTTTTCTTAGTCAAACAAAATAATATCTTTCCATACTATCTTATATGTGTATTCCACCCACGAATTCTAATAGCATGGCTAAGCACTCTAGCATACGAAGTCTTTCAACTAGGAGATACTACCAAGATATAGTCTATAGGGTAGCATAGCATAGTAACATTTAAATAATCCTATCATCCTAAGATCTACCAAAATAACACTAGTGCAATAGTGAAAATAATAGGACATGAGATGAAACATCACTTGCCTTGATAGCTAGGGGAATAGGTACAATCCTCACAGCAACAAGCTTCACAATCCACACAATCTACACAAGATCAATACAACAACAATAATTCAATCAATAAAACATTACAAAAAAAATACCTCATCTAAATGCAATGATATGATCACAACTCTATAATTTACAGAGTCTACAGTACAGAGGGTAAAATACCTCATCTAAATGCATAAGAAATACCCCAAAACACTTTATAGAACAATTTTTATGATCAAAATTCTCCTAAAAAGGTTCTACCTATATATCCAATTTTTCAGAGTAAAAAGTGTGAAACAAGGCTTGTATAATAAAGGTCTTATTTTTCTGAATCCATAGACACCAAATTTGCATTTTTCTGAATTGTGGAACAAAAGTTATGGATTTTCTAAGTTTAATACAAAATATGTCTAATTTCTATTTAAACAGATAATCCTGGGCGACGTGGCGCAATCTAATTGGCCCGTACCGGTTCGGTCGGATCGACCGCTGTGGGCCGTTGGATCTTAAGTGATGACAGACGGATCAGATTAGCCCGTACCAGTTCGTCCACGATCTAATCCTAGCCACAGATAGAAGATCTAACGGTCCCTAGCGACCTGGCCGGAGATGGGCGGCGCTGACCGGCTGAGCGCGGCGGCGGAGCATCGGACGATGAGGTTCCAGCGATTCTACAAGGGCTGGGAGACCGTGGACACGTACCAGAGGTCGAGGAGGTCGTGGCGGTCCCGATGGAGGTCACTGCGGTGCGGGGGGTGCTCTGTCTTGGCCTGGATCCCTCGCTGGAGTTTCTCAGACGGCGGAGCTCGCGGCTCGGTGTCGGAGACGGCGACCTGGGGCTCGGACCAGACAACAAAGGGGTCAGCGAGATGCGCAAGGATTTGTACGACCTAGCAAAGACCAAAAGGGGGCGGCGGGAACCTTAACCTCACCGGAGTAAGCAATGGACGGCAGAGGGGTTCGCTGGAGTTGAATCGCGTCGTCGACCTGGTGCAAAAGAAGGCGCGTGGCCAAGGTTAAAATGTGTGCTAGGTCACTACAAGCATTACAGAGCAAAGAAGAGGGCATGGCGTGGCCGGGGCTCACCGGCATTCTCGCCGGAGGTGCTTCGGTCGGCGGTGGTGTGAGGTGGAAATTGGGGAGCCTGGGGGCTCTCCAGGGGCTGTGTCTGGGGGAATCGGCCGGGGAGAAGGAGGGGATTAAGAAGGGGCCGAAGCAGTGGCGAATTACTCGTGGAAACGCACGCAATCACTCGGCAATGGAAACGACAGAGGAGGTGGAGGGGGCGCCGGCCGTTCGCGTGGGAGACGCTGAGGTGGCATTGACGTGGCGCGGGGCCCAATCGTAAGTGAGTGGGGGGGGTGTTGAGGGGGGTGCAGAAAAACAAAGAGGGGGAGAGGGAGGCCGAGTGGGCTAGCTGGGCCGGTTTGGGCCAAAAAGGCCAGAACTACTGCTGCGGTTTGAAAATCCTTTCCCTCCTTTTCTTTTTCTTTTTGAATTTCTTTTCTAGTTTTCTTTGAATTTAGCATAAGTGCTTCAAAAAGCCTCTAAATTTCACTAAATTTTTGGAGGACAAAACTAATGCAAAGTAGTACATGCCATGATGATTTGAATTCTATGATGAAGATTTTTAAAGAAAAAAATCTTGGATGTTACAAATCTAACCCCCTTAAGATGAATCTTTCCCTCGAGATTCGGGTTGGCTAGCAAATAGGTGAGGGTGATCTTTCCGCAGTTCATCCTCTTGCTCCTAGGTTGCTTCTGATTCAGCGTGATGGTTCCACTGCACTTTGCAGAATTTGATTGTCTTAGTACGGGTAATTCTTTCTGCTGTCTCTAGAATCTTAATAGGTTTCTCTTCATAAGTGAGATCATTCTCTAGCTGAACTTCCTCTAATGGTATAGTGTCTCTCAGCGAAGTTTCTTCCATCTCTAGGTGACACTTTTTCAGCTGACTGACATGGAATACATTATGAACTGCTGACAGAGATTCTGGTAATTCTATCTCATATGCCACTTCTCCTTTGCGGCTTAAAATCTTGAAAGGTCCTACATAGCGTGGTGCTAATTTTCCTTTGATTCCAAATCTCTTCACACCACGAAGCGGTGATACCCTGAGATAAGCTCTATCACCAACCTCATAGGTAACCTCTCAACGTTTTGGATCGGCATAGCTATTTTGCCGAGATTGGGCTACCTTTAGCCTATCTTTTACCATCTTGACTTTCTCTTCAGCCTCCTTGATTAGGTCTGGCCCGAACAAATTTCTTTCTCCTACTCCATTCCACAGCAATGGTGTAGTACACTTCCTTTAATAAAGAAATTCAAACGGAGCCATTTCTATGCTTGATTGATAGCTGTTATTGTAGGAAAACTCTGCGTATGGTAGACTTTCATCCCAACTGGATCCATGATCTAACGCACATGCTCTCAGCATATCTTCTAATATTTAATTGGTCCTTTCTGTCTGCCCATCAGTTTGCGGATGAAATGCAGTGCTGAATTCTAACCGAGTTCCTAGTGACTCGAGAAGTTGTCGCCAAAAGTGCGAAGTGAATTGAGTCCCTCTGTCAGACACGATACTTTTAGGTACCCCATGCAAACATACAATTCTATTCATGTATATCTTGGCTAACTTTGCACTTGTGTAAGTGGTCCTTACTGGTATGAAATGGGCCACTTTTGTCAAGCGGTCAACAATAAGCCATATAGAATCGTATACAGATTTAGTCCTGGGCAGTCCGGTAATAAAGTCCATACCAATTTTATCCCAATTCCAATTAGGTATTGGCAGTGGTTGTAATAATCCTGCCGGTTTCTGATGTTCGGCCTTTACACGACTGCACACGTCGCACATGGCAATGTGCTCTGCTATGTCCTTCTTTAAATTATTCCACCAAAACCTCTCCTTAACATCGATATACATCTTGGTGTTGCCAGGATGAATTGAATATGGCGAGTTGTGCGCTTCTTGTAAGATCAACTTCCTAAGTTCAAGATCCTGCGGAACACAGATACGTTTTTCGTACCATAAGATTCCTTGTTCATCTACATGAAATCCTTTTGCCTTGCCATCACTAACCTTACTTTTGATTTCTTCTATTTCTTTGTCCAACTTTTGGGCTTCCTGGATTCTGTCCATTAGTGTGGGTTGCACTTCCAAGGATGCAAGGTACCCTTCAGGCACTATCTCAAGTCTCAGCTCTCTAAATTGGGCACATAACTCCGCCGGCAATTCTCCTTTATTGAGGCCATTTACATAAACCTTGCGGCTTAATGCATCGGCTACGACGTTTGCCTTTCCAGGCTGGTATTGCAAACTTAAGTCGTAATCTTTGATAAGTTCTAGCCATCTTCTTTGTCTCATGTTGAGTTATTTTTGTGTAAAAATGTATTTCAGACTCTTGTGATCAGTGAACATTTCACAACGTTTTCCCATGAGGTAATGCCTCCATGTCTTTAGGTCATGTACAACAGATGCCAACTCTAGATCATGAGTAGGATAGTTCACTTCATGATTTTTGAGTTGCCTTGATGCATAAGCTACAACTCTACCTTCTTGCATCAGTACACCTCCTAACCCTTGGTGAGATGCATCACATATACTTGAAAGTCTTTCTCAAGGTCTGGCAGACATAACACTAGTGCTGACACTAGTCTCTTTTTCAATTCCTGAAAGCTGGTTTCACAAGCTTCTGTCCAATTAAACTTCTTCTCCTTCTTTAGCAGATCAGTCATGGGTTTTGCTATCTTAGAAAAAATTTCAATGAACCTCCGGTAGTACCCTGCTAGGCCAAGGAAACTACGGATTTCTTTAACCGGTTTAGGAGGTTCCCATTCTGTCACAGCTGCCACTTTTGCTGGATCAACAGCTATACCATTTCCAGATACTATGTGCCCAAGAAAACCCACTTCATTCAGCTAGAATTCACATTTGCTGAACTTGGCATACAGTTTATGTTCCCTGAGTTTCTCTAGAATCAGGCGTAGATGTTCTTCATGTTCTTTGTTGCTCTTGGAATATACCAATATATCATCGATGAATACCACTACGAACTTGTCAAGGAATTCCATGAATACCTTATTCATCATGTTCATGAAATAGGCTGGTGCATTAGTCAATCCAAACGGCATCATTGTATATTCATACAACCCATATCTAGTGGTGAATGTAGTCTTGGGTATGTCATGTTCTCTAATCTTTAGTTGGAAGTATCCTGATCGAAGATCAATTTTTTAGAACACACAGGCTCCCTCTAGTTGATCGAAGAGATCATTTATTCTAGGCAGGGGATATTTATTCTTTATGGTCACTTCATTAAGTGAACGATAATCTATGCATAGCCTTTGACTTCGGTCCTTCTTCTCAACAAACAATACTGGTGCTCCCCAAGACGACGAACTTGGTTGGATAAATCCCTTTTTCAACTATTCTCCCAGCTGTTTCTGGAGTTCTTTTAACTCGTCCACCGACATTTTATAAGGCCTCTTTGCTATAGGCCCCGTTCCTGGCAATAGGTCTATCAGAAACTTCACATCCCTATCTGGTGGCATGCCAGGTAATTCTTCGGGGAACACATCTGGGTATTCCTTCACTATTGGCACACTGTCTATGCTAACCCCTTGAGAGAATTAACCTTGCTCCCCTTGGGTTCAAAGTTAGACTTGAACCTAATCCTTTTCTTTTCTGGGTGGTGAGCATAACAGTGCGCTTGGCACAATCAATACCCCTTCATAACGGGTCAACCAGTCCATACCTAATATTACATCTAATCCTTGGGATTCTAGGATTATTAAACTAACCAGAAACTTGTTCTTTCGAATTTCTAGGATTATCTGTCGGCACCCGGAATTTACTATCATTTCTCCACCCGGGGAGCTTACTTTAATGGGACATCCAATGGTTTCTGTGGAGAGTTCGTTTTTGATTACAAATGCTCTTGAAATGAATGAATGCTATGCGCCAGTATCGAAAAGGACAAGTGCAGGCAAGGAATTAATCTTGAACTTACCGATCACGGCATCAGATCCTTCTTGAATTTCCTCCACATTAATGTGATTCACATGGCCCTTTTGGAATGGGTTTGGCTTAGCCTGATCAGTCATCTTCTCTAGGCATTCATTAGCATAGTGCCTTGTCTTCTTGCACTTGAAACATTCCACCTGACTGATGTCTTTTTTTGCTTCCTGACTGTGATGATTCTGACCATTTTGGTTTCCATGGCCATGACCATTTTGGTTGTTCCTGAACCCACTTTTGTTATGTCCACGATGATTGTTTCCATCATGGTTGTGGTTATTGTTACTATGGTTATTATGATTCCCATTCTTGTGGAATCCTGAACCCCCACTTCCTTCATCGTGAGAGCGCTTGTGAGCAGATCCTGATCCAAACTTATCAAAATGGTGCTTCCTCTTTCTACCCTCCACTTGTTTCATCTTGTTTTCCAGGATGGTAGCTTTATCACACAAGAATTGATAAGTTGGAACATATGCAACATATAGTTGCATAGAAATTACATCATTCAGCCCATCTAGGAACTTCTCCTTTCTCTTTGCATCAGTGTCAACATCGTCGGGTGCATAACGTGACAAATTATTGAACTCTTCGATGTATTCAGAAATACTGCGATGGCGTTGCTTGAGGTTATGAAACTCCTTTTTCTTCAACCCCATTATTCCAGAAGAGATGTGAGTGGTGCGAAACTCATCTTCAAACATTACCCAAGTCACTTCCTCAATTGGGTGAGTAACTTGGTTGTCCCACCAAGTAGCTGCATGACCTTCCAATAAGTGTGCTGCAAATCTGACCTTTTCTGCATCCGTGCATCCAACCGTGACTAGGTCCTTATTCACAGAACGTAGACAATCATTTGCTACCATGGGGTCAGTGGTACCCGAGAACTTAGCAGGTCTCAGCCTTAGAAATCTGGTCAGCATATCCAGAGGTGGTGGATTGTTCAGGTTGTTGTTATTGTTATTATTATTGTTCTGATTCTGGTTTGCCATGAATTGAGTCATCATTTGCATCAATTGTGTCTGTGCAGCCATCATCTGATGCATTCCATTGCCATTGTCATTGTTATCCTCGTTGTTGCGTCGGGGAGGCATCTGTGGGTTTAATAAGGGTAAGTAATGATAGATATCCCGAATAAAAACAACAATCAGACAAACAAGCACATGCAAGTTCAACATCACAGCAATGACAGAGTTTGCGAAAATAAACATACTAGCATAGTCACCCACAAGTCGGTATGACCTATGCAACTCAATAATAATAAAACGATAGGTAGATGGAATAGTATCACTACTCCTACATGTCAACTTCCTCCTCCACTAGTGCAAGTCTTGCTGCTGCGAATCCTGCCTTGTATTCCTCTAGGCTTGTAGCCAAAGCACCAATCTTTATCTGTAATTCTCTCTTCTGTGTGCGTAGCCTCTCTATCACCTCGTGATATGCTTCCAGCTCAATGTCCTCAAGCTCTAACTCGGTCTCCAAGTCTCTAATCTTCTTGTTCTTCTCTTGAACTCTCTTCTCTTGGCTCCTGAGTTTCTTCTCTTGGTCTTCAAACTTCTTCTCCATTTCCTTGATTCGATTTTCCTGTTCCAGGAAGGCCTTGTCCTTCTCCTTAAGTTGGACTCATAGTTCATCGTTACTAAGCATCACATTAGTCCTATCAGTATCAAGGTGTTTGATAAGGCTCTCTAAGTCCTGGAGGTAGTGACGCACGGGCTTGATAGACTCCTTAGTGGCCCCGTCCAACACAATAGGCTCTCCTTCCTCGTCGCGCCTCCCAAAGAAATGGAAGTAGTGGCTCCTGATTTCAGAAGAGTGACATCCACATAGGCGTCCCAACAGTTCCTGCATAGCAACGTCGAGGCCCCTTTCCATGTCATCATGGAGTATTTTGAAGGCAATCTCCCCAGTTTGGGGCTCTGTCTCACATCCTGGCTGGGTAACTCTGAATCCCCATAAGTCCTTCCTCTGAAACTTCCTTAGCTGAAGTCCCTGAATGGCAGGGATTGGAAGAGCGAGCACTTGGACTAGTTCCAACATACGAGTCCCAAAGCGAGTCCCCTTGAAATCCTCGGCCGTGTTGTAGACAAAATTCAGCATCTTTTGCATAGTATGAAGAAAATTAGTAACACACAATAGAGAAAGTAAACACAAGTTACAAAATAAAAATCAACCAACTGAACATTCCAAGTAGCAATACATTATTCAACTCAAGCACTCAAGGTTCCAGACATAACTTATTTTTTCCATACCACATAGGTTGGTATGATCAAAATATTAACGTGATAAAACGCCAAGGTGGTTGTCCAACTAATATCTCACTCCTTCTTAACCAAGGTGGCAATCTGGGCATCCTTGGCAGCAATCTGCTTGTCTTGGTCACATAGCTCCAAAGCTAGGCCTATGATATCCTTACTTAGGCATTTCACAGTGGCCTTTGAGTCTTGGACAAGACGCTTCTCCTCCTTGAGATCCTCCTGAGTATTGAGCATTCTATACTTGAGTCTCTCCCCAAGTTCCTCAATAGCTTTCCATGCAGCATTCCTTGCAGAGTCAAAGAATGACGTGTGCATTTCAGAGTTGGTGAACATGGAGAATCCCATACTCTTGGGATCATCTTCCTTATTCTTGTACAAATGGATTTGCACCCACCAATACTCTTGTCCTTCATCTATCATAGGAAATCCCTTGTACACGGCTTCACCATTCATTCCCAAGCCGAGCATGAGGTTCTTGAGTGCATTGGGAAATTCTGTCTCACACTCCAGGGTCATAGTCATCAGTGGTCCCTTCTTGACAGATTCATTGATGGTGGACATCTACAAAAATAGATGAGAAGTATGATTAGAGGAAAGCTTTACGAGATGAAAAGACAAGTGTAAGGTTGGAATATAGAGTTATTTTTCCTAAGAGTTTTCCTTAGTCTAATCCATTCTAGGGTCACGAACCTATAGGCAACACAGTGCTCTGATACCACCTGTAAGATCTCACCATAATAAGGTAAGATCCCTGTGATTGAAGTGCTAGTCCCTGGATCAAAAATGCTAGCACCCACAGTTTAAGATGAAGTACACAGAAACAAAGGTCATTATTACATCGCATATCCAGGAATATAATGGTTCTTACAACTCACTTAGCCCAAGGCTAAGACACTTAAAGTTCACATTATATAGCATAATAATAATAGAGTCTTTTAGTCTTCATGTGCCACAGGCAAGCATGTCGAGTGTAGATCTGCAACCCTACTCATCATCAGACTATCCTGCAACATAATAAGTTACAGCCACAAGGGTCAATACATTTGGAATTGTATTGGCAAGTGATACCATATACTTAGTATAATCCAACAACTACATGGGCTGGCTTTGCTAAAAAGCTAGTTTTACTTATAGATTTTGAAGAGTAAGTTTTCTCATTCAAACACTAAGGTACCAATGATAAACATCACTGAACCTCTACCCATGTTCACCCACAAGTTTTAACTTAGAGAAATTTGGATGAGGAGATTATTGAACTGCTTCACTGTCTTGAGGCTCAGAAGTTGTCCATAAACGGGGACACGGCTAAGTACTTAGTTTTTCCCTCTCGAGAGGTGGTGCACTTTCCCCACAAGACCTTTCAGAAGGAATCCCTCAGACCACCACAGACACGTTCCATCCTACCACATCTACCACCTTCTGTCCGTCTGGCTGAGTTTTTGCAACTTAGTTGGTCAAGGCAGAGCCCATATGCCATGTGGCTGCACTGGAAGCTTCATGACAAGAACGTCTCCAATCTCTTTGTTCCTGGGTGGCCATCCACAAGTGTGATACACCAGCTGACCATAGACATGGCCCCTGAGTAACCACTCAACATAATCCAAGCAAGTCCCATTCCACCCAGGTGTTTCATTAATATTAGTTGTTTTCTTAGTCAAACAAAATAATATCTTTCCATACTATCTTATATGTGTATTCCACCCACAAATTCTAATAGCATGGCTAAGCACTCTAGCATACGAAGTCTTTCAACTAGGAGATACTACAAAGATATAGTCTATAGGGTAGCATAACATAGTAACATGTAAATAATCCTATCATGCTAAGATCTACCAAAATAACACTAGTGCAATAGTGAAAATAATAGGACATGAGATGAAATATCACTTGCCTTGATAGCTAGGGGAATAGGTACAATCCTCATAGCAACAAACTTCACAATCCACACAATCTACATAAGATCAATAAAACAACAATAATTCAATCAATAAAACATTACAAAAAAATATGGATGCCTGCAAAATGCAATGATATGATCACAACTCTATAATTTACAGAGTCTAAAGTACAGGGGGTAAAATACCTCATCTAAATGCATAAGAAATACCCCAAAACAATTTATAGAACAATTTTTATGATCAAAATACTCCTAAAAAGTTTCTGCCTATAAATCCAATTTTTTAGAGGAAAAAGTGTGAAAAAAGGCTTGTATAATAAAGGTCTTATTTTTCTGAATCCATAGACACCAAATTTGCATTTTTCTGAATTGTGGAGCAAAAGTTATGGATTTTCTAAGTTTAATACAAAATATGTCTAATTTCTATTTAAACAGATAATCCTGGGCGACGTGGCGCAATCTAATTGGCCCATACCGGTTCGGTCGGATCGACCGCTGTGGGCCGTTGGATCTTAAGTGATGACAGACGGATCAGATTAGCCCGTACCAGTTCGTCCACGATCTAATCATAGCCACAGACAGAAGATCTAACGGTCCCTAGCGACCTGGCCGGAGATGGGCGGCGCTGACCGGCTGAGCGTGGCGGCGGAGCATCGGCCGATGAGGTTCCAGCGATTCTACAAGGGCTGGGAGACCGTGGACACGTACCAGAGGTCGAGGAGGTCGTGGCGGTCCCGATGGAGGTCACTGCGGTGCGGGGGGTCCTCTGGTTTGGCCTGGATCCCTCGCCGGAGTTGCGCAGACGGCGGAGCTCGCGGCTCGGTGTCGGAGACGGCAACCTGGGGCTCAGACCAGACATCAAAGGGGTCAGCGAGATGCGCAAGGATCTGTGCAACCTAGCAAAGACCAAAAGGGGGGGGCGGGAACCTTAACCTCACCGGAGTAAGCAATGGACGGCGGCGGCAGAGGGGATCGCCGAAGTTGAATCGCGTCATCGACCTAGTGCAAAAGAAGGCGCGTGGCCGAGGTTAAAACGTGCGCTAGGTCACCGCAAGCATTACGGAGCAGAAAGGAGGGCATGGCGTGGCCGGGGCTCACCGGAATTCTCGCCGGAGGTGCTTCGGTCGGCGGTGGTGTGAGGTGGAAATTGGGGAGCCTGGGGGCTCTCCAGGGGCTGTGTCTGGGGGAATCGGCCGGGGAGAAGGAGGGGATTAAGAAGGGGCCGAAGCAGTGGCGAATTACTCGCTGAAATGCTCGCAATCACTCGGCAATGGAAACAGCAGAGGAGGTGGAGGGGGTGTCAGACGTTCGCGTGGGAGTCGCTGAGGTGGCGTTGACGTGGCGCGGGGCCCAGTGGTAAGTGAGTGGGGGTGAGTTGAGGGGGGGTGCGGAAAAACAGAGAGGGGGAAAGGGAGGCCGGGTGGGCTAGCTGGGCCGGTTTGGGCCAAAAAGGCCAGAACTGCTGCTGCGGTGTGAAAATCCTTTCCCTCCTTTTCTTTTTCTTTTTGAATTTCTTTTCTAGTTTTCTTTGAATTTAGCATAAGTTCTCCAAAAAGTCTCTAAATTTCACCAAATTTTTGGAGGACAAAACTAATGCAAAGTAGTACATGCTATGATGATTTGAATGCTATGAGGAAGATTTTTAAAGAAAAAAATCTAGGATGTTACAACTAGAGAGAGACGGGGTGGCATGAGTGGTAATTAGGTTAGAGAAGATCGTTGTAGGATTTGGGGTTATCTCTCTCTTACCACTAGTACAAGGGCAAGATGCGAATTTGTTGGGGTGGAGCTATAGTGCTGGGTGACCAGTGGTGTGTCCTGGTGTTGAGGATGAGCTTAATCAAGTTTTGATGAAGTTTGGAATTGGTTTGAGGAATGGATTTGCTAAAATGGCAAATTTGATCCAATTGATGGTTGTGAAGGAAGTCCAAAATATTGTATTGGACCAGAGGGGAAGATGGTACTGGTAGATAGATAAGGTAAAGGTAGACTCCGAGGATTTAATTGAGATTTTTATGTGGGGTTGTAGTCCACTTAAATCCAATTACTCAAAAAGGACAAAAGTGCTTTCTAGGTGATCAATTGATAAATTTCCATTGGAAAGGGATGGATTTTGATGTGGAAGGGTCCCAAATGTGAATACACACTTAGGGGAATTTTCCCAAGATTTTTTGGGGATTAAAAGTATTTAAAACAATTATTATTCCAAATCAGCCATTTAAGAAAATGGACAGAAAGAAATAATGCAACTTCTCATAAATTTTTATTTTTGAGATGGGAAGGTGAGGTATGATATGTGGAACTCACCTGAGATCAAGGCTAGGGAAAGTGTTTTGGTAAAAACCAAACTTTCTTTTATGGAGAGAGTTTTGGAGATTTTGACTAAGAAATTAAATAGCTTTGGGGCCTCAATAATTATGGATAATTATTGATACAACTTGGAGATCAAGGTAGGTGAGGTGGAAAAGGTGTAGCAAGCATTTGCAACCTTGTGGAAGGGAATTCCAACTAGAAAGGGATGGAAAACAATGAGTTGATGATCTAAGGTGATGTTATTTTCATACCACCAAAACATGTTTGAATCTTGGAGCTCAGAGCTCACCTTGGTGCAAGGGATAGATGGATGGGTAGACCAGGTTATATAGATGATCATGGCGGAAAGATTTTGGATTAACTACATTTGAGGTGATCTAGAGATGATGGCAAACTTTGTTGAGATTAAGGCTGCCATTCAGAAAGTGTCATGAAGCCTTGTAAACCATGTGGGTTTAAGTAGCACAAAGATTCACTTGGAACAAGTTAAGTAGGTTTTGATACAAAACAATTAGTAGATCACAACCATGCAGAGATTTGGTCCATAGAGGTTGGGAGGGTGGTGTGGGCTTCTAGCAAAGTTGGCATGATGACTAGTTTTGCAGGAAATGTTATTTTTCTTGTCTGCAAAACCATCATGGACAAGTGGGTTGGAGGAGGATCTAACCAAGGGAAAATGTGGGCCTTGGTAGTCCTTAGGGTGTTTAACAAGATGCTTCAGATGCATTTCCAAAAATGCACATGGTTCGAGAAAAAGAGGCATTCAAAAAGGTGATGTTGGAACTGTTTCCAGACTTAGCCAAATTTGGCAGTCTTGAGGAATTTGACTAGAGTAGGAGAGGGAATGTTCTTGGAGGAGATGCAAGGTATCAGAGCTTTAACTAGTGGTTGATAGGGAAGTGTAGAGTGAGTATAAGAAATCCTTGCTTTATATTGGTCTTAAGGACTTGGAAACATCTAGGATGGAGATCCTCGGAGTGGATCTGATTAAGGGTTTTAGATGATCACCTAGTGGCTAGGGATCACAACAAGGTTTGCTTTCTTTCTTAGGGATTGATGATTCGGAAACAACTTGATCCTATTGATGATCTTCTAAAGTAGCTCAATCTACTTCCTAAGTAAACAACTCAAACAGCAGATCAAAGCAACTCATCAGACAGCAGATCAAGGCAACTCATCTTATACACTAATCAACTATTACTAGGGGTCACCATAAAGCTTACCTTGGAGGTAAGGTTGGGGGCATTTTGAAGAGGTTGATTTTTGAATAAGATGAGGTTTCTTGGTGTCCCTACCAAGAGTAGAATTCAAAAGCTTTAAACAAGAGTTTTGGGAAAACTAGAGGTAAGATTAGTTGATGTTCTATCTTGAAAACATTTTTTTGTGGTGTATATCTCTCCATAGTTTTGTCAATAGAAGCTACCAAAAATAGTTTTGGTTTCATAGGGATCTTGGCTCATGTTTTAAAATGCCAAAACATTTCAGAATATGTAAAGTAAGCCAAGATAGTTTTGGGTAGAAAGCTTTTGTCAACTGAGAGTGAGGTAAGGAGTATCCTAAGATACACATCATAAGCACAAGCACAAGCAAACAACAAGCAAGCACTTCACCAAAGCACAATAAGAAGTTTTTGTCCCCCCTGATTTTTGCATTCTGGACAACTAATCAGGGTTGCTGAAATTGGGATGTTACACAATGACTCTAGTGGATCCATATGTGGTTTGTGAAAAGAACACACATGCAATGAGTCTAGTGGATCCATGTGGTTTACGAAAAGAACAGACATGCAATGACTCTAGCTGTGGTTAATGAAAATAACACACATGCAATGACTCTAGTGCTGGTTTAGGATAAGAACACACACGAAATGACTCTAGTGGATCCATATGTGATTTGTGAAAAGAACACACATGTAATGACTCTATTGCTGGTTTAGGATAAGAACACACATGCAATGACTATAGTGGTAGTTTAGGATAAGAAAACACATTCAATGACTCTAGTGGATCCATATGTGGTTTGTGAAAAGAACACACATGCAATGACTATAGTGCATCCACGTGGTTTATGAAAAGAACACACATGCAATGACTCTTGCTGTGGTTAATGAAAAGAACACACATGCAATGACTCTAGTGGATCCATATGTGGTTTGTGGTATGAACACACTTGCAATGACTCTAGTGGATCCATGTGGTTCATGAAAATAATAGACATGCAGTGATTCTAGCTGTGGTTAATGAAAAGAACACACATGCAATGACTCTAGTGGATCCATATGTGCTTAATGAATAGAACACACATGCAATGACACTGGTGGATCAATATGTGGTTTGCGAAAATAACACACATTCAATGACACTAGTGGATCCATGTGGTTTATGAAAAGAACAGACATGCAATGACTCTAGCAGTGGTTAATGAAAAGAACACACATGCAATGACTCTAGTGGATCCATATGTGGTTAATGAAAAGAACACACATGCAATGACACTGGTGGATCCATAAGTGGTTTGTGAAAAGAACACACATTCAATGACACTTGTGGATCCATGTGGTTTATGAAAAGACCAAACATGCAATGACTCGGGTGGATCAATATGTGGTTTGTGAAAAGAACACACATGCAATAACTCTTGTGGATCCATATGGTTTATGAAAAGAACACACATTCAATGACTCTGGTGTATCCATATGTGGTTTAGAAAAAGAATAGACATGCAATGACTCTAGCTGTGGTTTATGAAAAGAACACACATGCAATGACACAGGTGGATCCATATGTGTTTTGTGAAAAGAACAGACATGCAATGACTCTAGTGCTGGTTTAGGATAACAACACACATGCAATGACTCTAATGGATCCATATGTGGTTTGTGAAAATAACACACACGCAATGACTCTAGTGGATCCATGTGGTTTATGAAAAGAACAGACATGCAATGACTCTAGCTGTGGTTTATGAAAAGAACACACATGCCATGACCCTAGTGCTGATTTAGGAAAATAACACACATGCAATTTCTCTAGTGGATCCATATGTCGGTTGTGAAAAGAACACATATGCAATTACTCTAGTGGATCCATGTGGTTTATGAAAAGAACAGACATGCAATGACTCCAGCTGTGGTTTATGAAAAGAACACACATGCAATGACTCTAGTGTTGGTTTAGGATAAGATACCACTTGCAATGACTCTAGTGGATCCATGTGGTTTCTGAAAATAACAAACATGAAGTACCTCTAGCTGTGGTTAATGAAAAGAACACACATGAAATGACTCTAGTGGATCCATATGTGGTTAATGAAAAGAACACACATGCAATGACACTAGTGGATCCATATGTGGTTTGTGAAAAGAACACACATTCAATGACTCTTGTGCTGGTTTAGGATAAGAATACACATGCAATGACTCTAGTGGATCCATATGTGATTTGTGAAAAGAACACACAACAATGACTCTATTGGATCCATGTGGTTTATGAAAAGAACAGACATGCAATGACTCTAGTTGTGGTTGATGAAAAGAACACACATGAAATGACTCTAGTAGTTCGATATGTGGTTAATGAAAAGAATACACATGCAATGGCACTGGCGGATCCATATGTGGTTTGTCAAAAGAACTCACATTCAATGACACTGGTGGATCCATGTGGTTTATGAAAAGAACAAACAAGCGATGACTCTGGTGGATCCATATGTGGTTTGTGAAAACACAACACATGCAATGACTCTAGTGGATCCATGTGGTTTATGAAAAGAATAGACATGCAATAACTCTAGCTATGGTTAGTGAAAAGAACACACATGCAATGACTCAAGTGGATCCATATGTTGTTAATGAAAAGAACACACATGCAATGACACTGGTGGATCGATATGTGGTTTGTGAAAACAACACACATTCAATGACACTGGTGGAGCCATGTGGTTTATGAATTGAACATACATGCAATGACTCTGGTGGATCCATATGTGGTTTGTGAAAAGAACACACATGAAATGAATCTAGATATGGTTAATGAAAATAACACACAAGCAATGACTCTAGTGGATCCATATGTTGTTAATGAAAAGAACACACATGCAATGACACTCGTGGATCCATATCTGGTTCGTGAAAAGAACACGCATTCAATGAAACTAGTGGATCCATGTGGTTTATGAAAAGATAAGACATGCAATGACTCTGGTGGATCAGTATGTCTTTTGTGAAAAGAACACACATGCAATGAATGTAGTGGATCCATGTGGTTTATGAAAAGAACAGACATGCAATGATGGTAGCTGTGGTTAATGAAAAGAACACATATGCTATGACTCTAGTGGATCCATATGTTTTTAATGAAAAGAACACACATGCAATGACAATGGTGGATCCATATGTGGTTTGTCAAAAGAACACACATTCAATGACACTAGTGGATCCATGTGGTTTATGAAAAGAATAGACATCCAATGACTCTGGTGGATCCATATGTGGTTTATGAAAAGAACACACATGCAATGACTCTAGTGGATCGATGTGGTTTATGAAAAGAACACACATGCAATTACTCTATCTGTGGTTAATGAAAAGAACACAGATGCAATGACTCTAGTGTTGGTTTAGGATAAGAACACACATGCAATGACTCTAGTGGATCCATGTGGTTTATGAAAAGAACAGACATGCAATGACTCTAGTTGTGGTTAATGAAAATAACACACATGCAATGACTCTAGTGCTGGTTTAGACACATGCAATGACTCTAGTGCTGGTTTAGGATAAGAACACACACGAAATGAGTCTATTGGATCCATATGTGATTTGTGAAAAGAACACACATGCAATGACTCTATTGCTGGTTTAGGATAAGAACACACATGCAATGACTATAGTGGTAGTTTAGGATAAGAAAACACATGCAATGACTCTAGTGGATCAATATGTGGTTTGTGAAAAGAACACACATGCAATAACTATAGTGCATCCACGTGGTTTATGAAAAGAACAGACATGCAATGACTCTTGCTGTGGTTAATGAAAAGAACACACATGCAATGAATCTAGTGGATCCATATGTGGTTAATGAAAAGAACACACATGCAATGACACTGGTGGATCCATAAGTGGTTTGTGAAAACAACACACATTCAATGACACTTGTGGATCCATGTGGTTTATGAAAAGACCAAACATGCGATGACTCGGGTGGATCAATATGTGGTTTGTGAAAAGAACACACATGCAATAACTCTTGTGGATCCATATGGCTTATGAAAAGAACACACATTCAATGACTCTGGTGTATCCATATGTGGTTTAGAAAAAGAATAGACATGCAATGACTCTAGCTGTGGTTTATGAAAAGAACGCACATGCAATGACACAGGTCGATCCATATGTGGTTTGTAAAAAGAAGAGACATGCAATGACTCTAGTGCTGGTTTAGGATAACAACACACATGCAATGACTCTAATGGATCCATATGTGGTTTATGAAAATAACACACACGCAATGACTCTAGTGGATCCATGTGGTTTATGAAAAGAACAGACATGCAATGACTCTAGCTGTGGTTTATGAAAAGAACACACATGCAATGACCCTAGTGCTGATTTAGGAAAATAACACACATGCAATTTCTCTAGTGGATCCATATGTTGGTTGTGAAAAGAACACATATGCAATTACTCTAGTGGATCGATGTGGTTTATGAAAAGAACAGTCATGCAATGACTCCAGCTGTGGTTTATGAAAAGAACACACATGCAATGACTCTAGAGTTGGTTTAGGATAAGATACCACTTGCAATGACTCTAGTGGATCCATGTGGTTTCTAAAAATAACAAACATGAAGTACCTCTAACTGTGGTTAATGAAAAGAACACACATGAAATGACTCTAGTGGATCCATATGTGGTTAATGAAAACAACACACATGCAATGACACTAGCGGATCCATATGTGGTTAATGAAAAGAACACACATGCAATGACACTAGTGGATCCATATGTGGTTTGTGAAAATAACACACATTCAATGACTCTTGTGCTGGTTTAGGATAAGAACACACATGCAATGACTCTAGTGGATCCATATGTGATTTGTGAAAAGAACACACAACAATGACTCTATTGGATCCATGTGGTTTATGAAAAGAACAGACATGCAATGACTCTAGTTGTGGTTGATGAAAAGAACACACATGAAATGACTCTAGTAGATAGATATGTGGTTAATGAAAAGAATACACATGAAATGACACTGGCGGATCCATATGTGGTTTGTCAAAAGAACTCACATTCAATGACACTGGTGGATCAATGTGGTTTATGAAAAGAACAAACAAGCGATGACTCTGGTGGATCCATATGTGGTTTGTGAAAACACAACACATGCAATGACTCTAGTGGATCCATGTGGTTTATGAAAAGAATAGACATGCAATAACTCTAGCTATGGTTAGTGAAAAGAACACACATGCAATGACTCAAGTGGATCCATATGTTGTTCATGAAAAGAATACACATGCAATGACACTGGTGGATCGATATGTGGTTTGTGAAAACAACACACATTCAATGACACTGGTGGAGCCATGTGGTTTATGAATTGAACATACATGCAATGACTCTGGTGGATCCATATGTGGTTTGTGAAAAGAACACACATGAAATGAATCTAGATGTGGTTAATGAAAATAACACACAAGCAATGACTCTAGTGGATCCATATGTTGTTAATGAAAAGAACACACATGCAATGACACTGGTGGATCCATATCTGGTTCGTGAAAAGAACACGCATTCAATGAAACTAGTGGATCCATGTGGTTTATGAAAAGATAAGACATGCAATGACTCTGGTGGATCCATGTGTCTTTTGTGAAAAGAACACACATGCAATGACTGTAGTGGATCCATGTGGTTTATGAAAAGAACAGACATGCAATGATGGTAGCTGTGGTTAATGAAAAGAACACATATGCAATGACTCTAGTGGATCCATATGTTTTTAATGAAAAGAACACACATGCAATGACAATGGTGGATCCATATGTGGTTTGTCAAAAGAACACACATTCAATGACACTAGTGGATCCATGTGGTTTATGAAAAGAATAGACATCCACTGACTCTGGTGGATCCATATGTGGTTCGTGAAAAGAACACACATGCAATGACTCTAGTGGATCGATGTGGTTTATGAAAAGAACACACATGCAATTACTCTATCTGTGGTTAATGAAAAGAACACAGATGCAATGACTCTAGTGTTGGTTTAGGATAAGAACACACATGCAATGACTCTAGTGGATCCATGTGGTTTATGAAAAGAACAGACATGCAATGACTCTAGCTGTGGTTAATGAAAATAACACACATGCAATGACTCTAGTGCTGGTTTAGACACATGCAATGACTCTAGTGCTGGTTTAGGATAAGAACACACACGAAATGAGTCTATTGGATCCATATGTGATTTGTGAAAAGAACACACATGCAATGACTCTATTGCTGGTTTAGGATAAGAACACACATGCAATGACTATAGTGGTAGTTTAGGATAAGAAAACACATGCAATGACTCTAGTGGATCAATATGTGGTTTGTGAAAAGAACACACATGCAATAACTATAGTGCATCCACGTGGTTTATGAAAAGAACACACATGCAATGACTCTTGCTGTGGTTAATGAAAAGAACACACATGCAATGAATCTAGTGGATCCATATGTGGTTAATGAAAAGAACACACATGCAATGACACTGGTGGATCCATAAGTGGTTTGTGAAAACAACACACATTCAATGACACTTGTGGATCCATGTGGTTTATGAAAAGACCAAACATGCGATGACTCGGGTGGATCAATATGTGGTTTGTGAAAAGAACACACATGCAATAACTCTTGTGGATCCATATGGCTTATGAAAAGAACACACATTCAATGACTCTGGTGTATCCATATGTGGTTTAGAAAAAGAATAGACATGCAATGACTCTAGCTGTGGTTTATGAAAAGAACGCACATGCAATGACACAGGTCGATCCATATGTGGTTTGTAAAAAGAAGAGACATGCAATGACTCTAGTGCTGGTTTAGGATAACAACACACATGCAATGACTCTAATGGATCCATATGTGGTTTATGAAAATAACACACACGCAATGACTCTAGTGGATCCATGTGGTTTATGACAAGAACAGACATGCAATGACTCTAGCTGTGGTTTATGAAAAGAACACACATGCAATGACCCTAGTGCTGATTTAGGAAAATAACACACATGCAATTTCTCTAGTGGATCCATATGTTGGTTGTGAAAAGAACACATATGCAATTACTCTAGTGGATCGATGTGGTTTATGAAAAGAACAGTCATGCAATGACTCCAGCTGTGGTTTATGAAAAGAACACACATGCAATGACTCTAGTGTTGGTTTAGGATAAGATACCACTTGCAATGACTCTAGTGGATCCATGTGGTTTCTAAAAATAACAAACATGAAGTACCTCTAACTGTGGTTAATGAAAAGAACACACATGAAATGACTCTAGTGGATCCATATGTGGTTAATGAAAAGAACACACATGCAATGACACTAGCGGATCCATATGTGGTTAATGAAAAGAACACACATGCAATGACACTAGTGGATCCATATGTGGTTTGTGAAAATAACACACATTCAATGACTCTTGTGCTGGTTTAGGATAAGAACACACATGCAATGACTCTAGTGGATCCATATGTGATTTGTGAAAAGAACACACAACAATGACTCTATTGGATCCATGTGGTTTATGAAAAGAACAGACATGCAATGACTCTAGTTGTGGTTGATGAAAAGAACACACATGAAATGACTCTAGTAGATAGATATGTGGTTAATGAAAAGAATACACATGAAATGACACTGGCGGATCCATATGTGGTTTGTCAAAAGAACTCACATTCAATGACACTGGTGGATCCATGTGGTTTATGAAAAGAACAAACAAGCGATGACTCTGGTGGATCCATATGTGGTTTGTGAAAACACAACACATGCAATGACTCTAGTGGATCCATGTGGTTTATGAAAAGAATAGACATGCAATAACTCTAGCTATGGTTAGTGAAAAGAACACACATGCAATGACTCAAGTGGATCCATATGTTGTTCATGAAAAGAATACACATGCAATGACACTGGTGGATCGATATGTGGTTTGTGAAAACAACACACATTCAATGACACTGGTGGAGCCATGTGGTTTATGAATTGAACATACATGCAATGACTCTGGTGGATCCATATGTGGTTTGTGAAAAGAACACACATGAAATGAATCTAGATGTGGTTAATGAAAATAACACACAAGCAATGACTCTAGTGGATCCATATGTTGTTAATGAAAAGAACACACATGCAATGACACTGGTGGATCCATATCTGGTTCGTGAAAAGAACACGCATTCAATGAAACTAGTGGATCCATGTGGTTTATGAAAAGATACCACATGCAATGACTCTGGTGGATCCGTGTGTCTTTTGTGAAAAGAACACACATGCAATGACTGTAGTGGATCCATGTGGTTTATGAAAAGAACAGACATGCAATGATGGTAGCTGTGGTTAATGAAAAGAACACATATGCAATGACTCTAGTGGATCCATATGTTTTTAATGAAAAGAACACACATGCAATGACAATGGTGGATCCATATGTGGTTTGTCAAAAGAACACACATTCAATGACACTAGTGGATCCATGTGGTTTATGAAAAGAATAGACATCCACTGACTCTGGTGGATCCATATGTGGTTTGTGAAAAGAACACACATGCAATGACTCTAGTGGATCGATGTGGTTTATGAAAAGAACACACATGCAATGTCTCTATCTGTGGTTAATGAAAAGAACACAGATGCAATGACTCTAGTGTTGGTTTAGGATAAGAACACACATGCAATGACTCTAGTGGATCCATGTGGTTTATGAAAAGAACAGACATGGAATGACTCTAGCTGTGGTTAATAAAAATAACACACATGCAATGACTCTAGTGCTGGTTTAGACACATGCAATGACTCTAGTGATGGTTTAGGATAAGAACACACACGAAATGAGTCTAGTGGATCCATATGTGATTTGTGAAAAGAACACACATGCAATGACTCTATTGCTGGTTTAGGATAAGAAAACACATGCAATGACTATAGTGGTAGTTTAGGATAAGAAAACACATGCAATGACTCTAGTGGATCAATATGTGGTTTGTGAAAAGAACACACATGCAATAACTATAGTGCATCCACGTGGTTTATGAAAAGAACAGACATGCAATGACTCTTGCTGTGGTTAATGAAAAGAACACACATGCAATGAATCTAGTGGATCCATATGTGGTTAATGAAAAGAACACACATGCAATGACACTGGTGGATCCATAAGTGGTTTGTGAAAACAACACACATTCAATGACACTTGTGGATCCATGTGGTTTATGAAAAGACCAAACATGCGATGACTCGGGTGGATCAATATGTGGTTTGTGAAAAGAACACACATGCAATAACTCTTGTGGATCCATATGGCTTATGAAAAGAACACACATTCAATGACTCTGGTGTATCCATATGTGGTTTAGAAAAAGAATAGACATGCAATGACTCTAGCTGTGGTTTATGAAAAGAACGCACATGCAATGACACAGGTCGATCCATATGTGGTTTGTAAAAAGAAGAGACATGCAATGACTCTAGTGCTGGTTTAGGATAACAACACACATGCAATGACTCTAATGGATCCATATGTGGTTTATGAAAATAACACACACGCAATGACTCTAGTGGATCCATGTGGTTTATGAAAAGAACAGACATGCAATGACTCTAGTTGTGGTTTATGAAAAGAACACATATGCAATGACCCTAGTGCTGATTTAGGAAAATAACACACATGCAATTTCTCTAGTGGATCCATATGTCGTTTGTGAAAAGAACACATATGCAATTACTCTAGTGGATCCATGTGGTTTATAAAAAGAACAGACATGCAATGACTCCAGCTGTGGTTTATGAAAAGAACACACATGCAATGACTCTAGTGTTGGTTTAGGATAAGATACCACTTGCAATGACTCTAGTGGATCCATGTGGTTTCTGAAAATAACAAACATGAAGTACCTCTAGCTGTGGTTAATGAAAAGAACACACATGAAATGACTCTAGTGGATCAATATGTGGTTAATGAAAAGAACACACATGCAATGACACTAGTGGATCCATATGTGGTTTGTGAAAATAACACACATTCAATGACTCTAGTGCTGGTTTAGGATAAGAACACACATGCAATGACTCTAATGGATCCATATGTGGTTTGTGAAAAGAACACACATGCTATGAGTCTAGTGGATCCATGTGGTTTATGAAAAGAACAGACATGCAATGACTCTAGGTGTGGTTAATGAAAAGAACACACATGCAAAGACTCTAGTGATGGTTTAGGATAAGTACACACATGCAATGACTCTAGTGTATCCATATGTGATTTGTGAAAAGAACACACAACAATGACTCTAGTGGATCCATGTGGTTTATGATAAGAACAGACATGCAATGACTCTAGTTGTGGTTGATGGAAAGAACACACATGAAATGACTCTAGTGGATCGATATTTGGTTAATGAAAAGAATACACATGCAATGACACTGGCGGATCCATATGTGGTTTGTCAAAAGAACTCACATTCAATGACACTGGTGGATCCATGTGGTTTATGAAAAGAACAAACAAGCGATGACTCTGGTGGATCCATATGTGGTTTGTGAAAAGACAACACATGCAATGACTCTAGTGGATCCCTGTGGTTTATGAAAAGAATAGACATGCAATAACTCTAGCTAGTGTTAATGAAAAGAACACACATGCAATGACTCTAGTGGATCCATATGTTGTTAATGAAAAGAACACACATGCAATGACACTGGTGGATCGATATGTGGTTTGTGAAAACAACACACATTCAATGACACTGGTGGAGCCATGTGGTTTATGAAAAGAACATACATGCAATGACTCTCGTAGATCCATATGTGGTTTGTGAAAAGAACACACATGTAATGACTCTAGATGTAGTTAATGAAAATAACACACAAGCAATGACTCTAGTGGATCCGTATGTTGTTAATGAAAATAACACACATGCAATAACACTAGTGGATCGATATGTGGTTCGTGAAAAGAACACACATTCAATGACACTGGTGGATCCATGTGGTTTATGAAAAGATAAGACATGCAATGACTCTGGTGGATCCATGTGGTTTATGAAAAGAATAGACATCCAATGACTCTGGTGGACCATATGTGGTTTGTGAAAAGAACACACATGCAATAACTCTAGTGGATCCATGTGGTTTATGAAAAGAACACACATGCAATGACTCTATCTGTGGTTAATGAAAAGAAAACAGATGCAATGATTCTAGTGTTGGTTTAGGATAAGAACACACATGCAATGACTCTAGTGGATCCATATGTGGTTTGTGAAAATAACACACCTGCAATGACTCTAGGGATTGGTTTAGGATAAGATACCACTTGCAATGACTGTAGTGGATCCATGTGGTTTCTGAAAATAACAAACATGAAGTACCTCTAGCTGTAGTTAATGAAAAGAACACACACGAAATGACTCTAGTGGATCCATATGGGCTTAATGAAAAGAACACACATGGAATGATACTAGTGGATCTTTATGTGGTTTGTGAAAAAAACATACATTCAATGACACTAGTGGAGCCATGTGGTTTATGAAAAGAACATACATGCAATGACTCTGGTGGATCCATATGTGGTTTGTGAAAAGAACACACATGTAATGACTCTAGATGTGGTTAATGAAAATAACACACAAGCAATGACTCTAGTGGATCCATATGTTGTTAATGAAAAGAACACACATGCAATGATCCATATCTGGTTCGTGAAAAGAACACACATTCAATGAAACTAGTGGATCCATGTGGTTTACGAAAACATAAGACATGCAATGACTCTGGTGGATCCGTATGTCTTTTGTGAAAAGAACACACATGCAATGACTCTAGTGGATCCATGTGGTTTATGAAAAGAACAGACATGCAATGATGGTAGCTGTGGTTAATGAAAAGAACACATAAGCAATGACTCTAGTGGATCCATATGTTTTTAATGAAAAGAACACACATGCAATGACAATGGTGGATCCATATGTGGTTTTTCAAAAGAACACACATTCATTGACACTGGTGGATCCATGTGGTTTATGAAAAGAATAGACATCCAATGACTCTGGTGGATCCATATGTGGTTTGTGAAAAGAACACACATGCAATGACTCTAGTGGATCCATGTGGTTTATGAAAAGAACACACATGCAATGACTCTATCTATGGTTAATGAAAAGAACACACATGCAATAATTCTAGTGTTGGTTTAGGATAAGAACACACATGCAATGACTCTAGTGGATCCATATGTGGTTTGTGAAAAGAACACACATGCAATGAATCTAGTGTTGGTTTAGGATAAGATACCACTTGCAATGACTCTAGTGGATCCATGTGGTTTCTGAAAATAACAAACATGAAGTACCTCTAGCTGTAGGTAATGAAAAGAACACACATGAAATGACTCTAGTGGATCCATATGTGGTTAATGAAAAGAACACACATGAAATGACACTAGTGGATCCGTATGTGGTTTGTGAAAATAACACACATTCAATGACTCTAGCGCTGCTTTAGGATAAGAACACACATGCAATGACTCTAGTGGATCCATATGTGGTTTGTGAAAAGAACACACATGCTATGAGTCTAGTGGATCCATGTGGTTTATGAAAAGAACAGACATGCAATGACTCTAGGTGTGGTTAAT